>PPKH03000001.1:0-742912 GCA_003709205.3 Ogataea zsoltii
AATTCTGATTGCCTACGTTCTGGTGGCTCTCATTGTGGGTCTGAACCAGCTGGCCATTGCCGAGGTGGCAGCACTGGCTCCGCTGACAGGAGCCACCATCCGTCATTCTGAGATATTTGTTGACGAAGCTGTTGGATTTGCGTATGGCTGGCTGAGTGTTTGGTCGGCCATTCTTCCGGGAGCACTGGTTTCTTCCGCGCTGGTGATTGAATATTGGAGTGACGTCAGTCCGGCGGTTTGGATTACCGTTCTCATGGTTCCAATCATCCTGACCAACGTCGTGTCGATCCGTATATACGGGGAGATTGAGTTTGTTTTTGCAATTCTCAAGATCCTCCTCATTGCCGGCATCATCATTGTTAGCTTGTGTCTGGATTTGGGTGGAGTTAAGGGCCAAAAGAGACTGGGCTTCCACTACTGGAACGACCCAGGCCCGTTTGCAGAGTACCTCGAGACGGGAAACATCGGCAAGTTCATTGGCTTTTGGGCCTGTTTGAGTTCTGCGGTGTACTCCTTTGGTGGAGTTCAAAGTATCGCCTTGCTGGCCGGAGAAGTTGCCAACCCCAGACAAAACATCCCGAAAGCTGCCAAGCGGATTTTCTACAGGGTCACGGCTCTCTACATTCTGTCGATTTTCATGCTCACTTTGATTGTTCCCTACAACGATCCAAAGATTGCCACGAGTTCTGGAACCGCGTCGCATTCCCCGTACGTTGTGGCTCTGCAGAGAGCGGGAGTTAAAGTTCTCCCACACATCTTCAATGCAGTTGTCCTGACATCTGCCTGGTCGGAAGCAAACTCTGCGCTTGTTCAAGGCTCGAGAACTCTTTATTCCCTTGCTTCCAAAAGACAGGCACCGCGAATTTTCCTGAAAAGCTCCAAGCGGAAACTTCCGTACGTTGGTCTTGCGTTTGTCGCCCTGTTCATGCCGCTGGCCTACATGACGGTGAGTGACGGTGCCGCAAACGTGTTTGCTTGGTTTCAAAACCTCACATCGTCCAACCTACTTCTTGGATGGATCTTGATCTCCATCAATCACATTCGTATGAACAGGGGGCTCCGTGCACAGGGCATTCCAAGAAGTAAGCTACCATTTACACATCCACTTGCTCCTGCAGGAGCATGGATCTCGTTGGTTGCGTCGGTGATTCTTCTGTTGACAGGAGGATTCACCATTTTCATTCGCGGCCACTGGTCTGTCTCGGGTCTATTCTCCGCCTACTGCTGTCCGGTTATCTTTATTGTACTGTACGCGTTCTGGAAGGTGTTTAAAAAGACGGAGCAGAAAAAACTCGCAGAGATTGACTTTGCAGTCTTGTTTAAGGATGTGGAGGACAAGCCGGAGCTGCCGGAGCCGCCCCTCACAGGCTGGAGGTGGATTACAATTCTGTGGTCTTAGATTATATGTAATCAAAGCAAATTCGTTGACTTCCCCCCGATTGCTCGCGATTGTCATCAATTTTAGCGAGATCCGCGATAATGCTCGGTCACGTGACCTGGCGAAACTACCATATAAGATCTTTTGCAAGTCCGCCGTTTTGCAATACTCCTTTCAACTACCAGAGCAAAATGACGAACCACGGAGGTAATACCCTCACGGCTCCACTGGAGTACACCGGCTCACTCGACGAATTCAAATCTTTCCAGCCAACCACCGTTATCGGTCTGGAGTTTCCAGACCTCCAGCTCGCCAACCTCCTCGACTCAGACGAGAAGCTTAGAGATCTTGCTGTGCTTGTTTCACAGCGAGGCGTTGTTTTCTTCCGCAACCAGTCTCTCAACATCGAGGAACAAAAACGGCTTGCTTCCAAGCTGGGAGAGCTGACAGGGAAACCAAAAACGTCCAGTCTCCACATCCATCCAATCACTGCCAAAGACAGTCCTCTGGGTGATGAAGTCGTTGAAATCGGCAAAGAAGCAGGCTCTATCAAGGACATCTTTTCCCGAGGAAGCGGGTTCACCAGCCAACTCTGGCACACGGACATCAGTTTTGAAAAGACACCGTCTGACTACGCCATTCTCAAGTTGGTCAACGTCCCCCAGACCGGAGGAGACACCATCTGGGCGAGTGGATATGAAGTTTTCGACCGATTGTCCAAGCCGGTTCAGAAACTCGCAGAAAGCGTGACCGCCTATCACAGCGGTGAGAACTTCAAGTACCTTGCAAACTTGTTCAAAAGGGAACTCAGAACCGAGCAGCGCGGATCTCCAAACAACGTCGGCAATGCTCTTGAGGCTACACATCCTCTCGTCCGCACAAACCCCGTGACGGGCTGGAAATCGGTCTATTACGCTCACACGTTCACCAAAAAAATCAACGGGCTGAACATAGCCGAGTCGTCCCAGCTCCTCGAGTACCTGACTCGACTGATCTCCGAGAACCACGATCTGCAGGTCAGGTTCAACTGGAGAGAAAACGACGTGGCAATCTGGGACAACCGCAGCACCTACCACACGGCTACTCCAGATGCTGTTGGCGAGCGTCTGGGCCACAGAGTTCTGTCAATTGGCGAAGATGTGTATTTTGATCCAGCCTCCAAGTCTCGTAGAGAAGATCTGGGGTTGAGTTTGTAATTTTTTTGTTTTTTCGTTATCGAGCAAATTTTTCTCACTAGATAAGAAAGTATATTTTTTCCCCGGATGATTTTTTACGAGCAGTACGTCAAGCGGGGTATCGGACTTGTTTGATCGCCGGGTTCGAATGGGGGCTTGAATTTTTGGAATCTGATTAGAGATATAAAGCTACTTGCGTCTCGCAAAACAGTAAATTGTGTCCCACACAACGTCGAGGACTGCGTCGTCGTCCCATAAAGCACGGAACTCCTCCTCCATTAGGTAGATTAGGTCGTCTGTAGTACCCTTTTTTCCTGGGTTCACAGAATACCAGCGGTGCAAAGCACTATAGGTCTTCATGAACTCCATAAACTGACTCAAGTTGAGCGACTTCTTGATGTACAGGAACTCATCGCCGTCAATCTTTCCATACTTTAAACAGGCCTCTCTTCTGCTTGGAGTCATGCCACACTGATCCAGCTTCACAATTTTAACCTTGTCAAACTCAGGACTCTCACAAAGAAGGTCGTTGGTCCCCTTTAGCCACTCCCGGTACCGAGATTTACCTTCATCCCAGAGAGGACCCATAAAGTCTTGGGAAGCATAAACATATTTCTGGTACACTTCATTGAGCTTAGGGTCCTCAAAAATCGGCTCCACATACAACCAGTATGCAAGTGTTCCTCCTGGTGCAAGTATTCGTGCAGCCTCGGAAATAAACTTCTCGGGATCAAACCAATGGACGCATTCGGCAGCGGTAACAAGGTCCACACTGCCAGTCGCAACAATTGACATATCTTCGGCTTTTGCAACCTGGAAGTCAATATCCTGTCCAGCAGATCTGCATTTCTGGATCATCACTTCGCTGGGATCAGTTCCGAGAGTTTGTTTGAAGTATTTTGCCATTGGAAACGTCACTTGGCCTGTGCCACAGCCAATGTCAACCAACTTATCCCTTTTACCCCCGTGGTATTTCAATACAACATCGTAAAACTCCGTAGGATATGTGGGTCTAAAAGACTGGTAGCTTTCAACGTTGTAGTTGTTTTGTGCAAAAGTCGACATTGTTGATGATGAAAGCACGGATTACACTTGGTTTGGACTGCATTGGCTATATTTATAGTTTCTACCTCAACCTTCTCCATATTTGTGCTGCATTGGTGACAGGCCGGTAACGGGCCGGTAACGGGCCGGTTCCGTTATCCGCCCAATTTTTTTTTTCTCAACGCGATACGACAATGAAAGTTAGCAGCAGACTCAAACCTCTACCTCAAATGTACCCTGTATTCCCGTTGTAACTCTGGAGTACGATTGGAGTGTGCTTATCCGATCGCGATGTTTTCAATTTCGCCTGTACATGCCAAGCACTTTGAGAAACTCTCAAGTCGGAACACTTCTGGGAGAAGCGGTTGAGACGGAAGTGGAAGTATGCAACGCTTCTAGAACACTCGTTATAGGGTTCTACCACAACAGACGTATGACTCTCTGAACGACTGACTGGATAATCAAGATTTTAATGCCCTCATTTCCGTTCTTCGCGATGAAGAACTGTATCTTCCGGAGTTGTTGAGACTATGAAAAAGACACGCTTTGGAGAGCAGCAAACCTGAGCAAATTCTACATTGTCCAACAACTCCTGGAAGCATTCAGATTGAGCCGTGTGCAATCTGCATACTCCAAGTCTCATTGAACTCACGACAGCCTTCTCCAACTCAGCATGATCCATCCGAACTTTCACCAGCGAATGAATCACGTGACCGAGTTCCAGACTTATGTGCTGTAATCTCTGCCACCGAACCCAGCCGTGGAGGACGTCGTGCGCACAGTACTGGCTTGTACTCGTGATGATTTGGAGGGCCTCAACTTTGATAACCTGAATGCCTATCAAGCGCTTATGTTTTATGACTGAAGCATCGAATCGCTGAGGACTTGCACAATGTTTGGGACTCAGACACTCTGACATGCTACGAGTGAAAGACGAAGGGAAGTGCTTTTTGTCTGGCTTGTATAGTCGAGCACTTATGCCAAAAACTTTGTATACCTTGCGAACGCAGAGGTATCTACATCATTACCGGTTCGACTGTGTTGACTCTTGGACGGGAAGGTCGAAAAGTTGTTGCGGAACCAGATTTCGCGATCAAGGAAGATTCAAAGGATGTGCTTGAAAACTCACAAGCTCTGACTTCAACAGACAACCAGAACCACCCCGTTAAGGTCAACAGGGAAATCTTGCGTGCTTGACCAGCCAGAAGAAGTTTGTGGCTAAGCTCCTCGAAGATAAACTGCCGTTTCTAGGTCTTGCTGTGGCAGAGAGGATGAAGAAAGTGTCTGAATGGACCTCATGGTGCGATAATTTACGTGAAAATATCTACGCAAATTGCAAGTTGTGGGGTAGCGTGGCATGTTGTGGACTAATGCCTGTGGATTCCTTGGCAGACGAACATGTGAAATTGGGTGGAACGATTTTGTTGGAGTTGGTTGATGCGCCCGATGTTATTGGTGTTGTGGTGTCGGTTACTGAAAATCATCATGCTATTATGGATGCGAAGTCGTTAATAACCTGTAGAGTAACAAGAAACCGGAATATCCTGTCTCGGTTCGGTCTATGACGTAAACGGTTTTCTATTGTTCGGAAAAACTTTGCTGCGGATAAAAAAAAACTCTGCTTTCGGGCCGACCCGAGAAGGTTGTCATATCGATCGGAAAAAAAAAAACAAGCTGGCTCGTCCTATTTCATCTATCTTCACAGAAAATCAATATTACCGGTTTTTTTTCTCACATACTCTCGTAACAATCGCGATGTCTGTCTTTGTCACTGGTGCTTCTGGCTTTCTGGCCCTCCACATTGTTGATCTTCTCCTGGCAGATGGCTATACGGTCATCGGAACTGCCAGATCTGAGGCAAAGTACGCCCCAATCCTCGAAGAATTCAAGAAGAAGTATCCTTCCGGGGCTCTTAGCTTTGAAGTTGTCCCTGATATCGGCGCTGAAGGTGCATTTGATGAAGCTTTGAAGAAACATCCTGAAATCAAGTATGTCCTACACACTGCCTCCCCATTCGCATTTGGTCTTGACCTGCCATTCAAAGAAGCTTACATTGATCCAGCTGTCAATGGTACGCTGAACGCACTCAAATCTGTGCAAAAATTTGCCCCACAAGTTACCAGAGTCGTGGTGACCTCCTCTTTTGCTGCAATCAGCGACCTGTCTAAAGAATTCAAAGTTTATACCAACAAGAGCTGGAACCCAGTCAAGGAAGAAGACATCAAGGACGAATTTGTTGCTTATCTTGCTTCTAAAACGTTTGCAGAAAGGGCTGCGTGGGACTTTGTTGAAACTGAAACGCCAAACTTTGCTCTTGCTACAGTCAACCCTCCATTTATTTTTGGACCCCAGCTTTTTGATTCGTTTGTCGGAAAAACTCTCAACACTTCCAACGAAATTATTCAAAATGTCTCAAAAACTGACCCAAGCACCATCACTTACGTTGAGCAACCGGACCATGCACTTTGTGTTGATGTCAGAGATGTCGCCAAGTTCCACAAGTTCGCTTTTGAAAAGGAGGCAACTAAGGGACAGAGACTGTTCATCGCTGATATTCTGTGCGATGGCCAAGTTATTCTCAACATTCTTAACAAAAATTTCCCAGAACTGAAACTTGCAAAGGGTGATCCGGCACAAAAGCAAAAGCCAAGATTCGCTGCTGACGTGTCTGATGCAGTCAATCTGGTGGGCGGTTACGAGTTTATCTCAGCAGAGAAATCGATTGTTGACACCGTGAAGCAGTACATTAAGGTCAATGGGAAGTGGAACTAACTGCGCTATTAGCAGGAAGAAACATAGAAAACGCAAGTAGATAAAAGAACATAATCCATATACAGAAAAGGGTAAGAAAGTGCTGTTCATTACTCAAGGCTAAGGGGACTATAAACTCGGAAATAAAAAAAAAGGGTAGCAGTGTGGTGATGAGCTTATGTCACTCAGGTGGATTGTAAAGAGCGCAAAAAAAAGTAAAGGCGTCGAAATCTGTCTTTACTATATAGTATTACCTTGAAAGCAAACAAATAGAGCTCAGACCTCTTCCTCTTCTTCTTCTTCTTTCGTAAAACCAGTCTCTTCTCGTTCCGGTAATGAATAAGAGCTGAACTTTCTTGTTGGAACCTTCTCTTTGAAAAGCTCGTCAAGCTCTTCAAAAGTTCTATTGGTCGTCTCAGGGACCTCAAAGAATATGACCACCAGAGCAATCAATGATGTAGCACAAAAAATCCATCCCATCTTTCCACCCAAATTCCCCTCGTCACTATTGAACATGTACGGAACAACAACGTTCATCACGGTAGAAAAGAAGTAGTTAAAACCAAACCCAATTGCCATGGATTTCGCTCTCAAACTCATGGAGGGAATCTCAGCAGCCACAGTCATCACTGAAGCCATCGCTGGTGGAGAACTGATGAAGATCAGCATAAGCATGTACCCCACAGCGAGTAGCGCATGGCTACCAGAGAAACAGCTGGCAATTCCCATGGCCAGAAATATGGCCATATTGAGCGAGACACTCCCAAGTAGGATTGTTCTTCTACCAAGGTAGAGCATGAGAAATATTGTGATCACGGTCGACACCAAACCACAGCCGGTACCAATTTTGATTATTTCAGATGCTTTTGCCGTGCTCAAACCTGCCATTATTAGAAAGTACGGTGCACTCCCTTGGAAAGTGGACCCCAGCATCTGATTCAGCCCGTTACAGTACAAAATAATTCTTGTTCTTCTCCAGTTTGACCCTTTAAAGCAGTCAAGGAATGAAGCCTTTTCGAGAGCATTTTGCTGCTCTTGTTGGAATGTGTAGAGGAGGTTGCTGAGAATCGGATCCACGATCCTGTTGTTTTTTCCGTGTATCTTGAGGAGCTGTGAGCGAGCTTTCTTGAACTTATTCTTCTTTATGAAATAGTATGGGGTTTCTGGAACAAGCAAAGCTGCAACTAAGACAGAACCGCCAAAGGCCCACTGGGATGCAAAACATTTTTTGTAACCACTAGGTGAAAGATCTTGAATGAAAGATCCTGAGACTACAGAACCAAGCAGAATTCCCAGGTTCATTGCCGCACCGTATAAGCCCAAACCAATGGGTCTGAAAGAAATCGGACAGATCTCGCTGATATATGTTTGACCCGTTGCACCTGCCATTCCGATTCCAAACGAGTTGATTATTTTTCCTCCTAGAAACTGACCTGGCGTTGTCGAACAGTAGAGCACACCAGTTCCGACAATAGACAGACATGCACCCACTAGAAACGAAACTTTCCTTCCGAACCAGTCTTTAATCCAACCAGAAAATATGGAACCTAGCATTGTCCCAATCTGTGCTAGTGCGTTCCACAACGATTGCCAACTAGCAGGAATAATCCATCCCCCATTAGACTCAGAACCAAACTGCATTTGAAAGGGAGCCATGTCAAGAACCATTGAAAGAACAAGGTTATCGTAGCCATATGACATCACACCAAGATTTGCAAGTAAGCAGAGAGGTAGCACCAAAGGGCTATGTGTGAAGATTTCAATCACTCCAAAAGAGTTTTCTTCAAGTCCGTCAGCTGCCTGGAGGGCAGCATCTGCCACATAGACTTCTTCGGCGTGTTCAGTGTGCTGGATATCTTCTTTTTGAGCCATTGTTTATAATCAGAACTTTTTTATTGTCTCTGATAGCTATACCTCATGGTTTTATATCACCCGCGTACCTCATATATTTACCCCACAAATATTCCCCACAAAATTTGGACGGTCTACTATTGTCGCAGTAATACGCCAAACAATAGGGAGAGAACCTTCATTGACCGATGATGTGACAAGAATTGGACCCCACATTCCGTCTATCATGCTCTTAATCTCGGTATAATGATCTCAAATGTGGAGTTAGAGATTTCTGAACTCAGTAACCTTCGGACCGTCACGATTCTTGCATACTTTCCTATTCCGGTAAGTATCGGACCGTCTCAACGTTTGCATAAAACTCCGAAACCACCAAACTTCAGACCGTTACGAAATGCGTGTAAAATGCTTGCTTCAGTAAAATAAAAAGGGCATTTTTCAAATTCGACTATAAAAAATTCAGAGGATTAATATTACCGGGACTTCAGGTAGCAATTTTAACACTCCCCAACGCTCTGTCTCAACCAAAATCTCGTTCTCTGACTTCAAAATGACGTTTTCTCTCCTTATGCTGACTTCCACAAGACCGTGTCTAGTAACAATACTAGCTTTTCCCTCAATGAAAACCTTTGGGGAAAATAACAAAGTGTTAGGACGTGGGGAGATACCAAAAACACAATTTGTAATCTCGTACAAAGGAGTTGAACCCCATCCGTGACAGTCGCTTCGTTGAGTTACGTCATCTTCAGCCCATGTGGTGAGGTTGCTGGCCACCATTTTTTGCCATGGCTCCAACAGTCTTGTGAAGAGTTTTGCGTATATTCCAGCCTTTTCAAATGCACGAAAAACATAGAATCCCATAGCATAGGAGCATTGTGGCATTTTCAAAGAGCTCTCCAGAATCTTTACTGCATTATCATCGGAGCATGCGCCGGCTAAGACTGCAAAGACTTGGGTATGCTGACATTTTTCAACTGCACCGGGGCCATCTATGTATGACTCCCCGTCATAGCAATGTCTGTTGGCAGCATCGTTCAAGCTAGTCGCTAAAGACACGTACTCTTGGGCAGTTTCTTTGCGCTCGAGAAAAGTGTAGATCTCAGCTGCCTTCTGCAAAACATATGAGAATAGCAATGAGTTGTACGCCACGGTACCGTTCTTTTGGTACACGGGTGGTATTGCTAAGCCTGTAGCGGGTGTTCCACCACCGCGCCATTCCTTAACCCAATCCACAAATGGCCAGCATTCTTTCTCAAAATAGCCAATCATGCCGTATTTGTTGATGAGTTTTCCAAAAGCGTACAACATTGTATCGATTGTTCCACAGTACTTACGGAGCAACTTTTTGTCGCCAAAGTAAGTCATATGATCATGTAACATCAGTATCCAAAACAGTGAAAATTGTGGTATTTGAGGCAGGTTTTGAGATGCAGGAAAGACGGTCGCTACCAAACCTTCTGAATTCAACGAAGCAAAGAACTCCTGAATTGTCTTCCTTGCCAGACGGTCGTCTCGAGAAATTTGATATGTGAACAGAATCTCTAGCCTTGAGTCCATCACAAACTGGCTTTGTTCGTAGTATGGGCAGTCTTGGTAAGTGTCCTGCATGCAATTGAGCAAAGTGCGTTTGCTGATATCCCAATAGTTCTGAATTAAATTAGGAAGACAAACTTGAGTCTGAACATCCAACGCATAATGGACTTCAGTGAAAGTGAAAGAGTTCAATGTCAACTCTTTCTTTGTATGAATGGAAAGTTGAATGTAACGAAATGTCCTGACATGAATTGGCTCATACAACTGTTTTCCTCCTCCAACGAAAATATTGTCCGTTGCCCCAACAAGAACTCCGCTAGTATCTGTTCTATCTCCCTTCAATCTTTTAACTCCCATCTGCCCACTAAGATCCTGCTCCGTTTCGTAGCATTCGGAATAGAGAACGTCAATGGTTGATCCTTCACCACCTTCAAATTCTAACACTGGAGAACCAACGGTGTGAACCCCGCAGTCCAGATCAACAACGACTTTTGTGTCAGGAGGGATTATAATCGATTTTCCCTCAATGAAAGTCTTCCAGCCTTTGTCCGAAACATTTGTGAATTTTCTCTTTATAGCTGTGAGCAAAGGGATTGATCTCTCACACAACGTCCAGGGTGGACTTTGGATGAAATGGAACTTCAAAAACTCCGCATCCGGCCAATCACAGTTGAAGTCCTTTTCTTTCCAACCAGCTGGTTCTGCTGAGGTGCTCTTCTGTTCGTAAATTGGCAAAATAGGACCTCCCAGTGGGAAACTTTCGGCTGTCTTGATCACAACAGACCTGTCAAAGTAAGTTTTCCAAGTTGTGTCCGTGCGAATATTCAGATTTCCAATCTCACCATAGAAAATGAAACCCGGGACGTTTGCTCTCATAAAACTGACGGGACCATTGATAGATATTGGAAATCTGAGAACGGTCACTGCAAGCACATTTTCTCCTTTGCAAAGCAAGTTGTTGATGTTAATTGTCTCGTAGTTCCACTCTTGGAGGTGACTTTTGCAAGGTCCAAAACATGCCTTGACTCCGTTCACATAAAAGACATAGCGGGTATCGGCAGAAATATGAACCACAGAGGACCGAGTGGGAAGACTGTCCAACGTAAAGCTTTTTCTAAAGAACACCACTCGGGCAATTCCCTCATAAGGAATGTCCTCATATTTGGACGCCCAAATCCATTTGGTCGTTTCTTTCCAATCAGTCATTGGCCTCTTGCTTATTCCCACAAGTCCAGTTCAAGTGAGCAGGCTAGATATTTATTTGATTGGGGTAGTAGAATGATCTTCCGAGTAGTACTCATTTGGAAATAGGTTGTGGGGTAAATCTTGATCTTGGTTTCGGGCTTCCCCACAAAATTCATGCACCATGCTTTATAATATAATTGTGCGCCTGAATAGATATCCAGAAAAAACAAAACTCCTACCTCTCTAATTTTTCAGGAGCTCCCGTAATCCCTCATTTACCCCAAGAAAAGAAAGGCAAAAGAAACCAAAGTGCTTTGTCACCATTTCAGTTACGAAGTCGAATCGATGACAAATGATGACCCGAGAATTTAGTGGTTCCGGGACACCCATGAATAAGAGATCTCCATATACTAACGAACATATCAATTGTTTTGAAAGTCTTTGTTTCACCTTTAAAGGCATGTAGTAAAATAGCGCCGACTAACCTGTAGCCGTGTCTTGAATATCACATCACAACTGATGACTTCAAAGAACCGCTTGGCTTGCAGTCACTCTAGCGGTTTTGAAGATAACCTTGTACCCAAGCACCATGATCAAATAGGCTGCAATTCCAATGTAAGAGGTGATGAATTGTTTATAGTGAAACTCGGTAATGAAAGCATTGTACCCATTGAACAATGCTATAATCACGATGAAAAACAGGGCGACGTAGGATGCATACGGCTGACCCCATAGACGAAATGGGATGTCTTCTCTCGAGATCTTTTGCACAACCGTTGCTCTATAGTAGCCAATGTAAGCAAGGATTATGTTCATCCAGTTCAAAATTCCGAAAACCGTAACCGCGCTCGAGAAGTAGCCGAAAATCACTGCCGAAGATTCATTACAATTCATGTAAGCCAACAAGCCCCACATACCTGTAAAGATGCACGCATAGTAGGGAACTCCTTCCCGGTTGAGCTTCAAAAATATTCTTGGAGCAAGGCCGTCTTTAGCCAAACCATAGATCGTTCTTGACCCCAAGTAGATATCTGTGTTTGCTGATGATCCAACAAAGACCAATAGACACGCGTTGATAAAAGAAGGCAAAACTTTGATTCCTGCAGTCTTAAAGGAGATCACATAAGGGGATGCAGAAGCGTTGCTTCCGGATGCCTTGGCCAGCATTTCGTTGCTTGGGGACACTGCCAGGCCGAGAATGAAGACACCAAAAATGTAGAAGAAGCAGATTCTGAACAAGATCTGTGCCGAAGCTTTGGGAATGTTTTTGCGGGGATTTGGAGTCTCTCCAAAAACAACGCCAATCGACTCAGTACCCACATAAGCAAAGCAAGACTGAATGACACATGCCCACCATCCCAAAAATTTTCCTGTTTTTCCTTCAACCAAATACTCCACAAACGCGTTCTCGTTCCAGTAGCGGAAACCTATTGTTTGATGTTGTGAATTGCCTCCGCATGTAATCACCAAGCAGGTAATGAAACAGATGATGAGAACAATAAGCTTCACTGCAGAACACCAAAACTCAAGTTCACCGTATTTTTTCACGTTGAACCAGTTGGTGAACATGGTGACAACCAAGAACACACTAACGAAGATCCCGATATTGAGATCTTCCCGCCAATAATTTATTATGAGTCCGAGGGCACTCAAATTTGCGGGAAGCACAATGGCGTACTTAAAAAAGTAGTTCCAACCGGCAGCAAATCCAAGGGCTTTATCTTGGTATCTACTGCAATATCCCGAGAATGCTCGATCCATCGGAGAATATGCGGCCATTTCACCAAGTGACAGCAGAACAACGAGGAGAATCATTCCAGTAAATGAGTACGCAATGAAAAGTGAAGCAGGCCCCCCTCGTTTGAGTCCGGTTCCGGATCCAATGATCAAGCCTGATCCGATAGCCCCTGCTATAGCAATCATATTAACATGCCTAAACTTCAAATCCCTCGAAAGCTCCTGTTTTTCCGTACTGTGAGCATCAATTTCATCTCCGTTGAAAACCGTCTCGTCAGCAATTTCTGAGACAGTCATGACGACCCCTTTCGCTCCCTTCTCCATCGATCTCATATTCAAGTTGAGCCACAAGGCTGTCCAGTGTCTGTCTTGTTTGCGTGAATTGAGTTCTCTATTTATAAGTTCTCCTGTTAACACTGTAATAATTTTGCATATGATTATAACAGAATCCGTTGTATTTTCTTATCAAGATTTAGATGAACATTCTATACGTAGGGCACATTTTACATTATCAGCGGGTTTACAAACCCGCTTTTTTCTCGAGGATATTTTTTAGGCGGATTTATGCAGTCGAAAATTCCTCGGGCAGTGCAGCGCGATAAGGTAATGCGGCTCATTTAGTAGGAGCAGATGGTAGTGGGGGCATATTCCCGCATGGATGAAACGCTTTCGGAATCGCTAGTATATTTAAGCAAGGAGCCATCTCTCATCCTTGTAAGCATTGCTGATGAAGACGACAACAACAAAACAATGACTGATCAAACTTTTGGAACACAGCTGAGAGACTTTAGGTCTATGGTCCCTGTGGCTGAAAAATGTCTTTACTTTAATTCTTCTTTCCAGCCCCCTATGAATGAGATTGTGGCCAAATCTTTGAGATCTTATATTGAGGAAGGCATTTATTCACTAGATCCGAAGTCAGTTTGGATTGAGCGGTGCGAAAAAACAAGAGAGCTTCTTGCAAAGCATATCAATGCCGAATCTGAGAGTATTGTATTCACTCGCGATACTACAGAAGGCTGCAACCTTTTTCAAAGATCGTTGAAATTTTCAAAGGGAGATAACGTTGTTATTTTGGATGGGGAACATCCTAATCAAGGATTTGGATGGCTCGGCCTTGAAGATGTGGAGATCAGATTGGTCGAAACAGATGAGTCGGTTCTTCAGTCTTTCAACGCCTCGACCTTCGAGCCTTACGTTGACGAAAACACCAAAGCCATAGGTTTGTCCTCAGTGATGTTTCACTCAGGTCTTCTCAACGATATCAAAGGAATCTGTGCCAAGTTTAGGCCAAAAGGAGTGCATGTTTTGGTTGATGCTACCCAAGAAGTTGGATTCAGAAAGATAGATGTGAAGGATCTGAACGTTTCTGCGATGGCTTTCGGAGTCCATAAAGGACTTTCTTGCCCTACTGGGCTGGGAGTCTTGTATATCTCTCCAGAAGCTCTCAATGATATGAAATCAGTTCCACCAATTCTCTGCGCAGGCTCAATTCGAAACTTGAGTTCCTCTCTGAGGATCTCGACCAAGTTCCAATGTCACCAAAGTGCGCGTCGATTCGAGCATCTGAACAAAGCTTTAATGCAGTGCATGACACTTGGAAATTACTTGAGCTTTTTGGAGAGTGTTGGGATGACTAATGTTCAAGCGTATCTTGAAGATATGGGCCTCTTGCTGAGAGAAAAATTGAAGTCCATTGGTGTGACTGTCTGCGGTTCAAACAACAAAGGCTTCAGATCCAGTCACAGCAATGTCCTAGCAATCACCAATCCTGAGTGGCTCAGCTATCTGAAGCAAAACAATGTTTATATCTCTCAGTACAGATGCGGTGTTAGAGTGTCTTTGGGTCTGTATAACAACGAGGAGGATATCAACAAATTTGTTTCTGTCATTGAGTCGGGAATCAAAGCTGGTATTCCTCTCGATTGACTGACTAGTTTATATACTCAGTGAAGTTCCGGAAATAAAGATTCCCAATTCATGCTGACTAAATCGTCGAAGAAAAAGGCTGGTGGCCCTCCAAATTCCGAGACATGCTGGTCATCGTTAAATGTGTTTGAGCAAGTGTCGGCAAAAAGATACGCTTTGAGAACACTGTTTGTATTCAGAAGTGTCTCGTAATACGACTGGCCGAATTGGTCCTTGACTCTTTGTAAAACGACTTTTGAAGAGATCTCAGCTAGTTTCCATGTGCTTGAGGATTCAGCCAAAACGCGAAGAAAAAATCCCAAATTTTTGGAGTCAGGAACGCCTGATGTCTCTTTGCTGGATAGAATCAGGATGCTCAAGCACATTATCGAACAGTAAACCATCACTATCGATGCACGCTTGAGATCTTTATGATGATCAATGAATGACTGAAATGCTTTTTTCAAATCGGCGATGGCATTTCTACACAGCTTCAAAGGACAAATTCCTTCTGATTCAAAAAAATTGATAAAAGGACGATTCAAGCACAGTATTATCAGATAGTAATAATATGCCACATTGAAGAGGGTTGGATTGTGTGCCTTTCTCAGATCGTCAGCTGTCCAGAATAATCCTTTTGGTAGTTCGTTTCTCCACTTTATTAGTTTCAAGTTGTAAATCTCCATCTTTTCTCTTCTCGAGCGATCGAAAGCATTCGTTTGTTTCCCTTGGGCAAAGACATCATTAGAAATGCAATCAAGTAACTTGCTCAGCTCCACCAATCCCCAGAGATTGGTTGAGACTCCCATGCTTTTTGTTTCTGTGCACTGGTACACGTAGTTCTGTATCAGATTTTGATCAAGATTTGGTAGACTTCCTGAGTCGGGTATTGAGGCATCCGAGAGCTTCAAAGTAGTAGGTCTACCGAGCATGATGGATGTAAATCTATCGAACACAAAACAACCCCAGTAGATTCTTGACCTCAGAGCTATTTCGCCGGGCGAAATTGAGTTTTCACCAACGAACCAGCTTTGTGGATCCAGCTGAAGACCAAGGTCGACGGCCATTCGATAAGCCATCCCTGATAGCAGCCATCCAGATGATGTCCGCCCTCTGCCAATATCATATAGAGACAGACAAAGAAGTGCCTGAACGAAGGTAATCTGTGGCTTGTCAAAGCCTTTAAGCAAAATGTTGTGTTTTGCTATTTCGTAGAATTCTTCGGATTTCGATTGAAGAAGATCATCATCGGATATAAGTGATCCAAGGGCAGATATAGCATAAACTAACTCCTCAGAACAGGATGATCCTTGACTGTTTGAGCTCAAGAAATCAGAAAGGAAAGATTCTCTGTGAACGTAGAGGTTGACATCAAAGTACTGCCACTTGAAAAAGTTGGAAATGCTTTTCAACAGCGGAGGAAAATTCATGAGAGCATGGTTGAATTGAGGAGGAACCGTGTTTTTGACTGGGTGGTCACCAATATTATCGTACGCACTGGTAGGGCCAAATACCGTTGTACTTCCCGACTCTGTTCTCAAGACTGTCTGCGGCAAAGTTATATTATATGCGGTTGAAGTCCCGCAGAGGACTTCTCGTAGGTGAGAAGGATCCAAAAAACTGCTTGCGCTGTTCAATGCTTTTTGCAGTTCTTTGTTTGTGGTTTCCACTGCGGCCAACTGGTTTTCCAGTGTCTTCACATAAGCAGTCTTTGGCTTCTTCGACCTGCCATCTCCAGAATCATCCTCCAGGCAAGCTGTGTGAGCTTTCACGCATCTGGCACACGGTCTTTGATTATCACACTTCCTTTTTCTCGAGCGACACCTACGACAGGCTTCCGAAACATGACCCGTTCTCCTTCCAAAATAAGTAGCCATCCTCGCTCGAACTCGCTAGTCGGATATCGATTTCTTTGAATAAAATGAGGGAAAAACATAGATAAAAAAATCAGCGAGAGAAAGCGAGTATCGATCCAGTGTTAGGATGTAATCTCTTATCGGGAAAATATTTATCTGGATCTAAAAGTGAATGATTGCCGACCGAAAGCGGATGAGCAAGTTAATCAGGGATCTCGGCTGATCTGCGCAACTCGTTTTGAAGCTGAGGCAAAAGGCAGAAAAAAGAGTAACAAGGTTGTTGAAATGGGCAACATCAAGATTGATTTTTTGTTGAAAAGTCTCGGAGCAATAATGTGGGGTATGTAAATTTTTTTAACTTCCGAGTTTTTTAATTTCCTATGTATATTGAGCGCTGAAAAAGTTTCAACAGTATGTGGGAAAAGCAATCGAAACAACTTAGTCTTCAACATGAATTAGTAATCAAGCCCCTATCCGAAATGATCTTATAAATCAAAACCGGCCATTGTTCAGAGCAAGATCAGTTTGTTGGGTAAACCTTCTCCAAGAAGTTTTCGCGACGCGCTTTTCCATGCCGGGAAATCATGCCGAGTTACTCCCGAGAGGTAAACAGTAGCCATTTAGTCACCTTGTTTCTTTCATTTGCTCTTTTGATGCATAGATAGCAGCTGAAAAATGGGACCCGGACTCCCCTATCAGAACCGAACTCCGAAGAACGCGACGGCCTATATATATCACCTCCAACATCGTTTTATACTGTAGATTGTTGTGTAAAGTAGCAACGCAATGTCTGTCTTCGTTACTGGTGCTACAGGATTTGTCGCTCTTCACATCGTCGATGTTCTCCTATCAGAGGGTTACTCTGTGATTGGCACTGCCAGATCGGAGGAGAAGAGCATCCCACTTATTCAGGAATTTGAAAAGAAATACTCCAAAGGCAAGCTCAGCTACGAAATTGTTGCAGATGTTGGTGTGAAGGGAGCCTTTGACGAGGCTCTGAAGAAGCATCCAGAAGTCAAGTATGTGTTGCACACTGCGTCTCCAGCATCAGTCGGCTTGAACAAACCTTTGAACGAAGCTTACCTTGAACCAGCAGTTAATGGCACTTTGAATGCATTGAGGTCAGTCAAAGAGTTCGCTCCCCAGGTGACTAGAGTTGTTGTCACTTCTTCCTTTGCAGCAATTGTTAGGAATACCGAGGAGTTCGTCACTTACACCAACAAAGATTGGAATCCGATCGAGTGGGATGATGTTCAAGACGAATTCTCGGCATATATGGCGTCCAAGAAGCTAGCCGAAAAAGCTGCTTGGAATTATTGGGTTTCTGAAAAGCCAAGCTACTCTCTCACTACCATCTGTGCTCCCTTTATTTTTGGTCCCCAGCTGTTTGGAGCACAAATGAATTTCTCCAACGAGATTGTTACTAGTGTTTTTGGAATCGATCCAAGTACCACCACCTATGTGACCGAGCCAGTGGGTCTGGCGGTCGGCGTGAGAGACGTTGCTAATGCGCATAGGTTAGCTTTGGAGAGGACAGAAACACAAGGTCGTAGAATTTTTGTGGCAGCAGGAGTTTACACGGGACAAAAACTGTTGAATATCATTAACAGAAAGTTCCCGAACTTGAAACTGGCTTTGGGAGACCCGACCGTTGAGCCCAGCCCTCCATTTGGCTTTGATATTTCAGAAGATTTGGCTTTACTGGGGGGATACAAACTTGCATCCCTCGATGAAATCGTCGAGGAAACTGTGAGTCAGTATTTGGAAAAATCGGCCGAGTAAGCTCCATATATATGTGTTATTTTTCTTCCTTATAAGCACATACTGAAACATATCTTTCCATGATTCTTGCCCGGCCGTGATGTAGAGCATTGTCTTCTGCGAAAACGTCGTTGTAGTCTCAGCAACTGATGAGGAGTTGCAAAGTCAAGATGATCCATTGAACTTGAAACTCCTCTTGACGGATGGGTTTGCTTGATAAAGTCAGAAATATTAAATTTATAAAGGCGCTTCTGCTGGCACCGCCGAATAACATGGATGAACTTGGTTGATTAATCGGTTTCACAGTGTCAAATGAGTTTGTGCCACCGCTCCAACAGAGAAATATGAAGCGCAAGGTCTTCTATCTCTTCCTCTCGTAGTGCTTACAAGTTTTCTACAGGTCTTTCAGCTGGTTACGTTCCAATACTTTGTTCATCAGATCATCCTTTATATAATCATTTTAGGAGTCTCTTTTCTTCAGACTGTCCTCAGACTCGGACTCTGCCGTCAGCTCTTCAGTCAGCTCACCCTTAGACTCCTCTTCCCCAGACATTTGCTGGCGCTGCTTAGCAAAGTGTTTCTTCTCGGTGAGAGCCAGCGAAATAGCAAGGAAGACGTAGACCATGGAGAAAAAGGCCGAAATATAGTGACCTGCCCTAACATAAGGTTGGTGGGATGTCTTGAACCAAAGATTGTTCACGATACAGTTGGCAACGTAAGCCCAAACATTGATACCACCGGCCACGAAAGCTGCCTGTCTGATATTATGAGCGTACCATTCCTGAGAATAACACCAGTAGAGACCCGAGGCACCTTGTGCGACATCTGTCTGGTAGTAAAGGAAGAATCTGACCGGCTTGGATCCATAGACTGGAATGGTTCCCAAAGCGATCATGATGGCAAAACACCACAAGCCAGCAACGATGATACCTGGCCATCTTCGACCTCTCAGAATAGTATCAGAAGACCAACCAGAAAGCAGCGAGTATGCAAAGGAAACAGCGTACATTGGAGAGGTGAGCGTGTTGTACTGAGACTTGGTGTAGGAACCTGGGTGGATTTTGTTCCAGCCCTTGATCCAGAACTGTGTGGACGCATTAGAGAGTGAAATCAAATCTTGAGCAACCCCGAACATGAAGAAAGCCCACACATGCCACTCTTTCAACCATCCAAGGTGCTCTTTCACATTCTCCCAAACTCCTGAAGGCTCCTTAACCGGAGGAGGACGTCTGCTTTTGAGCCAGTCAATTTCTTCTTGCTTGAAAATTTTACCTGGTTTAAGACGGTCCAGAATATCGGGCATGAAGACGATCTGAGGGATGATAACGAAGAAAGAGACAATACCGTCGATAAGAAAAGTCCATTGCCATCCTTCGTAACCGTTTTTACCATCCAAAGAAGAAGACGCACCGGCTTGAATGTAGGTAGCAAACATAGGACCCAAAATTGTGAAAGATTGTAAAACCACTTGTCTTCTTGCAGCTTCTTTCTTGTTGTAATAGGTACCAATGAGGAAAACAAACGCAGAGAAATGTCCACACTCAATGATTCCAAGAATCACTCGCACGACAATCATTTGGAATGGGGTCTTTATAGAAACAAATGCCAAGGTGACCACCGTCCAAAGAATCTCAATGATAACGATGAACCATTTAGTGTTATATTTGTGCATGAGGTAAGCGCATGGGAAACCACAGATGATGGATGCCACATTATAACCGGTGTTGGCATAATTCAGCTCGTTACCTTTGACGTTGAGGTATTCTTTGAGACCCGAGTTGTATGCATTTCCGAGATTGCTCTTGTCGAGATACTTGATGAAGGAAGACAGGGCACCCCAGAGCACTAACGTCAAGTCTGCTTTGAGGATAGCGTTACGATGCATCTCCGGGTAATCAGCGCAGTCCCAGACAAAGCCCAAGAGCTTGTGGCCAAGAGATTTCTTGGCAGGAGCCGTTTGGGAACTCTGCATATTGCTTTCGAGCTCTTCTATCTTCTCGGAGTTAACAACGCTCATGATCTTAAGGGTCCTTTGTTAAACAACAAAAGAAAGGTGCACGACCGTTGGAACTCAGGAGCCTTTATAAAGGCCTGAAAAATTCGGTATGGCGTGTTTGCATGCCTTAGTTGATGAGTAATTCATCCAATTACTCGTTGCTTCCTGCCTATTCTTCATATTTCACGTAAATTGCAAATATTCTGTCTGCCACAGCTGCAGAGCTTGAACCACAGCTGCAATATTATTAGAGGTCTTAAGTGGAGCCACAGTTTTTATCATGCAGGTGTCTTATTGTGCACTAGAGCATATCGCGGATTAGGGCGGAGGTTTGGGATTTTTTCTTACAAAAAGTTTTCTCTCCGAGAAAAAAAAAAATCTCGGTCTTAGCGAGACATCGAAAAACAGGGACTGATAAAGAAAGCGGTAGGCACTCTTGATCATTCTTTTCTTTTCTTTAGCTGGGAATCAAAAATCAAAAAAAATGCGGATTGTTGCTGGAGGAGACTGTTTATTCTCGAGTAGAAACCTTGTCAACAGACTTGACCCAAAGCTCGTTGATGAGTTCAAAAAGTCGGACGCGTGCTTCGCCAATGCGGAGTTCACGTGCCCAAAGCCAGAAATTCACCCTCCTGCTAGTGGAAGATTGTACACCACTGCCGTGAAGGAACACACATTGGATGAATTTGTGGATCTGAACATCAGACTTGTTTCGTTCGCCAACAATCACACTACTGATTTCGGTCCTCCCGGTGTGATCAACACTATTGAGGCTGCTGAAAAGAGAAACCTGATCCCATGCGGTATTGGAAGATCTATCGAGGAAGCTAGATTGCCGCAATTCATTGACACTCCAAAAGGAAGAATCGGTATTGTTGCAGCTTCATCCACCCGTTCGGAAGTCATGTTGGCCTCCCCAGCCGGTGCAGGAACAATTGCAAGACCCGGTCTCGCTCCATTGAGATGGGGCCGTACTTACGTTCTGCCCGATGAACAATTTGAGCAGTTGAAAAAAATTGACGAACTTCTTGGAACTGCTGAAGCTTTCAAAGAGTGCAACGAGATTGAAATCAAGACTCCATTTGGGCCAGACAATTTCAAGTTTGGTTCTCTTTTCGAAGGAAACCTCGACATTGAGCGTGGAGAAAAGGCCCACGTGAAAACTTACTACAAGAAGTCTGACGGTGAAGCACTTCTCAAAAGCATCAAAGACTCTTCTTTTAGATCCGATTTCAACATTGTGTCATTGCATACCCACGAAGGTCTCAACAACAACTGGTACAACCCTATTCCAGCTGAATTTGTGCAGCAATTCGCTCGTGAATCGATTGATGCTGGTGCAGATGCTTTTATCGGCCACGGTGCCCACTTTATGAGAGGTGTCGAAATCTACAAGGGCAAGCCGATCTTCTACAACCTCGGAAGTATACTGATGGAGTTTGAAACCGGTACTTCGATCATATCTCCAGAAATGTACGAGGCTTACAACTTCCCTGCTGATGCTCGTCCTTCTGACCTGCACCGCTCCAGAGCTAACGACCCGGTCACCGGAAGGTTCACTGGTTTCAACAGTCATCCAAGATTCTCGAGAAACTGCCTCGCCATTCTGGAGGACAACGAGTTCAAACTTCTGCCAATCGACTTGGACTTGACCAGAGAACGTAGATCTGAGAGAGGTGTTCCATACTTGGTTTCTCACCAAGTTGGTAAGGAAATTGCCGAATACCTCACTGAGGTGAGCAAGGAATGGGGAACTGTTTTGACTTACAACGAAGAGACTGGTTACATAGACATTAAATGATTAATGAAGCAAAAGCAACCTATAAGAATTACATTGCATGTATGTACATGCCGTTTCGTTTTTGCGAGGCTCGACCGTTTTGATTTTTTCGAACCGTTTTCCGCGAGATCTGATATGCCGAGATTTAAGCTTCACAAAGATTTCCCAATTGGGAAGGTCGGTGTTTGTATCTATCAGATATATTTAAGTATTTGATCGTTTGTTCACACACCTTCGAAATTTCTTCTCTCAACAGCCTGAGAAACCCGATAAGATTGCAATGAGTTTGCTAGTGGGAATAGATGTGGGAGGAACCAACTCGGACCTCGTTGTGCTGGATCCAAGCAAGCTAGACACTCCAAACAGAGGTGTTCTTGCTTGGCACAAGTCGGTCACAACGCCAGATGTCTCTGTGGGGATCGAATCTGCCTTGAAGAAAGTTCTCGACGAGTCTGCCATCGATAAAAACCAAGTTGCTGCCGTCACTATTGGAACTACGCATTTTATCAATGCTGTCATTGAACGCGACTCAAATAGGTTGGAGAAAGTGGCCGTTTTGAGACTGTGTGGACCGTACTGCAAAGGTCTACCACCATTCGGTGATTTCCCCGAGGACCTTGCATCAATCATCAACGGTTATTCAGCTTCTTTGGATGGAGGTTCTCAGGTTGACGGATCTGACATCAAACCTTTGAACGAAGATGAGCTTGTTCGTCACTGTCAGGAGATTAAAAAACTCGGGATCACATCGGTTGCAGTTATTGCAGTCTTTTCCAGCATGAATAACGCTCAAGAGCTCAGGGCTCGGGAAATTATTACCAGAGAAATTCCCGGTTGTGACGTTGTGCTGTCTCACCAAATCTCAGGTATCGGTTTCGTTGAAAGAGAGAATGCCACTATTCTCAATGCCTCCATCAAAAAATTTGGCCGGAAGATTATTTCCTCTTTTATGTACGCAACCAAAAAGATTGGGCTAAACTGCTCCATTTTGTTGTCACAAAATGACGGAACTCTTCTTTCTACCAAAGATGCCATGGATACCCCCATCAAGACATTCTCTTCCGGTGCTACCAACTCTATGAGAGGCGCTGCCATTTTGTGCTCTTCAGACCCTGAAGTTCAGGACAAAAATGTAATGGTTTGTGATGTGGGAGGAACCACGACTGATGTGGGTCTCCTTCTAGCTTCTGGTTTCCCAAGACAATCCTCCACGTATTCCTACGTTGGAGGGGTAAAAATTAACTTCTCCATGCCTCATGTCGAGAGTATTGGTTTGGGAGGAGGATCTATCGTGAGAGGAACTGGCGCCGATATGACGATTGGGCCTGACTCGACTGGTGCGGATATTGTCACGAAGTCGATAGTTTTTGGTGGAGATGTTGTTACGACCTCTGATGTCACCATTTCCAAAAACACGGGCCTGGTGATGGGCGATCCAAGCTTGGTTAAAGACAGATTCACAGAAGAATTCAAAAAAAGTTTTGATTCTGTTGTCAACAGCAAGTTGGAGGCCATTATTGACCGTATGAAGACGTCTCAGGAGCCATTGCCGGTGATCTTTGTTGGTGGAGGATCGTCTATCGCGCCCGACCATTTGGAAGGTGCATCCAAAGTGATCAAGCCTCCGTACTTCCAGGTTGCAAATGCAATTGGTGCCGCTTTGGGGAAACTCTCTGCTGACATTTCTGAAGTAAGAACAATTGACATCGGAACGAAACAGCAAGTTTTGGACAAACTTACCGAAAAAGCTACTCAGGAGTGTATCAAAAAGGGTGCACTTGCATCTACCATTGAGGTTGTGAACATGGTCTGTGACGCAGTTCCATACGTGGACAATGTTTACAATTTCTCCGTCAAAGTTGTTGGTGACGTCGATTATGATCGTACCTTGGAAAAGACAGCGGAAATCCCTTTGGAAAAACCACTTGAGGTTTTCAAAAGCAGTCAGGTCTCAAGCAAGGTTTCGAAGCCTGTTGATTACAAGAACTACAGCCCAACTGTCAAGGATGGTGAGTGGATCATCTCTGAGATTGATGTTGACTGCATCAGCATTGGAGCCTACATTCTTGGTTGTGGAGGAGGAGGAGATCCAAACTCCCAGACAATTGAGCTTAAACAGCTCATCCGTGATGGTGCTGTGATCAAGGTGGTCACCCTAGAACAATTTGACAAGCAGACTGGCGGAAAAGGAAGAGCTATCAACGTTGGGTATTGTGGATCTCCGACTATCTCTGGAGAAAGATTGCACGGTGATGAGATGCTTGAGGCTGTTGCCTTGATTGAAAGATGGGAGGGACAGAAAACTGAAGGAATCTTTATGTTTGAAATTGGAGGAGGTAACGGACTTTCTGGTCTGTGGACCTCTTACTACAAAGGAGTTCCTTGTATTGACTTGGATCTGATGGGAAGAGCTTACCCTACACAATGGCAGACTCTTCCCTCCGTTTACAACGACTTGAAGGGTTATCCATACGTCGCCCTAGCCGATGGAAATGGCATGTCTATGCTGATAACTGGCTCTAGAAACGACATTGAGCTGGAGAACATCATCAGAGATGCTATGTATCATCACGGTGTTCAATGTGGATGTGTGGAGCCTTCGATGGATATCAAACAAATGTCCTTGGAGACCGTGAAAAACCCAATGTCTCTGTCCTGGAGGATCGGTAAAGAGGTTCTCACCGCAAGAGCAGAATCCGATGTGGACAACATTCCAAACAGGATAGTTTCCGTCTGCGGTGGTCCAGACGCCGCTAAGTGCTTGTTTAAGGGTAAGATTGTTGGTGTTGAAAAGAAAATTAAGAGGGGATATGGATATGGAGAAGTTGTTCTTGAAACAGAAGACAAAAAAAAATACAGAATTCCGTTCAAAAATGAGAACATTGTCGTCTATGAGGTGGGTGATGATGGAAAGGAGACTGTTATGTGCTCCGTTCCTGATTTGATTACTCTGATTGATGATGATGGTGGAGCGGTTGGTACACAGAGCTACAGATACGGCCTGATTGTGTACTGTATGGTTTTCTCTCCTTCTGACAAGTGGACCACTCCAAAAGCTATCGAGATTGGAGGTCCGAAGGGATTTGGGGAGGTCTTCGAAGACATCGAATACAAGCCAATTGGTAAGTATGTCGAGACTGTTGCTGTGAGCGAGGAGTTTTAGGCTAGACCGTTTAGAATAATAATACGCCTGATCTTGGGATATTAGCATCATCATAATTTTGAAAATACGGTATTCGTTGATCTCTATAATAAAAAATTAGTGTAATCAAAATTAAAGCTTCTCATTGGAAACAACAACAGCGACATCAAGAGGTTCGCCCTCAAATGTTTCACCAGAGTATGGAGCCAAGTTCATCTGTTTCTGCTCTTCTGGGGTGAAAGTGTCAAAGTAATCAACAGAATCTGGTTCTCCAATTTCGGATTTGAAAACCATATTGACCAAGTAGTAGAGGGAGAATGTCACTGCGAACTGAAAGATAAACGAACCAGAGTAGAAGCGGTAAATTCCCTTGCTGATTGAGATGTCAGGATTTGCAGCATTGATCAGACCTGGCAGTCCTGGTGCAGTTCCAAGTAAAAGACACACGATTCCTTTCCAGTTGACTCCGTGGTAGTACCAGTAGATACTGCTGGAGTTTGGAATGTAAAGATGGGAAAGACTGAGAATTCTTCTGCGGATGACAAAGAATTCACATGCCTCGATAGCAACCAATGGCGTGACAAAGACGGAGAAAGAAGACATAACGGTCAAGAATGTCGACGAGGAGTTGTAGAACAGCCAAGGTTGTGTAGGCCAAGAGAGAAGCAAACAAATGATGGCACCTCTTCTGATATTCAAGTATCTTGGGAAGACAGATGCCAAGTCCATACCACCAGAAATGGCATTACCAAGACAGTTGATACTGAGTTGTGAGATCACAAGCCCGACACCAGCAAAAAATGCTCCTGCTCTTGCCTTCGCGGTATAGTTTGTCTGCAACCAGTACATACAAATATCGTTTGGCATCCAGAAGTCTTCTCCAGTCTTTTCAAGAAGGGCACTTGCGGCGAAAATACCACATAGAGGAATGATGAATCCGAACAAATTGTTACCCACCAAAATTCCCACATGTGCCTGCCATGGCTTCTTGTTAAATCTGGAGTAATCAGCCTGGTTGGAGATACCGGCCACAATACTGGAATACCACGAGTTCAAACCGTACACCCAGGCCCAACCATGCGCTGACGAAGACAAGGTGACCGGCTGGTTCATCAACGTTCCGAAATGTTCTCCGTTTTCTTTGACAGCCCAGGCAGTGATACCGATTGCGACAAAAAATGTTGCCAGCGACCCGGTCGTCAAGAAAGGAGCATAGTATTCCGGAGGTGTCAGCAAAAGAGGAACACTAATTACCAGATAGACAACAAATCCACAGAGCTCTTGCGAAGTCATGTAGACACCAGCAGGGAAAGTGTTGGCCATATTGAGGTAGCTCCTACTCCAAGAAGATAGGACAATGTTGACACATAATCCCCCCAGCCAAGCCTGATATGAAAACCACACAACCGACAAGATGGCTCTGATCAAAACACCGAAAACGGATCCACGGATACCAAAGATGACTCTCTGATACACCGAGTAACCGATGTGGTATTTACTTCCATACCATCCAATAGTCACAGCCATCAGCGACACCAAAAGATTGGCTACGACAATAACTCCCATAGTTTCAGCACCATTCAGCCCTAGGGTTAACATAGACGAACCTGCCGACCAAGTGGAAATACACATCGTGTTGATGCCCCAGTAGGAGAGATATCCATCAAGCCCCCATTTTCTTCTTTTCACCGGGATCGGAACAATGTCTCTGTTTTTCAGAGTTCCTGACTCTTCCAGAGCAATCCATCTGTCGATGGTACCCAAAAAACTTGTAAATCCCATCGCTTCTTGATGACGATTACCTTGTATATGAAGGAGGGTTGAAGAAAAGCAAAGCTTTTTTCCCTAAGTCAAACGGTCGGAGACTATAAACATTTCTTTTGAGACTCCCAACACGAGAAAATTATATACCGAACAATAAGAGATAAGATAAGTTCCCAGATAAAGAATTTCTTTTTCAAGTTGCAAAACAATCTACCGCCGGCGCATATCCCTCGAGGAAAGTAGTGTACGACCCAGCACAACGTTAAAACTTTCGGAAGCCGGTAGCTCCAAGCGAAACGGGCAGAAAAAAATCCCCCGACGGAAAAACCTATGGGAACGGGGCAGAGTTGGATGTCTTCGAAGGACGCAGAATCATGATGAGTTTCGAAATGTTTTCAACATCTTCCTGATGTCTGTAGTTAGGAACCTACAGTGGAAAGCTGCCAGTTGGGAAATTGCCAGTCGGGGGTCGCGACTCGCATGATTCGGAAGATCTGTGGCTCAAATCGACGGCTTGATTCCACCAATAAAAAACAGGCACATTAGTTTGTTCTCGCATTTATGCAGGGAGCCGCAGGCGGTAACTGTGTAAAAGTATCTCTATGGGGCGATTTTTTGGTTATAAGGCCAGCGAGGAATGCCGGTAACAGGAAAAAATTAATTTCCCTATATGGCTAAATTAGTGAGAAGAATGTTGGTTTTGTATTGGTGCAAGGGTGTTCTACTTGACCCAAAAATACAAAATTCATGTAAAAATCTCGAGAAAGTGGGTTTCAAGGATCTTTTGGAACTCAGCTTCAACGTTATACTCCGCAATCCACGGGGCAGAGAGGCCACGTTTCTGGATCCGTTTTCTCCATTCTTCGTCGTCCTTTGCAGTTGCAATGTACTTGGCTGCAACACTGCTGTCAATGTCCATCTGCTGATTAACCCTTTGTAAAAACGGACTCCTGGTCTCGTTGAATAGGATGAGAGAGGTGTGGATGTCATAAACTTCTGATCCAGAGGAATCTGTTTTAGAAGTTTCTTTCAACCCTCTGTAGAGAGCCCAAACGTCGTCAAATCCCATATTAGCTCCAGCTCCGTAGACTCCGGAAGTTGGATGCGCAGCATCACCAACAAACACAATTTGATCCTTGACCGTCAGATCTTCCAGCCATGGAGCACGTTCCAGTGGAAATGCGTTGACTTCGGGCATTACGTCTAGAATCTTTCCAATCACGGGATCCCAATCCTTGAAATGCTCAATGAGCCTTTGTCTTCCCCATTCGCCTGGGGACTGATTCCATTTGAGCGTCGCTGCCACTTCTGGAGGCTCTCTGATATGGGCTGCCACATTGAACAAACCAGGCTTGAGTCTAGTCATGAACATCATCGAGTCTCTGCCAATCCAAACTGTGACATCATTGGGGACGCCTGGAATGTCATTGACGATCTTGTCATCGAAGACATTACGGTAAGCAACAGCACCTTTATAAAGAACCTTGTCTCCAGTGAACTGTCTGCGGGTCTTTGAGTAAATGCCATCCGCTGCAATAACCAGATCTGCCGTGATTGACTTTCCGTTCTCAAACGTGACGGTGGTCTCCTTTTCGCCAACCTCAACAGCAGAGACAGCGTGACCGTAATGGATCAAACCTTTTGGAACACGCTCCAAAATGAATTCTAGCAACAGGATCCTCTGAGCCTTTGCAAGATGGTAGTTTTCTGTATGAGAGAACGTCAATTCTGAGGTTTTGAACTTCTCTCCCGTCTTCCAATGACGCCGAGTAAGATGCTCGTGGTTTGGAGACCTATACAAAATAGGTTGGAGCTCTTCAATATCGAAAACTCTTCCCAGAGTGGTCAGACCAGACTCAGTGAGAGTGATCGCCGCTCCAACCTCTCTGATCCCTTCGCTCTTCTCGTAAACGTTGATCTCCACATTGGAAAGCTTAGACAATAATGAGGCTGCAAAAGCACCAACGAGACCAGCGCCAATGATTGCGATTCTCAACGGTGGAGTTTGTTGATCGGCTGTCATCACTTAATAAGGTAAGCAAGAATATGGCTTGCTGTACAACGATTACTCTGCGTTCAAGGGAAAATCAGTAGCTTTTATACTTTTTCCGAATATACCGGATCCACCACACGGCCGTGAAATTTATCGTGATTGCGTCTGATGTTGGGCTGCCGAGGAAAGGCTAACAAACTGTGGCATATGGCATCCTCGAATTTACAAAACTGATCGAGGGTTGTAAATGTTGCGACTTTGTCCCAATTACGCCAACGAGTTCGCTAAATGGGTGTGTCCGACTACGCCAAATCAACTTTGAACCCCGTTTGGTCTTTTTCCGGATGAAGGTATAGGAACTTTGTCACGTTCTTTGTGTCAAAGATTCCTGAATGCTCCTTTATCTTAATCGAGCCGCACATCAGAGTAAAAAAAATTTAGGTGATTTTATGAGCCGCAACTTTTCGCGTCCAGCGCCCAAAATTACGCAACTGCGTGTAGAGCGCAGCAATCATCATTCAGCTCGGATTCCGGGGACAAGAATCCATCTGCGTCCATCCAAGCAGCAGCAGATTCTATTCTCAAAATGATCTGATTTTTCCGGTGAAGCTGGCTTTTAAAGCTGATGAGAACAAAGCCCGTGTTTTAGCTTTCATCACGGATAGAACACTAAACTAAACGCTCTTGAAATAGAAGACCGTGTCATTGGTGGCTAGATCATGCGAAACTAATCCGAAGATTACATGAAAATAGACGCTTCCATAAGAAATCTAATATTTCAATCCTAGCGGTCTACAATTTTCCCCATTGCCCGGACGCCGCTTATTCAGCGAAGTATAATCCTTTCCAGTATTTTTTTTTCCGAGTTACCAGAAGTGTCTAGTCACGTGACTTGGAGAAATTGTCCCGTCCGGTTTTGTCGTGATTCAATAGTTCTCTCTTTTTCAATAACACGCACTTTTTACCACAAACAAAACAACAATAATCTGGTAAATCCCCTGCGTGAAGGCTTGAAAAACTAAATTGGTGGTGCGGCTATGCTGAATAAGTTTTGTATGGCATTGAAAATTTCTCCGTTTTAACAAAAGAAATTACTCCTGCATGTCAACCTCTCTGGCAGGTTTTGCCTAGCAGCGGCGTTACGAACCCTAGTAAACAACTAAACTATCTAAGTAACTACGGTTTACTCACAAGACCATAGGATTTGTAGTATATAACGCCATCGCCACAGTGCACCAGGAGTTAAGTATAGATTTCATAGATTCTCGTGTAAATCGGATTTCTCGTTTTACGTCAAGCAGTTTTTTTCAGTCAAAAAAATTTTTTTTTTCCCAAAAAAACCTCCCCGGGTACGATGCGGCATTCGTGTACAGGTGCCGTGCGAACTTCAGTAGCGCACGTTATAGATGACAATCATGGGGCTGAAGTCGCAATTGTTCGGCATGGAATTAGACTCCGGTACAGGACTTGTAACATTGAACTGTGGCATCTGCAACGCAAGTCAAATAAACAAGAATTGTGGATATACTCACTCAACTTAGCAGGCTCTATAAAAACCAATGAGACCCACCCTTTTATCTCTGACTATTGCCTCTCAGGGCTTAAGAAATGTCTGAAAAAGAATTGGTCGTGGACAGAACTGAGTCCAACGGCTCCCAAATAGGCGATGAGCCTTACGCGAAGCCTTTGGACCAAGGTTACAGAAGTCTTGGTTATATTAGTGCTGTCGGTTTGATGGTGAACCGTATGCTAGGTACTGGTATTTTTGCTACTCCTTCCACCATTTACAATCTGTGCGGTTCGATTGGGCTGAGTTTAATTCTTTGGGTGGTTGGAGCCATCATCGCTTTGTCTGGATTATACGTTTACATGGAGTTTGGTTCTGCAATTCCTAGAAATGGTGGTGAAAAGAATTACCTGGAGTACGTGTACTCCAAGCCAAGATTCTTGACTACTGGAATGTACGCGGCGTACGTTTTCCTGTTGGGATGGGCCTCTGGTAACTCGATTGTCTGCGGTCAATATCTTTTGACAGCAGCAGGTGTCGAGGTTACCAGATGGGGTGAAAGAGGTATTGGTGTTGGAGCAATTACTTTTGCTTTCCTTGTCAATGGAACCCACGTCAAGGGTGGCGCCTATTTACAGAACATCTTGGGGCTTTTCAAAATTGGTGTTGTTCTATTCATCACAGTCACTGGTTGGGTTGCGCTTGGTGGCTGGAAAAAAACTGATAACTTCCACAATTCGTTCGAGGGGACAACAAACGCCACTGCTTACGGAATTGTTAACGCACTCTACAACGTGATCTGGTCTTTCATTGGTTACAGCAACGCCAATTATGCTCTCGGTGAGATCAAAAACCCTGTCAAGACTCTAAGAATCGCGGCTCCCACTGCATTGATCGTGGTTGCCATCATTTACCTCTTTGTGAACATTGCATACTTTGCTGTGGTGCCGAAAGAGTTGTTGTCAACTTCTTCCACCATTCTGGCTGCAGATTTCTTTGAGATTGCTTTTGGACAAACTGCCAAAAAAGCATCCTCCGTTTTTGTTGCTTTGAGTGCACTGGGAAATGTCATGAGTGTCATTTTCTCCCAAGGACGTATTGTTCAGCAGCTTGGACGTGAGGGGATTTTGCCATTCCCTAGATTCTTCGCAACATCGAGACCGTTCAACTCGCCTTTTGTGGGACTTTTTCAGCACTGGGTGGTCTGTGTGATTACGATACTGGCCCCACCTCCAGGGGATGCTTACAACTTCATCTTGAACTTGATCTCTTACCCACTGAACATCGTGAATTTCCTTGTTGCTATCGGCTTGATCTGGATCAACATCCAAAATAAGAGAGGCAAGATCGAATGGCACGCACCTATCAAAGCCTCTATACCAGTTGCTGTTTTCTTTGCTCTCAGTTCCCTGTACTTGATTGTCGCTCCATATGTTCCACCAGCAGAATCGCAGAAACATGCCGTTTACAACAGTCTCCCATACTATGTCCACTGTGTCACCACCTGGGGTATCTTTTTCGTTGGATTTGTCTATTGGATTTTCTGGGCACATGTTCTTCCAAAGGTCTTCGGATACACTCTGCATGTTGAAGAGATCATTGGTGACGATGGTTTTTGGAGAAAAGAGATCAAGAGAGTGAAAAACAAAGACTATGACGACTATATATCGACTTTGGCGACGAACACAACCTCGGTTGGAGGGAAAACTAGTTTTTAATAAGCTGGAAATTGAGACTGGTTTTATGAATTTACATACGCTCGAAATGCATAACGTGATTTACCTATAATTGTGTAGATTACAACTCAGACACTTGGGTGAGCAACTTACCCTTGTTGGCACCACTGAAAAGACTGTTCCAGATTGATGGAACATTTTTGAAATCCGGACCAATGGCTTTGACAATGGTAGCAGCATCGTCGGTTCTGATCTTTCCTTCGGAAATGAATTGGAAGAGCTGTCTGATAGCAACAGGGAATTTTTCGATCACATCGCTGACAAGCAGTCCCTTGACCACCAGTCTCTTCATAATGACACTTCCGTAGGCCTTGAATCCGAGAGTTCCACTGGTGTAACCAGAGATAGAACCACAAGCCAAGATGGTTCCGTGAACGGCAAGTAGCTTGGCTGCCGCAAAGTCCAAAATTTCTCCACCAACGTTATCAACGAAGTAATCAACAGTGTTTGGACCGCCAGCAGCCTCAAGAAGCTTCTCCCGGTAATCAGCACTCTTGTAATCGACACCAATAACACGGTCACCAAACGATTCAACAAACTTGACCTTTTCAGGACCTCCAGCAACAGCAATGACCTTCTTGGCCTTGAAAACGTTCAATGCAAGTTGCACAGAAACGGTACCAACAGCACCAGCAGCACCGGTAATCAGAAAAGTTTTTCCGTAATCTTCTTCTCTTTGTTGCAATTCAGCGTAGTGGAAGAAAATCGACCAAGCAGTCAGACCAGTGGATCCGAGAATACTCAAGTACCACCACAGCTCTTTGACGTGGGCAGTATCGACCGTTCTAGCGAATTGTGGGACGCTATCCTTATCGAATTTGATATGAGTAGCCCAGCCCAGTCTACCGGTGACGTAACTCTCGACAGGGAAGTCGCTGTTCTTCGAGGCGATCACCTTACCCAGAGCGTAGCTGGGAACAGTTTGACCAACGGAAATACCAGCAGCATAGACCTTATCGGTAGGGCAGATCCAGAATCTTTGAGCCGGATCATTCGAGAGATAAATGTTCTCGACGACAACTTCGCCATCTTTGAGTGTCTCAAGATCGATCTTGAAATGATCGACTCTGAAAGTATCGTCTTGGAGTTTGAACTGCACAGTCTCCTCGAACTCCTTGTTCAGAACAATTTTTTTAGCATCCACAACTGTCATGATTATTTCTTAGTGAACTACAATGCCAAGGATTCATGGCAAGTTCGGGAAAACAAATCACTTTATATAAGATTGCCATATTTGAGTAGGCGTCGGTTTGATTTCTAATGTCAAGCTATAATTTTGAGTGCAGCACGTCTAATTTTTTCTCGAACTAAATTTCGGCAAGGTCTCGGGATGAAAATTGGAGAAAGTCGACGGGTATAACTGGTTACCTCCGGCAATGATTGAGTTGCATCAGCCGGTCGATCAAAGAGCTATTTTTGGAGTTGCGCAACGCCACACGTTGCGGAGAATGTGTCGTTAATTAAATTTTTAGTTTTTGGTTGCTGTTTACGCCTTTAGGACCGGCCTGATCGTCATTGCACCGAATCTTCTGCTGCTGGTCAACGGTTTTATTTTTCCAAGACGGTCGTGTCCGGCTCGGAGAAAGTAATCCTCGGCACTTCAGAGAAACTGCCGCAGTGGCTGCTTTTTACCAAACGATAAGATGAGCGTAGAAAAAAAGCCGTTACACTGACCTCCTTTAGGCTGGGGTAAAACACATAATTTCAACAGATGTGGCATGAAACGCAGCAACAAAAGCAATGACGTACTTCCAGATTTATTTCGGACCTCTTACAGTGTTCTAAATTTTCGGCGGAAAAGAACACAGTCTCAAAGTGGAGGCAGTCATAGAAAATCATGTGATGCTTGTAGAAAGGCGAAAAAAAAGTGTGTTTTAGGAGAAAATGAGCCAGGAGAACCTGTCCGGTGTCAGTACTGCGTTAACAGAAATCTGAGTTGTATGATCGCTGCAGATGTTAGTGAGACAAGATCCCCACTAGGTTCATCGAGAGTCTCTGTTCACTCGCTGATTAACGAAGATAAGGGTGAAAAAACGCCAGAAACACAACTGTCACTTGCTCAATTGCTTGATACCGAATGGCTGGACTATTTTCTGGATAAAGATTCGAACTTTCTAGATCTAGGAGAGCTCGGGTTGAATAATCGGGACCTGAGCACCGATTCAAAAATCAACAATGACAAGCCCAATACCCGAAGCTTATCGTACACTATGTTCAGTGGGATACATTATGGAATTATGGGAGAATATGATCCAATTTTGCGAGAGAGATATTTCCAATACGATGAGAATAACGAATGTTCATTTGCTACGAAATTCTTTAGAATCCCTTCAATCAAAGGTACTCTAGCCGACAACACGAGTCCTTTAGCACTTTTTGCGTACAAGCGAATACCTGAAGCCACAAGGGAGAATTTCAAATTTGTGCCACTGGAGCATGATTTAGACCATTATTTGAAGGAAGCTGAAGGTTTGCGTCCTTTCATCTCCAATATTGTCGTGTTGTTTGTGAAGTACATCCTTCCAGCGCTCCCAATATTGGACGGTCATTCCATCAATCGCATGTTCACGTCTGCTGCACCAGAGGAACTACCGGAAGAATTCAGCAATGACTTGTGGGTTTTGCTGTTGTATCGAATAGTTTATCCGTTTCTCGTGTACGACACGGCGATCCCCCAATTTGGGATCGACGTTCGGAAAAACGATCCATTGGGTTTTGTCTTTGATGATGAGATGTTCTTCACTGTGACCCATTTGCAAATTGTCAAAGAGCTGACGGTTCCAACACTGGTCACTCTCAAATCAATGATTGTTTTTTACCATCTGTTCACTTTCAAGAAATCGGGGTATATCACTCCATTCGAGACCAGTTTTCTCAGCACAATTACAACGACAGCGTATTCACTAGGATTGAATCTCAACTCACATAATTGGAACATTCCCAAACATGAAGCAAATCTGAGGCGAAGAATGTGGTATACAATTGTATTGATTGAAAAATGGAACAGAACTTCCAGCTCTCTGCCTTCCAGCATATTTCAGTTTGATAATCTCAGCCAAAAATCATGTGCGGACATGTTTGATGACGTTGACGATTTTTTTGATTCCTCCTCCTCGAGAGCGTTCTGTTTGGCAATTGAGCTCACAAAGATCTTTGACAATTTTGGAACGAAAGTTTTTCAGGCTTCTCCTGAATATGATGTTGGTGAAGAGCTTCTTGTTGAAATAGAGACACAGCTGAATTTGTGGAGCTCAGAATACACCACTCTTACGCTAGAGAACCAAGTTCCATATCAGAGTATCACACTTGCGGGATACATTGTGAGGATATTGATCAACAGAATCAGATTCCAAAGGAGAGAGTGGAACGCCAACTCCGAGGAGTCGTATTTTTCTAGAAGCCTGAGCCTGTTCGCCGAAGTGGTCCAGTTTTTGTGCACTCTAGATCACTTCAAGATCAAATCCTTTTGGTACAACTTCTCGCGATCCCAATTTCTTTACATCAGAGATATCATGTTGATATCAATGCTTACCGCAGAGAATAAGGAACAATCATTGAACGTCTTTTTGCAGGTCAAGAGGTTCAAGTGGTGGCTCGAAACGTACGCTAAAGATCTCGAGATCATTCTGCCTGCGCTAATACGAACGAACATCACACTTTCAAGTTTGGGAAAGCAGGTCAAACGCTTGAAAGATGAGGATGTTTCCAGATTTTATAGGTGACTTTACTTGTATTGCGAATTATGTTTTCTACGGGAAATGTCCGATCCTTGGTCCGAAATAACCATCTTGAGCATCAAGCGTAACGTTGAAAAGACTTTGTTGGCCATCGCCACCTTCAATTCCGCCATCCGACACGCTATTTCCCCACCAATCCAGTGGCTTTGAATGGTATTTCACAGCAAAGAATATGATGATGGATGAAAATGCAACAGCTGATGAGAAGGACGCTGCCATCACGTAGTTGTACTTATCCCACCATGCCGAGTAGTTCCTTTTCAGGTAGTACATCGAGAAAAATGAAGCGTAAAGCCCCCCCGTCAAGTAAGACAGATTGTATGGGGCATATTGTTGCAACCCCCCAATGATCAGTGTCGGCTCAAAATATCTAGTCTGTTTTGGGAAATACTTTTTGATTGCAACGCAGAGCAGTGCAAGGAGGAAGCCTATAAGGAAACACCATTTCAAAACTGGATACAGGCCATTAAAAATTCTTTTTGGACCTATGACTCCCCAGAAAACTGACGATGAATAGAAATTCACTTCCTTAGGACACGTGAATCTGTTCTCAGCCTCGGGAGTGCAGATGTTTTCGATGTTAACAATCTGCCAGTTGATGACTCCTAAAGCAACGAAACATTGCACAAACACAGAGATCAGTTGACCTCTGAACATGGAAATCTGTGGGATTCTCGAGTAATGAGCCAGTTTCTGGTCTGCAATGAACGACTCCGCTTGATTGTCAACCTGATATCCGATGGATTTCAAAGTCATGAGAGCCAATCCATTGCCAGGTAAGGCGTATCCAATGATAATTTCAATAATAACGTTCATGGTGATGGAATATCCCGTGATGGAAAACACCAACAGGATAGGGATCAGGAAGACAAGGTTGAAAGCAAGGATGAAAAAGAGACCCCAAACTGGTGTCTGTGCTGGGTATAGCTTAACGCACAAAATTCCAAGAACCAAAGATATCACAAGAATAACAATATAATACCAGTCTGGAACCTCTTTGTACTTCCTCATGATCCTTGTGTGTGGATCGTCAAACCCGTCGTAGCCAGAACTGCCAAGTTTGAAGTTTTTAAGTTGGCGATAAATCTGGGTCAAACTGTACTTGATGGTCCCCCATTCTGTCGCGACAGTGTAGACAAACGCAAAAGGATAGATGGCAAAATAAGCCCCGTAAACTAGCAAGTTTCCAGCTGTGTAAAACGGCGGGGAGTATTCCTTATACTTTGCCTCCACTAAACGACTGTTGGAATCAAGAATTTTGGTCACTTCGTAAGAATCTCCGGTATTAGTGAAAATAGCGTTGTCATTCAAGGGAAGAAACGCTGTCCACTTATAGTTGGAATAATAAAGCCCCAGAATAACAAAAAATCCGATGAATGAACCAATGTATTGGTTCAGCTGAGAGAAGAAAGGAATCGTGATTGCGTAGTTGAAATCGATTATGTTCCAATCAAAGGTGGGGATTGGGTTCAAGCCTAATCCGTAGTTGGATCCAGTAACAACGGCAAGGTTGAAGTTGTCAGGCTTGATCCATGTCATCCAGTTGAACGTGGACAGTGCTTTGAAAAGATAGTCAGGAACCCAAAAATAAAGGAACATCCCACAGAAACAAACAATAAAAAATGAGTATCTAGTCAGTTTCCATCCACTGATCACCTCATTTTTGTTTTCCTTGCCAAGTAAAGCTTTGTTCAATGCCAATGTCGGAAGCAGGGTTGGCCAGATACATTTTTCGCTGTAAATCACAAACTTTCTCATCAATCCAGCAAAACCAAAGCCCATAAACTGCGAACAAAGCATCAACAAAACCTCGTATCCAAAATCAAGCCAGTCGTTGTTATAAAAATTCTTTAATTTCTGAACGTAGATGTTGTGGGAAACATACGTATAACTGATTGCAACATTGAACATTATGGTCGAAAACATTTGCTCCTTCGCTGTCCAAGGTCCGGGATTCAGCGAAACCCTGTGTCCCCTGAGCTTGAAACCCCAATCTGGTAACGCATACTGGCAAAATTTTCCACATGGATATAGCAGAACTTGTATAACTGGAGCAGTTAGCGTGATTCTCGGTTGCCGATGCATAAAAAACTCGTTAACACCCGCTCCAATGATTGTCCAAAGCAAGCCCAGAAAGTAAGAACGGATAGTCTCGAAAGGCACATTTTCGTCATCGATGGGCGAGGTGACTGTCCGAACTTCAGGATAAGGTGAGTGATAATAAATAAGACCAGCTTGGATTTTGCACTCTTGGGACCATTCGTCATCCTCCACAAGTTCTTTGGGCTCGATGGACCTCGATAGTAGTTTTTCAATTAATTCGAGCGTTTCTGCAGAGAAATTTTGATCGCTTTTCATTTCGTTGTAAGTTTTTTCTAAAATTTTCAAAGCTTCATCAATTTGGAGCTGACTGATTTTTTCTATCATGTAAGTCACCTCCGCAGGCTCTTCTTCATCGAGGAAGGCATCCGCATTGTGCCCACAAGCCTCCACAATGCGTTGCCTGAAAGCACCTGGGATACTTTCGCTGTCATTAACGCTGACTTCATTGACGGACAGTTTATCAAGACCGCCTTTGGTTTCCTCCATTTTGTCCGACATGATCTGCTGACTAAGGCGACTTCACTGAAGCATACATTCATCACACTAGAAAAGTTGGATTTTAAGTAATCTTTGAAGAACCCAAGAAAATTGACTCAAAAAATCATAAATCTGATCTGGGATGACAATCGCTTTCTGATAAGAGTTTTTTGGCCAAAATACTTATTCAGGAATCATGGTCTTCCGATATGGCGGAGCGAAACCTGCCATATGCGGAAAGTTGTAGTGATTTCTCCGCCAGAAAAAAACGAAGCTCAAGCGGCTCGAGGAAATCAAGTTCGGAAAGCGCGACAGACTTGCTGGAATAGGAAAGTGTTTTTCTTATCTCCGCCAATCCACTTCTTGTCACCGTCCAAAGATCCTGACCTGTGTGAGGTGATCCGTCATCCATTGCTTCCATTTATTGTCAACTTGTCCCACATATATTCAGGATTATTCTTGGCTGCACCAAGCTCTAACTTTTGCGAACACTATATATCTGTTCTTACAAATGACTTTGGACGAATATCCACACTTAATCCTGAGAGGGGATTCCCACGAGAGAGGTCTGATTCACGGTCGGGAGCTAAAATCGCAAATTCAACAACTGGGTGAGCACTACCGGACTAGTCCTCTGCTCCCCCCTTGGTCCTGGTGCGAGAACATTATCAAGAATTTTTATATCCCAGCATTGGAGAAGTATGATCCTTTTGCGTTCAGGGAAATACAGGGCATCTCGGAGGGATCAGAAACACCCCTTGAGACCGTGATGCTAATAAATGCCAGATATGATCTGACGAAGTTCAAAAACAATAGTCAGTTGGAAGAACAGCTGGAGAATGCTGACGAGTGCACTACTGCCACGATCATCGATGAGAAATCAGTGAAAATGATCCAAAACTGGGACCTCGACGATTATCTCTACGACAACAACCTTTGTGTCATCTTGGAGTCTCACACGGCTCCGGCGGAAGGCCTTCCTAAAACCCTTCTTACTTTCGGTGAAGTCGGACAGCTTGGAAGATCCGGTATGAACTCCAAAGGTTTGGGTCTCTGTGCAAATGCACTCAACTCGACAATAGACTTCTTCAAATTTCCAAAAGACTGCAGCAACGAGGAGGAAATCAAAGCTATCCAGAAAGAATATGGTATCAAGCTTCCCGTCATTCCCGTTTCTTTTGCTAGAAGAAAGTTTTTGTCGTGCCACAAGTACGCAAATGGGCTCAAGTACATTGTGCAATCCCCAAGGCATGTCTCTGGAAACGTTTTGGTTGGAACCAGAGAGAAATTGAGTCACGATTTTGAGCTCATTCCTCACTCCTACTTTCTTGTGGAACCTGTCTACGTTGATGAGATGACTGGTGCAGAAGTTCTGCCTTCTTCTGACAAAAGAGCGGTCCTCACTCATTCCAATCACTTTGTATCTCCGCGGTACTCTCCAAGTGGGGGGCTCATGGCATGCAAGAACCCCGGTGGATCCTCCTTCTATAGAAATAAGGTCTTGCTGAGACGCTTTGTGGATGCCATAAAGAGTACCCCAATGGGTAAAGGAATTTCTCTTGAAACTGTCAAAGATTGTGTCAGTGACACCACTTGCTCGCCCAACTCAGTCTCAGAAAGCAAAAATCCAAGGAATGAGAAGGCGTTTTCTAACGGCAGGGACGATGAAATGCTAATGACTGTGGGAACAGCAATCTATGACCTGACAGAGGGAACTGCAACTTTCTGTAAGGGACCTCCGCATCTGGCTAAACACTGGAAGACCATTTCAATTGAAATGGAGTAGCTTTTCGAAGGCAAGTTTATGGGCAAAAAAAAATCTGATTCTATCTACCAGGCATCATCACGCATACGATTCTTCTCTACGTGGATAATATAAAGCCCCACCGCATAATATTCCGGTGTTTCAAACCTCAATAGTCGGCTATACTCTATTCTATAACATGCTTACTTATTATTCCACGTCAATCACTATTTTTCCTGCAATTCGGGTCTAGGTGCTGGCAACGGATATGTGTTCAACTCTTTCATGATTTGGCCTCCTCTTCGAAGCTTTTCAAGGGGCTTTTCTCCGCACCATTTTGGAGCCAATGACTGCAATGACTTCTCGATCTCAGTGATTGTTCCGTCGCTGACCAACCATGTCTCACCACTCGCATTCTCGGAGACCAGCAACTGAATGATCGCATCGGCAACGTCTTGCGGAGTATTGACGGGACCTCCTCTCGAGACCCACAGATCCCTGAGAGCACTCATCATGTAGGTCTCAGTGTAGGAAGGGGCGATTGCATTGACTGCAAAATTGTAATCTTCCTGGTAACTCTGAAGCGTTCTAAGTATGGCAACAATGCCGTGTTTGGCAACTTTATACGTCAACTGTCCTAATCCTCCAAAGTATCCGGAGGTCGAAGCAATAAGAACAAGAGATCGTTTTCGGGTTTGCACCTGCTGGGACTTTTGAAAGAAAAACAGCGCCAGCTTTGTCACATTTAATACTCCTTTCAAATTTATGTCCAATGCACTGTAAGATGGAGGCTGTAATTTTCCTTCTACAATCTCCTGGTCCAGAAAGTCTTTTGTTTCCATGATTCCAGCAACAGGAACAACAATATCCACCGTTCCAAATCTATCGTAAGCGGTTTGAAAAGCTGAGTAAACGTCCTCCCATTTGGTGACGTCACCCTGAATATACTCCACGTTGTAAGGTTCCAACTTTTGTTCCAATTCCTGGGAGTTTGATACACTCAAGTCCACAAAAACAACATTAGCTCCATTTTTGGCGAGAGCTTCCACCAACGCTCTTCCGATTCCATTTCCACCTCCTGTGACCAGAGCTGTTTGGCCTTTCACCTTGGCAAAGCCTGATGTGTCTCGTTGTATAGTAGTCATTACGGCAGATTGAGATCGATCCGGAGTGGTCAGGTACAAGGCTTTGATCGCTCGTTTTGATCCACTCTCCAGATTTACATTCCCATTCTCGTGAAGAAGATAACGTTAGATTACTCCGGAATGTCGTGATTGCGAAGAAATATTAGAACTAAAAAAAGTGGCTTGCGGCTCGGAGTTAAAGTCCCGTCGGAGGGCTTAACGGTTTTTTTTTAAAAAAATCAGTTCAAGTTCCGACTGGAAAGGGAGTCTGTAGTTCTGTAGTAATGACGGTTCAAAACAGTCAGCTATACAAACGTTTGGAATCCGTTTACGCAACGGTGGTGACGGATAACGCACAAAATCCATGGTTCTACATTGCTGCCATCAGCTACACCGTGCAACGGAAGCTTGAGGACCTAGTCGACTTGGCAAAGTACGTGATCGGTCCACTGAAAACAGTTGAGGAAAAACGATTGAAGCTTACAGTGATACGTGAAGCAGTTTTCAAAACCGGGGTGCTTTATGGAAATCCTCTCATGATAAATGCTCTGTTGGAGCTCAGAAATCACTTCGACGAAGAGTACTTCGACTCCAATCCTCTCCGAGACCAACATTTGCCAGTCGAGAAGCTCCGCGAGAATGGGTATGATTTTTTCCACTCTCTCTATGGAGAAACCACAGACGCCACTCTACAACTCCTGGGCCGCGTTCATCCTGACTATCCCTATTCTGCAGTGGCTCTCATCTTTGGACCGATTTTTCAGTACCATGGAGTTTTGAATGCACTGGAGACATCTTACGCAATATGTGCCGCACTTATATCCAATAGTCTCCCATTACAAGCTTCTTGGCATCTGAATGGAGCCCTTAGACTTGGTGCAACGTTTCCACAGATTTTGGCTGCCCGTAGAATAATCATTGAAGTTTCAGGGGTTGACGAAAATTTAGTTCCTTATCCGTATCAAGCTTATTAATTCAATCCGAACCGTCTGGTTTTTCGTTCTCCAAATTTTCAGGGGATTCAGCTCTAAGGCCAAGATCCTTGATTACGATCCAAGCTGTAGGAACCGTAATGGCCCATAACCCAAAGTTAATTCCCGTTGAAATGATTAGGGAAGCCTTTGTGGACGCGATACCTGCAGCCACAGCTCCTCCAGCAGCCTCCACACCCCTCACAATGGAAGTATATCTCACATGGTTGGCATCATCGGTTGCCATGTATCCAATCATCCAATAGCAGTAATTGTAAATCATCGAGAAATTGAGCTGCCAGAAAATGTACAGAGCCCATCCCTTACCAAAGCCAGGATCACTCCAATCGAGTTTTGGTGGATTTTTTTCGTACTCATTTTGGACAACAACACCCCAGATCCAACAGCCACCAATAAGAGACATCATGAAAATGTACGAGTATCTAGCACGTTTGTTAATACTAAGCCTCTTCCAATCAAGAAAAGAACCAAAAATAATGTTGGTTATGATCTGTGCAACGGCGGAAACGAGAGACGCAAGAGCTCTAGCACGAACTGAGTAATAGAGTGTAAGGAACGAACCAATGTAGGATAATTCATATGTGGCATAGAAGAACAGAGGAAGAATGAGAAGGATTTCCTTAGTCAAGAAGAGCTGGAAGACCTCTTTCAACTCCTGTTTGGTGGACAACTTTCTAGGCTCTTTAACGGCCAATCCATCAGTTCTTTGGACGTTTTTTGCTTTTGACAAAAACAAACTCGAAAAAGGAGCCAGTGCTTGCAAAATGACAAACACAAGGAAAGTTCTCCAGTCCAATTTTCCAACGGTTTTTCCCTTAGCATTGAAACCCAGATTGATGGCACCTCCGATAATCGATCCACTATTTCTGAAAGCCAACCAGTAGGCTAAAAATCTTCCACGTTTGTGCTCTTCTGGATAGGCGACCATGATGGCACCTTCGGCTGCCCAGAACAATCCAGCACTGAGGCCACAGGCAGCCGCACCAAAATACACAAACCACTCCGTTCCGTAACGATTGTTACAGTAAATGGCAGCTGCATAGATGGAGTATCCCGTCGTTCCCAGGATAAAAGTATTTTTGACTCCTATCAGATTGGCAACAATCGATCCAGTGAAGCAAACCAGAAACATCAGGGAGTTCAGAATAGCATTGGCTCTCATGGTCAGATATGGCGTGAAATTTCCTGCGGCACCAGTGGATTGCATTGCATTGTAGATGCCAGGAGCTAAGAGAGCGGTCACTCCCACCACTGTTGCCTGGAAAAGTGTAGATCTGTACCATGAAATTTTTCTTGGGCCAGCATCCAGTGCCTGAGCTCCATTTTCAACGTCAGAGAAGTATGTTTCGACTATTTCCTCCTTTCCACGATCTTCAAAAGACATCTTGATCTCGAATACGAGGAAAAGCCTTGGAAAAACCAAAAAGGAGGGTTGGTTTCCGCTTTTATAAGCAGTTATACATGATAAGTCGATATTCAAGCCTTAATTCATGCATCTATACAATACCATGATTAATTCCGGAAGACGGTTCAAAGCTGTGGCTTTCTCAAGAGAGCTCAGTCTGATCACGCGAGAATGAGCTATCGTCCTTGGACAAAAAAAAGCTTGACTATTGTGCTATTGTCTTTTAACAATAGAGAACGTTGAAGTGGCGCTGCCACAGTAGATTCGTCACAAACAACCTAGGGGCACCTTATTGGGGGGCCTACAGGGACTCTCCAGTTGTCTTTTTTGAAATAAGTTCATTACTTTCCTTCGTGCCTCTCCTACTTCATTTCTATAATATACATCCAAGCGAGATGTAGTAGTATCTTACGATAAAAGAAGGGTCGGATCGATTTCTCTGATGACAGAAATCCAGCTCGTCTGCTGCTCGCGATTTCTTTTCTCCCAAACCCTTTTGATGACGTAGAATCCTCTGTTCATGTTTACCACACTATGAGAGATCGAATCAAACCAGTTCTGCAGTCGGATTCGAGCCTGCGGCGAAGTGGCCTCACAACAAATGACGAAGTAGGGCCAGAACAATCCAAGACCGGTCAGTTCCTTTGAAACTTCGGCGCTGATCTCGATATGATCGATTCCTTCATCGACCAGTTCTTGCAAGTGATGCGGATCTTCATTTTTGATTTCCCTCAAAAAAAGCAACTTAATGGAAATGTAGAATATCATTGATTGATGATGAATAATAAGAGCATTAGCAGACTCGATGTCGTCCGAAAAAGCATTGGGTTTGCACATCTTCAGCAGAAGCTCGATCTCAGCTACGCTCCTCACTTGGACCTCTAGGGAGTCCTTGAACTGGAGATATTTGACAATCTCAGTCAAACAACCGAGCATCTTCTGGCTGACACCTTCATTCAGGTACAGAAATGAGTCTTCATCATCTTCGTCCAAGCCAATATCAATGAATTCCAGATCTAAGACTGACATGTCTTGGGTGGAAACTTCGTTGTGGGACAGATACACCGTGCTGAAAAGATAGATTAGTTTGATCATTTGTGCAAAAAAAACTAGCGAATGTGATAGGTTTGTCGGTTCCAACGGATTTTGTGGCCAATCGATTGTTTTCAGAGTGGACACTGCTCCACGGAAATGAATTTGCCATTCATCATTGTTGTGAAACAAGTCTGTGTTAAGCAAGTTGAAAATCGACGCGACTAGAAGTCCAAGCTCTTTTTTCGGATAGATCTCTTTGACCGGATAGACCGCAGAAACGTAGCTCAGAGATTTCATCTTGTGAAAACGCTCAAATTGGGAAAAGTTCACTCCTCGAAACAGCTCTATGAATTGGTGAATGTCTTTGGGGGGATTCAGAGAGAGGAAACTGGAGCACAGAGCACAGATCGAGTGCAGAACTGCTCCTTGAATCTCTGTCGATACGCTGTCATCCATGGCTGCTTTCAGCACGATTTGATAGGGATTGGTTTCTTCTCTGTCGACTGGGATCATGAATCTACTTAGATAGCGGTTCCAAAAGTCAAAAAAAGCCATCTCCACCTCTGTTTTGCCGTACAAGCCGACAAAGGGGATCTTGGAGAATGCGACTTCAACCACTTGCATAGGCTCCTCTGTGGTTGTCGTAACCATCACGGGTTGCGACCTGAACACGCGAAAAGGCCCGTATGCAAACTCACTATCCCCCATCAGAGAAACGTTGGATAAGAGAAATTCCGACGCTGCTTCGATTCTTTCAAGAAAGTAGCTGATTTGGAGATCCTCAAGAAGTTCCTCCTCCGGCCACTTGAACAGAATAGAACACCGAGTGCTGTCAAACTTTGGGTTTTTGGAGTCTCCTTTCCCAACCTCCCAGCAAAGCTTGATTTCGTAGCCCTCGCAGTCAATTTTTGAACAGACACAATTGTGACATCTTGGTCTTGCTTCGTCGCACTTAATACCACGTCTACGACACGTCCAACAGCCGGAAAACCGCTTGGTTCTTTTTGGGGGCATTTTTCCTTCTGGATCTACATCTTGCCCGTTCGAACCTTCCCTCCGTTTGCAAATTCATTTTGTACCGTTCCATCTAGTTCTTCACCTCCGGCATCGACTTCCCTGTGAAATTTATTGAGAACCTTTTCCGGATCTGGGATCTCGTTTTGCATTTCCGATCTCACTTCTCGAAGCAGGTGAAATATTTTTTTTCCTAGTTATCAAGACGTAATTTGGTAGCGACATCTTCGGGATCAAGCTATATAAGATCCGGGTATTGCGCCTTCGTGACCTACAATGTTTTTGCCCGAATGACCATCAGAAAACACAATCATCAATGACTGCCCCAAAAACGGAAGACTTCGCACACCTTGCTCCATCCTCAACTTTGCACAGAGTTTCATTCATAAATGGTCCTGAGGGCATGAAAGCCAAGCTTTACGGCGTTCCAAAGGATGAACGTAGTCTCAAGCCTACCGCAGAGGACCTTACGGTCTCTGAGCCTGTCACTCCAGAGAAAATCGCAGAGAAATTGGAGATCTACGGTGGTTGTTTCGTCAGAAACTACCTTTCTGAAGAGATTACTGACCAGATCTGGGATGAAGTGAGCCCTCACTTCCAGAAAAGAACGTGGAACGGAACTTTCTTCCCTAAAGAGACTATGAGAGTCACCCATATCATGACCAAGTCCAAGACTGCAGCCGAGAAATATCTCTGCCACCCTCTCAATCTCGCAGTTTCTGCCAAGTTCCTTGGGAAAAGAAACACTTTCATATTTGGAGACGAGATCAACACCTCCTACTCGCCTCCAATTTTGAACACGGCCGTTACTTTTGAGATTAGACCTGGTGCTGGAAACCAGCCTTTCCACCGTGATGACGTTGTTCACCATAACATCCGCCAGTACCGTGAGAAGTACGAGTACGGGACTGAGACAGCCATGGCAACGTGTCTGGCTCACAGCAAGACGACCAAGGAGAACGGTGCCACCAGATTTATTCCAGGCTCTCATCTGTGGGATCACTTCCGTATACCTAAGGACGATGAGGCCGTTTACGCAGAGATGGAGAAGGGAGACTGTTTCTTCATGCTGGCCTCTTGCTACCACGGTGGAAGTGCCAACAAGACCAAAGATGAGCTGCGTAGACAAAGTATCATGTTCATGACCCAGGGAACTCTGAGACCGGAGGAAAACATGTTCTTGGAGACGCCAATGGAGTACTTCGAGCAACTTTCTGTGGGAGCCGTTCAGTCGTTCGGTCTGGCCGCCAGTCAGCCTTTCTTGGGTTGGATTAGAGACTTGCAAGATCCACTGCACATCGTGAAGCCGGAGACCGCAACCAACAAGGATGATACCTTCGGAGAAACCTTTAAGATCATCAGAGCGTACGATGATGAGTCATGATGGCGCTTAAGTTTTGAGAGCTCAACAAATATGGATATATAGGATGTTTATTTTCATTTCTTGCTTTTCTGTAATATTTTTTTTAGGAGTGACTAAGAAGTATGAACTTTGTTCGTTGAGTGAGAGAAAGCTTAATTGGCAAAGTATTAAATTTTCGGTGCCTGTGGATTTGTAGAAATCTATCAAAGCTGGAAAGCTTCTGCATATGAAAGCCACCCAATGACCGTCTACCCCCAGTGACCAGAACCAAATTTTTGTTCTCGAATTATTTTAGTTTCGTATTTCCAAAAATAAATGTACTCCAGCTAAATAAATGAATAATTACGTTTCTTCACCGAATCTAAGCGGTGATCTTGTAAGTTTCCTTGAACTGCGTGTTGTTGACTTTCTTCTCCGGAAGCAGATAATCGATCGGATCCTCGTTCTCGACCCAACCGCAGAACGGCTGACTAACCTGCAATCCCAATGCTTTCAAAGCCGGAATCGACAGAGACTTGAAGTACTCAATCGGGGTTCCCAGAAAAATGTTTTCCTCCTGTCTCAGAGTACCCTGGGTCATGAACAGAATCGACACGATTCTCTCCTCGTCTTCGGTGACGTTGGCACTTCCACCGTGGTAGCACGAAGCCAGCATAAAGAAACAATCTCCCTTTTCGAGCTCAGCGTAAACAGCCTCCTCCTCCTTCGGAGGACGGTAGTGGTCCCACAGATGAGAACCCGGAATAAATCTGGTGGCACCATTGGCCTTGGTGGCCTTCTTCAGACCCAGAACAGTACCAACGGCAGTCTCGGTACCCAGCTCGTATGTTTCGCGGTACTTGCGGATGTTGTGGTGCAAAATATCGTCTCTGTGCAGTGGCTGATTCTTGGAACCAGGACGAATGGCAAAAGTAATGCACGAGTTGTGTTGAGCAGCAGAGTATCCTGTGACACAATCGTCTGGTCCCAGTCTGAAAAGGTTCTCCTTTCCGAGGAAGTAGTTGGAAACAGCCAAGTTGAGGGGATGTGCAAGGAATTTCTCAGCCGCAGTCCTCGATTTCACACAGGTTCCACTCACACGACGGGTGGTAGGAGAAATGAAGTTCTCGGCGTCAGCGGGAGGCTTGAAACTCTCAAAATGTGGAGTCACATCTGTCAAGATCTGGTCACAATCCTCCTCAGGAAGGTAGTTTCTCACGAAACAACCTCCGTAGATCTTGAGCTTCTCAATGATTTTCTCTGGAGTGACTGGCTCCGAAACAGTCAGGTCCTCGGCAGTCACCTTCAGCGTTCTGGTGTCCTTTTTCAGAGGCAGAGAGACCTTCTCGATTCCGTCCTCAGTCTTCTCTCCAGAGTGTTTGATATCAAAGACAGTTTGTGTGTAAATCTCGCTCATTTCGATGATGATGTTGCTGATGACTGTAAGTAGCCATAAATCCGCATCACATCAGGGCAAATGGTCGCTTTAATATAATCGGTCCCACGAAGGGGTAGATTAATTCTTCACGAGATAACACCAAAGATGCCCTCCTCTCTTCATGAAACTTGGAAACTTACAACGAAGCCGCGCGGCTTACCTAATCGCCTGTGATTACTCCCTCGGCGATCGCGGGATGGCATCGCAAAGCCGGTTGTATTCTGGAACGGCAGGTATTTGTGATTGCGGATTGGGGAACTGACATCAGTCAAGAGTGGAGCCATTTGAATGGCTACTTCAATTCTCTTGCGATCTGACTAATTATCTCGATTATTTTCCATTTAATAAAATAATTTTCATTACTAAACAAAATTTTTAAACAATAATATCTGGTTGCTCGACAGCAGTCTTGATCAACTCCTGGTTGGTTCTCAAGTGAAGGTCGGCAAAGTACTTCTCCTTGTGCTTCTCAACTAGACCAGAAGCAGGCAAGTCTAGTGCATTGGTGATGGACATCAATTGGTATTGAGCGTTGATCACCTTGTACTCGTCCTTCTGAAGACTGCCGTCAATGATCTCCTGAACCAGGTCAGTCACAGACAGATAAGTCACCTGGAACTTGGCACCGTTGAAGTAATCGGCAACGATTCTGTTCCAGGAGGTGGTCTCTCCGCAAGCAAAAATGATTTCCTCCCAAGGAGTGGATGTCATGAACAAGTTGGTGATGCACTTAGTCATGTCTCTTGCAGAGGTGAACGAGATGTTCTCGTTGCCTGTTCCAGGAATCACAGCAGTGTGCTTCTCCAAGTTGATCGGGAAACCGTCCTCCAGATCCTTGATGTATCTGTTTTTAGAAGGAATGAAATAATCGTTCAGCCAGCCGACACACAACAGAGTGTACTCGATTTCCCCTTTAGGAAGCGATCTGAGCTTCTCTCTAACAGGATTATGGTTTGGGTAGTAAAACATTGGTTGGTCAGGATAGTTGACCAGGTCTCCGCCATACTCTGAAGGAATGAATCTTTTGCACTTCTCGGTTCTGAGAATAGCATCGATCAAATTCAGGTGGACAGTAGCAAAGTTCATGGAGTAGTCCAGAATCATGGAAACCAAACCGTCACAGTCATGAATCGCGGCAGCTATAGAGTCCACCGAGGTGAAGTCGACAAGTCTGATCTCAACTCCTTCTCTGTTGTGGAACCATTCCTTATCGCTTCTGGACAGAACAACAACCTCAATGTTCTTGAGACGGAGTTCTTCCGTCTGGTACTTGGCAACATCGCCAGCGCCTGCAATTGCAATTTTCATAGTGGATCTGCTAGTTCAGTAATCAGCCACTTTGATTTCCCATGATCGTCTGGTTTAATTCGAACAAACCATCGTTCTTATGCCATCTTCAGCTTACTAATAGTTCGTTTGGCATTACCTCGGATCGAAAATTGGTTTTTTTTTTCTGACTATTGGATCTCGTAGTCAACTGCCAAAAATAGTCAAAATGAGATTGTAGTGTGCCCTTACCAGAAAATATGCAAGATAAGATCTCGGAGTGAAAAACCTCCATTTGAGATCTGGCGTAAGGTAAGTGGCTCATGAATGGTATATAAACCGCACTGGCAACCATTTAGGATTGCTTACAAACTGATTCTCATATCAAATACACAGATAGACTCAAAATGAGTAAAGTGCTTGAAAACAGAAACGCTATTGTCACCGGTGCTTCCCGTGGTATTGGAGCTGCCATCGCTTACGAGCTTGCCAAAAACGGTGCTAACGTCATCTTAACTTACGCAGCCTCTGCAGGAAAGGCCGAGGATTTGGCCAAGAAAATTATCGAGGATTTTGGTGTCAAGGCTTATGCCATCAAGTCGGACGCTAGTGAGTGGGACGCTCCATCGAAGTTCGTCCCGGAAGTCCTCAAGGTGTTCGAGAAGGTTGACATTCTCTGTAATAATGCTGGTGTTGATGATGATTGTCTGATCAAAGACATCACTCCAGAGAGGTTCCACAGAGTCTTGCAAGTCAACACTGTTTACCCAGCAACTCTAGTCAAGGAGTTGATCCCACATTTTGGTACCAAGCCAAGAGTGATCAACACCTCCAGTATTCTCGCCAGAACCGTGTGCGAATACGGTATTAGTTACTGTGCCTCCAAGGCTGCTTTGGAATCAGTTACCAAGACCATTGCTCTGGAACTTGGACAAAACTTAGAGTTGACCTGTAACGCTGTTAGTGTCGGTACTACTGCCACCGACATGTGGTTCAAGACTGAGCCTGCCGTTCTTGAGGCTTATGAGGATACTATCAAAGCTACTCCGGCTGCCTCCAGAATTGGTGAGCCACAGGACATTGCCGACATTGTCCTGTTCTTGGCCACTGAGAAATCCAGATGGTGTACGGGTTCCACTGTCTGTGCTAGTGGTGGTACAGTCTTCATTTAACCTAGCTTATTCAAAATATAATAGCATAATGTTACTGAAACTATAATACAAAGAATTGAAGATTTGATTTTTTGTTTGGGAGCCTACTTCATGTCCTAAAACTTTTACTGTCCTTCCTACCTGCATTTTTTCGACAGGGTGCCGGATTCTGGTATTGAATCTTCGATGAACAGCAATGGTTGAATAAAACGTCTATTTTTTCCTGTCTATTTAGTTTATCTAGTCATCCTTAACAGCACAGACCTCGATCTCAAAGTAACAAGCTGGATCAGCCAATGCGGCAACTTGAACACCAGTCCAGGCTGGCTTGTCCTCGCCGAAGAAAGCCTTGGTGGCCTCTTCAACAGCGGCCATGTGCTCGTCGGAAAAGGAAACGTGAAAGGTTCTCATCTTGTAGACGTTTTTGAATCCTCCCGAACAACCAGCGTGCTTGAGCGAGGTCTCAAGGTTCTTGAATGCAGTGAAAACTTGGACCTTTTGGTCAGCTGAGAGCTTCATATTCTCATCGAATCCAACGTGGCCAGACGTTTCAATGATGGTTTTGTTAGGTGGAATGGAAACGGTTTGAGAAAGACCGTAGGCCGTTGCTGCCTCGGTCAGCATGCCTGGGGCGCTGGTAGCGACGACGCCGTATTTGGATAAGTTAGTCATTGTGTTGATTGTCTCGAAATTAACTATCAAGCTAGAAATGGTAGCAGATCGCTGGTTTATATAGTCCTCGAATTTGCGGTTTTTGGTGATATCCTGTTTTTCCCAAACGGGAAACTCAAACAGGAGCCATCATGAGCTTGTTGAATTTTCTCTTATCAATGTTCAGTGTGCGAACCAAATCTTTTTCGGGGTCAGTGCCTCGTTTTCAAGTTCCGTTTTTCAAGCGAACTGTACAAAAACTCCGAGCCGGTGAGCCACAAGCAATGAAAATTATCCACCAATTACTCCCGTGAGATAGCTAATGATCAATAAGAGTTCAATAGCGGGCGTGTGGCATCGCTATTGTTATAGACAGATAGCGCAAGATTTGGTTTGCCTGCTCTTTTTAAGATTGCCATAGAATGACAAAACGAGATTTGTTTTCAACATTTGTAGTCCGGCAGAAGTACGAGAAAAAGTCAGCATCAAGTTTGTAATGCATTTTCAAAGCTACTGTATAATACCGGACGTTGTTGAACAAAACAACACGTCTTTTGAATCCAATGCTTCGACGGCGTTATCGAGGCCGTTAAGGTTGGATGCGGTCGACGCGTCGATTTGATTGAAAAAAAAAATTCGACATTTTCGGGGTAGCAAAACTTTTCATGCAGCAACCATTGCGATAAGAACGGTAGCCAGTCTTGGTGGATCTATTCGATCAACCGCCATATATCTTTGGCCAAAATCAAACGTTGTGTAGTGAGAATCATGCATACAAACTCCGCGCCGGTCGCAAGAAGAAGCAATTTCTCGGAATTCAGGTTCGGAATACGCACCGAGGATCCTTATCGGTGGATGGAAAATGCACACTCCCAAGAGACCCAAGATTACGTAGAACAAAACAACGAGCATTTTGACTCGTTTCTTTCGGGTACAGATGTGAGTACATTTGCTAAGGATGTTTCGGATTGTTTTCCTCGGAAGACGTACGATGCCCCCCATCAGTATGGGGAGTATTTCTGGTGGCAGATACAAGACCATGTGAGTGATGAAAACTATTTTGTGAGGTCCAAGAGATACGACGACATAAGTCCGGAAAGACACTTTAGCATCAGTGATTTTGGGCCACACAAAAGCTGTGAGTTTTGGGGTTCAGATCCGACTGGTAGATTATGGATAGGTGCCATTCAGACGAACGGCTCCGATTGGCAGTCGATACGGATATATGATGCGGAAAACAGACAGTTTCTTGACGAAATCCTGGAAGATGCAAAGTTTACGTTCAAGTTTGTGTTCACCAAGGATTGTTTGGGGTTTTTTTATCATAGACTGTCGGAAGGTGAGAAAAACGGTGGTGCATACGGACAGTTGGGTCTGTATTATCACGTTTTGGGTACTTCGCAGAAAAATGACGTCAAAATCGACCTCGATGCGAATCTCCCAATTGAGGAAACTGTTACAGAGGATGGTCGCTACGTCGTGATCATCAATGGCGAAAGTACCAATCCAAACTATAATGTTTACTATGCTGAGATTGAGAAGGTGATTTCTGGTGAAAAGTTTGAGATGACAGCAATAGACGACTCTGCCAGATGGTCCTATCGGTTTCTGTGCACCATAGACGATAAATGGTTGTTTTTGTCGAACAGGAGCTCGAAAAACCAATGCGTGGTGGCTTGGAGCAGAAATACCGGAGTATTCGAAACGGTTGTTGCCGAGACCTCGGATGTGTTGAAAAATGCGTCTCCTTTGGGGAAGAACAAGCTTCTACTGGTGTACATGCACGACGCATCGGATCAAGTGAAAATCTGGTACTCCAACGGCCAGATATTGGACGTTTCGGGTGTTGAGTTTTGTTCTGTTCAGAATGTTTCGACATCGCTGGTCTCGTCTAACGGGTTTTTGGAGATAGAGACTTACGACCAGCCGATGAATGTTTATCTGGTTTCCTTGAAATCACACCAACTGGTCCACATAAGGGGGTCTACAACTGCCTCCGACGACTTTGTCTGTCAGAGGCTCACGTATCCGAGCGAAGATGGTACTGACATCGGTATGTTTGTTTCGTATTACAAGAGCCAGAGAAAACGGAAAAATCCGCCTGTCTTGCTGTATGCGTACGGAGGATTCAATGTCGCCGAGGAACCTCGCTACCAAGCCTTTTGGACGGCTTTCATGAAACGATTCGGAGGTGTCCTGTGTGTGGCGAACATTCGAGGCGGGGGGGAATACGGAAACCGTTGGTGGGAAGCTGCTCGTGGAACCAAGAGACAAGTTGGCTGGAATGATTTCAAAGCTGCTGCGCAATACATTGTGAGGAGTGGGTTGAGCACCGCTGAGAATATTGTTGCCAGCGGACTCAGTAACGGCGGATTACTTGTGTCAGCGTGCACCCAGCAAAATCCGGAGCTGTTTGGTGCGGTTATCTGCGACGTTGGGATCCATGATTTGGCTCGGTTTGACCAGTTTACATTCGGATATTTGTGGAGAGGAGAGTACGGCGATCCCCGCAAAAGGGAAGATTATGTCAAGTTGTTGCAGCTGTCGCCGTACAACAACGTGAAGTCGCAGAAGCTGCCTTCTTTGATGTACACAACTGCCGATAATGACGACAGGGTTGTTCCTGCCCATTCCCTGAAAATGGTTGCTGAGGTTCGACACAAAAATCCGGATTTGGAACGGCCCATTTTGTTGCGTGTTTTCAAGGGAACGGGCCATATGGCTGGAAAGACCACACGGATGGTGATTGAAGAGTCCAGCCAGAAGCTGGCCTTTATAAGTTTACATTTGAAGCGGGGCGAAAAAGGGGTTATGATGGAGTTGATTAGGGTTATTTGGGAGACGATTAAGGGTCTTTGGAAGCTGGATGTGAAGGAAGAGGAGGGGGTGGACTATGATGAAAAATGTGGGGAGATCAAGTTGTAAGTGTTAAAAAGTATTTATTTTATTTATATAGCTGAATTTTGATTTGAATAAATCTCAATTTTTTTTTATTTTTCTCACTAAATTGATCTCCGCATAACTCCGAGCGAACTTTTCAGCCGTGGAGCACAAGCTTGTTCGGGGATGTCCCATTAGCAATCGCTTGAGTCGCAGCAAAGGCGAATCATGCTCCAGAGTGCTTAGTATGTCTACTTTTGATGGCCCGGTATCCCCCCCTGATAGTTCGGGAGATTGCGCGGCGAGTCAAATTCTAAAAATCGATAAGACCGGCGCAGAAAACCGTTAGCGAGATGTTATTGTTGATGGAGACAGCGGAGAAGAAAAAAAAAAAACATTCAAAGCAGAACCCGCAAGCAGACCGATGTCAAGTGAGTGGAACGTGAGGTTCACGTTGGTGTTGGTGAGGCTTTTGTGTTGAGAGGAATGGACTTTGAGCTTTTCTGGTCAGTTCATCTTTGAGAGAAACAGACAAACTAGAGAGTTGGATTTGTGATGAGCGAGAACGGGGACGGGAGTTTTGTGGAGATCCGCGAGCAAGACAGATGGCTTCCGATTGCCAACGGTAAGTAGGGAAAAACACCCTCTTTTTTCGACTCTTCTAACACACGCAGTCGGACGAGTGATGCGCAGCGCTCTGCCACCACATGGGAAACTGTCCAAACAGGCGAAAGAGTGCATGCAAGAGTGTGTTTCCGAGTTCATATCGTTCATAACGTCGCAGGCAGCGGAGAAATGTTCGATTGAAAAACGCAAGACCCTGAACGGAGAGGACATTCTATTTTCTATGTATTCTCTAGGGTTTGAAAACTACGCGGAGACGCTTCGAATTTACCTGGCCAAATATCGCCAGTATGAATTGGCCGAGAGCGAGATGCGAAAAGAAAAATACAGGCTAAGAAAAGAGCGGAAGCAGCGCGAAGAGCAGCGCAAAGGGGACAAAACACGCGGTCGCAAGGAACAAACCCGGGAAGACGATGATGTTCCCGGGCATTCAGCTTTAAGGCTTCCAGATCTCGCAGACGACGTGCGATTTGCAAACAATCCATTTTTTCTGACAAACAGCGACTTCAGTTCTGTTGAGAACGTTGGCGGATCTCTTTCACCGGTGGACGGATCCAAGGCCGAAAGTGTGGATGGAGACGACGAGTCCAATGAGTTCTACTTGTCTGCGAAGATTAACGACGACGATGACGACGACGACGACGATACTGTGCGCGATAGCTCTACATACCAGAACAAGTTTGGAGCGCTGCTTAATTTATAGATGCGGAGATGGAAAAGATAAAAAATAAAAAACTTAGCAGAAATATTGATCCTTGTTTTTTTTTTTTTTTCGTGCCCTTTTTTTTTTTAAAACAAAAAAATCGTTTTTGACGCCACAAAAAAACGGGAACCTTTCATTCCAAAGGATGCATTGCGGTCGTTTCTGGGTGTTTCTGTGTGTTTTTCTTTGTTTTCAATGCTGGGCGCTAGAGGTTCTCCTTGAGCTGAGCGACGGGGAAAACGACAAGACTTTTGAGGCCAAATACGGCTCCATTCTGAGTCACGGCCGTCCCAGAAATATTCAGGAGGAGGATAGCAATCCCCTTTTCAAATACATCCAAATGGGCGATTTCAAGCTCTGTTACGGAGACTTTGACATCAATTTGATCAAATCGGCCTATTTCGACAAGGCTGTGAAACGCATTTCGCTCGACCGGCCTGTTCAGATAGCTAACGTCCAGGAGTTTGCGCCAAAACATCTGGTGCGGATCTCCCAGCGGGGACGAATCAAGCGGAAACAGTTGATGGACTTCTATTTTGAGCCGGAGGCCGGCAGCGACGTGAACGCATACGTTCTGGACACGGGGATCCGGCTCGATCACCCGGACTTTAACTCGAGGGTTCGTCTGGGCGGAAACTTCGTCGAGGACAATCTTGTGGGCGACCCTAACGGCCACGGGACGGCGGTAGCCGGTCTCATCGGGTCAGAGCTCTTTGGTGTGAGCAAGAAATGCACGATGGTAGACTATCGGGTGTTCAATGCTAGTGGTGAGAGCAAGATCAGCGTGGTGATTGAGGCGTTGAAGGCTCTAGTTGACAACGAGGAGCCTGGCGTGGTTCTGATGGCAATGACCACGGAGAAAAACGCCATTTTCAACGAGGCGCTGAAGAAGGTGACAGCAAAGGGGTTTGGCGTTGTGAGTGCAGCTGGGAACTCCAACAGCAGCGCATGTGGGTTCAGTCCGGCGTCCCTGGACGAGGGGCTCACGGTCGGCTCGATTGAGGCATACACGGACAACCTGTCCTTTTTCACCAACTGGGGGGAGTGTGTGGATATTTTCAGTGACGGGATCAACGTTTCGACGCTGTCGCCGACCACAGAGCTCGTGACGGTCAAGTCAGGAACGTCGATGTCGGCAGCCATTGCCGCGGGTCTCATGGCGACGTTCATGAGCATGAACGACACGTCTCAGGAGGCGATTCTCAAGATCAAGAACCTCGCTGTGGACGGGTCGATTCCAGAACGAAGTCTTGCGAACAAACCGAACACGGCAAACAAAGTTTTGAACAACTACGGGGGAAAATTGGGCCAGATTCTCAACAGTTAAGCGAGCAGGACCCGGATCGAATAAACCTCGCCTATATTTCCTAATTCCTTACAAGCAACCCTCACAATAGAGTCTAGCTATAGATGTTGTATGTGGGAGCATTAAAAGCCCTTACTCCGGCAAATTGGACACGTGTTGTCGTTCAACAGCCACTGGTCAATGCAATCCTTGTGGAAGTCGTGTGTGCATGGTAGCTGTCTTCCGAGCTCGTTCTGCTCGTAGTCCAACAAGCAAATGGGACATCTATCTCCCAGGTCAAATTGCACGACTCTTCGGTCAGCGCTGGAGCCTCCAAAGACAAAGATGCTCTCCTCATGCGAATCCAGCTCCACCTGCGACAGCTTTCTTCCCTTGTTGAAAATCTGGAACAGGCTCTCGCGGAACGTATCCAGATCTGAGTCGACGCCGGGAGTGCCATCGGGTCCCAAACGCGACGTGGACAGTGAGATATTGCTGCTACTCATAACGTAGCTGGTCAAAAGACTGATGAACAGCGGCATCGAGTTCAAAACGGGGTCGTTCGACGGGTAATGATGCGCCATCACAATGATGATCCACGATCTATACGATTCGTCGGAAGTGCCTCTAGTGTCTGAATTGGTGGTATCGTTGAGACCAACAACACCAACGATCAAAACGGGTATCAATCGTTCAAAATCTTGCAACGTCGAGTTGTAGCCAAACTGGTTGGAGTTGTTGAACCTGAATGCGCGGAAAAAGCTCAGATTCTGTCCTTGAAGAACCTGCTCTCCTAGCTCCCGATGCAGCAGGTTTTCGGCACTGAGTCCGTGCAAAAAATCCAAAAAGCTCGTGTCCTCGTCCTCGTCGCCGCTACTTGTCGGGTATACTCTCACGCCGTGGTACTCGTCATCGTCCCGATACGACGCGCTGTCCAGCGGATTGGCGAAAAATGCGTTCGACCGCAAACTCGTGCCGTTCGAGTTGATCAGACGCCTCAAAGTGCTCATTGTGACGCTCTCCAGCAGGTTCGATAGCGTCCGGAACTGGTTCACCAGCGACGAGTCCACAGCTGGTGTACGGGTGTCGGGGGAATCCCTCATCGTTGCTGTGGAGGCAACGCTTTCGTTCGAGCTCGGCACGTCTGCTGATTGCGACGGAACAGTCTGCGGGGACGCTTCCCGCAAGATTTGTGGGCGTGGTTCCGAATCCCTCGTCACCAGAGGGCTAACACGGCGAGCTCCGCAACCAGTCCCGGCCGCGGCAACGGGGCTGCCCTGATGCCGCGGGACCTCAGAAACCTCGCCGTACTCTCGCCGGCCCCTTCTCAGAAACCCCCAAAGCCCTGTTCTGCGCTTGTTTGCCACCGAAGGCGTTGATAACCGTCTAGTCCTGCTGGTGAATACGTGCTTTGAAGGCTGCAGGGATCCGAACCTCGAAGACCCCAGCGAGCCCGCCGTCACGTCCGGATCGTCCGCAGAGGGCGGAACATTGGATCGCGAGATTTGTTGACCCATTTGAAGACAAAAATGCTGTTAAGATGCTGGAGATCGGACAGGATCGCAAGTTTCAAAAGTGTCAGAAGAGCAATATACTGCAATGAAAGGAACGGCTCCCACTGTGGTATCAAAAAGGTGCAGCGTGGGTTGGTGAAGTGTAAAACAACCAAATGGATGTTGTGGCGTTCCAATTTAGCCCACCAACCTTAAAGGAACCCGAGAGTATATAGTTTCTTAATCCGAGTGAGTGTGCTTTGGCTGTTTTCTTACAAATAATTTCTTATCATTATATGGATTCTGCTATGTGTCACCAATGACGTAAGCGCGGGGAAACGCAAGCAAAATAACTGGCGTTTTGAAAATCACGTGACCTCGAAAAAGTAGAACAGCCAACGCAACAACACAACATGCTACACAATAGAGAAAGAGAGAACCAAAGACAAAGAAACTGAGTCCAGGCGCAATAATTCCTCGAAGGTGAACGCTCTGAAAGCAGGCTACAGCTTTAGGGAATGCAACAGACCGACCAGAACGATCCGTCAAATTGTTAGAACAGCGTTGCTCGCCAGCTATAATTATATTATACGACAATCAAACCGATCCAAATACCTTAAGCCTTGTTGAGCTTGAAGGTGGTGTGACACTTACCACAGTACTGTCTGCCCTCCATGTTGGCCATGAAGACACCAGCACCACAGGTAGCGGAAGGACACTCTCTTCTGAGTCTCTCAACCTTTCCGTCATCGTCAACCTTGTAGTAGGTCAAGACAGCAAGCTTGATCTTTCTGTGCTTGTGCTTGATCTTCTTTGGGGTGGTGTAGACCTTCTTCTTTCTCTTCTTACCACCACCTCTCAGTCTCAAGACCAAGTGCAAGGTAGACTCCTTTTGGATGTTGTAGTCAGAAAGAGTTCTGCCATCCTCGAGTTGCTTACCAGCGAAGATAAGTCTCTGCTGGTCAGGTGGGATACCTTCCTTGTCTTGGATCTTGGACTTGACGTTGTCAATGGTGTCCGAGGACTCCACCTCCAAGGTAATAGTCTTACCGGTAAGGGTCTTAACGAAAATTTGCATTTTTGTTGTTTCCTTAGGATTGTCTGCACAAAGCTGCTTCTTCCTCACCTAGTTGGATACTTTAAAAGAACAACTCTTCCTCCGGTGCAAACGTTACCAGCGAGGTCTTGAAATTTTGCAAGTTGCGAGGTACGAAAAAAAAAAATTATTATGCGAGACTCCTCACACCGAGGGTTTGTAAACCGTTATCAAGTCACGTGATACCAATTTTTATCTGGCGCCAGAAGTTGTGGGATACAAAAAAGGGGCAATTTCCGAAATGAACATTTTATGTGCTGTTTTGCTACTGTCTGCTCTGGAAAATCAGCAGAACACCTGCTCTGGGTAAATGACTGTCTCTGGAGCGAAAGGAGAAATTGAACTAATACCAAGAACCCGAGTCACACATGGATATAAATACAAGAGTCCTGCTCTTTGCACAGAAATTGGGCTCTCAAACAGTAAGTTGTTGTGATTTAACTATACGAAATGGAGGTTGCAAGTGTCGCTAGCGTGAGAGATATGAGCAGTTTGAGTGTTTCTGTTGAGGATCAGGATAGCTTCTACACGGCGAACAGCGAATTCGATGTCTACATTGACTCCGAGGACCTTGAAGACTTGCAGACGTTACGGAAGTTGCAACTTTTGAAAGCGCAGCGGCTGGATTTGGAGCTCAGAGAGCTGCCTCCGCTACCGGCTGAGAGCCAGGAAACTTTGGACACCGATGAGACCACGCCTTGTAACTCTGAGAGCAGAAGCGGGTTCTCTACTACCAGCCAAGAGGAGTCCTTGGTTGAGGACAATGGACTCCTGGACCACAACAAAATTTTGATCAAACCCGCACACAGCATGTATTGTCGAAGCAAGAATCAAAATGATAAATTCAAGCTGGACATTCGGAGGTCTATGAGTTTGCAAAATCTTGACAAAGAGTATCCTCAAATGAAGGCTCGGTCCTTGGATTTTCTCCTGGAAAAGAAGAAACGCATCAAAGCGGCGGAAAGCGCTCCAACTCCACCGTTGGACACCAGCCCAAGCTTGTTGACTGTTCTGGAGGACACGGAGCAGTTTCATGTGGTCTCTGATGACCCAGGCCAAGATCTGAAGCGATCCAATGGGGTCAGAAGAGCCAAGGGACGAATCACCAAAAAGAAAATGAGGACCTTTCCCAAAAAACTGAGGATTTACTGTATTAAGGTTTTCAACTTTCTAAGAGGAAGGAGGACAAGGTGGTAATCGACAACCACTAGATGTCATGATTTATTATCTGAGAGGGTGTTTGTGATAATAGTTCTGGGAACAGGTTTGCAAATAGGAGATCCAAAATGTCCCAGAGAAGAATTTTGTTAACTGTCTTGCATTGGAAACTTTGCAAGAAATATCCAGTCTGAAATTCCAGATTTGTTTCGTCTTTGAACAAAAGTTTAGCCACGGCTGGGTTTGGTGTCATTAGCATCTGAGAGAGCTTGCGGGAGTTTGTGTTTCTCACCTTGTCGAGCTCTTCGGTTGTTGTAGGCACGTACCTTGGAGCGGTGTTGAGCGTGGTATCTGTAGGAAACAGCATATTTCTGAGCAACTTTACCACGTTTGCGAGAACGGCTTCCGTGAAGACGAGGTTTTGAATAAGATTGTTGAGGATGTTGCTAGCAAGATGTTGAACTTTTTGGGACTGGGCAAAGAACGAGGTCAGAAGAGTCAACTGAAGGTAGATAATTGGGAATTTGAGGTTGAATTGGAATAGGTTGTTGAGGAAACTGAAAATCTCGTATTTCAGAATGGACTCGTTCGGGTCCGGTTTTGTGGAGTTAAACACAGAGGTTGTGTAAGCGATGAAATGGCCGATCTTGCGGGCTGTGGAGATGATTGATTCATAGAAATCTAGCAAGATATTGTTTCGTTTTCCCTTCATTCTGTCTGATAACTGTTGGTTTTTTCTGTCGGTGACAGCGTCGCAGATTGCACCAATCATGTTCCATATTGTGAAATTGTCTGTAAGGTTTTCAACAATGTTTTTCAAGATCAGATCATTAAAGATAGCAGTGACAAAGTGTCTGCTCAGTTTCGAGTCTAACTCGTCAAAGGGTAGCAGCAATGCCACGATGGATTTCGACAGGATTTTCGAGTACTTTCTCTCCGAGTCGGGATCTTCCGGGTCAATTGCGATGTGTTTGTTGATTGAGGCGTAGTTTTTGACGAATTCATCAGACAGATTCCCTGCCTGAGAGGAGAATCTGGATCCTATGTTCTCGTGTGCTTTTCTGCTAGCCTCGAGATGTCTGTTAAAGATGAGAAACAAGTCGTCGAGTAGGATTTCTCCCCAATTGAGTCTGATGCAGCGTTGTTGTAAGTTCCGGGTCATATGTGCGATAACAGAAACTATTTCGCTGAGAAGTTGCTGGTCCTCATCGTTTGAGAGTCCTTTGTACCATCCCAGAACGAACTGTCGTATGAGGAGACCGAAGAGGGAATGCAGTTCAAGATCAACTTTTGTTGACGATGTAAGTGCAGGAAGAAACTCTTGAAATGCTAGCTCGTCTGTGTCCGGTAGCGAGAAAATGGAGCAGATGAGTTGACGGAGATATTCCTCAGAGTCTTTGACGGGCTGATCGAGTGTTTCGTTATTAGAGGGAGTTGTGGTTGTCGGGACGATTCTCCGCGGATGTCTCGCTCGAAGATGGTCCTGTTGAATGAGACGCCGTTTTGACATGGATGGCAATACAAGGCTGGTGCGATGTGCAAAGGTACTTTCAACGTTAATAAGTTCACCCACGAACAGACCTCTTATCAATTTGTATTTTATATTTATTTTGGTTTTGGTTGTATTTTTTTTTCGCGATTTAAAAACACGAAATTTGAGACGAGACATATCAGGTGTCTAGATTCCACAGCTCTTATTGATAAGAATCGCCGGCAACCAAGATGGACACGTTATCGCGAAAGTACCTCGAGGAATATCGAGATGGGAGAATTGAAGCCAAACTGAACGACGGATCGCGTGATGACTCCGACGACTCTGGATCCGACTCAGACTCTGTGCTACGCGAACTGGAGGACGAGCTGGAGTCTGACGTTGTCGCCCGATACAGAGAGGAACGTCTGCAAGAGTTGTCTGCAGAACTGAAGAAGAGTAAGCAAACGATCAACGGCTTGAAGTCCGACGAGTCTTCGTTTCTGCGAGAGGTCAAGGACGAAGGAGAGCTCATGAAACTTACCACACAGAAGGCGGCCGTGGTGATCCTGGTTTACAATCCTAGCTTCAAAACGTGTCAGATGCTCGAGAACTCGCTGCAGCAGCTATCCTACAAACACTTTGACACACAGTTCTACAAAATTGAGGCGCAGAACGCCCCTTTTCTTGCCGTGAGACTTGGGATCAAGGTTCTGCCTTGCACACTCATGTACAAGAACGGGCTGGAGGCAGGCCGTATTATTGGACTACAGGGGTTGATTAATGGGACAGACGTGAACAGCTACAAGGCTGAAAATCTCGAAACTTTGCTTCTGATGAATGGCATGTTGCAAAAGAAGGCGTTCAACCTCAATAGTTTGGGCAAAAAGGCCAAGGAGGCCGAGGATGACGAGAGTGATTTAGATATTTGACAGGATGGAAAATATAGAGTAGGAAAAATCTAAAAAAAAAAAAGTTTCGCACGAATTCTTTGATATTGAAAATCTCACGTTATCGAGGAAGTTCTGCAACTACTTGTTGAGAAAACAACACCAATGTTGGCCCAATCGCGCTCTGTTTACGTCAAGCACTCCAGTCAGACGCGGACATTTGGCTTGTCGGCTTTGGGAGCAATTGCCTCCGTGACAAGCCACTTTCTCGGGAAAGATATCTCTCTAGCAGACAAGCTCGAACGGGGCGAATTACACCAGAACAAGTCGGCCAGCGAGCGTCATCTAGACTCCCAGACGGAAAAGAAGCCCCTGTTTGAAAGGCCGCCTCCAAATTACCCAAATCATGTCCCCTTGCATCCGATTGAGAAAACAGCACTTTTTCTAGGCTCGGGGATAGGAGCTTACCTTCATCCCGAGCGTAACGAATTCATCGTGGCATTGGGCGAGTCAACCGCGTTTCCGTACTTTCTGAACCAGCTCAAAGTTCAAATGCTTTCCGACCCGGTCGGCAGACAGATTCTGAAAGACCGGCCCAACATCAACTCGGAGACGCTTGACCTGGAGAAACTCGCTGCACTTCCCGCAAACTCGTTCGGAAGATCGTACATAGCTTGGCTGGAACGCGAAGGAGTTTCTCCTGACACAAGGGTCCCTGTTCGGTTCATTGACGACGAAGAGCTGGCGTTTATTTTCCAGAGATACAGACAATGTCACGACTTTTACCATACGATAACGGGATTACCGATCGTGAGAGAAGGAGAAATCGCTTTGAAGTTGTTTGAGTTTCTCAACCTCAAGATCCCATTTGCTGGTTTGGGAGCTCTTTTCGCTCCTATTCCTATCAAAGCAGACCAGAGAAAAAGATTGTTTGACATCTACTACCCTTGGGCGATGAAAAACAGCTTTACTTGCAAGCCATTGATTAACGTTTACTGGGAAAAGATAATGACTAAGGATATTGATCAACTACGGCAGGAGCTGCACATCGAAAAGCCTCCGGATATGAGAGCTTTGAGAAAGGCAGCTAGGGAAGCCAAAATGAGGGCGTTGTAATCATTTCGTGATGCAATCAATCTATATTCGTATGCAGGAATAATGTAATTTCATGTCTATCGGCGTTGTGTAATGTCATATCTAATAATGCGGCTTTTTTTAGGAGCTTCCGCGGTGGAAGATTCCCTCCTTGACCTTTTTGGCAGCCTGCCAAATCACGTTCTGTGTTCCCAAGTTCACCTCGTTGATGATTTCGGATGTCTTTTCGTTCACTTCGTTCATGATCACAGATGTCTTTTCGTTCACCTCGGTGATCACCTCGCTAGTCTTCTCGTTCACCTCCTCGATCAGGCTAGTGGTTCTGTCGGCCAACCCGTTCCACTGCTCCTCTAATGACTTCAGAACAGTGTCGAAACCCATCTTTCCCTTGATGGCGTTCTGGCCAAACCGCTCAACCGACCAGTCCTCAATCTTGTCGCAGATCCGCGAGAACGACGCAAACGCGGTGATTTCCGCCGATTGCTCGAACCGGGTCCGTCCAGTTGGGTTTTCCGGATCCGGCCGGTACACAACGGTCTCGCAGACTTTCAACAGATGGCTCATCGTTAGGTTACATGACCTCATAGTGAGAGTCTTGAGGTTGCGATCGACGGTGGAAACCTCCCGGACATACGACTTGCTCTCGCCACCAACAAGACAAGACAGCCATTTCGGGATTGGTTGTTTGCATGTAATGAGTCTTTCTGTTGTGAGTGTTCCTTTGTCTGCGTTAAACTCTCTTCTCAAAACGTCCACGGCAACAACGTGAGTACTCAATTCATTGGGGTATTTCTGCCAATTTGCTGCGCTCACATAGTCCCATGGATAATCGTAGTGTTGTGTTGCCTCGAAAACCCTCATTGTCTATCAGTATTCTGCGGAAGGAATGGGGAGTATTTGTGTCTTGTAGAAAAGCCCCCTTTATAAATAAGTTTTTTTTTTTTTTTTTTCCTTTTTTTTCTCCTTTTAAAAGTTTTTTCACAAAATAGCGAGAAAAAACAAAAAAAGGCCGCACATGATTTTTTTGGCGAGAAAATAACGGCCGGCTTATCCGATAACGGATAACGGCTGATCTAAGTGAGAGCGCCGATTTCGATTGTTTTGAACCGCGAATCGCCTTTCTGATACCGTTGGATCACAGAGACGTTGGATAAGCCTCTGGGACGGAACCATTGCCGTCTCCAGTTGGCCAGCCATTTGCCGGAGTTGAATGGATTCAGACAGACGTCCTCAAGGAACGAATTGCCGACAGTTCGATCTGCATTGAGATATTCTCTGGTGGTTATTCCCGTGAGACCAAGGCAAACGTGGTAAATCAGCAACAATAGCGGATATGTCGTCGCAATACCGATGTAAATGACAAGAAACAGCGATAGTGGAGAGTCTTTGTACGCGCTGGGAGACCGCGACAGTCTGTAGCCACAGATCCCAAGTATCATGGCACAATCGGCCACAGCAAACATGATAAACGAGATGAAATGCCAATAGTTTCTTTGGCCAACACAGTTGGACAGCCAGGGGCAATGATGGTCCATGTTGGAGACACAGGCGTTGCATCTGGAACAATGAGACGCGCGTACAGGTCTCCAGATGTAGCAAGAAGTACAGTATTTCAGGGAAACCGGTTGTGAACGGCGTGGATCAGAGCGACTTGGAGGCCCAGGAAGCTGGATCTGATTGTAATATTCTGGCGGAAGTCCGTCGGTTTGCACGTTGTCAACAAGATGGATGTTTCTTGGTAGGATTCCCGGGTCGAGCAGCGCTGCTTGTAGGAAACTGTGGAGAGTGAGACACCAGAGATAACTCAGAATGATCACCGGTGCTGGAGATATAGTGTGCCAGCACCAACTTGCGTCGAAAACAAGGAATAGAACGTATGGTATGGTCAAAAGGGTCAGTGTGATGATGTAGAGGGGGACTTTGGTGGTAGAATGAGCGTTGTACTTGGGGACCCTTAGACGTCCTCCAAAAAGAAAGTAGTACCTTGCCTGTGAAAAGGCTTCGTAGTTGTATTTTGGGTCATCTACGGGCTTTGATGGGTCCGTATATAGCCAACGCAACAGGGCCCTGGGCATGTAGCTTGTTGGTAGGGGTGGTCTGGCTGATTGTGGTGGCGCCGAGAACCGTTTTAAAGGTAATGTTTTTTTTTTTTTTTCACCGAGAAAATCCAAAACAGGAGAAAACCGGATTTTGCGCGAGGGATCTGTAGAGCCCGCAAAAGGGGATAATGGGGGCCGATGGGCAACGATTGAAGGAAAGGAGGGCAGGAAGGGGAAGAAGGTAGACAGAGTGAGAGAGCTTTAAGAGAGAGCTGTAATCAAATGCAAGTAGATATGTGATACAGTGGTTTGAAAATCAGTTTGAAAAGACTCTCTGTGGTTACATTAAGTGGTAAAAGACTGTTGGCCGGGAGAATTAAAAAGAAGAGATTTCTGAGTTTTCACAGCGAAGAAAAAGGGAGACAAATATTAGCACAAGACAACAAACAATAGGCAACAAACACCACAAAACCAAGGAAAAATCGACAACTCCTCACCGTCCTACCATCACAAAGCTTTCAACCCCCATAGACACTCATCTTCCATACACCACCGTCCTGTTTGTTGTCGTCCGCGTGCGATGAGTCGGCTCGCACGTCACACGGAGTACCGCAGAATTTTTTTAATTGCCTGAAACGCGGCGCGCGTCGCGTTGCAGCTTCTGCGGCCCGCTCGCTCCTTCACGCAAACTTCGCGCGCTCCGCCCGCCTCGTTTCGAAAAAATTCCGGGTACTGGAGCCCCCGCCGCCTGTGTCGAGCTGTTTGCCGTTGGAACTGTACAGGCCTTTTTTCTTCCTTGTGTGCTTTTTTCCCAGGAGAAGGTCCCCCCAGGCCCCCGTAGCAGGCAAAGCGAGATAATTGCACAAGCACTACAACGCTGTACAATATGACAGACGAGGTCAAAACCGCCAAGGATGCCGTAAGTAAACAGAGACAGACACAAGGTGTTTGTTGGTGGCAATTATGGAATTGTTGCCTTCGAAGGTTGCGTCCCCCGTGTTGTTTACATTTTGGAGCTGGGGAAAAATATGTACACAAATGCTAACACAGATAGTTGGTGTCCGCGTTGGTGGAGTTGTCCAAGGCCGCGAGCGATGCGTCAAAGGCCACGTTCATCTTCTTTAATGCTCTGGAGAACAACAACACAGACCGGTCGATTTTCGACGACCTGATGGTTCCTATTGTGGGCCACGACCAGGTGCCCGTGTTGACCAACGTTCCGAGCGCACAGGACAAGAAGGACGAGCGCAAGAAGAAGAAGGTGATTAGGGACCCAAATGCGCCTAAAAAGCCACTCACCTCGTTCTTCCTGTACTCGAACGCCATGAGAGACATTATCGTCAAGGAGCGTGTTTTGTCGGGAGAAACAAGTCTTTCCCAGCCGGAAATCGCACAGGAGACCTCCAGAAGATGGAAGGAGTTGAGCGAGCCGGAAAAGGCCAAGTGGAAGGAGCTCTACGAGGAACAAAAGGCCATGTACGAGGAGGAAAACAAGAAGTACTTGTTGGCCAAGGAGACTGGCACCTCTTACACGGCACCAAAAAAGCCGGAAGTGGCTCCTACTCCGGCCTCTCTCAAAAAGAGTGATCATGACGGCAAAAAAAAAGACAAGAAGAAGAAGAAGAAAGACAGATTGCTTGAACAGTGATCAGCCAACCCTCAACTTTCTTCTCTTCTCACCCCTTTAAGGTGCGTGCTTCTGTTGGGTTCCAGGTTGCTCCTTGATCTCTTTTTGTTTTATTAGATTGTGTTTTTATTGTGTATTTCTCGGAAGGGAATGTGTATTTTAGGAATATCAATGTGTCCTTAATTGCAACCGTTGCAACCGTTACACAATTTCCGTGTTGAGCAGTCCTGCCAACGACGGTTGTGTATTCTGTTCTTGAGACTGTTCTTGTGCGGGATTATCGCCAGTGTTCATTCCATTCTTGGTCTCGGCAGCTGAGTCTGTCGGACTCTGTTGATCAGCGTTGCCGTTCTCCACCAAGACACCCGGAGCGTTGTCCGGTGTTCCCTCGCTCTCGCTCAGCACAAAATCTCCATTTTGGTCCGCGTGGGTCTTCTTCAGATGGAAATACACCCCGTGGTAAGAGTTAAATTCGGACTGACAGAACTTGCAGCTGAAGGACTTTTCGCTGTTCTTCACGTACATATCAGACATCCGCGCGTTCGGACCGAAACGTCTCGGATTAAACGCGGCCTTCTGGTGCTGACTTGGCGGAGTTGGCGAGCTTGCCCTTAGCTTGTCTACCCCTGGGGCAGGCGACTCGGAAGCCGACGTTGTCGACGAGGAAGGAGACGGCCACGAGGGAGAAACGTCCTCGCTTCGCAACGCAGAACGCTGCGAAAACTCCTCGGGATGAAGCGACTTTTTGTGCTGGTACAACGACGCGTAGTTCGAGTACATCACGTTCTGATCCGTGCACGAGAGACACTCGTAAAGTCCGTATTTCGTGATCTTGTACTTGAGCGATCGCGACGGCTGCGGCACGTCTGCAGACGGAGGAGGCGACTGTGACGATGCTGGGGAAGCCGGAGAAGCCATTCTTGCTGCTGATGGCGTGGGATACTTTGACCCAACCTCTGCCGAAGACTGTTGGTCTTCTAAACGTCTCTTATTGGAATTTCTCGAATTTCTGAGTCCTGGGGTGTTTTGGGAAGCTTGGACTTCCGGATCGCCCTTGGAAGAAGGCGTGGACGATGAATCGACGTCATCGTTGATTCTGTTCGGCTTCAGCGGTCTCAAATGGCTCTTTTTGTCCTTCACAAGCTGTCTAGACGTCTGCATCAGCTGTTCCTTGGGAATCTTGAACCGGTTTGCGAGCTGGTTCAACGAAACCTCGGGCCACGGCTTCACTACGTGCTGTCTCTTGCTTGGCTGTTCCATGATCTCAGCCTCCGAGAGCGCAGGAGTGCTGTACATCGGCGTGAATCCCAGAGGGATCGATTCGTTGTCCTGGTACCGCGTAATTTTCTCAACCGTGGTGGGAGCTGACTCTTGAGAGTTCTCATGCTTCAAATTAAGGTTCTGCTGAGTCTCTGCGTTGAGCAATTTGTTCAGCGAGTCGTATTTGTTGAGCTTGTCGGTGAGAACATCCACCTGTTCCTGCAAGGAAAATACAGCCACCAACAGGCTGGAAACAACCTCATTCTGGTTCAACGTAGCCACAAAATCTGGGTCCTGCAGTTTTGAGCGATCGCCGATCTTGAGTGACTTGAGAATCGACATCACAATAAGAGGGATAGAATAAAGGAGGGCAATTTTTTGGCTTTCTTGTCTGTGGGGTAGCAATGGCGCAGTGTCTCTGATTTGTCGCTTTAGTAACCGGGACCGTTGACTGGCTCCGGATGGAAACGCTGGTTGTCGGGGAGCGGTAAAATAAATTGTTTGTTTGGGAAGAAACAAGTACAAATCGCCCCAAAACGACCGTTTTGTTCTTTTTTAATAATTTTTTTAGGGAGAAAAAAAAAGTTCTAAGTAATTTGGCAATTTGCGTGTTTGGGAATTGAGTTGAAATTCGGCAAAAGAAGGAGAAATTGGGCAGTAATATGAGGGGGAAACACGAGACTCTGGAACAAGACAAAATAGTTTGATTATTATCGAAGACGCACAGGGTTCAAGAACCGTTTTTACGGTATATTACGGTGTAGACATCTCTGAATACCCTGTGGTCCGGGTGATCCTTTAACCGATCTCATCGGGATGCTTGTCCAAACAATCTAGCCTCTTCAGACAAGCTTATTTTCTTTGAGCTGCCAAACCGAAAGTGGTCGACAGTTTCCTCCCCCTTCCGTCAGCAGAACAGAAGGGAAAAAAAAGGGGCCAGCAGCGTCGCGTTTCAGCGACGCGTCGATAAATAATAAATTTTTCAGCACAAACATCGCACACGGGTACGTGACCTTTAGACACATAAAAGTTTCCTTCAGTAGCCATCAAAAAAAATCACAAGTGAGGATCTCAATCTTGAACAGAACACAATCTCTATAGTACCAACCATGTTCGCAAAGTTAGTGCGGGGTAGCACGAGATCAGTTGCGACCGGCATTGCCGTGCGGAGCACAGGCAGACTTTTCTCCACAAGAAGTTTTGTCCTGAATGAGGCGCTGAAGGAAAAACTCGACAAAGTGGAAAGCCAGTTGAAGGCTGTTCAGGAACAGGCCGAGTACAAGTTGGATGATGGATCGCTCATACTCAGACCAGATCTGTGGAAGGGACTTCCGAGTGATCTGATCCTGCGTCTGTACAAGTCGAGAGTCGTGACCATGGGAAAAGACTACAAGAGAACACCAGAAGAGCTGGACGCTCTGCTGTCCACCACGAATGACGTCGAAGAGGCCGAAACCGTGGAGGCAATGTACTACGACACCGAAGCACAACATTTTGAAGCAGACGAGGAGACTAATTACGAGGATTACGTCGAAGAGGGTGAGTTTATGGACGAACAGGAGGAGCCAAACGAGTACGACGAGTATCCAACAAGAGCACAGGACATTGTGAGAGACTTCAGAGACCAGCTGAAGCTCAACAGAATTGCAGCTTACGAGTTCCCGCAGTTGGTGAAGTTCAGACAGGAGTACGTTCCTGCATCGAAGACTGAGAAGCCCGCAGTCTACAGATACACGACATACTTGGGAGAGAGCCATCCTGCTGAGAGAAAAGTTGTTGTCTCTCTGAAGGTTGCTGATTTGGGTCTCAACGACAGCGAAGCCCACAAGCTCAAGTTGTTGGCCGGTGTCAGATACGACCACACCACCGATATGATGAAGATGTCCTCCGACAAGTTTCTGGAGCCTGCCCAAAACGCATCTTTCTTGTCCGACGTACTCGACGACCTATTGAAGGAGTCCAAGAGCAACCCAGAGGAGTTTGCAGATGTTCCTTTGGACACTAGACACACCGATGCGAGACTCAAGAAGAAACAACACAAGATGAAGAAGGTGTACGAGTTTCCAAAAGAGTGGGCCAGACCAATTGCACAGGCCGACAGAAGGGTTTCCTTGAATGAAGGTCTCGTATTGGATGCCGCAAAGCTGGAACAGGGGAAATATTAGATTGGTTTAGCCGTGTAAATAGATCAAATAAAAAAGATGCACAATTATTGAAATGTTGAACCATGAAGGAAAAAAGATTCCAATTACATCTCTACACCAGCTGACACGGGCGAGTCTCTCTTTTTTTTTTTTTTTTTTTTCCGAGTCTGGAGAAAAAGAACAAAAGCTGGTTATCAGTTTGATACATTGTTTTGTTCTCTTTAGGCCGATTTTAATTATCGAGATAACAAGGGGGAGGCCCCTAGTGTACAATTTGGAAATTGTAGATTAGGAACATATTTTGCGGACATTTAGGACACAATCAAGATGCCGCCTAGAGCGAGTGGGAACAGACATAGAAAGGGCAAGATCCCCCCAAAGAAGAACAACAAGTCTGTTCAAGCGCAGCTACAATCGGATCCGGGTAGTCAGGAAGTGTCAAAAAATCCGTCCGAGACTTTGCAAGCGATTTTGAGTGACCTGGGATTGAGTTATGACTCGAGTCTGGGACTTTTACAAGGAGACACAATGTTCTCTGCTCCAAGCGAATCAAAGCTGGTGGCGCTGAAAAAGTCGCTTGAAAAGCTCATTTCCGAGCTGGAATTGGGCATCCGCACCGACAAACAGCTGATTGCGAAAGTGGACAGTGAGATTATTGCGTTGGACGGGAAGAGCGCGTTAGAGACGGTGAAAGTGAAGGTCGAAGGTGTAGACCTGGATTTGGCAGACGTGTCTGGAGACCGCAAACGCGATCGCGAGAGCCAGGACAACGAAGCAAAGGACTCAGCGAACGAGCCAAAAGAATCGAAGGACGACGGCAACGACGGCAACGAGGATGACGACGAAGACGGTGTAATCAAGCCACCAAAGAAAAAGAAGAGAAAGCTTATATTGACCGCAAATGGAGAAAGAAAGGAGATAACGCCGGAGGTGAAGGACGAGGACGAGTCTGGAATGGAGGATGAACAGAGTGACGGATCCAGCGATGAAATTGTTACGACGGGAATAGTAAAGAGAGAAAGAGACGAGGTTGTGAGCGATCGAGATGCCGACGGGGAGAAGGCGATTCCCTCTGTGTATGCAGACAAGCCTGCCGTTGATTTTCGTTGTGATGAGCTTTTGAAGAGCGCTTCGGAGGCTTTGGGCCTTTACAAGGAGGAGGACGTTCCGGAAGAAGAGAAGGACGAGGAGTATTGGAAACACAAATATGCCGTTGCGAAGTATCCGAAGACTGACTTGAAGGACCTGTTACCGGGTGAGATTCCGATGACCGACTTCTCGAACGCAAAACCGACCAATCAAATTGCGTTCACCTCGTTCCAGGCCTACGTTGATCCGTTTTTCAGAGCTTTTAATGACGAGGATCTGCGACTGCTTAGAACGAAGACTTTGCTGAGCACAAGTTTACCGCGGGATTACGATGAAAAAAAGACTCCTTTTGAAATCCCAAAGCTGGGGCCGTTGTACTCGGATGTTTGGTACGAGGACGACTTGAAGAATGGGTTGATTAAGGACGGCAACAGCGGTGACTTTAGCGCACGCAAGCAGATGGAGCTGAACATGCGCAGTCTTGTGGAGCCTCGTGCTTCTTCTGACGACTTGAACAACGACACTCTGGAGACCGAGAACGTTTCGTGCGGTCCGTTGACGTCGAGATTGCTGGCCGCGCTAATGAAGGACGAGGCCGACGAGACAGCAGGCGACGGAACGGCGACTAACGGGACTGTTTCCATTATTGGGACCCCCGCTGAGACAGCCGAAGAGCCGGAGAATGGTAGCCAGGCGGACACGAGTGGCAACATGAGTGTTCCAGCTTCCTCTTCGTCAGCGTTGGCGGATCAACAGGGTTGGAAATCGTCGGTGATCAAGACAGATTACAAAACTTTGGATGAGAGACTCAAGCGGGAGCTGAAATACATTGGTGTTTACATGAATGTTGAGCAGATTTTGAACGAGCCGGGATTCGAGCAGGACTGGATGGAGGCCAAAGAGGACGACGAGATCTCGAACGAGCTGAGAAATTTGCAGAAGGAGCTAAAGGCCGTCCAGTCGCGGAACGTGAAGAGAAAGAGGCGACTGATTCCCGTGATTGAGGAGCAAATAGCATGGCAGGAGTACATGTCGATTTTGGAAGACCTGGACAAGCAGGTGGAGCAGCATTACAGAAGACGGATCAGCGTCACACCGAAGAAGTCCAAGAAGCGGGGCCCTGGAGCACATCACAACCACACAAGCAACGGCACGAAGACAGAGAAGGACGATCTTTCGAGTCAGAATCTGGTTTCCAGCTCGTCGTTTAAGGGAATTTTGGAAAAGAGAGAGAAGTGGATTTCGCGAATCGGGCCTCTTTTCAAAAGTCAGCTGGAAATGAGAAGAATGCCGACGGAGTCTGTGTTCAAGGATCTGAACCTGAGTGACAAGTTCAACGAGAACGAGGACGATGGCGAAGAAGGAGACGAAATGGGAGACGATGTCGATGTCTTGGGAAGCTCGAATGGGGTTTCCGGAGTGCAAAGCGAGGGATTACAAGACATGCAATAAGAGGTTGGAGCAGGTGTCTTCTGATTTTTTTCGCTGGTGCACAACCGTGAAAATTAATAGATTTCACCGGGGAAAAAAAAATAAATATTTGTAAAGTATTATTATTTGGATGGGAATCTGAAATAACTGAAGGAAATGACGGAGGGATCTAGACGGGAGTTGTCTGATCTGTCCTTCAATGATTACCGTAGCTTGTGGCTGGCGGAGAAGGATGTCAGTTTGAAAAAACTGCTTGAGATCTACGCTTTTGGGACGGTGGATGATTATATGGGTATGTGTGATAGGAGTTCCGGTGGGGTGATTACTGACACATGCAGAATTTAGAGACGTTTTAGGGAGTATAACAGAACACGAGCTGCTAAAGCTTCGGCAATTGACTCTTATGAGTGTTGCTGCGGATCAACGGGTGAGTTTTTGAGATGGCCTCCTAATTCTGGGCTTCTTACTAACACAAATAGAAATTACCATTTGAGTCGATACAGATGAAACTACACCTAGAGTCAACTCAATTGCTACCCACACTTGTGCAGATCGCTGGCACCCCGCTTATTGCCTTCAAAATCAACCAAGTTTCTCGGTTCATTGAGGTGACGTCTGTCAAGTCTCGAGATATATATATTCCGTGTAAGGATGTTCCACTGGAAATTCTCCAGCTCCACCAAGTGTTGAATCTGGAGTACTTGATCGAGTACATGGAAAAGTTGCGGAACAAGGGCATCAAAATGACGGAAAAGGGACAGCCAGAGCCCCGAACCGACGCCGGGGGTATTGGCAGCAAACGCAGACTGGAAAGCTAGAGAGAAATTACGGGCGAATAAAAAATTATCAGAATGTTAAATGGAGGAATATGTATGGATGAAAGATAAATATGTCATTCAAGCAGTCCAAAGCTTCTTGACGATACCAACGAGACCCTCTTTCTCGGTCTTTTCGATCAGGTAAACACCGTAACCAGCAACGAGAGTACCAAAGGTGAGCAAACCAATGGCAGCCTTGTGCCAGATACCGTAAACTCTGAGTGGAATGTAGTCAATGATACAACTCTCAAAACCAGCGTAACAGTGGTAGAGCAAAAGAGTTCCCATGATGGAGTCTGCGAGCGGGTAGGCGGTACCGGTCACGAATGGAGCCAAGACAAGAGGGGCCATTCCGATGGTGACGATTTTTTCTCCGGTCCAGTGTCTAGAACCGTGCGACTTTGCTGGAGGAGGAGGCACGTAGGCGTCATTCACGGTTCCCACGATGTATCCTGGTGGTTGTGGGATAGTCTTAATGAAGAGGCCTCTGGAGGCTGCTGGAGCCACTCTGACGGCAGATTGTGCGACAGATGGTCTGAGGGAGCTGAGGCCGAGGCCGAGTCTGAGTCTTGAAGCCAACATAATTGGATATACTGTCAAACTTGGTGTCGTTGTATTATAGAGAAAAACAAATATTAAACTAAAATCACCTACGCCCTTATGATTTTTACCCCGGGTAGCTTAGAAAACCGCCGACGCTGATTGCACAGAAAAATTCGGAGGATGATCGGAGGGGAAATTTCGCGGGTGCTGATGTCGGATAAAAGCACATTTTTGCCAGGCGTTACCCGGAGGTCACGGTGATCCGGGTTACCCGTCTGTGGCGCGGCACAAAAAGTGGCGGTGTCGGGCCATTTGTGGCGGTTTTCTTTCATTTTAATTTTTCCCCTGTCTCGCGGTGGATATTCAACATGTCTTGTTTGAAGTCCCCCTCTTTGAAATCAACTGCTGATCCGATCTTTGGTTGAAACACTGTCCCCAGTGGTGGAAGCGTGGGAAATCCGAGCAAATGGGCGTACTTCTGGAAACAAGACAGCAGCATGTCAAGAAAAAATCGTCCAAGAAGAAGAAAATCGGAGATGTGACGGATCCCAATGGAGTTCCCTACAACTACATCATAGTCATCGACGCCGGATCCAAGGGCTCGCGAGCGTACGTTTACAACTGGCCAAGCATGAAGTACTCGCTTGCGAAGTCCGAGTTGTCCGACGTCGCTGGGTCGGTTAAACTTGTCAAGAGGATCGACGGAGAAGAGGAGGACAACAACAAGTCTACGGGTAAGTTGCCCACTGTGACAACTGGATACCGCTGGTACAAGAAGATCAAACCAGGAATTTCTGAATTTAACGAAAACTCTTCGAACATCGGCCCCAAATATCTTAATTACATGCTCCGCAAAGTCTACGACGTGATACCGGTGGAACAACATTATAGAACCCCGATCTTTCTGCACGCAACAGCCGGAATGCGATTACTAATGCCAAACGAGCAGGACGAAATCCTGTATAATATCTGCAAATATCTTCAAAAGGAAACCAATTTTTACCTCCCAGACTGCCAATCACACATCAACATCATCGACGGCGACATTGAAGGACTCTACGGCTGGATTGCTCTCAATTATCTCACGGGATCGCTTGAGCCCGGGAAACAGTCTGTCGGGCTCTTGGACATGGGCGGGGCGTCCACACAGATCTCATTTCAGCCGAACAAGAACGAGACACAGGAACATTTGAATCAGCTGATCAAGCTTCAATTGAGCACCTTGGAATCGGAGCAACCTGACCTAAATTACAACATCTTCTCCACATCTTTCCTGGGTTACGGAATCTCGCAAATTCATCTGAAGTATCTGCACACGCTGGACAAAGTCAATTACGGCGTGGACACCGACCTGGATGGATATGTTGAAAACTACAAACTCGAGGATCCGTGTCTTCCGAAAGATTACGACGAGGTGGTCGAGATAGACGGACAAGAGTACAAGATTGAAGGTTTAGGAGATCCTCAAAAATGCAGCGATTTTATCTATCAACTGATCTCCAACACGTGTGAGACCAAACAGGACGTTTCCTCGTGTTTGTCGGGAGATTCGCTTCCAAGTTTCAGTTTTGACATCGACAACTTCTACGGAGTGTCTGGATATTGGGACACGGTCTCCAAGCTTCTCGGACTGGACAAACAGAAAAATTCCGACGACGACATCGATTACGGCAAAATCTACTCCTACGAGGAGATAGAAAAGGAAACAACCAAGATTTGCTCGCTGAGCTGGGGACAACTCAAGGATTACAAAAATCTGGACAAAAAGGAGCTGAGCGATCTTTGTTTCAAGTCCACTTATCTGATAAATCTCCTGCATAACGGTCTGGGACTCAGCAAAACGGATGGCTCGAACTTTGAAGTGAAAAACGTCTTCAATGGATCCGAATTCACTTGGACTCTCGGCCGTGCCGTTCTTTATGCGAGCGATGAGAGTTCGATTGAGTATTACAACTATACGCAAAGCGACGATGCCACTGAATATCCAAAAGTTGGATACTACCACAATTCTGCACCGGGTCTGTTCATCAGAGGAGCAGAGCCGGAAGGTGTTCCACCGCGGCCCGCTTTCGGATATGCAGATAGCCACGAAGTTCCCGGGTTCATGCGCTATTTCAAAGATGGCGACACTAAGTACGACGACAACGATCTGTACGTCGTGGATAAAGTGGACAAGAAATCGTTCATTAAAAAACACTCGCTGTTTTTTGGACTGTTGTTTTTGGCGGTTTTTGTTGCAATGCTTCTGAACAAGTCACGTGTGCTGCGTCTCCTCAACGAATTCATCCTGTTCTTCGTGACGCTATCCAAAAGACTTTACAACGGACGCACCACTAACATTCACTGGCCTTTCTTCACTAGAGCGCGGTACAAGAAGGCCAGGTCGCTGGACTTTGACGACCCCGATGTTTTCGACCTCGACGACGACGAAGCCTACGACGAGAGCGACGTCCAAGGAACATTCAACGACCACAACAGAGAGAGCATCGAGCTTGACGAGTGGGGAATGGAGGACGACGGCGTTCTCTCGGGCTTTGACGAGTTTGAGGACGACAGCGACGACGGAATTGAGCATGTTCGGGCGTGATTTGGTCAATTCAGATGCCAGCTGCGCAGATCGTCTCTGAAATTTGCCTCATCAACAGGTCTGAATTTTTCCGTGGTATCGTCATAATCTTGATGGATCCCATGGACTGGCTTATCGCACTCTTTCGGAGTGCCTTGCGGACGGGGTTGCTGGTGTTCTTTGCGCTGGTGATAGTCGTACTCGCGATACCTACTATCGGCCAGCTGATTGTCCTGCATGTATTCAAGATCGTGCTGAATTGCATCGATGAAATTGATTCCCTCCTCGTTCTTCTTCCATCCGTTTCCGTTGTACTCCACGATGTCCCTGACGCACTCTGCGGGAGTGTACTCCTGATAGCTGACCCCTTTGAACTGCCACGTGAACTTGTATGTCTTGTTGATGATGTCACTGAGAACGTGGTTGGACTCGTCGAATTGGTCACGCGGATCACGCGGGTTACGCAGGTCCTGTGGCGCGTTGGTTTGCGGCGATTTTGCCAAAAGCGGATGTTTCTTTGTGGGAGCAAAAGTGGATCGTTTGCTATGAAGATCGGGCGAAGAGGGCGGCGACGAGGAACCAATTGACGACGCGGCGGACATTGGCCGTGGCACGGAGTCCGACGTGCTCTGCCGCGGACTTATGCCGCGAGTGTCTTCAATAGAGTCTTTCAGACCGCTGTATATCTGGCTGGTGCTTTTTGTAGGAATTCGGTAGTTATAATTTTGATCGCTCTGGAGATGTTTGATGAAAACACACAGTTTCATGATGCTATTGGCTTTGGAGTTTTTGAGAAGATACCGCAGTGTCCGAGGCCCGCTCTCGTTGATGTATTCGGTCAAATTGAGCTCTAAATTGCCGAGCCGGTCCTTTCTTCCGGTGTCATCCTCGATGAAAATGGTCACATACAGCCATTTGTCTGACAAACTGAAGTTGTCTTTGGGATCAGCATACAACTTGATTGGCATTTGCACCTCGCCGGACTTTCCAAACACACATTTGTGCGAAACAACGTCGATCTTCTCCGAGGTGACCGTGTCCCGGTGGTGTTGCTGCTGCTTGTAGTTGCGCATTTTATGGTTGGATATGCTCCGAACAGTGTAGCATTTGTTCCCGTCGAGCTGCGGAATGTTGGTCAGCTCAATCAGCTTGAGATTCAGCTCGAATTGAATCGAGCGGTAGTTGAGCTTGAGCATGACGGTACTGTTGATGCCAAGAGATAGTCCCACCCGGTGTGCAAAGACTATCAAAAAAAAAAAAAAAACTTGGGCTGCGAGGCGAGAAAAAAAACTCAAAATTCAACTGCTGACTCAGATCTGACGTCAGCAACACGCGAAGCCCATCGGCATCCGCTTACGTCACCGGGCTGATTTTCTGTATGTCGCATGTAAAAATAAAATTCCTCATGTTCTGTTGACGTTTGTATCTTCGCCACCTGTCTATCTTTTAACACACCACAGCCATTTTGTGCAGTTCATGTCCTTTTTGTTCTTTGTTTCAAGCCAGAATAAACCTTAATGTCGAACTGGAAGAAGCTGTTCAACAAAGGCTACAAGCATAGTCACGCCTCGTCCAATTCGCCCCTGACGACATCAACGTCCGGTGACAATCCGTCTCCCTCAGTTTCCATCGGGACCACTGACCAGCAACATTCCTCCACGTACGCAAGCTCCATGAAAACCACGGGGACCGCAGCGTCCACAAGACTGTCCACCGAGGAGGAAACGAAAGATCCTAGACGGACTCTTGTGAACGGGGACCTGAACGGGCTGACGGGATCGGTCGGGAACTTGAACCTGGGCGGCGGCGAGTCGTCTGAGACACAATCCAACATCCAGGAACCGCAGGTGATCATGAAGAACTTGGAAAACACGGATCCTGTGCTGGAAAGTGAAAACCCAAACAGCAGTACCCCACAGAGCGCGGCCCACAACAAGCTCAAGCCCGGTCTTTTGACGGTGAAGGTTTATTCTTCAAAGGATTTGGAAATTCCTGTTCCGCTGAAGATCAGCAAGATGATTCTGGGCAAATTGGCCAACATGGGGCTCAATGTCAACGAAGACGAGCTGCGTAAACGGATAGACTCTTTGAACGAAACGTTGGATGACATCAACAACACAAACCTGTCGTACTATCTTCCGTCGACGCTCTCTATAAATAGCGCAGGAGAGACAAACAAGTCTGTTCTGACGAGCTACAACCTCGTTTATGCGATCGTTGAGGTGGAGAACAGCAGTGAACGGATCAATTCGATCGGAAACACCATCTCCAGCACGCGTTTCAACAGCGTGACAACGTTTGATATCACGTCCCCAAACACCGCCAACCTCAGCATACAAATATATGTGCGAATCCCCGGTTCTCTGCTGGAGTCCGAAAAACAGGAAGATCGTCTCATAGGGTCGCTCAATTTCAAGCTGAACTCGTCCAAGGTTTTCCACGACAATACGCAGCAAATCAGAATTCTCAACCATGAATGGCTCCGTTTGATAAACCCGTACACGGACGAGCAACTTCCAGGTGCTCTGAACATCACACTGGACTTCAAACCGTTGTCAACGCTATCGAAAAAGGGACTCACCATCGACGATTTTGATCTGCTCAAAGTGATCGGAAAAGGATCGTTTGGAAAAGTGATGCAGGTGCGAAAGAAGGATACAGGAAAGATCTATGCTCTGAAGTCGATTAGAAAGTCTCACATTGTCAACAAGATGGAAGTGACACACACATTGGCCGAAAAGTTTGTGCTAAGCAGAGTCACATCTCCGTTCATCGTTCCTTTGAAGTTTGCTTTTCAGTCCAACGAAAAACTCTATCTCGTGCTATCTTTCATCAACGGAGGCGAGCTGTTCTACCACTTGCAGAAATCGAGACGCTTCCCTCTCATTAGAGCCAAGTTCTACATCTGTGAGCTTTTATCCGCTATAGAACATCTCCACTCCATGAACATTGTCTACAGAGATTTGAAACCCGAAAACATTTTGCTCGATTACCAGGGCCACATTGCGCTGTGCGATTTTGGTCTTTGCAAGATCAACATGAAGTTGGATCAGAAAACAAACACTTTTTGTGGCACACCTGAGTACTTGGCTCCGGAGTTGCTCATGGGCAAAGGGTATACCCGTGTGGTTGACTTTTGGACGCTAGGGGTGTTGTTATACGAGATGCTCACTTCTCTTCCTCCATTTTACGACGAGGACGTTAACGTCATGTACCGCAAGATTCTGAATGACCCGCTAGTGTTCCCACAAGAGATTGATCCCCAGACTAACGATCTGATTACAAAGCTGCTGAACAGAGACCCAAAGAAGAGACTAGGATACAACGGTGTGGAAGAAATCAAGTCACATCCGTTTTTCAGAGACATTGATTGGAGGAAGTTGAGCCACAAGGGCTACATTCCTCCTTTCAAGCCCCAGGTGAAGGATCTGACAGACATCTCCAACATTTCGAGCGAATTCACTGACGAGAGACCAATGGACTCAGTTGTGGACGATTTCTTGAGCGAATCTGTACAGAAACAGTTTGGTGGCTGGACATATGTGGGAAGCAGTTTCAATCCCAGCAGCAACTGACAGGGAATGAAGAAACGAACAATTCTTAGTAGATCATTTTATTTTTGTTACCTTAACCAGATGTGTATGATGTATAACAATAGCAAGAAAGCCATCATCGAAAAAGCCGGTAGCCTTTTCCTTTTTTCCTCGGCATGCCCGATCTCTAAAAAAGAAACAAGAATCAGAACTTTAAAAAAACCAAAAAAAAAAAAGAAGAAACGAAACTCTTTTGTTTTTTCGGAAAAACTATTTGCTGATCACTATTTTTGACAAGTTTTACAAACAGAACACAAACTTCATATGAAAACTCCGAACATTGATTGATATGATATTATACAGTTATTAAATAAGCGAAGATGAAACTTTATTGGTCTCCGCAGCAGATGGACTAATCAACCATCTGATCACCAACAGGTGAAACCACCATCCACAGTAACATTGGCACCAGTAGTGTAAGAAGATGCCGAGTTAGACAGCATGTACAACACAGTACCGATGAACTCCTTTGGCTCGGAAAGTCTGCCCATTGGCACTCCGCTCAGCCATCTTTGGTACATCTCGTTGTTACCGTTGATAACGTTCTTGGTCAGAGGCGTGAGGATGTAACCTGGAGAAAGGGTGTTGACTCTGATAGAGTACTTGGCCCATTCGGCGGCAAGAGATCTCACCATGTGGATCACACCAGCCTTCGACATGTTGTAGCCAACCTGTGGCTGTGGGTCATTGACAACTTCACCGGACATAGAACCAATCATCACGATGGAACCGCCCTTGATTCCGTTCTTGATCAAAGGTCTGGCAAAAGATTGAGCGGTGTAGAGAGATCCGAGGAGGTTAACCTTGACAATGTTCTCGGCCTTCTTGGCTGGGTACTCTTCGGCAGGGTAGTTCTCGCAGTAACCGGCGGTGTTCACGAGGTGCAGAGGGTACTTTCCGAAATCCTTGTAGATAGTCTCGAAAACCTCGTCAACGTGGTCAGCATCAGAAATGTCGCAGACGTATGATCCCATTTTTGGAATGAGTTCTTCTTTAAGCTTGAGCTCTTCAATGCAAAACTTGGTCAATTCGGCTTGAGTTTCCTTGGTTCTTTCCAAATTCATGTCGAGCAAAGCAATGTCGGAACCGTAGGCAAGCAATCCCTTGATGATGGCGTTGGCCAATCCTCCGGATGCTCCCGTGACGATAGTGAGTTCGTTGTCTAATCTGAAAGTTGGGACGATGTCAGCCATGATAAATATATGAGAGTGGGTTTGCTATGAGAAGAAAAATAGAAACTTGACCAGATCCCAATGTTTGACAAACGCCTCCGTATTTATACCCAACCCCAAACATACCAGATAAAATACTCGATATTTTTTTATTATTAGAAAAACGCTGCTTTTGCATGTGGGGCTTCCGGGAAAAAGAAACGGTTTGCTGCATATCAGCAAAAAAAAATTTATCTGGCAAGAATGGAATTCCGAGAATGACTGGGGTGCGAGGTCATCTGTCGATGGCTGGTGACAGTATAGCTGACAAAAACGGCTACTGTGTGACTTTGTAGTCATTGGGATGTGGGGAGAACAGTCAGAGACAGATCTGTCAGCTACGTGCTTTCGGCGGATACCCCGGATAGTTCTAGACTATCCTGGTGTAGCGCCTGCTCGAGGCTGGGATCGGCCAAAAGAAACGCGGGCGGGACATCTGGCCGTTTGATTAGGCATGAAAAAGCAACGTTCCGTGAGGAATTCCAGTGTGCTGTCGGAGTCCAAAGTGTGTCCGGGATTCCACGCGCTTAAAAAATTTGGCCCGCATGGAACTCCATTAAAAAATTCAAAACAAAAACCAGCGGGGCCCGGAAATGCTGGCGGTGCATGGATCTTTTGTTTTTCTTTGATCTCTGTCCCTGAGAAGCGAGACATTCACGTGACAGAACATCACGCTCAAGCTTTTTTCTATTTCTTTTTTTCGGGTCGCCACAGTTTTCCCGCACCATCCGCACCCCCTATTGCGCACCCCCTCCCAATTCTAGTGTTTCGCGATCATCGATTACACAACTGGGGTTACTAATCAGCGATACGGTCAGTCGTATAGAATTGGGCACTCTATTTTCAGCAGTTTAGCAAATAACCTACGCAAAGTTACACTGCGGATCTCGTCAGCTGCTCGATTTTACTAGAAAAACCTCACTGGGGATGACTGCATTAGATTTAGGAGAGATCTCGTCGGTTGCGGTGATTGGCGGAGGTCCTTGCGGGGCTGCGGTCATTAACGCATTTGTCAAGGAAAAAGCTTATGACAAGGTTGTTGGCTTCGAACGACGCTCCGGAACCGGCGGATTGTGGAACTATTACGACGAAACAGCAACAGTGAAATGTCCCGTTCCCTCGTTGGATCCGCACGACGGGTCCAGTGTGGTGCCATACAAGACTTCCGACGGCCAGTACGTCTGGCCCAGCGCTGTTTACGAGCTGCTAGACACTAATGTTCCGTACCAAATTATGGAATACAGTGGCTATCCATTTCCTAAAGACTCGCTTCTTTTTCCCACCAACAAAGCGGTACTGGAATATCTAAGAAATTACGCGAAATCTGTTGAAAATTATATCCGATTTTCCACGATTGTGATTGATGTTAGATACGAGGAGGGAAAATGGAAAGTCACCTCTAGAAAAGTCAATGACTACACAAACGGTGGTCTTGTCGAGAATGAAGCTGAACCAGACACAGTGGAGTTTTTTGATGCGGTTGTGGTGGCTTCTGGCCATTACGAGCTACCGTTTTTGCCAGACAGACCCGGAATGAAGGAATGGAACGAGAAATATCCTGGATCGATCAGCCATTCCAAAAGTTTCAGACATCCGCGTCAATTCAAAGACACCAAGGGAAAGATCATCGTTGTTGGCAACTCTGCTTCGGGATCAGATCTAGCATACCAGTTAGCTACCGTGCTCGATAGGAAAATCTACAAGAGTGCGCGAAGCGATTCGCAGTTACCCGGCGGAACGAGCGAGCTGATAATTCGCGTGGCAGATATCGCGTCGTTCGACGCGTCGACACGGTCGGTGAAGTTTGTGGACGGGACTGTTTTGGACGATGTGGATAGTCTTGTTTTTGCAACAGGTTACTTAAGACATTATCCGTTCCTGAAACAGATCAATGAGTCCGACAAGCCTGTGGTGACCAACGGCGAGCGTTTGATTCATCTTTACAAGCAATGTTTGAGCTATGATTGGCCCGGATTGGCGTTCATTGCTTCTCCTCGGTACGTTCTTCCGACTCGGTTGAGTGAGACGCAGGGTGCATGGCTCGCCAAACTGTTCAAAAAGAAAATTGAGCTTCCAAGCGTCGAGGAAATGCAAAAACAGGAGGAGGAACGTCTAAAGGTGACGGGAGACAATCCAAAGTTCCACAACCTGCTTTATCCAGACGATGTTCTCTATTCAAGAGAGCTCAACAAGCAGATCTACAGCGTTCCCGGCTGGGAAAACGGTCTTGTTCCTTGTGCATGGGGTCCGGAGGATTTGCTGTACCGGGCGTCGGCAACTCCATTGAAAGAAGCGTACATCAAATACCGTGAACAAAACGGCGGACGCGCTGTTAAAGCCGCACAGGAACTTGTGGAGACTGTTGGATTCGAGTTTGCCGAGGTGGACAAATCGTTGATAGAGTAAGTAGAGGCAAAAGACAAAAAGACAATAATCACCTAGCAATTTTTTGCGGCCGAAAGGCGAGCCCGGAAACCTGTGAAACCAGGATCACAATAACTCGAGCCGCATTTGAAAGGTGTCCGGAAAATTCATAAGCGATGAGAGCGAAAAACTGAGTAAGAAAGACAGGAACAATCAATGTAATGTTGCAAATTAGCCTGAAAGGACTAAACCATGTTGAAAGTCAGGGCTCTTTTGCGGTTTGCTTTCTGTGTTGCCATTCGCTTCAATGTTTTCCATCCGCTTCCACCACCTGGACAAAAGCCTTCGTATTGTTGCTCCCCGGTCTTGGCACCCATCCCGGAAGTGTCTGTCAGCCAATGAGTGTGGCAGATTCCTTCATTATCTTCGAGGTTGTAGTGCCGCGCCGTAACTGACTACCGAAATAGGCAGTTTTTCGACCAACTTTTTCTCGCGCAGTCTGGCGATCGATAACGGCTGCAGCCAAAGGCAGGGGTGCGAGGTGTCTTACTTCATTGATAATGCAATCCGGACAGCACAGGTTTTGCGTGCAAAGTGTCAATTTCTTATCTAAACTTTCTCGAGGATAATATATATATATCGATGCTTGGAGACTTTGTCCCTTTAAACACTGACGTTCGAAGATTCAAAACAACAGGACAGAAAATGGGCGGCTATGCTAATTCTGGACTCGGTTCTGCCGAGTTGATCGCCAGGGCCAGAAGGGATACTTTGGACAATCTTGCCGAAGAAACATCTACTTTTGTCGCTGCAGACATGGGATACGTCATGTTCTGTACCGTTGGTGTCATGATTCTGACACCAGCAATTGGTTTGTTTTACGGAGGAGCTCTCAAAAAGAAAAACATGATCCAAATGCTCTTCCAGTCGTACATGGTGACCAGTACCATCACCATTCAATGGTTTCTCTTTGGCTATTCGCTGGCTGTTTCGCCATCTGCATCTTCTGTTTGCGGAAATTTTGCACTCGGAGCGTTGGCCAAACTTGGGGCAGGACCCTTCATCGAGGGCGGAACAATTCCCTCCATCATCTACTTCACGTTTTCTGTGTTTTTCCCGGTCGCAACAGTCCAGATTTTTGTCGGGGCTATTGCCGAGAGAGCCAGACTTCTGCCGTCTCTGATTGTCGGCTTCATTTGGTGTACCGTTTGCTACTGTCCCTTCGCCTACTCCACCTGGTGTGGTAACGGCTGGCTGTACAAACTCGGAGCTCTCGATTTTGCCGGCGGTGGACCCGTCCACATCGCCTCGGGCGTCTCCTCGCTTGCCTTCTCTCTCTTTGTCGGTAAGAGAAAGTACTGGAAAAACCCTAACACCAACAAGGATTACAGCCCCCAAAACATGGTGGCCACATTCGTCGGAGTTTCGATCATCTGGTGCACATGGCTGTGTTTCAACTCGGGAACCCTGCTTGCTGTCAACACCAGAACCGGCTACATCATGGCCAACACCCAGATCGCTGCCTCGGCAGCAAGCTTCACCTTCGCAGTCACCGATTACGTAATCACCGGAAAGTGGAGCATGATGGCTGCATGTGAGGGAGCCGTTGTTGGTCTGGTGAACATCACGCCAAGTTGCGGGTTCTACTCGCCATACTGGGCGTTTATCACTTCTATTTTCGTTTCTTTCTGCTGCAGATTGCTGTACAACTTCAACGAATGGGTCGGAATCGACGACACCACGCGGTCGTTTGTCGTTCACGGAATTGGAGGAATCCTGGGCTCGATGTGTCTCGGTGTTTTTGCGTCGCCATACTACGCGGGTCTGGACGGTGTCACTGAGATTCCAGGTGGATGGATCTACCACCACTGGAAACAGATGGGCTATCAATTTGCCGGCTGGGTCAGCACTTCCGTTTGGTCGTTTGTCGCGACTTACGTAATCTGCTTTTTGGTTGACAAAATTCCCGGCTGCAAGCTCAAGGGAATTGAGGAGGCTGAGGAGATGGGAATGGACCGGTACGAGATGGCCGAGACGGACGGGTTGATGAGCGACGATGAGTACCCGGAAAACTCTCCGTATCTCGGCAAGTCCCGGATAATCGAGGGAACGGCCACCTCTAGCGATTTCCACGAGACCAAAGCTGTTCAGAGCGTGAAAGCTGTGGAGGTTTAAAGAAAGAAATAAAAGCTTAATATTCATCACTTCGTTAGATATAAAAACTAGACAATCGGCATGGATTTCATGTCGACTGTGACGTAAGGAGAGTCTGGGTTGCACTCAACGTCTAGATCGAGAGTCCAATGTCTGTCTGTCTGTTCGATTTCGTCCGGGTCGAAACCGTGATTTGAGTAGTCGCGCAGATGGAACAGGACTCTTCCGTCGTCTTTGCGTTCGACAACGGCTCTTTCGAAGGAATAATCAACTCCGGAGTAGTACTTGATTTCCGAGAGCAGGTGTTTCTGGATGTGGTGGTGGAGATGTCTGACAAATTTCTTGGAACGGGAGTTCATAGTGGGCTTGATCTTCTCTAGGTTGTTATGGATTGAGCTCATGATGAACGGAGGCAGATAATTGACCTTGATATGGTAGTAATCGTACTCGTTATCCCAGGTTTCGTCCTTGAGAAATTGTTCGAACGAGTAGAAGTCGTCGAACTGACGGACGGGAGGCTCCAGAAGGGCGACGGCTGTTTCCTCGGAGCCGGACGACGAGCTGGAAACGATGGACGATCTTCTGGACGCCGGGATCGGGGTCAGATGGTCCAGGTGAGAGGGCTCGTTCTGCGAGAAGGATGAGGTCTTTTTCTTTCCCATTTTTGCGGATTGGAGGACTGGCAAGGAGGCTGCGGTGTCAAGAGAGTAAGGGTGTCGGACGGAGTTTGAGAGGGTTGAGACAGGGGAGAAAAAAGGGGGTATTTATGCTTGTCAGGGTCCGGAACGCGAATAGTGTTCCATTTGGGGAACCGAACGAAAACCCGATCGCGGTCACACGGTGGCACGAGATTGCTGTGGGGAAGGGTCAATTGGAGTCGGAGTCCGTGGGCTTTTATTGTGGGAGATTGTTTCGCGCTGCCCACCGTCAGGAACAGTGTGGGGTCCGAGGAATTACCGGTGACTAAATGTTTTTGAAAGTTACCGAGTCGTTCGAAAGTTGCCGAACAGCCGAAAAAAATATATATTCTCTAACGGTCAACGAAATGTGTAGATATTTTTTGTGTGCCAAAGACGCATTTGGATATCAATTAGCCCCGACAGTGATTCCGGCACAGGAGAATCCGACGTTCGGGGTGACGGGGGCAGTGCAGCCGAACGCAGAGGCAGTGGAATTTTGGTAATAATCGATAGCTCCCTCGATTGCGGAGTAGCAGCAGAGTCCGGCACAGGCTAACGAGGCAAGAACGAGCAGCAACGCAGCCAATTTGATGGCGGATCTCTTGCGGCCACCGTGGGTGATCGCACGTTTCCAACGGGTCCAGTTAAGAAGAGTGTCGGCCTTAGCAACGTTGTTAGTTGACGGATCAAACTTGTCCTCGGAGGCCGCATCCATACGGAGCAGCAGACACAGCAGGAACAGGAACGGCAGGGTGTAGGAGAACTGGAAGATACAGAAGGCTCCGATGATTCCAACGAGCTCGGAGATACCCGGGACGGCTGCTCCGATGATGAAGGCAACTGCCCAGTAGAGAACGATGAGAATTCCCCAGACAAAGGTTCCCTTACGGGTGGTGAGTGCTGGGAACTTGAAGTCGGACACAAGGAAACCCTGGTACAGAACCTTGAGACCCACGTTGGCGTACAGCGAGGCGGCAAGCATTCCCGAGACGATGGAAAGAACGTTTGTTGCGTTTTGCATGGCATGGTTGGCAATTCCCATGTTAGCGGTGACGTAGGACCATTGGCCGAGATACGAGTAGATGAACAGACCAAACAGCAGATACATCACGAGAATGAACGATTGTGCACACAGCATTCCCTTCCAGAAGTCCATTGGTCTTCTGAGCTCGTACATGCACTCCACAAACACGGTGGCTCCTCCCCAGGCGAAAACCATGTTGTTCATTCCGCCAATTTTGTCCGAAAGAGAGCCGGGAGCAATCACGTGTTTGGTGATGCTGAGCGTGTCGTAAGGAGCCGTGCAGCCGTAATTGGACCAGAAAAGATCGTAATTTGGCGTGTTGGCCGTGCCGGCTGCCACCATGGTGATCACCAGAATTGCCACGTTCATCCAGACGGCCGAGTTTGCCAGGTGTGCGAATCTCGCCAGCGACTTGATCTGGCCAATAATCATTCCGAGGAACGCCCAGACAAGAATCTCCACCGTGTAACACACCGGGTTCGTTCCCTTGTTGGTGACGAGCATCTGTGCAAGAGTCTGGCCCGTGCTGAGCAGGATCAGACCGACGTTCATAATCATCTGGATAAATTGCAGCAGAGCAGTTGGATACCGGAACCACGAGCCGACAGCACGGCCGGCCAGGTCGGCGAACGTGCGGATCGGATGGTTGTTAGAGTCCAATTTGCAGTAGCAGTAGTTCAAAATGTAGCCTCCAAGAGCAGCAGCAACTCCGAAAACAACGTAAAGAATGGTTCCGGGAACATATCCCATCTGGGCAATTGCATATGGAGCATTGGAAGGACCAAGAATATCGGTGGTGATCAGGAAGAAAATCGAGTACGTTCTGGCCTGACGAAGCTTGCGTTGACTGTCCAGTTTGTCTTCGGACAGATTGCAGTGAGAGTCGGCCACAATCTGGTTGCGCTGTGTAGCGTACAGTCCTTCGAAATCACCGACCTTCTCGTACGAGCGCTGGATGTCGGCATAGTGACGGTAAACAGGCAGAGGAAGACCACGAGACTTGCTCAGTTCATTACCGGTAGCTAGAACCTCTTGCAAAGTGTCTTCCTTGTCCTGGGAGGCCAGAAAGTCCTTCTCATCGGTCTCCTTGTCGATAATCTTGGACACCTGCGGACTAATGTCACCAAAATTTCCGGCTTTAAACATTTTGCGTGCGATTTTCTTGGCAAAACAGTTTTTACGGGCTGAACGGGAAAAACAGCAACATTCGGGGCATTGAGAGCTTTTATTTACTCTCTCCAGAAATCTCGTGCAACCAAGTGGGGACTGTTCCATCTACCGACACGGCACACAGAAAAAAAAACGTTTCTGATTGCCGTGCAGAAACAACAATAACATAAATTTTTTTAACAATAAGAAAAGATGCCAGATTTGGAACTCGCTATTTCCGAAACGCATGAATTCAAATTTTTTAGACCAGAAATCTGTCTCTTTGCCATTCGTGACGTAACTGGCTTTTAGCAAACCGTCCTCCAAATCCGTCCAAAGTTTATCGAAACCGGCGAAAAGAGCCAAAAACAAACAGAGTTGCTGTTCAGGGACCAGGTATTGACGACACTAGATAGGGGCTTTTGCGGTCCGTTGTCAACACAGTGTTCCCTACCGTGTTAAACCCTATTTCCTTTTTATATGCATCCCGTCTAAGCCGCGGCGGAAGACATGCACTTTAAGCTTTCAATCATCTTTGCACGGAGCCGCAGCAACCATCGGCTTTCAACCCCGTCCAGCTGCCAGCTGCGCGGCCTGTGGTAGGACGATTGGAGCACCGCTTATCGCTGCAACGCGGATGGCTGATAACAAAACTTTCCCTATCGAAGGCACCTAAGACCTGGCCTGTCATGTGATTTTTTCTCGCCTTTTCTGTTTCGGTGGAGCCGCTCGTTCGCGCCATCTCACCGCACGTGAGGGGGGGTGGGGCCCTCCCGCGGGATAATTTCTGCATTCAGAATGAATTTTTTCAAGCGACAGATAACCGTTGGTAGTTTCCGCTCGCGGTGTAGGGGTGTTGGTTTTTCCGAGCTGGATTTCCGACGCAATTTCCGGTTTCCGGCATCCGGCATCCGGCTTCCGTCTGGAACAATCGAAACTAAAAGATATATTTACCCCGGAAGATCTTATCTCTTCTGCACATCCCTTATGATTAATTAGCGCTCCCAAAATGTCAGACTTTGCATACAAAAAGCTCGGCAACCGTTTTTCGCTCTCGCTCAGCTGGATCAATGTGATCGTTGGAATCAATGCGTTGTGGGAAATCATGACCTTTCCCCTTCCTGTTCCGCTCCAACAGGGCGGACATTTCCAGTTTCTCACGAATCTGGGGCTGTTTCTGAGCGTTTTTTACTTCATTACGAACGTAATTCTCCATCTTTTCAAGCCGGACAAAGTTTCCAGACTTCGTGAATACCTCAGCGCCCTGGCTGTCAGCGTTGAATTTGTCATCACTGTCATCTATTGGGGACTCAGACTCGCGGCAGAGGACTTGATCGTGAAGGGAGAACTCATTCCGCTGTCATTGGACCTCAAGATTCATCTGATGCCGTTTGTTTCGCTCATATGCGACTACCTGTTGTTCATGGAGCCCTGGAAAGTGTCTTACTTGGAAGCTCTTTTGCTCACTTACTCCGCCACTGTGGCGTATTGGTTCCATTTGGAGAATCTGTTACAGGGGAAAGCCGGATATCCATACCCATTTTTAGACGTGGACACCCCGAAAAGAGTGGTGATTTTTGCCGTGGTTGGCTTTGTTGCGTTCCTGGCGTTCTGTTTTTTCAAGGCCATTAGAAACAGTCCAAAACATTCCAAGTCGGATTGAGGCTGGTGCATGTCACGTGACCAAGAAATTCCACTACTACCCGTATAAAGAGCTCTCCTTTCTATTTATAAAGAGTGACGGAGTCAACAGGGGTTGATTTATCATGATTAAGCTTGTACGAAGGTGTCTGTTCCAGAAAACAAGCCGGTAACCCCCCCAAATTTGCTGATTTTGGAAGCTTTTCCAGTTATTTTTCAAGAGCTTTTTTTTTTTTTTTTTTTTCTTTGCTGCTCGCGATAAATTCTTTATCATAACCTCACCACTTCTCCACTAAAACAACCCTTAAAACACCAAAACCAACCATGAGAGCCACGAATTGGACCCTGTTTTTCATCCTGCTGGCTCAAACAAGCTGGTGCTGGAGCATCGACAGTCTCAAGGGAACGTGGCTGCCTTTCCAACGGCCACTATACAACAGACACATTGACAAGTTACTGAGTCAGCTAGATACGCAAAAACAACTGCCTGACGACCATTATTCCCTGCTCTCCGACGAACAGCTGCCAATCGACCTGAAAAACTACGCGGACCAATACGTCGTTCGCATTAGCGACTGGCAGGACGACGCCGTGCGCCAACAGTCGCTGCTTGCAGCACAACGACTCAAGTTGTCCGTCTGGGAGTCGTCATCCGTACACCGGTTTGTGGACCTCCAGGTCTCGAGAAACGAGGCAGTGCAATTTTTGGAGCTGTTGCAAATGGAAATCCCAGAGCTGGAATACGAGGTTTCGCTGATGATCGGGGATCTAGCACAGGCAATCTACGAGACGTATCCGAACGAACAGGTCGTCGAGACTTTGTCGACAGACCTGTTTTTCAAGACCTACAGAGATCTGGACTCCATCTACAATTGGTTTGACCTGCTTGTGAAAACTTACCCGGACTTGCTGACCCTGGAAAATATAGGCGAGACATATGAGGGCCGGGCTTTGAAGGCGTTGCGGCTGACGGCGCACAAGGACAAGCCAAACACGGCTGTCAAGACCGTGGTGGTGACCAGCGGGATCCATGCGCGCGAATGGGTGTCGGTTTCCACGTCGTGCTATATTCTTTATCAATTTTTGCAGGACTACGAAAAAGGTAAGCCAAAAATCCGGTTTTTTTTGGAACATCTGGATTATTTGTTTTTGCCCGTGATGAACCCGGACGGATACGAGCACACGTGGACCACCGACCGTCTGTGGCGCAAAAACAAGCAGGAAACGTACCATCCCCGGTGTTTTGGACTCGATATTGACCATTCGTTCAATTACCACTTCACACCTAGCACCGAGTCTCCGTGCGGCGAGGATTACCCGGGCGAAGGACCATTTGAGAGTCTTGAGAGTTTTGCCTGGGACAAGTATTTGAACGAGACCAAACACGACCATCCGATCTACGGGTACATCGATCTGCATTCGTATGCCGAGGAGGTGTTGTATCCGTACGCGTTCACGTGCGAAACGCGGCCGCGTGACGAGGAGAATCTGCTGGAGCTCGCGTACGGCCTGAGTCAGGCCGTGCGGCTCTCCACGGGGAAAAATTACCAGGTGATCAAGGCGTGCGAGGACAAGGGAGCGGATCTGCTGCCGTCGATGGGGGCCGGGTCGGCTCTGGATTACATGTACCACAACAAGGCGTACTGGGCGTTTGTTCTCAAACTGCGCGACACGGGCAGCCACGGGTTCCTGTTGCCGGCCAAATACATTCACCCGGTGGGAAACGAAATTTACGCCGCGATCAAATATTTTTCCAATTTTGTCCTGAATGGAGGGGTTTAGAAACGGACACTATATACTATTGCCGACAAAATACAGTATTATTTTGCAGCTACTCGAGCTCCTTGACCGGCAAAGGCCGTCCCTTCTTGACCATCGACGTGATCAGCTGGTAAACCACCTCGGCCGCGTTGGTGGCAGTCACCTCGGCGTGGTCGTACTGCGGAGCAACCTCCACCACGTCGGCCCCGACGAGGTTCAGGTCCTCCAGCTGTCTCAGAAGATAGAACAGCTCGCGCGGAAGCAGTCCGCCCGACTCGATGGTTCCGGTTCCCGGAGCAAACCCAGGGTCCAGACAATCAATGTCCACCGATAAGAAGACCGGGTAATCTTTTGGGATCCGGTTTTTTATCGTCGCGACGATTTTTTTTAGTCCGGCCACGCCGTCCATCCAGACGTCGTCTGCGGTCACCTGGATCCATCCCTGTTCCGTGTCCTCCTCGAAATCGTCCCAGCCGCCGCCCGACAGTCTCGTGCGCAATCCCACGTGCACGTTGGCGTCGTCGCTCAACAACCCCTCGTTGTGCGCCATCCACAACATCGACCCGTGGTTGAACTTGGTCTGCGGACTGCTCCAGTACGAAGGGTATTTCACGGGCGACCAGGTGTCCAGATGGGCGTCAAAGTGGATCACCGCGATCTTCCCGTACAGTTTCTGCAGCGCACGCAGATGCGGCAGCAAAATCCCGTGGTCTCCGCCCAAAGCAACCAGTCGTGGCGGGTGAGCCGGGTCGTCGGCGGAGCTGCGGCGCAGCAAAAGCTCCTCAAATCCCTGGGTCATCTGTTCCAGGGCAACCTCGTTGTCCATTGGCGTCACCGGAATGTCCCCGCAGTCCAGAACAGATGCCCAGTTCTGGTACGGATTGATTCCCGCACGCGGATTGAACGAACGGAGCGGAGCAGCCTGCCGTTGCGAGCCCGTACGAATCGCCCGAGGACCAAAACGTGCGCCACTCCGGTACGTTGTGGCGGTGTCGAACGGAACACCAATAACACCAATGTCGAACGCCACGTTTGGATCCAACAAACATCTGGTGTGGTTCAGATGTGCAAACGTCTCAATTCCTCCAAAAAGCCACTCTTCCCCCCATTTCTCCTGAAGACTGCCGTGCTTGGCCTGTTCAAATTGCTGCGACAGTCCGTATTGCGGATACTCGTCCGCAACACCCATCTGAACACAGCGTGCCACAGCAACCAATTGCATCAATGCCGAAACCTTCATCTTGCTATGTGTGGATCTTTACTTGTCCAGATCTAGAGACGTCACCCTCGTTGAAACGCTACCTCGCTCCCATCTTATATACAGCTCTCTGAAATTTCTTAGCGGGTGCGACAAATCTTATCGGAAAAATCGCTGCCTGTTTCGGCAACTCCAAGAATCCCAATCGGGAAATAATCAGAAACACATTTTTGCGCGGGCATTTCGCCCGCCTCTGCTTACGTAACGATAGCTAGACCGTTGCCCGCCCACTATTTTCGCGCAACCGATCATGTGGGCTGTGCAGGCTCGTTTTGCCCGGTGCAAATCTCGGAAAGATTAACACAGGTCCAAAAAAAAAAAAAAAGTACCTTCTTTCCCGCAAAAAAGCCCATGGTTTGTTCCTTTACCAGGCCAAAAGTACCATGGCGGACGCCGTAGTGCCGAGAAAAGTTGCACAAAGAACCAAAAGCCGTAGCGGATGTCTCACGTGCAAGAAAAACAAGGTCAAATGTGATGAAACAAAGCCCCACTGTCTCAATTGTAAGCAGAAGGGCGTTGTTTGCGGCGGGTACTCCAAGATCTTTCGGTTCAAGACGGGAAAACAGGGGTCTTCCGGCTCATCTAGCGAACAACAACAGTCCAAAAGGTCAGAGGAAACGTGGCTGGCCGAGGTTGCAATGGGGAAGTCCGAGCAGAATTCGGTTTTAAACGAGATGTTCAAGATGGCTACTCTATCAATCACCGGAAAGTCGCATCGCGAACTCTTGATTGAACAGCACTTGACGGTGAGGGGCAAAAACCCAAAATTGGCCACCGAACTCAACCAAATGATCAACGAATGGGCCGAAGTTTCCAACCCGTCTGCACCAGCCACCTGCGCCACAAATAAAAATGTGGCTGAGCAAGGGTCTCTGAAGTTTGTTCAAGGACTGGAACAGGTGCCAAAAAGGACCAGATCCAAGCCCAAATCCAGTCCGGTCAAGACAGAACCCATGGACCTGGTGATTCCGGCTGCCGGACAATTCACGCCGCCATTGTCGTACACAGAGACGAAATCCCAGTCCTTATCTCCGACAATCGAGCCGCTAACAACCTTGGAACAGCTTGAAAGTCTGGAAAATCTCGAGAATCTGGACGATTTGGCCAGTCTGGAGCCGTTGCTCGACGACCCGCTCGTCTCTGACACGTCTTCCGCGCAACTGGTGGCCTCCGTCTTCCCCGATTCATCGACAAGTCCAAGCTACGTGTTCTCGCTGCCCATTCCCTACCAATTGTCCTACGATACGGGGTCGTTTGTGCTCAATTCATTTGACAAACACACCTCCCGTGTCATGTGTCTCCACCAGAACACCAGTTTGAACCCCTGGGTCACCAAAGTGATGCCTCTTTTACCGCAATATCCCATACTATTTGATCTTTTGGGACTTTTGGTGTGCTACCATTTGGCCGCGCACGACCCAAATCTGCTTCCGGCCGGAGAAGAGTTCAAAAGACGAGTTTACCGGCAATTATCGCGGCAATTGAAGACTCAGCAGCTTCCGCTGGACGTTTCGCTGGTCAGTTGCATCGGGCTGGCGATTGCAGAGACCTGGAAGGGCGCGAGCCAGGTGGAATTGGCGCATTTGTGGGGGTCATGCTACTTTATCGAACAAAAAATGAGCGAATTTCAGAGAAACGGGATGGAAAAACAGTGGAGTTTCCTGTTTAGCGCGTGGAAATACATCATGGTGACCACCAAGGTGAGTCTTCTTGCGTCGGACGCCAAGGAGAGCACAATGCCCAAAAGATTGCTGCGTCCTGGGACTGTTCCGAGCGACGGGGAGCCCGTGGACCATCTTCTTGGACTGGGCTCGGCCGCTTACATGCTGGCAGACGCTGTTTCGGATCTTTTGCGGGAAGTCAAGAAGTATAGAGACTACCGGTACCCTGAGAATCTGATCAAGGAGGCGTTTTTCTTGCATGGACAGCTTCTGGAACTTGACTACACGCTTGAATCTTATGTGAGTCAGCCGTGGGCCGCACAATGGACGATCCAGGAGATGAACGAGTATGTGAACACTGCGAATGCGGTCCGTTGTTCGGTTTTGATAATGTTGCAGAACGCGTTTCCACAGTTGCCAGCCGTGCGGTCGTCTCGGGAGCTTGCGGTTGAGATCCGGTATCTTTTGAGCGAGATTGACTACACGCGATCACAGACAACGACTACACATATCATGCCGCTTTTCATTGCGTCCTGCGAGTTGTGCGATCCGGAAGACCAGCTGTGGGCGCGCCAGCGCTGGAGGCTTCTGTATGAGAGCATCTGGGCACAGAACTTGCTCAACTTGCAGCAGGTGATTGGCGAGGTTTGGCGCAGAAAGGCCCAGCAGCTTGCGGAACTGAGGGCTTTGGATTTTTCAGTCACGGAGGACGACCACCGACTGAACGGGTTCCATTCGCACGGCAGCTGGTATGTGGTTGCCAAGGAGTGGAACATGGATGTTATGATGACCTGACCAAACGCAAAATTAAAAAAATTATGGTGATAAATCGACGACTACGCAGTTTCTTTTACGGAATTTTGGGAGCTACATTATCTTGGGGGAAAATATCTATATAGATAAATAAAATACATGGAATTTTTTTTTTTTTTGTTTTGTTTTCTGGCTAAAAAATGATGGTTGTTTATCGGTGTGATTCTGCACAAATTTGCCTCAATGCAATCCATTGACACCGCACAACTGGCAACTCTGCGCGAGCAGATGGCACAGCTGCAGACAGCGCTCGGGGACAAGACCGTGCAGGAAAGGATCGACTCCTCGGTCAACAATCTGCTGCAGAAACACCATGAACAAGCATTGCAGTATCTGAGAAACCGCGTTCATGAGAAGATCCAGCAAATCCTGCAGCAGGTCGATGCTGCAGTGGAGCGTCAGAAACGAATCGAGAAGCTTGTTGATGCCCACCCCACGCTTCCGTCGCCCCGTGACGAACACGTGAACGCCGATCACATCACAGAGGACATACGGGTTCTCAAACGCCAATTGGCCAGGTTCCGTCGGCAGTACAATCCATCACAGCAAGGATCCCTGAAAAGGCCCAGGCCCGACTCGGTTCTTGTGCAGGCGCTACCGGAGGCCGTGCGTAGTTACCGACTACCGCGCGATCCACGTCCCACTTTTAGCATCCCATTTCGCGAATTTTGCACCGCGTGGTTCGAGGGTGACAAATCTGCTCCCGATGGGATGCCAATTTGCCTACTGGTGGAGCGCTATCCGCACTGGCGTCTGGTGGAAACAACCTATTTGAACCGGCTAGAAAGACTCGCCATACTGGTCAAGCTGGTTGCGGCCGCACTCGATCCCGTGGAGCCTCAGGATCAGGAGGGAAATAAAGCTCCCGTGCGAGTTCGCGCGGCAGGCCTGCTGAAACATCCAGAAAAACTGCCGCGCGCGGTGGAAAAAATTGAAGAGTACATGGCGCAAAAACAGGTTGGTCTCAACGGGCTTTCAGACCTCTGTTCGAAACAGCGAGAAGCCAAGGGACTGCAGCGCGTGGCAGACGAGATTCTCGGGAAAAATTAGACTATATACACTAAACGACTCCGTTAACAGGCAGCGTGAACTGTCTCAATTTGACTCCTGCCGCACTCAGAACCTCGGAGCTGAGCTGGTCCATCGAGTAACTCTGCGAGTAAACCACCTCTTTGATTCCACTCTGGACGATTTTGATCGAGCACGTGAGACACGGGCACGTGTTGCAGTAGAGAACGGCCATGTCGCCGATTCTGTCGCGTCCGGCCTCCAGAAGCGCGTTTTCCTCCGCATGAAGACACAGACATGTGGCCAGGCCCTGGCCACACGAATGGCCCGAATTGCACCGCAGACACCCACCCTCGTTGCAATTGCGCAGGTTTCTGGGAGTTCCGTTGTATCCCGTGGAGATGACTCTGTTCTCGCGCACGAGAACGCAACCCACCCGTCTTTTCATGCAGTTTGAACGCAGAGCTGCCAGGTCTGCCAGACGCATGAAATAGGCGTCCCAGGTTGGCCGGAGACGTTCCTGGTTCAGCAGATCCAGCTTCCACAGTCGGTTTTGGAACGCTTCCACGGTCTCTGTGTCGTTCAGAACACGCAGAGCAGCTTTGTCGAGAACACGCAACAACTGGCCGTGGTTGGAGAAGACGTGTTCGTCCGAGATCAGCGCAAACTCCTCGAGAGAACAGTCAGGATGACTTTTTTGGTAGCGTCGATGGCGGGCCACGAGCGACGCGTCGGTCGCCAGGTTGAGGAAAAACGGTCTCTTGAGTAGCGTCTCAAGAAAACTGAGTCCTGAGATGGACGTCATGACGAAGTTTTCGGTCCAGTTCTGCGTGACGTAGTCAACCAGCTCATTTTCGGTATCAAACTCTTTGAACGCAGTGGAGTTTTCTCTGTCGCTGTTTTTCAGAGAGATCAGCTTGAAATCGTGGCAATTCACTAGAAAATCCACCACGGTGGACTTTCCTGAACACCGTGTTCCCGTAACTCCGATCAACATAGCCCGTTTCGGTCCATCCAGAGACTCCGATAATGCTTTTTTCATGACATTTTTTTTTTCCTGAAAAATTCTTATCAAAACGCGTAAAAAAAAAACGCGTCTGGAATTTTTCAGTTTGTAAGCACCAGAACACTTACAGACCGAATAAGTCCCCCAAACCAGCACTATGGAAGACTTCACGCTTGCACGGACTGTGCTTCCCACTATTCCCAAGTCAATTGTATGGTCCAACGATGGATATCTCGCGCTTGCGTTCCGCAAAGAGCTGCTAGTTCTCAAGCCCAAAAAAACCAATTTGTGCGAAATAACAGACCTTTTCTCAGTCACCCATCTCACAGGCTCTCTTGCAGAGCTTCCAAATCTTCTGGCAGAAACCGTTTGTCACGAAGAAATAACACGTGTTGGCCAGGTCCAGGACTCTGCCGTGAACAGCCCGCTCGAGATCACATGGTCGGCGTCCGGAGTCGCGGCAAACAAACAGTCTCTTTTCGGCCTTGTTACCGACAATTTCAACGCGTTCGTTTTGGAGAACGACGGATTCAACAACTGGACAGTCAAATATAACCTCGTGCAAGAAATCTGTCAATCGGAACAAATAGACCTCACCCGCGTCCTCAGATATCCCCAATTGCAGGCCCTCAGAATCCACTCCATCGGCTGGCTCAAACCCTTGCACAGCTCCAAACTCTCCCCGCCAATCTGGCCACTAAGGGCGTCGTCAGCTTTCGTGTTGTGCACCGAGTCTCCAACCATACATCTCTACACCGTCGATCCACTTGAAAAATCAGCTTCCCTGACTACAAATTCTCAAAGCTACATAAGGTCGTGTGAGGTCTCAAATTGGATCTCGACCGAAGCTGAACACAAGTTCAAGGCTTATTTGGCTCTAGATTTTGCCGATAACAGTCTCTCCATTGCAGAAATAACTTATGACGCTTCTAGTGGCTCGTTTTCCTTCGATTCTCCACTGAATGTCGTCGAACCGTCGCCCTATCTGACTTCTCGCTTCGAGTTTTTCAGTCTGGAGAATTCGGTCATTTTGTCCGTCGTCAGCACCAGCATGTTGGTTTGTTTCGATGTTACCAATTCCAAACAATTGTCGTGCTCTTTGTTTGACATCTACGTCTCCTTCACGTCCTTGGTTCAGTACGGAACTCGCAACCACCAGCACATTGTCCTCGCCAATCCTCATAAAGACCTGGTTTTCGTTTCGATCGATTGGGATTCTTCCCAGATCGTCCCTTCCTGCTACAACTACTCGAAACACATGGGAAACCCGGACAAAATACCCCTTATCGACAAACTCAACACACTCAACAGCTCCGGCCCCGTCAAGATAACAAGCATCACGTGCGACCCGTCACGTGACTTCTTGGCTCTGGTCAGCACAGCAAGACATGATGAGATCATCGACTCGAGAAACACTGCGCTCGTAGAGGACTCTGTTCTGTCGTTTGTTCCTGTGACCACTGCGAGATCGACTGAGTTTCTGTTGTGCAGCGTGATCAACAACAGTCCGCTGCTCAAACTACAAACATCTCAGTTGCAAAAGGCATTTTTTGGAAACTTGGTCCAAAACTTCCAGTCAGGTGCCGAAGATTACAACTTCCAGCCCGATGATCGCTCCCTTTCTCATCAATTGCAACAACACATATACCTATCAAAATACAGCGAAACCGTTCGAGCGGGGAATCTTTGTTCAAACGCTTCAACCTCGCTGGTCAAAGTTCTAGCCAAAATAGTTGTGAATTACATTGAGACCACGAAGCCCGAATTGGGACCCTTTGGAACCCTCATGTACCAAAATTATCGCAAGATTTTGGGACTCGAAACCACCGTCAATGAGCCAATTGAGCTTCCCGTCCCTGAGACAGAAATGACAGAAAGTTTCAAAATCTCAGAAGAGCTCGACGTTTCGTCCATCACCTCGCTCCACAATCGGAGATGGGCCAGATGTTCTGTCACATTTATCCCGCTTTTCTCGAGCCATCTTCGCATCTGTGGCGGATGCGGCTCGCGGACACTTTTTCCAGACTCCAGCCACGAGAGAATTGTCGCAGAGGTGCTCGAATCTCTGCCTTTGTGTGTCTATTGCGGCGAAAGGTTTGTTCACAGATAATGGCAGTCTTCGCTACATAAGTTTTTAGACAATTTTTCAGCAGTGATGCGCGCTCTATTTTTTTTTTTTTTTTTTTTTTTCCAGAACTTGAAGAAAAAATGAGGTTGCTTCTCCTTCTTCCATAGAAGCCGAACAGTTCATCCAGACAGAATGGGCTCGCCGATTTTCATCTCGCACCCGCCGCCAGGATTCTCGGTGTTGTCGATTGTCCGGGGAATCCAACTCTCGGTTGTCGGCTCCTACCGGGCATTGATTAACCCGCATCTTTTTAAAGCCAATTTCTACTCCAAGGCCATTCAGGTGCTCAAAATCTCACTCATTTTGCACATTGTTGTCAATCTCCCGCTGATATTCACCACTTTGTTTCTCAAATTCCTTTCCCTCATCATCCTGTCGCAGCAAACCGTCGACTCCATCATTGGAAAGCTGCATTTCTTCCAGATACACCTGCTCAACATCAATCCATTTCTGATCATGTCGTTTCGTTTCTTCACCAACGAACTTGACACCATCTTCATGCAGTCGCTGCAGTTCTCGGACGACGTTTACGCACAAAATCACCCGGAAGTGAAGCCCCCAAAACAGTATGCTTCAAACCTCAAGAGCTGTTCCAGTCTTACCGTCGGCGTCCCATCCACAAGAAGTTCGAGTCCACAGAGGTTCAACGCTCGTTCTCTTATTGAAGCCGTGGTGAACAAATTCAAATCGACATTTTCCTGGCTTTCTCCGCTGAAAGAGCGCAGAAATCTCGACGGCTTTGCAGACTTTGCGACGTCCTATCTTTACAACACGTTTGTTTCCATCGTGCTGCTTGTTCTCTCCAAAACCCCGTACGTTGGAAACCTCGTGTTCCCATTGGTCACCTTCCAAAATCTCAACAACTCCATCGGAACATTATATTCGCTGCTGGTTTTTTTCGTCACATTTATTATTCCGCAGGAACACAGTCTTTTTTTTCTCAACACAGTTTTTGGTTCAAAACAGCTCATGATGATTTTGCTCAAACCCTACTTCAAAAATCTGCCAATCAACAAGACCCAGACGGAAAGATGGTATTTGTCGAGAATCGGGTGTCTTTATGGATTCAGTCTGATTTTCTATCTTCTTCTGCGACTGCCGGTGGTCGGACTGCTTGTTTTCGGTTTCGCTGAGGCTGCCACAGGCCATTTGGTGACAAAAATCTCCGACATTCCGCCGTTCGTCTCGACAGTCTCGGGCTCGAGTCTGAGTCTGGTGGAGAACTGGGTGGAGGAACAATGTCTGTGGAACAAGGACTATTACGAGGAAATCAACGAGATTCTGGGAGAAATAGAACCAAATATTCCTGGAGCTTTCACTGTTGTTCCTGAAAAGACCTCGAAAAAAATGGAATAGAACAGGATAAAACACGATATATAATTGTTTGTACACGCATTAATGATTTGATTTATTTGATTTGATTGTTTAATTATTCCAACGGCAATCTTGCCCAAGTCTATTTTCCCCATTTAGCCCATTCTCAGCCTCCTCATCACCTCGGCGCTGTTAGAGTTGGCATACTGCGAAACCTGATAGCCCTTTCCGCCAAATCTCATCAGAAGTAAAGGAAGAACCACCAGAGAATGCAGCGAAGCAGCCAGAATCAGTCCAATCCACATCCGAAAGTAGTAGATTTGAAAAATCTTGGATCTTGTGAACCCAAGAACGGTTATTCCGATTAGTTTCGTCAAGGTTATTCCGCTCAATGTCGACCCTCCAATCAGAATCAGCGACTTGTACGCCCTGTTGAAGCTGTCATCGTTCAACGACGTCTCTCTGCTCACCACAAACCCATCATTCTCGTTGTAATTGAACGCTTTAATCAGATGGATTGAGAATTCCACCGCCAATCCCAGACAAATCAACAAATTCACCAGAGAAACCGCGTTCAATGAGATCTCCCAGTACGACATTATTCCACCAATATTCACAAGAATCAGCACGATGTTTGCAACCAAAATCAACGAGTTTTTCAACGAGCCTAACAGCATCGAACTCACAAGATAGATCAACCCAAGAGCACACAAAATGAGCCAGAAAGTGAGCGAAATGATGGACTCGTATTGTGCAAAGAAAATGTAGAACGGTGAGTATGCAAACACGTCAATTTCCAGATACTTTTTGATCTCTTCAACGAGCCGAAGCGAGTTGTGATAGGCGTCAATAAAGTCTTCCTGAGATCTCAACGGCAAATGTGATGTTCGGAACGCAGATCTTTCAATTTCTCCTGTCTCTGGATCTTGCAAAATGGAGCTTGAATACGGAGCTTTTCCTCCCAACGGACAAGGATCCGACGGAGACTCGATCCATTGATTGAAGTACCTGATAAACGTCTCATTTTCTGGGAAACCATCCATTCTAAAACTCCATTCCTTGTCCTCATAACAGCCCACGCACTGTCGAGAAGGCTGGTGGATCCCGCAAAACTCAGACTCGTCCGCTTTTTTCAGCCGACAACAATCGGTCAGATCCGGGTTGGTCCACAGCAAAAAGTCGTCTATCCAGCTGGAAACTGGTTCGTGGATGGTACTCACTTCCGCCCTCTTATACTCCTGGTCCAGGATGTTCACCAGCGAGAACTCATCACACGTCGTGAACCTACCGCACAACTTTTTCTGGTTCTCCCTTTTTGTCACGTCCAGATCCGAAACAACAAGATAGATCGGCGGACCAACCTCGAGATAGCTGTAGACATCGTTGAAATAGTCGATCAGATACGAGTCCGACGGAATGGCGATCCGTTGATCGAATCCGAGCTTGATTCCGGGTAAAAGAGACAACGAAACTCCAAACAGTCCGACAAAAATCAACATAAGCCAGCCAGAAACCTTCGGATTGAACAGGAACGGTGCGTAGTAATGTTTCATGAATCTGTTGAAGATGTTGTCGTTGGTCAGATCCAACAGCTGGCCTAAACCTTCCTCGTTAGCGGTATCGTCAACGTTCAAATCGTCCGTTGTTGGCAAGGAAATGGTCCCAAGACTGTCTGTGTCAAGCTTTATGAATGGGAACAGATCCAGTCTTGAGTCTTCAACTCTTCTCTGATCCAGGGATAGGATCGAAACAAACGCAGTTAGTTGAAGAACAGTGTTCAACAACACGGCCAGGGCAGAATACAACGCAAAGTTCCTCACTGCTGGCATCGAAACTATGCTGGCCAGAGAGTAACAGATAACCTGACACGACGAGCTCAAAACAATGCTGGGTCCGATACGGGCCATTGCTTTTGCGATCCGCTGGTGAACCGACTCATTATTGTAGTTCAAGGTGTTGCAATTCTGGAGCTCGTTGGAAATCAGGAAAATGTTATCGACTCCGATCGCCAACACCAGAAACGGAATCACCTCCGCTATAATCAACGTCGATTTCAGACCCATCAGACTCCAGAATCCGGCGGCAGAGAACACAGAAAGCAGAACAATCATGATCCCAATAAGTCCCAATCCGAACCTGGTGTGGATTAAAAACGCCAGTCTGGAACCGCTCTTGGAGTCCGACGTCCCAGAGCTTAAAGAAAAGCCTACTCCGTGGCCACCGCTTCCCAGGGCAACTGAGGCGTATGCAAACATCACCAGGTACGACAGGACGATGATCCGAACGTCTGTGTTTGTCGACTTGTTCAATTCTTTCTCCAATGAGATCTCGGTGCTGAAACTCACGCTCAAACCGAGATTCTCGGCCTCAATCACCAGTTTCTCCAAATAATCCTCCAAAACAAACTCCCATGCCATGGCTTTTTCCGTTTGTGTGCTGGTCTTGTCGTTGTCGTTGTTCAATAAGAGCGTCACCACAATGGCCTTGGACTCAAGGACATCTGTTTCCTCATCAACTCCACCGAAAACGAGCTCTTTTTTCAACGGCTGGCCAAATGTCGGCAGACAGTTCACTGGAGAAGTTGCACAACCATTCAGTTGTCGTTTCCAGCTGTCCTCCGGAAGACGCTCGATGTCGCCGTAGAAATACTGGGTGAACGACTCCACAGCACAGGTCTCGCCCATCGGCTTGAAACAAACGTCCTCGTAAACCACAGAGATATTACTGCTCACCGCTTCAAGACTCAGGATCTCCTGTTCTTTCTCAAACCACCATTCAATTACCTTGTAGTCCTGGAGCACAGACTCGCCGGTCGAGTTCGACACGAAGATCTGCTGGACCCGGTAGAAAGGACCAAAACTCTCGTCGAACGTCTTCCGCTGTTGGTACGAGCTCGACGTAGGACTGACCCATAGATTGACCGGGTCTGTCTCAAGCTGAACGAGGAAAACAAACATTGACAGAACAACACAGATAGTCACAGAGACTCCTATCACCATTTTGGACCGCACGGAACACAAATATCCCAGCTTGTAGAATCTTTTCTCGAGGAAGTTGTTGATAACATACGAGTCTTTGGCCATAAACTCGTCGAAGTTCCCGAAGGGATCGTCTGAGTCGGACAAATAGTCGTAATTCGTATTGTTCTCGGCAGTCTCCGACGATGAAAGTAACGGCGACTCGTTATCGCTCAAGAAGTTGAATTGTCTGTTGGTCTCCCTCAGGGCCAAAAGATACAGGCCAACGTAAAATAACACTCCGAATCCGTAGATCGAAATAACAGCCACAGAAAAGCACGGCACAGACCCCACCATACATCGACTGTTTTTCTCCAGAGTCGGCAACGTTGGACAGGACTCGGGACAATCCGAGCACGCACAACGATATCTTTCGTCAGCCGAATCGCACGATTGATGGGTCATGTTCAACGGACTCAATTCTTCGTCACCGTACACAAAGTTGATTTGGAACGGAGATCCCCCCAGCATGGGCTTCTCGTCTCCGAGAAACTTGAGGAAATCCTTGTAATTTTTGGCACCTCCGCCAATAAGATCCATTGCGTATCCATTGGTGGCCCCGAACTTGATGTTTTTGCACGAATCAAAGAACCCAGACGCCCATGAGTCGTCGATGTAGAAGTCCAGCTCGCTCACAACCTCAGACCCAGTCGTCGAACTGCCAATATCTGTCACGTTCACAAAGCTCGATTGGTTTGGTGAGCACGTAAAATGGCAAAACAACTGATAAAAGTTCTCCCGACATGCCGGACACGAGCTGATCAGAGGCTCAGCCTTTTTCAATTGAGTCTGCAAATTGGTAATCTGATCCATATCACAGCAAATATGGTCTTCTTGTTCCCAAGAGGCACCGCAAACGGAAACAAGCAATGAGTGTTCCTCTAGCGATGATAATGGGGCCTCAATGTTCTTTGGCGCCGGCAAATTGGACCCAAAAAGAGACTTCTTTCCGCCTGAACCGTACATTGCGCAATACCCATCGCCATGAACAGAGGTGTAATTCTGTGTCTGGAACGCCACTATGGGCGAGACAAACACCGCCACCTTCAACAGGCTCAACGGCTTCATTATTCACGGGTTCGGAGGGTAATTGCAGCTTTGGTCAGAAGAAAGCTGGTGGGAAACAAACAAGAAACAGGCAATCCCCCACAAAAACCGCAGATAAATCAACTAAGCAAAAAAAATGAAGGACATCCTTACACCGGTCCAAATTGGGAAACTAATAGAGTGATAAGAAGAATGGTTAATGCGAGAGGTTTCATTCACAGAGAAGCGTAAGTGGTCGCATGTTGGGGTGATGGGTGTGGAAGACACGACTGTTTTGGGGACGCATACTGGAAACCCAAAAGTTCAATTAATTGTATGCTTCTCGATTGATCACGTTTCCAGAACAAGCCACCACGACAGTGGGAATATATTAAGACTGGCAAGAATGGAATGGACACAAAGATCCACCGGCAATCAGACTCTCCAGCTCCATTCTGGGGAAAGGTTTACCTTCCCTTGAAACTCAGAAGGGTCCCTTGGTCCGTCCACATCGGAGCCTCGTGGCTTTGCGGCTATTATGATTTATGCCTTCCACGTGCCTCTTGGCACGTGATTGTGTCACGTATTTTTCTCGGGCCTGGGGAAGTATGCGTACCCCACAAAATCCAGAAAACATGATCCTGATGATCCCGCTGGTTGAATGGAAATGCTTGGCGGCGTCAATGACAGACACGGGCTCTTGGTGATTGTGTGATTTGCATGTTACAAATGGCCTGGAATCACATATAAAGCAGAAAAAGTTTCTCCACAAAATTGCCGAACAAATTCCGATTCTTTTCACATGCTATTATTCTGACACTGTCAAAATAAATAAATAGATGAGACTTTGTCTCTTTCCAAAAGCTCCTTTGTTGTCGTTTTGTTCTCCTCTTTTCCACACCAAATGATTTATTCTCGCGCTGTTTCGAGATCATTGTGCAAACGCTACAGCCCTAAACTTTCCAGTGTGATGCCCGGCCAAACAAGACATCTTTCAATCAAAGGCGATCTTTTCAAATACCAGGAAAAGCTGCCTTCGCTTCCTGTCCCCTCTCTGAGTCAAACTTTGGAGCGCTACAAACGGACAATCATCCCGTATTATGCTCAAGGTGAAAAAGACCCTGCTTATCTTAGATATTGCGATGTGGTTGATGACTTTGCGCAGACTCAAGGCCCAGAACTTCAGGCCAAACTGGTTGAGTTTTCGAAAGACAAGCGCAATTGGCTTGCTCATTGGTGGGACAACTATGCCTATTTGGAATACAGAGACCCTGTTTCGCCGTTTGTGTCGTATTTCTTCCATCATCGCGAGATCAACACTCGCGTGGGAAGAGACCAGCTTTTGAGGGCAACTTGTCTCACACACAAGGTGTTGGAGTTCATGGACCACATTGAAAAAGAGACTTTGGAGCCAGAATTGGTGAAAGGCAGTCCTTTTTGCATGGAGTCATTCAAATGGATGTTCAACAACTGCAGAGTTCCAGCGGAGACCCGTGACTTGAATCCGAAGTTTGACCCTCATCAGAACAGGTTTATGATTGTGATATCAAACAACAGACTCTACAAGCTTTACCATCACGATTCGAAAGACCAGATCCTTCCCGAGTCCGAAATCTACGCCAGTCTGTCCGAAATCTACGCTGAGTCGCACTCTTTGCCTCCGTTAAAGAACCCTGTGGGGATCCTGACCTCTTCTGACAGAGATGTTTGGGCCAAAAATTACGAGATCCTGGCCAAAAATCCAATCAACAGACAGTCTCTGGAATCTATTCACGCGTCGTCTTTTGTTCTGTGTCTCGACGACAATCTCCCTGTGACCATCGAGGAAAAATCGAGAAACGCATGGCACGGGAACGGCACAAATAGATGGTTTGACAAGCCTGTTCAGATCTTTGTTTCCAGAAACGGTAGCTCTGGGTTCCTGGGTGAGCATTCGAAAATGGACGGAACACCAACGTTAAGAATGAATGACTGGATTGTTAAAGAAACGCAGAAGACCGAATTTGAAGATATCGTTGGTCCTGTTCAAGGGTTAGCCAAATTTGAAATGCTTCCATTTGAGATTTCCCCACCAATCCAGAAGGCTATTCAGACAGAAATCGAAAAGTTCAACCAGGTGACCTCGTCTTTGGATTTGAAGGTTTGGCAGTTCCACGGACTTGGGAAGAAGGAGATCAAGTTATTGAAGGCTTCACCAGATGCATTTATCCAAATGTTGATCCAGTTGGCATATTACAAGTACACCGGCACTGTGAGACCAACATACGAGTCTGCCTCCACCAGAAGGTACTTTGGCGGGCGTACGGAGACGTGTCGCTCTGTTTCTGTGGAGTCGCTGAAGTTTGTTCAGATCTGGGAAGACGTGAACGCTACTGCTGAAGAGAAAATTGCCGCGTTCAGAGATGCTGTCGGCTCGCACGTTTCGTACATTTCTGCTGCCTCTAATGGATACGGAGTGGACAGACATCTCTTTGGGCTTTCGCAGATGTGCTCAGGGGAGAAACATGCGCTCTTCACCGATCCAATCTACGGCTACTCGTCGTACTGGTATCTTTCGACGTCGCAGTTGAGTTCCGAGCAATTCAATGGCTATGGATGGGCGCCTGTTGTTCCCGAAGGACTCGGCTTGGCGTACATGGTGAACAACGACTGGCTGCACGTGAACGTGACGGCGTTCAAAGACAACCAAATTGGTCTCAAGGCCGAGGAAATGGTTTACTATCTGGGACTGGCGGCCCGGGAGCTCAAGGAGGTGCTATCGAAGGAGCATATCAAGGCCAAGTTGTGAGATGACGAGTCCAATTGATACAAAATTACAAATCTACACAGCTGAGCTCAAAAAAGCTTGTTTTTGATGTTTTCCAGACTGTTCATGCACCGAGAATCTCATAGATGAAGACATAATCGCCGGCCTTTCCCTGCCAGCCACGGTTTCCGCTGGAGCTCACCATGAATCTGCACGTTGGGTCGACATACAGATCGCTCAGGACGCCTCCGCTGTGTCCGGGAATGATCATGAACGGGATCTTTCTTCTGGACTTCTTGCTTTGGGCGTCGTCGGAGCCGGCAAGAGCCTCTGACGAGAGTCGCAAGTCGTAGAGACGGATATTATCCTGGCAACCGCAGAGAAGATAGTTGTCGTTTGGCAGGGTTTTCAGGACGCTGATTGGTCCCGAGGCAATTGGGAACCGCAACTGTTGTTTGGCTGTTTTTGGCTTGCGCAAATCAAACTCCTCCACGATGGCATTCCGACGTCCGATATAGATGGAATTTCCCGAGTTGGACCACACGGCCGACATACCCCACGGCGTCGTTCCTGGGTTCACGCCAATCGTGGAGACGTTGTTGGTGGCGGTTGGCAGTCGGGAGTCCCAGATGTTGATTGTTCCGTTGATGGCAGAGGACATAAACACGTGGTCTGAGCGTCGCAAGGCGTCGTATTTTCCCGTCTGTTGGGTGTCCTGCTGTGTTTTTTTGATGTCGGACTTGGCCTGCTGCACGGTTTCGCTCTGCTCGTCCGGCTGGGGTTTGTTCTTGTCGTTGTTGTTGTTGTTTTCGTTGTCGTTGTCGTTTTCGTTGTCCTCGTCGCTGTCGCCGAACAGCGAGTCCATGTCGTCATCCTGGTTGTTCAAGGGAATCTCCACCCCGCCGACAGGCCGATACTCCATGCTCGAGATCTGTCCCGTGGATTTGGTGTACGAATTGAGAGTCTTACCCGTGTTGAGATCCCATTCGAGAATCTTCATGTCCCAGGATCCGCTGAGAAAACGGTCTTCGCTGTTGTTGAGCTTGAGACACGAAACGGTGTCGCTGTGTTGGTTCGGACCCTTTCCGTCCTTAAAATAGTACTGAACACATCCTTCGCTGGCCCGCACCGATTGCAACGTGATTCCGCCGGATTTGAGTCCGCTCAGCAGCCAAAACGAGTCCGAATGAACCGCCAGAGAGTAAACCGGCGATGTTCTGGCCTCAAACATGGTGATGGAGTTGATGTCCACTTTTTTGTTCTTTCCCTTTGAGTTTTTCAGCTGCTCTGTAACAAGTTCTGTCAGAAGCGCATCTTTGTAGTAGGGCTGTTCGTTTTCCCAGTACGAGCACAAAAGACCTCCGTACGAGATCGAGTCCACAAGTTGGTGTTTCTGGGCCACTGTCAGCGGAGCCATTCCCTCGACAGAGCCGAAGAAGTCAAACTTCCTGATAAACCCGTCCTCTCCACCGGTGAAAATCCATTTCGGACCGCGCGTCAAAGCCATCGAGTGCACGGGCGACGAGTATGGAATCGCCACGATCGGAACAACCTCCAAGACATTTTTGGTCTTGGCTTTTTCCAGCAGTTTCTGCGTTAACGAGACTTTTTCGGGAGGTACAGAAGTCTTGTCCGTCGGAGATTCCACTGGTTTTTCCTCTATAGGCTTGGGAATAGGGTCAATTTCCATTTGTGTGTCATTGTCGTTCTCGTTTTCGTTTTCATTCTCGTTTTCGTTTTCGTTCTCGTTGTCTTCCTCTTCTTCCTCCTCCTCCTCCTCATCGTCTTCGTCCTCGTCGTCCTGGTCCTGGTCCTGGTCCTGGTCTTCCTCCCCGTCGTTCTCGTCCTGCATTGAAACGTCTTCCTCTAGCTCCTCATCCTCGTCCTCCTCGTCGTTCTCGTTTTCAAGGTCAATGTCCTCGTCAAAAATGTCGTTCGAGTCCATCCTGGTTGCGGTGAAAGACTCTGTTCCGGCGATAACAGTACTACTCCACGCGAGAGATGTAGCTGAAATATCTCGAGTACCTTTTAAAAAAAAAAAAATCGTAGACATTTTCTGGTGCACGGATGTGTATAGGACAGAGGAAACGGAGCTATCGACAGCCTTGGGAGGTCTTGGATGGATGAAACGGAGTATTTGAGAGGGTTGTGGGCTTTTTTCTAGTGTCACGTCGCTCCGGAACACAGCTCGAGTGGATAGTAGAGGAAGAGGTTCGTCGTTGATACAGATGATTAACCTTCCGTCGAGTGTCTGTCATTCTCGAGGTCCATTTCCGAGAAGAAATCAGAACACTTTGATACAAAAGCGATCCCAGACATGTCAGTTTGTGGACCCCCAGAACCTTCATCAATCAATTTCATAGGGAGTATTGCTTCATAAAGACAGAAAGCAGGAAAGACTGTTTTTTATCACGTGATAATGGTCACGTGGGTTTTTATTCTTTACGAGTTTTGCTGAAAAACTGCTTTTTTAAATCAACCGAAACTTTATCATACTCACCAAAAAGAATACATTTCGTCCCCCCATCGCCCCGTCATGACAGAATACGCCATTCTTGCAGAGAGCCTCTCGTATACCTTCCCGAATGCGGAAAAAGTCGGGCTCTACGACATCAACATCAAACTTCCGAAATCTTCAAGACTCTTGCTCGTTGGACCCAACGGAGCTGGAAAATCGACCCTTTTGAAGATCCTCGCCGGTCAGAAACTAGTCAAAAACGGAAAGATCCTTATAAATGGCGTCAATCCATTTGAGTTCCAGAGTAACACACGGTCCACCGGCGTTGTGACCTACCTGGGTACAGAATGGGCCAGCAACGAGATCACCAAAAGAGACATTCCTGTCACCGTTCTTATCGATTCGGTTGGTGGAAACACATATCCAGAGCGTCGCAATGATCTTATTAACATGCTGGACATAGACATCACCTGGAGAATGAACCAATGCTCTGACGGTGAGCGGCGACGTGTTCAGCTGTGTATGGGACTGCTCAAACCATGGGATTTGTTACTGCTCGACGAGGTCACTGTCGATCTTGATGTTCTGGTTCGCTCGCGGTTGCTTGATTACTTAAAGACAGAGACTTTGACACGCAATTGTACGATCGTTTACGCCACGCATATCTTCGATGGTCTTGGAGATTGGCCAACCCAGGTGATTCATCTCTCTGGTGGATGTATTGTGCAGGATATTCAGATGGAGAGCATTTCTTACGTGGAAAAGCCAGCTTCCGACTCTTCAAAACTAGAGATTGCCAAAACCAAGAGTCTGTATCCACTGGCTCTTTCGTGGCTTAGCGATGATCTGGAGGCTCGCGGAGAGAGGACAGAGGACAAGACAAGACCGACGTTTGAGGATTTGAGTCGTTTCACTACCGGTGCGTTCTATGGCGACCAAAGCAGGGTCACTTCTTACTTCCAGAAGACTAGACAAATATAATTGTTTGACGCACGACCGAGATCTGGAAATCTGGGGCTGCAGTAATTTTTTTTTTTTTTTTTTGCACTTTTGAAAAATTTTGAAAAATTCAGAAAACTCTAATCAAAACCTTCATAAAGCGGTACAACAAGACATGGCAGGCTTCAGTTCAGAGACTTCGAAGGCACAGAGTGAGACAACAGTGAACCGGCTGTTGGCCCGGTTTTTGCCGGACGCACCGCAGCTAAACACGGGAAAGACATCCGGGAGTGGAGCAGCAAGGATCGCACAGCTGAGCCAGAACCTCGGTTCTGTCAGCGCAGCCAAGCAGGCGAACGAGAAATCTAGAGCCAAGGAGGCCCGTCGCCGTAGAACACAGCTGAAGAAGACACAACAACTCACGGCAAAGGTGGAAAAATTGGCAAAACTTCAGACAGGCCAGCAGGACGCTGTCCAGGAGCTAGTGCAGTCGAATCTGCGCAGCGTCAAGTCGTGGCAGTCCAGCAACACGAAAGAACTCGCACAACTCCAGAGCAAGATTCTCAAAATGAGAAGCAAAGAGTCTGGTCGCAAAAAGGCTCGCAAAAACCGCAATCTCGAGTTCAAAACCAAGGTCAAGAAGGGACTTATTTCGGTGCCGGGACTCACGCCGGGTCTGGCTCCAGTCGGAGATTCCGACGACTCCGACGAAGAGAGCGACGGCGACGAGGGCGCTGCTTTGCAAGACGACTACGACCAATACAACTGAATGTATATTACTCTATGTACACATAATCGATACATCTGAAACCCGTAATCTGTAGAGCCAGAGAATTTTTTTTTGCTTCTTGGTACTGATCAAAAACCAGGGTTTCCATGTCTATTTTCCTTCTTCCTCTCTCTTTCCACCGTCCTCAAACGGAGCCTCTTCACGTGCCTCGTCAAGCATCTTCTTGATGCCCTGCTTGTGAAGATGCATGTCGATACAGGCCTTGTAGTCGTCCCACAGGTCCTCACACTCGTTGTAGACACTCTTTCCCTTGAGGAATTTCTCGGTGTACCAGTGGTTGAAACAGGCATCGTACTTCTGCTTGCGCTCCGTGCACTCCGGAGCAAACGAGGTTGACATGATATTTCCCATGAGTGGAGATTGTGATGGTTTTATTGGAACGAACGGATGGAACTCGAGTTGCGAAGATTTGAGTTTTTCAAAGTATTTAGTGGAGTCTCAAAGCGTCGATCGACGCACCACAAACTCAGTGTGATGGCGTGAGAGTAAAAACTATCATCCAATAGCATTAATGGCCGAGTGGTCTAAGGCGGCAGACTCAAGTTCTGTTCTCCGTGAGGGGACGCAGGTTCGAACCCTGCTTAATGCAATTATTTTTTTTTTCCTTTCATTCCGAAGGTTTTCTAATATTTTTTTTTTGCACTTTTGGAGACTTCGGTCTTCTGGGACAATGCAGTCAAAGCTAAAAGGTAATTTCCAGTGTTCCAGAGAGTGTCTCGTCACGTCCAGCGTGGTTGCAACCAAAACAGTCGTCACGTGAGTTTGTGATCACGTGACCAGGCTACTTAATCTCCATCACTTCGCGTAATTTTTCAAAACTGAACGCGTACATAAAACAACGCGCACTTGTCTTTTCCCGTACCAACCACGACAGCCCCCGCTATCCACCGATGTCACGAAGATCTTTCTATTTCTCGTCGTCGTCGACGTCGTCCAAGTCGCAGGAGTTGCAGGAGCTCAGCAAGATCGAGCAGGAAATTACACTGACTCTCCAGGAGATCGACAAGAACCTATCCAAGTCAAACAGCATAATAAGCGAGTCTGTGCTTCCGAAACTCGCACACTTCAAGACCAACTCGCAAAAGATCTGGGCAAACGTCGAGTTCTGGAAGTCTTTCTTTGAAAACAGTGCCAATGTGGAGATCACAACGGACGATCAATGGAGAGGAGAGGAGCAGCAGCAGGCTGAGGTTCAGTCTGCGCTTCCGGCTGCTGGACAGCCTGACGCGAGCGACACAGCAAACTCTACAACGGCAACCGACACCATTTCGCTTTGGAAGGAAGAGACGCGGAACAAACGACTCACCAGCTCCACCCCAAATAGGAAGCCCAACGAGATAGTGGAGAACGAGACCAGCAATAGTCTGCTGCCTGGAATGCTGTCGTTCACCGGGCCTTCTGGTGGGCCCGAACAGTTGAAATCTGACGAGATCGAACGCGAACAAGCCGGCCAGGAAAACGACCTCGACACCTCGACCAACGAGCAACCGGACACGATCCACCAGAATAACGAACTGACCACCAGCGATATCTTCAATGTGTCTACTCTGCAGTTACAACGCCAGAAACTCGGCCAGGGACTAGATAATTTGGAATCCACCGCGACAGACACCCGTACACGGTGGAAACTGACGCGAAGTCCGTCAAAACGCGAAAAAAAAGATATAGTGGAGACGGTGAGCCCGGTCAAAAAGAGACAGAAATCAATAGCTACCAAGTACGACTCGTCGCCGATAGAAGAGCCTCCGGTTCTGAAGTCTGCGATCTATATGAGTCCCGTTCGCCGGGGCAGAAAGAGTACCGGCAGCGAGAACAACGACGATCTTGGCTCGGACAGGTTCCCGAAGTCGCCCAAGTACGGTGCGGGGGGGCGGCTGTTGCGAACAAGCAAAGGTCACGAGATTGCGCTCAATTTCTCTCGTTCCGAGATGATGTCCACGGCGGATGTCACAGCGGAGGGCACCTACCAGACGGCCATGGAGCTGAGCTCGCTGAACCAGGAGTCGACCACGATGGACGAGGCTCCGCAACTGCACTGCGTGGACCCGCCGTCTTCGCCCGAGGTTGCCGACAGTTCGTCTTCCGTCGTTCCTGCGCCCATGGACCCTGAAAATCCGTATCTTGAAACATAAGCGTCGGCCCAAATTTTTTTTTTTCAGGAGCCGAGATCTCGGTACAATTTCGGAAACATTTAGAGAGGCAGTTAAGTAATGCAGTAAAGGGTATTTAGGATGATTGAACGAATCAAAACGCTGCGGGCGGAATGTTTCATTTGCATGCAAAGCTCCGTCGTAACAGCCTTACGTAACACCCTTGATCACGTACAGCCGGGTCGGGTAAGAAACGCGAGCCCTGTGAGACCCTCGCATACATACCGCGCCGCGCCGCGTTTTGCCGATAAATTTCAGGTGAAAAATTTCCCCAAATCTGATTCGGAGCCTTGTTTATAATCGGACGGGAAGCGTGATTTGGCTGGAACTGATCATTGGCAGACTGCAAGAAGCATTTTGTTCACCACTTGAATCGCTGGGAAGGAGTTGTGTGGATGCAGAGATTCTGAGGATCATCACAGATAGCCCTTCTGGATCCGCATCATACGCTGGATGAATACTACTTGCCGACATCTGTTCCACTTCAGCAAGTCTCCGAAACAAACGGATTCGGAACTTTTGGGATTTGCCGGGCTCTGGGACATGTACGGAGCGGGAGTGTGGTCCGGAGACGTGACCCGTCGTGCGGTGCGCCCCTCAACTGGAGAGATAAAGGGAGAAGAGAAACTGCCCCTAGAGACAGATCCGGTCGCCAACGAGTCCTGGAGACCATATTTGGCTGTTTTTCGTCGCGTGCTGATTGTGCTGGTTCTCTTGGCGGTGTCCGGCTACCTGGGGACGCGATACACGGCCGAACCTCTGCAGAGTTTCCAGGGAACCCTGGGAAAATTGGAGTCGGACCCTGTCGACCGGTTTGTGCCGTTTAATGCAGAGTCGCTGCTGGCCCTGTCGTGGTTCAGTCTACTGATTCTAGGGTGCTTGTGTTAGATTAATGATTGTATGTAAATATTTACGGGGTTACCCGGACGAACAAACGGATGAATATGCGAGATCTGGTGAGGCAGGGAGTTGTGGCGACGGCACTGCGGCGCTCTGTGTCTTGGTGGCGGGCTTTTGTTGTAGCGAACGAGGCCGGATATGTTGCTTACGTCCCTGCTTACGTACTTGTGTGGCATTTTTAGTAAAGCCCTCCAAAATAGCCACTGATCTGCAACGTTGGAACAGAAAAAAAGCCGCACGTCGGATTGTTTGGAGAAAAATATTTTAATTTTTTCCTAGTTCGCATTATCTTTATTATTTCAATTTCGTCTGACTTGTACGGCATTGGTGTTATATAAAAGGAGTCGGAAGACCACTCGTCAGCGCTTGTACTGGCTGTGAACATCTTGTCTACAAAGACAAAATGACGAATCTATCTTACGTGGAGGTGGTGAATAACAAACAACAAACGAATCTTGCTAAGATCCCAGCAGAATGGATTCTGGAGTCTGTTCCTTCTCCAGATGAAACGCCTCGTGTGAGTGACATCACCGAAGTGCAACTTTCGGAGGCCGAAAAAAACATTGTTTCCATGTCCGGTATTGAACTTGTTCAGGCTCAGGTTGATGGAAAGCTCACTGCGCTCGAGATCGCCACCGCTTACTGTCACAGCTCGGCCATAGTTCACCAGCTGACCAGTTGTCTGATCGAGATCTTTTATGATCGTGCTTTCCAAAGAGCCCGCGAGCTTGATGAGCATCTGAAAACCACCGGAAAGATTGTTGGACCGCTCCATGGAGTTCCAATATCTCTGAAGGACCAGATCAACCTCAAGGGAATCACCACTTCTCTCGGGTACGTGGCTCCACACATCTCTCCTGAGTTGGAGTCGATCGTCTGCCGCAAAAAGCAGGACGACGAGTCGCTGCTTGCGTCGATTCTTTACGATGCCGGAGCAGTTTTCTACGTCAAGACGACGGTCCCGATGGCAATGCTGGGTAGCGAAACGAGCTCGAATCTCGGCATCACCCGAAACTCTCTGGACAGAAGAAACTCGCCAGGTGGTTCGAGCGGTGGAGAGGCGGCTCTTTTGGGTGGTAAAGGTTCCGTTATCGGCATTGGAACCGATATCGGAGGCTCTATCAGAGGCCCATCGGTTCTTTCAGGACTCTACGGACTGAGATCGTCGTCCAACAGATTCCCATATCTCAAGATCTCCAACTCTTACCCAAGTCAGATCTCTGTTCCGTCGGTGGTGAGTCCGATGTGCCGCTTTCTGGAGGATTTGGAATTGGTGGCCAAAGTTGTCATGGACGCTCAGCCTTGGTTGGCAGATCCAAAGGTTCCTCCGTTGCCATGGAGACCCGAGGACGTCGAGCTGCAAGATCTGAGTTTCGGATTTGTTCACTGGGACCACGGAGTTATGCCTCATCCTCCGATCCAGCGTGCTCTCAAGGAGCTGTACGGAGCTCTCTCCGGTGTCGGGGTGGACTGTCTGGAGCTTGAGCCGCCTGTCAGTCATCAAGATCTTGCGTCTGTGCTGCTCAATCTGTACACCTGCGACGACTTCACGGAGATCAAGAAGTTTGCCAGTTTGAGTGGAGAGCCGCTGCCTTCACTTCTGCAGCGCTCGTTTGTCACCAAGGGCGTCGTGGCAAGCGTCTCGGACTTTTTCGAGCTGGAAGAGGCCAAATACACGTACCAGCAGGCATACGATGCGTTCTGGAACAACACCAAGTCGTTGACCCGAGACGGAAAACCTGTCGACTGTCTGATTTTCCCTGGCTGGTCGTCTGTTTCGTGGAGATTGGGTGATAACATGAAAGTTGCCAACGCATACACACGGTTTTTGAATGTTCTGGACTACTCTGTGATCACTGTGCCAATTTCCACCGTCAACTCGTCCGACGACGGTTTTGAAAGAACTGAGTTCACAGGACCTGCAGATAGATCAAACTGGGACTATTACAACAAGGAGGCATCTTTGGGACTTCCTGTGGTCATCCAGCTTGTTTGTCGTCGCTACCAGGAGGAAAAGTGTATTGCTCTTGCTAAGTTAATCTCGAAATCTCTTTCGAGACAGTGAGCTGACGATCGCTCGGATTTTTTTTTTTTTTTTTCAGTGCGAGACACTCGAAATTATTCATAAATCTGGCATCTCTACTTTTATTGAACGTATTCTTAATAAAAAGACCACAGCGAATCTAGCGAAAATCCCAGCAATAAATACTTTCCAATGAGCTCTATCGACTATAAGTCGGTTGTGGAGTCCAAAAGGGCGTCAAATCTGGCCAAAATCCCGAAAGAATGGATCCTCTCGCAGGTCCCATCTCCAGAGGATGAACCTAACGTCAACGTCTTTCTGGATCAAATTGTTTCTGAAGAAGAGAAAAAAATCACCACCATGTCTGCCGTCCAGCTTGTCCAGCAACAGTTGCAGGGGAACCTCACCGCTACGGACATTTGCCGGGCGTATTGTCACCGCGCAGCTCTGGTTCATCAGCTGACGGACTGTCTTATTGAGATTTTTTTTGAGCGAGCTTTCACCAAAGCCCGAGAATTGGACGAATATTTCGAAAAAAACAAAAAATTAGTGGGGCCTCTGCATGGAGTTCCGATTTCATTGAAGGACCAATTCAACCTGAAGGGAATCACCACATCGCTTGGATACGTTGCTCCCCACATCTCGCAAGAGCTGGAAAATATTGTGTGCAGTAAAACGACCGACAGTGAAGAATCTTACCTGGCTACCATTTTGGATGAAGCCGGTGCTGTTTTCTACGTCAAAACAACAGTCCCTATGGCAATGTTTGCGAGCGAGACGTCGTCGAATCTGGGAGAAACAAGCAACTCATTGGACCGCACAAGAAGTCCCGGTGGATCCAGTGGAGGAGAAGGGGCGTTGCTGGCTGGTCAAGGTTCGATCATTGGCTTTGGTACAGATATAGGAGGCTCGATCCGCATTCCTTCTGCCCAATGTGGACTATTTGGACTTAGACCATCTTCCAACCGGTTTCCTTACCTGGGCATGTCCAATTCGTATCCGAACCAGATCTGTGTTCCCTCAGTGGTCGGTCCAATGTGTCGGTTTCTGGAGGATCTGGAGCTGGTTTCTCAAGTGATCATCTCTGCAAAACCTTGGCAGGTGGACGCAAAAGTTCCGCGCATCGCTTGGCAGAAGGAGCATCTGGATACGAAGGTCAATTTTGGATTCATGAGCTGGGACGGCGAGATGATGCCGCATCCGCCGTATCTGAGAGTGATCGAGGAACTCAAAGAGGTCCTCGTTGCAAGGGGCCATTTCTGCGTGGAACTAAAGCCGCCTGTGAGCCACATGGAGTTGGCAGAGTTTATGGACGGCGTCTTTTTCTGCGACGATCTGGGAGAAATCAAACGTTATTGTGCGTTGAGCGGAGAGCCTATCGCTGACTCGGTCTTACGTATGGGCGGACCCCGTGGTAAAGTGGACACCTTGGACGACTTTTTCGCAACAGCTGGAAAAAAATATCGCTACCAACAGATCTACGATAAATTTTGGAACGCGACGAGCGAGATTACCCAAAACGGAAATTCTGTTGATTGCATAATTATTCCTGGATGGCCCACAATTTCGTGGAAACTGGACGATCGGCCGAAGATTTGGGACAATTATACCACTTATCTGAACGCTCTCGATTACTCTGTGCTGACCGTTCCTGTTGGAAAAGTTACCGAGGAAGACAAGCCTTTCGAGAGGACAGATTACGCAAGCGATCAGGACGAGCAACTCTGGAAAACATACGATCATAAGGCATGTCTTGGTCTTCCGGTGACTGTCCAGATCGTGTGCAGGAGATACCATGAAGAAAAGTGCATTGAGCTGGCCAAGATCCTCCAATGCGAGCGGAGCGAGGGTTGAACGAGCTGAAATATTGGCTCATAATATGCGAGCTGTAAAGTTTTAGTCTACGGTTTTTTTCTAGCCATAATGAAAATCCATCATTCAACGAACACAATGCGGGAGCCAGTTTTGCACCACCACAAAACTCTCCTGGCAATTGAGTTTTTTCTAACCTTAAACACATCAATAAACTAGTACACCGCTCAATTCTTTTGGCCCCTCTTCTTGAGAATGGTTTCCTCCGTTCCGTACTCTCTAAAATCCTTGTCACCCTCCAGGTTTTCTCTAATTTTATCCATCTCCTGTGCCTGTTGTGCCCAGACAGACTTATCTTTCTTGAGCTGCTTGTTGAAGAGCGCATTGTCTGGCTTTCTGTACGATCCCCCGAGTCTGTCCCAAAGAGTGGTGAACTGACCGTAGTTGTAGTTGAAATAGAGATGGTGGATTGTGTGACAGGCAGCACCGTTGACGACAGGGTCGTTCGACATGTACTCGCCGTCGTGGATCATAACGGTCCAAAAGTTGACAAAGGTGAAGAGCAGCAGATACGAGATCTTGTGCAGAGGGAACAGGAATGGGAACCAGTGGTAAGGCAACGATTGCGCGTAACCGTCGATTGGGTGGAAAGCGTGCGAGGCAAAAGGCGTGCAGACAATCCACTTGTGGTGTGGCTTGTGCAATCTTTTGTAGACAGATGGCCAGTGGAGCCACCTGTGGATAAAGTAGATTCCACAGTCGGTGAACATGATAAACGCAGGAAGTTGATAAACCAGCGCCCACCAGCCGCCCGTGGACTCATTCACCTCGTAATACAGCTTCGAGTAGCCGTGCAACTCCAGGAGGAACCATGGGACGGTCAACATCACCATGACTGGGATTGAGGTCATTGCCTGTTGGATTTCAAGCGACATCTGGTTCTTGAGGTATCTTGGGTGGTTGAAGTTTGCCTTGTCGTAAACAAAGTGATACGACAATGCGGCCACAGCAAAGTACAACAGCCATCCAAACACCGTCATGATGATGAACAAACTGATCGATTGTCTCAACAAATTCGATCTGCCAAGAAGAGATGCGTGGGCATATGCGCTCTCGTTGAAAAAGTAGTATTCGTTGTTCAAACCGTAGATCTGCTTCACCTTGTTGGTGGCGGTGGATGCTGCACCAAAAAGCGAGTGCAATTTCGACGATTCCGAGATGCTCAGAGCTGCCTGTGTTCCGTTGTTGATGACGGAGGCCAACTCCTGCACAAAACCGGGGGTTTCCGGGATGTATTGGGCCAGCGATCTAGGAGCCAAGGTGGCAAACACCCTGTCAAACACAAAAGTGTCGCAAATTTCTAGCACGATATCCATTTTTGCCTAAGACACAAGGATCTAACGGACGATCTCGAAAAACAAAACACAGAGATACCTGGTTTATAAACACTCGCAACAGCTGTTCTGTTTCCAAAAGTCTGTCGTGGAAGTGAGACGGTCTCTGTTGTTGATCGCGAGATGTCTTCGAAGTCTCAAAAATGACACGATATTGACGAAAGCAGAAAAAGAACGTCGTATAACCTGTTATTTTTGTTGCACCATTATTTTTTTCCCTTGTACTGTTTTTTTCCGCTAATTTTTTTTATTTTTGTTTCTCGTTCTCGTTTAACTCGTTTAGCTCGTTGCGATAAAAAGAACTGCGATAAACAAAACTTTCGTGGTGCAACATGGGAACATGGGAAGTGGGATCTTTTTCCCAAGCCATATGACCAATTCGAGACACACCCTGGTACGATATTTCGAGAAGCCACCGTCCGTTCTTTCGAAAGTAGAACTATCTTTCGGCAGTTCCCGCGCTGTCTAGCGAACTTGGAATCGTATTCCCTGGTTTTTAGGCCGTTAGACAGGCATTTTCCATGAGTAATATCCAAAGCTCAGGTACAAGCCTGGGTTGTATTTTTTTTTTCCGCACTTTCTGTCTGGTTATAAAAGGTTAGATAAGGGGATGGTTAATCCGGGAGTTTGAGAATTCAAAAACTCGGACAAATTAAACCTAAACCCAAGACACAACAATATGTCTGTAAACAAACCACCTTGACCACAGAAGCACACACCAGACTGTTTCTCAACATTAACTCTCTCCACCCTGTGTTTGGGTACGACCCCTCATCGAGAATGTCCCAACAACCACGAGGGGTAGCAAGCTATAACGTCGATCGACGCGACGACTTGCATTTGCCCGGGGCACCCGGAGTTTTTTTCTGCACGAAAAAATCCCGGAAAAGTCCGTTTGCACTGTAGGGCAGCCAATCAGAATCCCGGAGCCTGTCATCTTGGCAGTATCGACGCGTCGCGACGTCAAATTTTTGCCCTTGTTCTACCCCATCTGGTATTTATACAACAAAAAGGTTTACCGAATCGGTTTACTCAACACCAACCTTTTCATTATAAATACACGCTTTCTTCGCAGGAGGGACATTAATAGATAAACCACAGACACTATAGAAATGTTGAGGCTCAGTTTGAGACAGAAATCGTGTTCTTTGCGGGTTCCTGTGGGAGCGATCCGCCTGAACTCCAGCAAGACAGCCGCCCCGAAGATTGTGGAGCAAGTCAAGCGGTCCACGTACAGAGTCAATGATTACTCGCATAACCCGGAAGACGCTGCGGACGCTTCTGCAACGATTTTGACAGAGGCATCGGATTTCAAGAAGAGAATTCAGGACGCTAAAGATCGGTCAACCTGGTGGGAACTGTTGAACAAGCAGAAGGAGAGACAGAAGGAGGGCAAAGACATCGACTCATTTACGATAGATGACGTCAAATCAACAGAGGTTTTCGAAAGAACAAGAGCTGACGGTTTCTCGTATCTGGTTCTTCCGTTCAAGGAGGACCGTTTTTTGATGGACAACTACGTTAACGTTGCCGGCAGATTGCGGTTCGGTAACCTGTTCCAGGACTGTGACGCTTTGGCCGGAAGAGTTGCTGCCAAACACTGCAAACCATCGGAGCCAATGAATGTCACGGCGTCGATCGACCGTATCTACGTGACCAGAAAGGTCGATGAGATCCACAAGTACAACTTTGTCATAGTTGGATATGTCACGTACACGGGTCGCTCATCGATGGAGATTTGCATCAAGGGATTCTCATTTGAACACGATGTTCCTAAGGAAATCACGCCGAAAACCGTTGATGAACACAAGAAGGAGTGTTTCTTGTCTGCCAACTTCACGTTTGTGGCCAGAAACCCGGCAACACACAAGTCCCACGCCGTCAACAAGCTGCTTCCTACGAGCGAACAAGAATGGATTGACTACAAGAGAGCTGAGTCGCACAATGCAGCCAAAAAGCTGCGCGCCAAGCTGGAGTCTTTAGATAACGTTCCACCTGCGGAACAGGAATCCAAGATGATCCACACGCTCTACAACTCGTCAAAGGCAATGGTTGCCAAGGACCAGAAGCCAAAGAATGTTGTTTTCATGAAGGACACGCGGGTTTCTGCGACGCAAATCCAGCAACCACAGTACAGAAACCGTCACGGAGTGATCTTTGGAGGTTATCTTTTGAGACAAACGTTTGAGCTTGCGTACTGTGCTGCCGGAGCCTTTTCCAAGTCTAACCCTCGGTTCATCTCGCTAGACAACACGACGTTCAAGGCACCTGTGCCGGTGGGTTCTGTTCTGTATACGAATGCCGAGGTGTGCTACACGGAGCATATTCACGAGAAGAACGAGACGTCACAATCAGCTGCCGAATTGAACAAGATTTTGAAGGATTACGATACCAGTGCCAATGAGCTGAGCACGGACGAACAGGAGTATCTATCTTCTCCAGGAACATTGATCCAGGTGAAGGTTGACACGAAGATTAAGACTTTGAGCGACTCCAAGATGACCGAGAGCGGAACGTTTGTGTACTCATTCTTTGTTCCTCGGGACTCGAACGGTGAGTTTGACAGTCCGGGCTACGCGTCGGTGATTCCAGAGACGTACGCGGAGATGATGGATTACGTTGAGGGAAGAAGACGGGCATACGACACGGCTGCATATGCAAAACAGCTGAAGTTGGCCAGTCATTGAGAGCGGTGTGCGAGGTTTTGCTAGCAAGAGAGCGGGAGGAAATTTTCAGATACACATCAATACCATTCATATATAGGTCAACAGATATATTAATTAACAGGGCTGTTCGGGAACAGCAGTCGAACTGAATACTACGTAGGCCGGATCCGACGAAATTGTCGGGCAGCCGGGACAGGAATAGGCGACGGATGTAACAGGGACAGCGGAGATGCGAGCGCGATTAACGGGGAGGTATTGGCGAGTTTTTCAGATCTCGGTAGATCTTGCAGATCTCGGCAAAAAAAAAAATCTAGCTAAAAATCTCGGCTAGAATTTTTTTTTTTTTTTTTTTTTTGGGCTTTGCCTGATCTCGCTTAAAGATAGCAGAGCAAGCTTATGCCTTTTCAATCACTCCTTCAAACGACCGTTCATCGCGACCATCAACCACACTGCCCTTGCGCTGGAAATCCACCAGCTTGGCTGTTGCAGCGACGCTCACGTCCGAAAAGTCTCTGTGGATGCTCTTCTCCTCCTTGAGCATCGACCCAAACGACGAGTCGCTCAATTCATGCGGTAGCTCCTCGCTGAGACGGCGCAGGTCTGCGTTCTCTGCACGGTCACCGTCCTGAGTCACGTAGTTTGCGCCGCCACTGGAGCTTGTGGAAACGTACGACGAATTGCGTGCTGCACCGAAGAAAGCGACCTGCGACTTGCGCTGCATGTTCGGGTCATCCGCGACTCTTACCGTCATGAGATCGGTCGTGGCGACGGTGGCCAGCGACGTGAGCGAGTCGCGCGGCTTCCAGGACTTTGTTGCGCCATTGCGCCACGACTTAGTCACCTTGTCTGGCATCAGGTTGTCGGTGCTGGTGTAGTTCATTGCCTCGTTGTAGAGCGAGTTAGACCGCGTGTGCGAGCTGTCGACGTTTGTCAGCGACGAGGAGTCGTCACCGCGAGCCATGTCGCCGGCGAGTGCGGCCTCGTCGAGCTTCAGAACGTTGAGAGCGGACAGCCGTTTGGCGTTGTCGTTGTCGAAATCGTTCTTGAGCGTTTCGGACGTGCCCTGTGGGTTGATGTAGATTGTCTTTGGTTTCTCCGGGTCGTTGTCGTTGTCGTTGTCGCCGCCGCTGCCGTTCTTTCTGCGTCTGATGCAGCAGAAGAAGAGGATCAGTGCTGCGGCAATGACCGCCACGAGCGGCAGAGCCACGCCGAGTCCGATTGCAAGACCCTTGTTCGAGGACGAGCTCTTCTTGTGGGCCGCTGCGGCCGAGGTGGTGGTGGCCGAAGCGGAGGCTGTGGCTGATGTCTTTGACGATGTGGCTGATGCGTGCGACGATGTGGCTGAGGAGGTCCGCGACATGGACGAACTGTGCACAGAGCTCGACGAGTATTTGTTCCCAATTCCACGGATCTTGAACGACTTGGAGTCCGAGATGCTGTCCATTGTTCCCTCGACCGTGACCTTGACCTCGTCGAACGAGCGCGGAACATGGCCAGCGAACGTGTGGTTGCTGTAGTAGGTCAGCCAGGTTGCTCCCGAGAAGGTGGCCTTGATGGTGGTACTGTTGAGGTCGGAGAAGTCGGCCTCGTCCAGCGCATACTCGAAGAAATGGCCACGCGTGGCATTCACGTCTGGGAGCGAGTCCACCTCGAAGATCTCGGTGACTGCGTCGATTTCAAAGTTCAAATAAACGGAGTTTCCGTACACGTCGGTGACGGTCACGTTGAGCAACTCGTTTGACTCCAGATCGTCCGGAATGGTTCCCTTGAGAACGTAGTCGGAACCCGAGCTGAGACTGACCCACGACGGAGCCTCGTACAGCTCGACCGAGGAGATGTTTCCGGCCGAGATCGGCGACCCGTCGAGCCACACGTCCTGCAGAGGAACAGTGCGCGAGAAGGTGTCTCCCTGGGTCCCGTTGATGGCGATTGCGTCGGTCACGTTGGTTGTGAGCTCGTGAGCTCCCACAAGCAGATAGAACGTTCCGTAGGCTCCCGTGTAGCCGGCGTAGTCGGTGGCGATCAGAATGAAGCCAAACTCCTCGCTGGGCGCAATCTGCGAGTTCACGGTCGGAGCCGTTCCCGAGAAGGTGAGGGTGTCGGCGTCGAAATAGCACCAGCTGGGCAACGACGTGCGGTTGAGCGACTTTCCGTAGTATGCAACGATCTTATCGGACGAGCCGGACGCCATTTCAAACGTGTCGTCGGAGAACTTGACCGAGAACTTTTCGTTCGGTTGGACAATGAGTCCGTCGTAGCCGTTGGTGGCTCCGATGTTCTCCAGCTGCGTGTAAACGTAGTCCTCGGACTTGAGCACAGGACCGGCTTCGGTGGAAACAACGATCGACACGGTCTCGTTGTACGAGCCCGTGGAGTCGGAGCCCACGAGATAGAACTCGAGCGCGTCGGACGCGTCGTCGGTCGAGGGTGTCCCCGAGAACGTGAGACTGGACGCGTCGAACGACAGCCAGGACGGAAGACCGTCCACGGAGTACGAAACGTCGCCGTCGTCGCTCTCAATGGTGTGTTTGTTGATGGTGAACGAGTAGTCCTCGCCGACACGGGCCACGTCGGGCAGCTGCTGGTCGAAGGGGAACCCTAGATAGGGCGTGGCATGGGCCAAAGGAAGCAGAAATAGCGGAAGAAGCGTGTGCAAACGTGCGGTCAGCATGGTAGCGGGGGCCAGCAGATAGAACACGAGCGAAGTTAGCGACAAGTAGCGAGTGTTGGTGGGAAACTTGGTTTGAAACTTGGCGTGTTTGTTTGCTTTTCTTGGGCGAAATGTGCCTGTGTTTGTGCTTGTGCTAGTTCAGCGCTGAAACGAACGTGTTTGGGTGATCAGCACGCAATCCTGAGTTTTCAAGACAACACAGAAAACAAGCACAACTTGAGGGTCGGTTGGCGAACTAAACAAAAGTTTTCTCCCTCCAACGACGACCCTGAAACCAGGGACTCTCTCACTGGCTTGTACCAGCGCGTTCTCCCCAAAAACCGCGTCTGGTAAACATCAAACAATACGCGAAACCCCTGTGCATTGTGCACGCTATTGTTGCAGGAGAACTCTAATTTCGTGCATATCCCTGAGGTGCCAGGTGTGGATCCCCAGCGTGTTCTGCTGTTTTTGGAAACCGAGACGACGATCGCACAGACGATCGATCGGACGATCGGCCCGTCGGTCGGTGGCTGCTGCTGGGTGTGGTGTTTTTTTTTTTCGTTTCGACCCGTCGCCACGGCGTAACGTAAGCTTGGTTGCTGCTGACGTCAGCGGTGTTCGTGGGCTCTCGGGACGGCAGCACGGGCCGGGAAGGCAGCCACATCCCCAAGTGTGGTGGTAGTGGTGTACATATGTGTGTATGTGTGTGTGTGTGCGCGTGTGGTTTGTGTGGCAACAACAAACTCTGCCTCAATCCAGCACAAGTGTTCTCATCCCGTCCCGTGGCTTTTTGCCTGGGCGGTTGGTTTTTTTTTTTTTTTTTTTTTTTTCGTAGACTTTTTGAGGCAATTATTCTGCACAGCTTGTCTTGTTCTTGTAGAACATACAAATTACTCCACAAGTACCAGAATCAGGCCACCAAAGGCGGTTGGAGCGGCAAAATATACGCGCAAATCTCCAGCAAAACATCCACGAAGCAACGGGCGAAGCTTCACATCCAAGGAGAGCCTTTGTGTAAGGAAACGTCAGCAAAGAGGGACCAGCCTTTCTAGCGCCACTGACAAACAGACACAAAGTGGATGCACATTGCGTTTGCCAGATCCAGATCCAATCCACCACTCTTTCCTCTTTCGTTTCTGTACAATACTACTCTAGAACGTTTGCATTTGTCCCATCCAGCACACCGTCGCAACTTGTCGTGTACTACTAGTGCAACATCAGCTATTCAATTCCAGCAATCCCACCTCTCCCTGTTGAATCTTGCATTTCCTCACCTCGTCTGAGCTTGACACCGCATAGATGATACACCTTGGCTGCCGAAATGACCCTTGTCGGCACCACCAACCCCTCATATCGCACAAGTCCATCCTTATGGTGCTGACCGTGTGCGGTCTCACCCTGTTGACGCTCATTGGTGTCAGCTTTGTGCAAAGCCTTGAAGGCGCAGACTCTGCCCGGTGCAGGCGCGTCTACATGTCGCCAGCCTACGCTAGAGTCAACGGGTTTGACCACACTCACACGCGGTTTGCCTCGAAATACTCGCTCTACTTGTACCGCGAACAGGGCACCGACGTGATGCCCGACGAGTCGGGCTCCGAAACCTCATCCCCGCTCCGGCTCAAGGGAACGCCTGTACTTTTCATCCCGGGAAACGCAGGCAGCTACAAGCAGGTGCGATCCATCGCCTCCCAGTCAGCCAACTCGTTCTACGACGAGTACGCAAAGTTCGCCGCCATCAACCCCAACGTGAACAATCTAGATTTTTTCACCGCCGACTTCAATGAGGACTTCACCGCGTTTCACGGGAGAACCATGCTCGACCAGGCAGAATATCTCAATGACGCCATTAGCTTCATTCTCAGTCTGTACAAACACAATCCGACCCCGGCACAGTCGGTCATCCTCCTAGGACATTCAATGGGTGGAATAGTGTCGCGAGTAATGCTCAGTCTGCCTAATTATGTCGAGAATTCGGTCAACACCATTATCACGTTTGCCGCGCCGCATGCAGCGGCTCCGGCCACTTTTGATGCCGACCTTTTGCACGTTTTCGCCTCGACAGACGATTTCTGGAGACACGGATTTGCAGCACATACCTCAAGCTTTGGCGAGCTCGCACACTCACGACTGCAGAACGTGTCACTGGTGTCCATCACGGGAGGGCTCCTAGATAACATGTTGCCTGCAGATTACACTGCATTGACGGGCTTGGTTCCAGAAACAAACGGGTTCACCATCGCCACAACGGGAATTCCGGGGGTCTGGACCCCAATCGACCATCTTGCCATTGTATGGTGTGATCAATTGAGAAAAGTGGTTGCAAGTGTTTTGCTACAAATTGTCGACAAGACATCTGTGGATCAAACCTACCCATTGGAGAAAAGAATGCAGATCTTCAGAAAAAACCTTCTCTCAGGGTTTGAAGAAGAAGCAGTCCAAGATTTCGATTCTTACCAGGCGGGAAACGGCAAACTCAATTTGCAGTACAAACTCAAAATAGACACAAAACAGTTGAAAGATACTTCAAGAGAGAGAACGTTTCAACTTCCGAAACTCAAAACGAAGCGTGACCAACAAAGTTCTCCTGATATGCATTTGTTTTACATTCCGAAAGACGGCCTCAAGTTTCGGTTCAATTTCATTAGTTCTTTGAAGCCGGTCAACATTGAAGTTTTGGGCCAGGAATCCACTGCCCCTTCAGTGTTGTTGTGTCGTACTCTCACTCCGGATCAGCGTGCATTCAAGAAGGAATTCGACTACACTTCTGATACAACGAGTCAATTTGTTCAGTTAGAATGTGTTGATGTTGCCAACGATGCACACATGATACCGCGCTCGTTTTCCAACTCTGAATCGTCCAGCGAATCGTCAATTGGTGCAGAGAAGGAACCTTTCTACTCAATGCAGTTTGATCCAAATGTTTTAACCATGTTTGATGCTGTGGTGATTGCCGAGTCGCCGAATGAGGTTTCGCAAGATGATTTTATTCTGGCTGACTTAGAAATGACTCAGTCCACAAACTTGGTTCTGGGAGAGCCTTCGTTATGGAGGTTATTCACCAGAGGTTACGATATCACGTTACCAGCACATCGGCCGATTGCTGTGAGCATCAAAGTCCCATCTTCGTGGTCCAGTCTGTTGGCATACAAGTTTGACATCAGATATCAGCAATCTCAATACGAAAAGTTTTCGCCTATAATCAGTCAACGAATCAGAGATGAAACGAAATGGCACATCAATATCAAAAACAACAATGACATCACTGCACTTATTCAAGGAGTGTCGCCATTCTGTCCTTTTACGAGAAATAAAGAGTCATCGTTGGAATTGCAACTTTTCAGCGACTCATTGTCATCGGACCAGATTATGGACATTTACATGTCTGTTGATTGGTTCAAGTCTTTGAAGCTGTTGGTTTTGAAATATAGACTTTCAATCATTAGTTTCCCAGTGTTCCTCACTACTCTAGTGATTTTACTTCAATTCCGAAAATACATCGCGGAGGATATTTTCCCTTCTTTTGGAGATGGATTGCTCATGTTATGTTCTCCGAACATACTGTTGCCATTGGCAGTGGTGATGTCTCTATTGTCATCGATTGCTTCACAACAATTTTTCCAAAAGTTGATGAGCTTCATAGACCCTGTTGATTTCGGCAGCACCGAACTCATGCAGGAAATTGAAAAATCCAAAGTTTATCTGAACTTGTACTTCCTTGGATTGGAGGAGAAAGCTTTATGGTTCTTTGGACCCTTGGTATTGGTGACATCTCTGGCATTGGTTTGTGCCTTTTACAACTTGCTGAACACGTTGATTTGGTTAGCTGCCGCTGTCTTGAAGCACTTTATCTCATTTTCCAAAGCTCCCAAGTCGAACCGCCAGGCACTCTTCAACCGCAGACGTGCTTTGGGTACGGTAACTTTGATTGTTTTGGTTCCATTGTACACGCCCTATCAGTTCCCATATGTTGTGTCATGTCTTGTTCAGTTGACTGTTGTGATTAGAGCGTTCATGAACAGTTCGCACAACTCGAGCCAACAACAACAGTCGCGCCTGGGCTCTCACTTGAATCAGAATTGTATCCAGTCGCTGGAAAGTTTCAAAAATTTCAATTTTTCCGTTCTGATGTTGATGCTTTGGATTCTCCCTGTCAATATACCAGTTTTGGTTGTGTGGATTCACAATTTCTCGCTGAGATGGGCCACGCCGTTTTCATCGCATCACAATTTCTTGGCTGTGATTTCCATCGTTTTTTTGGTTCAAAACAACGTCGCAGGGAACATCGTTCCTAAGCCGTCATCAGGGCTAACGATCTTCATTACCAAGTTTATTTTGGCGTACTTTTCACTTTGTTCGCTGATCTATGGAACCCGACACCTGTTTTGGCTACACTACCTGTTCAACTTCTTCTGTGCCTGGATGCTGATTCTGTTTCTTGACGAATACTGGAATGGACGCGTCAAGAACGTGTCCAATTTCAAAAAGGAAGACACGCCTTCGAAACTACACTAGGATACTTCTCCACATGTATTTTTCTCATCAATCCTTCATTTATTCATCTCGATGCTATCTGTACTGTCTACATAACTGCCCTGTAACCTTTTATGTTCAAAAAACCGAGATTGACATCTCTGAAGTGTTTCAGTTCGACAGAGGCGATCTTATTGGTCGGCGTACTCGTCGGGACGTTGTTTGGTGAGTTCGTTTTCTCCAGAATCCAATCTGGATCCATGACAAAATCGTCGAATCTGTCTTTTTCCGTGGATATGATGATTTTGAATGTGTTGGGAGCGGTCTGCGAGGATGGTTTTGCGATGTCTGTTGAGCGTGAAAGTTCGTTAATTATGGAGTACAGAAAGCTTTGTAACTCCGCGTATAAAAGACTTGTTTTGAATGTATCGGAAAAGACGACTTTCTCGCCTTTTTTCAAGGGTTCCAACATCAATGAGCCTTTAAAACTGATACCATACGTCTCGAGGAGTTTCCCTGTTTCGCCTTGATGGATCTCGACAAACAGTCTGTAAAGCTCGCCGGCACGCAGGAGCTTTAGTAATTTGAATGTGAGGGTGTTGAGATACTCGCGAACACCGGGATGTCGACTGGTGTGCACCTGGAGTTGGAACGACCTGGTTGTCTCAAATGACAGTGGCGGATATATGAGTCTATGGTACCAAATTTGTTCAATTGTGACCTGGATGACTTCTATAAGGAGAGAAAACACAGTTGATTCATCGAGTGACAAATCTGGGGTAAGTTCTCGCGGGGTCATGTCGGTTTTGATGGCAAAAGAGAGGCAATATGAACCATCTTTATCTCATTTTTTTTTTCTGATAGTGATCTATAAAACTGAAATATTTTTTTTGCAGATATATTTTTTTTCGCGTACAAAATTTAAACACGCTGAAGTACTTCGTGTCTCCCTCTTTGCTCTGGCTCCTCATGATTCAAGCAATCTCTACGAAGGATGTGCACAACATCACGTCGGGTCAGGTGGTTATCGACTTGACCACGGCGGTGAAGGAGCTGGTTGAAAACGCGCTGGACGCGGGGGCGACCCAGATCACTGTTATATTCCGGAACAACGGTCTGGACTCTATCGAGGTGCTGGATAATGGGTCTGGGATCGATGAGGACGATTTCGACAAGATTTGTCTCAAACACTACACGTCCAAGCTTTCCGGCTTTGACGAGATTGCCACGGTGCGGACTTTGGGCTTCCGAGGCGAGGCTTTGAGCTCTCTGTGTGCGATGGCGGACGTGTGTGTTACAACTGGGACCGAGAAGACGCGTCCTCGTGCACACAAACTGGTCTACTCGCACAGTGGGGCTTTGAAAGATGTCCAAACGACCTCGGGCTCCGTTGGAACAAGTGTTCGGATCAGCAATCTATTCCACAATCTGCCTGTTCGGCGTATTGATCTGGTGAAGAACGGCAAAAGGGAGTTTCAAAAGTCGCTGAACTTCCTGCAATGTTACGCAATTATCAACCTGGGGGTTCGTTTTATGGTTCAGAATGTGGATTCCAAAGGAAAAAAGACGATTCTTGTGTCTTCTCCCGGAAGTTTGCAGTTGAAGAACAACATTTTGAGTGTTTTTGGACCAAACGGGATGTTTGGGTTGGAGGCTGTCGATTTTAAGCTTCAGATCTCGTCGCGATTCAAGCTGAAAAGCCGTGAGATGGAAGTGCGATTTTCTGGATATCTGTCAAACTGCTCTTTTGGCCGCGGAAGGTCCTCGTCGGACAGACAGCTGTGGTTTGTTAACGGGCGGCCTGTGAAGTTTTCGCAGTTTTCCAAGGCCACGACGGAGGTTTACAAGATGTACAATCATTTGCAGAGTCCGGTGATTATTCTGAACATTGAGATCGATCCTGAGTTTGTGGACGTGAACGTGACGCCGGACAAGACGACGGTTTTTCTGCACAACGAGACGTTGATTGTGGAGAGTTTGAAGGAGCAGCTGCGTGAGATTTTCGACTCGCAGGAGACGAAGATTCCGGTGAACCAGGTTTCTGTGGGTGTGAAGCGGGAGCAGCAGCGTATGGGGCAGTCATTGCTGGAAAGGTTTGCAAGGAAGGAGGAGGAGGAGGAGGAGGAGGAGGAGGAAGAAGAAGAAGAAGAAGAAGAAGAAGAAGAAGAAGAAGAAGAAGAAGAAGAAGAGGAAAGAAACAAAGGAGAGGAGGTGAATGACGACGATGAAGGATTAGAGGAGAAAGGGAAAGAAGGAGGAGGAGGAGGAGAAGAAGAAGAAGAAGAAGATGATGATTATGAAGACTACGAACGAAAAGGCGATGGAAAACAAGAAGATTATGAGAGTGAACGTGAAGAACATGACGAACTCGAAAAACCTGGACATAAAAATTTTGAAAAGGCACTTTCTGAACTCACACAACCATCACGGAAAAAGTCCATACCGAAACGGGATAGATATTTGACTTCGGAAGAAGAAGATGAACGAGACGTTGAATCAGAATATGAGAAAGAGTATGAGCAGGAAGTGGAGCAGGAAGTGAAACAGGAACCTCAAGATTCGGCCACTCACCCGGTCGCTGAGAACCTACCAACGGCAACGGAATATCAAGCGGAATCCACAGATCAAGACCTGGACCACTCAGAATCAACACGTCCTCATTCCTCTGGTTTGTACAACGAAAAGCTGTTTGTGGAGGACGAGAAACAGGAGACTGAAGAACTGGAACAAACCGACCATCTGACGGAGCTCGAAATCACCACCGACAGCACCGGCTTGTTCAAGAGTCCCACACAGACAACACAGGTCTCTGACTCCTCGGTTCTTGGCGAACACGTCGGATGCTGTCACACGACAAGTACACAACTCAGCTCGCCGCAGGCTCCTGTTGTCGAGAGTGACGTCATGACTCTGTCCGTTGGAGACACTGTCGTCACCAACAGGGCTTTGAAAGGCACACGACTCAAGTTTGAGGACGATGTTATTGGATCCGGAACGAGCAGGACAGCCATTCGGGTGTCGAAACGGGCGTCGGAATGGTCGACGCATAACCTGCGCACGACGATCAGCGTCGATGAAACCGACCTGAAACTGAGAAAGACTAAGCGAAGAAAAATTGGCCGTCCCGTGAAACCCAAGATCGATGACATCACCGACGGAGAGCTGGCCGAACAGAAGCTGTCGCTGACGGTGTCGAAATCGGACTTCTTGGCCATGAAGGTGATTGGCCAGTTCAATCTCGGATTTATTCTGGTTGTGCAGAAAAAGGACGAATCTGACGAGTCGAATCTTTTCATCATTGACCAGCATGCGTCCGACGAGAAGTACAACTTTGAGCGGCTGCAGACGGTGACGACGTTCAACAACCAGCCGCTGGTCGTGCCGCAAAAACTCGAGCTCAACGTTGTGGACGAGCTGACAGTGATGAACAACGTCGCGGTGTTTGAAAAGAACGGCTTCCGACTCTCAATCGACGAGGACGCAGTCCCTGGCCAGAGAGTGAGTCTTGTGTCGCTACCGTACTCAAAAGACACGACGTTCGGGCTGTCGGACCTGCACGAGCTGGTGCACCTCGTGAAGGAGAATGACGGAAAGGGCGTCATCAGACCGTCGAAAGTCCGCGCGATGTTCGCCATGCGGGCTTGTCGGTCGAGCATCATGATCGGAAAGCATCTGAGCCGCAAAACGATGGAAACAGTCGTGCGGAACCTGTCGGGACTGGACAAGCCCTGGAACTGTCCGCACGGCAGACCGACGATGCGACATCTATTGGGGCTACAGGGGTGGGAGACGTTTGACGAGGACACAATCTAGGAAGGAAACGAGACAGGGGATGGCATCCGTCCCAGATGTTTTAAAAAATAGCCGTCGCGCCGCACAGCTCGATTTTATTTTGCTTATCAGAGATTCGCGGCTGAAAAAAATCTCCCATTGACAGTCCCAAATAGGAAATTTTCAACTATTATCTCGAGCTCTGACATCTGCACCTTCAACAGGGTGTTCGGAGCAATCTGAAACCAGCAGAGCGAGCTATGACTATAAAAGTCGAGGTTCCCGCTGGTAAACAACAGACCTGATAACTGAGCAGTCGTTATCCACCAACCACGTCAATGTCGCTCCCCTCCTCGATCGTTCCCGAGTACGTCACACTCAACTACACGTCTGCGCTCGGACTGACCGAGATCCAGTTCCGCGACCTGGACACCCAGCAGCTCAAGGTGATGAAGCTGGCCGCCGTGTATGGTCTGCGGATCGGTCTGGCCGCCGTGGCGATCCCAATCACGTATCTCGTGACCAAGAACAAACGGTCTCCGCTTTTCCTGTTGAACGAGGCATGTCTCTCGGTGCTTCTGATCCACTCCATCATGTTTGTTTGCACGTTGGCACAGACCTACAACTCTCTGGCGTACACCTTTCTGTTGTACGAGTATCTGGACCGGGCTGCGTCGAACTTGACTGCCGCAACAAACACGTTCTATGTCGTTCTGATCGGTCTTGTCGAGCTGTCTCTCACGTACCAGATCCACGTTGTTTTCCGGACCCCCGGCTCCTATAAGCTGCTCGGACTGCTCGCGGTGACGTTCGCGGGACTGCTCGGCCTGGCCACCACGGGGCTGTATTTTGCGTACGCAGTGATGGCCAACCGTGCGCTTTTCGACGTGAACTATCTGCTGGACTCGTGGATCGAAAACGCCGCGTTGATCTGTCTGTTGGTGTCGTCGTTCATCATCTCGTTGATCCTCACGTGCAAGCTTCTTTTTGCCATCAGAACAAGACGCTATCTTGGACTCAGACAGTTCAGCATCTTCCATGTGCTGTTCATCATGTCGTTCCAGACCATGATCATCCCGTCAGTCGTTATTGTCTGCTCCTTCAGCGACGATTCGTCGGAAAGAGGAACACGCGCTGCGCTCACGGCCATCGGAACCGCCCTGATCACCATCTCGCTGCCGATAACTACCATGTGGGCAAACTCGGCAGTCAACGACTCGGTTGCAACGTCCACGTCCGATACCTATTTCCAGAAATTCCCGTCCCACTCGACCTACGGCTCCGGAGAGGGGAAAACCCCGGTCTCGTACCGCTCGGGCCACTCGATCTCCGACAAAATGGACAACGAGTCCAGTCTGTCGGGCCATCCAACCACCCCAAGCACCTACGTCACGGGCGACAAGGGCTTCTGGAAAGAGGTGCAGCATCTGGCAGCAGGTCTCGAGTCAAACGACCTCGACGTCGACGCCGACGACGACGATTACGTCAGAACAACCGTCGAAACTTCCATCAACTCAAAGAATAGCTTTTAAGTATTTATTGGTATCAAAAGAAAATAACCTAATAATCGAGATATAATCCAGAAAATGGATGTCCATAAGTGGTTGCTTCCGCAAATTTTCTACCATCATCGCCGTTCTTTTCCGGTTCTTTCTGTCCAGAAAGACCGTCAATGTGGCCCAGAACGGCATCAAAGTAAACCTGGTCCAAACCTTCGTGCTCCAAAACGGTCTCCAAGACGCCCCTGACAATAGCAACGGCCTCCTCCTCGAGCATCGAAACGTCTGGCAGACTCCATAGAAGTTTCTCCTGCTGCGCCACATCTGCACCAGCCACATACGTCTCGTTGTCGTAAACTATGGTGCCGTTGTCTGCAAGAGCGACACGGTTGTAGGTGGATTTTGGCAGAGGGAACGACTCCTTCACAGTCAGATTGTGCAGCATCACACCTTCACCGTGGTTTCCGTTCGGAGAAATGGTGAAGTTGGACGTTCCGTTCTCCTTGGACTTGATCTCGAGACTCTTGAGCCCGTCAAATTCCGCAGTGAACCGCAAATCCTTCGTCACATTGACCGAAAACTCCACTTCCGCTCCAATAATCGGCTTGGTCTCCAATTTGGTGATCAACGGGTCCGCAAACGAGTAGTTGTACGTGTGAACAGCTTTGTCCGTGGCTGGGTCGATCACGGCAAACGAAAACTTGTCGGCAGGAATGGCCACCACCGACTGGGAATCCCCAAACTTGGTGAAAGTCATCACGTTCGAGTTTCTGATGTTCGAGTAGATTTCCGTGACGTACGAGGTGTTTGTTCCATCCGCAAGCGTGTAATTGAGCGTCGAATTCACCTTGTTGGTGTATTTCGCGGTCACAATCTGGGTCAAAAACCCGGCAAATGGAGGCGCAATTCCAAACGCAGTCACGTTGGTTTGGTTTTCAAAGGAAATCATCTCTCCCGAACTCTCGACAACCCGTTCGTCCTCCCAGGTCACCACGTTTGCTGACGTAATCCAGTTCGAGCCGACTCCCGACGCTTTTTCGCCAACTTTGAGGTCATCATCGATACAATTGGAAACCTCCACCTCAATCTGGGCCTGGCCATCCCAGAACAGCGGCAACAGCGGTGTCAAATCGATGCTGAGCGACCGAACATCGAACGCTCCCGTCGAGACAATCGGGTTCCACAGGGCTGGAGAAATTCCTCCGGTGTACACGACGGTGTACGGGTTTGCACTGGCCACCCTCACACCGTCAACAAAAACGTTCACCACTCTGCAGGGTCCATGGCCCAGGAAAGTGTGGCCTTTAGCGGCGAAAACGTCCTTGAATTGGTCCAGAACGTTCGAATACCAGAACTCCTCCTCGGCGTTTCCCGAGGTGAAAAGCTCGAGCTTGACCTTGGTGGTGTTTGCGCTCAATTGCGGCACGACTCCGTCGAAATCCGACTCTGGCAGCAGAACAAGCGGCGGTTTTCCTGCCTCTTTTGGTCTCACCAGTGGGATGATCTGGCTGGCCTCCTCGGCCGTCGAAACCAGCGAGATTTCCTCAGCGGTCTGCGAGGTTTCCGCAGTTTCCGCGGTAAAATTGAAGTAAATTGCGCTCAGAGAAATATTGAACTCTCCCGTAAGTCTCGAAGTCAGCAGGTTATCGAGCTGGAAAATGATTTCGGTGTCGTTTCTGAACAGCTTGCTGTACAAAGAAACATCCTTCTCGGCATACGAGTGCGACAGCTTGTTGGCAGGCTCAATTGTGCTCGTTCTCCAGACCTCGACGCCATCAATGTACAAGTGGGCCAATCTGTCATATTGAACTCCGTCGACCCAGGTGTCGAGCGCAACAATCACCCTGTTGAACTCCACATCAGCTGGCGGAGCAAGATACTCCACGACGGCCGGGTGACCCCAGCTGTTTCCAAACGTGTAATTGAGCAGACTTTGGTTGTAAACAGGAACACCGTAGTCGAGATTTGGGATAGAAACCTCAATAACCTCATGAACAGTTTCTGGATCGGTCTCGTCGATCTCGGAGAGAAGAGGACCCATCTTCGACAGCAAAAGGTCCTCTTTTTGCGAAGACATACATCCAAAGTTTGCCAAACGCACACAGTAGTAGGTCGCCAAGACACCGAGACAAATCATGCTCAACAGTCCGCGCTGACTACGCTTGCTGTGCACCGGCTGTGCCCGTTCCAGGTCCTCAAGGGCCCGTTTTTCAGGGTCGTTGACCGCACATGGGACGGTGTTCTGCCGTCTTCCGCGGGTCAATTGGTTCCAAAGACTCCATTCTCTGGCAAGACTTCCGTTCTTCATTGTGACGGGTGTTTTGCAGACCCGAGACACTGTTAGCGTTACACGGAAACTGCTATTTCTATCTTATATATAAACATTTTTGTGCAGCCAGATTGTTGCTGACTGCTAATTTTTTTTATCAATGTACAATCATGCATTCCCGTTTCCTATGACAGCCTGAACAGGGCCCGATTTGGCAACCCAGATGGAAAAAACGGTAACAGCCGTGCAGCCGTTTCCCGATCGGGTAGTTGCTGCATCGGGCACCCGCGGCCACGGAGAACGCCGACGCTCGGGCGGCCGACGTGGTGTGACGTCTGGCGGGCGTCGATCGACGCGTCGACGCGTCGACGCGACTATTTGTTTTTTTTTTATTTTCTCTACTTTTCGATACCAAAAAAAAAAAAAATCGAATGATAAAAACAACGCCCTCTTTCTTCCCTCGCCACCCCAATGGTGATCCAGAAAATCCGCAAAATCTTCAGCTCGTTCCGCAGTGAGGAGGAGGAGCGGGTCTACTCGCGTCGGGCCGTAAGTATCTCGGGTTTTTGCGGCCGTTTGCCACTAACAAAAGACAGTTCTACAACTTCATCGGGTTCCTGGCGTCGTGCGTGACGTTCTCGTTTGTTGCACAGCGTATGAGTGCCAAGTCGACAATTCTGCCGTGAAAGGCTACGCCAGCATATACACTAGCCTCTTATTTGCAGGACATGACTATAAACAAAGAAAGCAAATATACCAATTGCAAACACAAATTGCCGAAACTATGTGAGCTCAGACTGCTCAGACGGGATCAGGTACGCCTTGGCCATCTCGTAGGCGGTCCAGCTGATGGCTGTGGACGGCACGTTGAAGATGACACGCGGCCTGAGTCCACGCAGGAACGCGTTGGCGCCGCCGGCCTTGTAGAGCCCCACGGCTGCCGACCGGAAGCCGTACACGTTAGGGATGGACTTGGTCTGGAGCACAGTCTTGATGCAGTCAAGTGGGGTGGTGAGTGCAGCGGCAGCTGCACCGGAAATTCCACCAGAAACGCAGTGAAGAAGCGGGTTGTAAATCTGGTCCGGGTTGAGTTTGGATGAGGCGTGCTCGTACACTCCAAAGTTGATGGCTGCGAAGGGAATATTGAGGATCAGGGTGGTTGGATATGAGATGAAGAACGGTCTGAGCCCCTCTTTTCTGTAGATTTCCAGCGCAACATTCCAAGTGGACGGCTTTTTTGCTTTCGGGGACGTTTTTTGGGGCGTGTGCTCGGTGATGATCTGCATTCTCTGCTTCAAAACGTCGAACGGTGTCATGAGAGCGTCGGACGTGATCGTGGCTGCGATTCCCGACAGCGACGCAATCGCAGGGTGTCGTTCGTCCGTTATGAAGCTTGCTTGTGTGTGTGACTGCCGTCCCAACGACAGGTTGCACAGCGCCGTCTTGGTGGACTCAAAAACCAGATAGTAGATCGCGTGTGCCGGGCCCGCACCGAGCACCACCGAACTCACTCCGCGCCACAGCGCGTTGGCTCCCTCAGTCGACGAGATCTTGGTCACCGACTGTATTATACCCTCGTTCAGCTGCACCGCCGAAGTCTGCATCCGGGTCTTGATTGCGTCGATCGGATACATCACCGTGTGTTCCATGATTCCGGCAAAGGCCCCGGCAGTCAGTTGTGCGACCACCGGCGAGTTCTCCGGCAGCGCCTCGTAGTCGATCTCTACCGCATCGTGCGACATCCTCACGGGCATGTGTGCAGCCACCGGCACGTGCCGCGTCTCCGACGGCGCCGGTCCCGGGCTCTGGTCTTTCAAAATGGGCGTCGTGTCCGACATTCTCTGCTGTGTGGTAGTGGTTGCTGGTTGCTGCTCGCTGCTCGCTGCCCTTGTGTACCTGTGTATCGTTTCTGTCGCAGAACGAGGGAAAGTCCTGCTAAACGTCCTTCTCCGTGCAAATTCCAAGCCTGCTGACTCTTCCGACGCTGAATGCACAAAAAACTGCAAGTTTCTGTCCGATATACCAGCCAGAAGCACACAAAACTGTCTAGCCTCCTCTTGTTTGACTACAAGTTTTTTTTTTTTTTTTCTTGCCAATGGCTCGAATTCTTTCAATTCTTACATCACGGACCCGGCCCGCTGACGTAAGCGCACAAACCGCCTGGCCACCTGGTGAATCCGAACGGAAGCACAAAACAATGCCAGAAGGGGCAAAAGGTTCCCTGCACCAGGCCGGCCTGCAGCCGCTGGCGTGCCCGGCTATGGACGTTTTTTTTCCACAGGGGCTCGGCGTTGAAAAATTCCGTCAACCCCCGACTGATACGATCTGCCTCGAGAATACGAGGCAAAACGATATGCCCGATAGGAGGAACTGGAGAAAAAACGGTGAAAAAAAAAAATTCTGCGCGAAAACGAGGTGGTGCAGGGGTGTCTGGTGGCCAGCAGAAAAAAAAGTGCTACGCCACATGTGCACCGCCACTGGTGCAATTACTCCTGGTGGGATGCAATTAATTAAATTTAGGATATCCTGGTACAATTAATTGCGTCTGCAGATTGTCGTCATGATTGGGACTCTGGTTTTTTGCAGTCTTCACACCCCTTATCTCCATGGGCTTGCGGTACTCTGAGTGTCTGGACCCCAACGACTTTGACAGCGACTACAATGAGCGGCTTGTTTACAAAGTGCGCACGTTGTCGCATCAACACGGCTTGTATGAGGAGTCGTCTTCCGAGGACGAACAGCCGGACGACGACAACAACGATTCCGCACAGTCATTCAGCCACTACCAACTTCTATATTCGCGCGGGAACCCACGGACGCTAAATCCGCAACGTTCCCGAATGGTATTGTCGTCGGCTCAGTCGATGTCTCGCAGATACTCGACTCGCACGAGTCCGCAGAGCTTCTTCCGCAAGAACTCCAAGTTCAGCAAGAACGGCCGCGCCGTCACATATGGCTGCGCACAGTGTCTGACTCACCTGTCGTCGTCCAATCTGGTGATCTCGGACGAGTATCTCGGTAAAACAGGAGAGGCTTTATTGATATACGACGTGGTAAACGTCTCGTTGGGAGGCCCGGAAGTGCGCGAAATGACCTCGGGACTCTACACGGTATGCGACATCAACTGCCACCAATGTCACAAACTTCTGGGCTGGAAATACCTCAAGAGTCAGCAGGCCAATCAGAAGTTCAAGGAGGGCAGATACATTTTGGAGATCAACAACATGAAGGTTGTTTCATAGGGACAGGTTCAAAGGGATGCGGTTTGGGCATAGGTAGCTATAAATATGGGTTATTTGGGTATTCTTTTTAGATTTCATTGGTAGTGGTTTTTTCTAATTCATGTTTTTCATGGTTCGGTAAACCACGGCTATCGTCGGCTATGTACAGCATGCTCGCGCTCCGTCTATATATATACAAATCACTCAATCAACGCTCAACATCTTCATCTCCTCGAGCTCTCTCAGCCTCTTTTGCTCTGTCCGCAGCCGCAACTTCTCCTTCTTCTCTTCCTTCCGCAGTTGCTTCAGCCGTTTCTTCTCCGACTCGGACATCTCCGCAGCAACCTTGACAGCCTTTACCTTGTACGTCAGCTTGTCTGCGAGAACTCCCTCGGTCTCAAACGAGGTCCCAAGACTCTCCACAATCTCCTCGATCCGTCTCACAATTTTGTTCCGCCGCGTGGTCTCCAACTCGGACATTTCGCCCCCGGATTTTGCTCTGCGATCTCTTTCAAAGTTGTCCTTGTCGTCAATCACGATCCGAACTGTCTCACCCCGCTTGATCTGGGTCTCGATCTCGTTCCTTTTCTGCCCATCCAGATCGTTCATCGTGATCTGCCACGACACCCGGATGATTTTGAGGTCTGGCTCGTTCTGTTTCTCCGCCTGGGCCTGTTTTCTAGCTGCAAACCGGGGGTTGTTCTTCTCAAACTCCCGGGTAACCTTTTCGCTTAGGTAATCAGAATACTGTTTTCTCGCAGTTTGTTGATCAACAATTTTCACAACAGCAACGGGTGTGTCATCCGCAAGTTTCGCCGTAGAAACAAACGTAAGACCCTCGTGTGACAGATCCAGCCGCTGCGCAACGTCATGGATCCGTGCTGTGTCATCTGTGGGTTTCCCGTGTTCAATCACACGGATCCTGCCCTGACGGTTGATCTCCTTCACCTTGTTCACAACAATCTTGAGAGCTTCGCGGTCTTTGGACGTACCGGTGCTGTTGAGTTCACGCGGCTGTTTTGAAGCCCTTGGTTGTTTCTGTTGGTTCTTCTTGCCTCCGCTGCGCCGGTTGTCAAAGGCCGGCTTCTGATCGTTCCACGCGGGCTTGTTGGTTTTCTTAGCGTTGTTCAAAAACTCTCCAAGCTTGATTCCCCGAGGAGTCGTACTCGTGAGCGTCCGCACAAGTGGCGGAGTGAGTCTTAGGAACCGCAGCATTGCAATAATCAGCACCAAAACCCCTGGCTTTGGGAGGTTGAAAGGTCACCAAAAAAAAAAAAATATTTACAGTCCTCTGAAAAATTTAATCTGAAAAAACAAAAAAAAATTCACATAATCTTCGCTTACGTAATCTCGGAGTTGTAGTACCCCGGATTTTTGAAAAAAAAAAAATTTCACTAATCTTACACTCATTTCAAAGATTGCAGAAATTCAAATCTAGTACGTGTGTATATTGAGGCCTGAGCTGCAGTCCGGTTTACCCACGGATCACTAGATCGTCAGGAATTCCGGCGTATTCGTCGTACTTCATTGCCAGGTTGATGTTCTGCAAACACTGGGTTGCAGCTCCCTTGAGCAAGTTGTCGATGGTGGCCACCACCACGACTCTGTCCTGTTTTGCGTTCACAGCAAATGCACCCACCACAACACCGTGCTTGCCGCTGATGTCTCTGACCAGCGGAGCCTCTCCGCTAACAGTGATCAGCTGCTCTCCCTGGTATCTCTCCTGGTAGATGTTTCTGATGTCCCTGGAGGTGAGCGGCTTGCTGAGCGGGATGGAAATGGTGTGGGTAATTCCCTGGAACCATTGTGCCACGTGGGGCATGAAAGCCACGTCGATTCCGAGCTGGGACGAGATCTCACGCTCGTGGATGTGGTCTGTCAGCGAGTATGGAATGAGGTTGTCTCTGAGGAAGTTGATGTCGTTCTTTGGAGAAGGCTTGGTTCCTGCTCCGGAGTAGCCCGAAACACCGAAAACGGAAGGTCTACCCGAGGCAAATTCCACCAGAGGCTTGATGGCGATCTGGGCGGCCGTGGCGTAGCAGCCAGGGTTCGAGATCTTTCTGGCGTTGGAGATGGCAACACGGTCGTTCAACTCTGGCAATCCATAGGTCCATTCGCCCGTAGTGTCGAACCGGTAATCGGCCGACAGATCGACAATCTTGGAGGAGCCGGAGTTGGCCTCGTCAATGGCGTCGACAAACGGCTTGCAAACACCGTTTGGAAGAGCCATCACCCACACATCCACCTCATTGTTGGCCTCAAGACGCTTGATGTCTTCGACCTGCAGATTGTCGTAGATGATCTCCTTCTTGTTGTAGCCCTTGAGCTTCTGGCCCTTGAGCTCACGTGACGAGACGTGACTGAGCTCGAGATATGGGTGTTTGTCGATCATCGAGATCAAATTCTGGCCCGTGTGTCCACGGGCTCCAATCAGAGCCACACGCGACTTACCCGTGTTGGTGCCCACGCGCAGCGGAGGGTTTGGGTTGGCCGTGGCCATTCCACGCTTACCTAAGCCGAGGCCGTGATTACGTAAGCCGAACCCGAGCCCGAGAGCGCCGCGTGCGGTGGTGGAGTAAGAACGGGTCTGCTGGCCGGCAAACACGCCGCTCTGTCTGCCGAAGCTCTCGCGGGAGAAGTTGTCGATGAGACGGCTGACCTGGTCGACGCTGTCGGCACCGTACCAGTAGAGAATCTCGCCGTTTTTGGCAAACGAGCCGTCTGCCTTGGAGAAATACCATGCAGTGTTCGGGTCGTCCTCGCGAGTGACCCATTGCAGAGCCGGGTAGTCTTTGCGGATGGCCGTGAAGATGTTGTCGGTGACGTTGTTGAGCCAGCCGGCCTTGCAGGCCAGGAACTTGTCGAGTTTTGGCACTCCTGTGGCCTTGTCGTCCTTCACGATGGCCAGAACCTCGAGCGGCTCGTCTCCGTACGCCTTGAACGAGCAGTTTTCCAGCGACTTGAGGTACGAAGCCACGGACGTGGCACCCGACGCGATCTCCGGGTCTCTGTTGAGCGCCGTGCGCAGCAGATCTGGCTGCGAGAACTCGTCGAGCGAGCTGCGTGTCAACAGCTTGTATCCACGACGGATCAGGGTTCCTGCTCCGGAGTCCGTGAACAGCTCCTTTTGCAGGTCGCTCACGTCGATGATGGCCACCGACGACGACCGTGGAAGATGCATCAACAGGTCGCGGATCTCCTTGATCTTGAGCTTGGTTCCGTACTTGACCCAGCTCTCCTTGAGCAAGTCCTCGTATTCCTCGTCCAGGTTGATCACGCTGACTTTTTCGCCCGTGTTTCCGTTGATAATTCCGCCCTTTTCGTTCAAATAAACAATTTTCAACGGCTCAAAAACGCGCGCAATTTCTCCAGCTGCCACGTCCGCATTCACATTGAGGATCTGGCCGCTCGGAGTCTCGGCCAACGACGTCAGAATCGGCAGTGCTCCGGCCTGGATCGACGCCTCGATCGGCGCCTTGTTCACGCCGGTGATGTCCCCGACGAGCTGGTACTTCTCGCGGTCAAGATAGTCGGCCTGGAACACTCCTGCGGTGATTGGACGGGCATGAACACCCATCTGCTCGAGAGCAGTCACCAGCTTCAGGTTCTGTTCCAGGAAACACTTGCGGACAACACTCATGGTCTTTTCGTCGGTGATCCGAATTCCGTCAATGTAGCTTGGCTCAACGCCTTCGGCCTCCAGAATCTCGTTGATCTGCGGACCCGTGCCGTGAAGGACAATCGGATACAGTCCAACGTGGTAGAGAAAGGCCAGACACGATGCAAGCTCGGGCAACTGTTGGGTGATGATGGCACCGCCCACTTTGATGACGGCGAATTGTTGCTGCGAAACAGACGTGAAGTACTTGAGATACTGCTCAACCTCCCGCTTGGAGCCGATGTTGTTGAGCAGTTGGATAACCGTGGAACGGGTGGAGTAGCCGCGACCCAGATACACCACTGGACGGGCAGCCGAGCCGGCGCGGGCCAGACGGACCGCGTGTCTAACAAGAACGTTTCTTGCCCGGTGGGCAAGCTTTGCTGAGTACATTGTTGTTCTGGGGAAACAAAACAAGGTGGTGGTTGAGATAAAAATTTTCAGTCATTTTTTTTTTTTTTTGATTGCAATTGCTGGAGACGAAAATTTTGCGCGCGTGGGAAAATTACCCGATTGGGACGTCACGTGCTCTGTGGCATGTGAAACAGTGGGATGACAGACAAAGACGGACAGGTCATGTGATACCAGTCACCTGTTGGTGCGATCACGTGACTCTCGCGGGAACCACCTCCTCTCTTTTTGCTCGCGCATCTTCAAACGAAACAAAAAATCAACCTCTCCCACAAACACAGCTCAACTGCCCCTTCTGTCCGCTCAAACACCCTCCACAACATGTCCGAAGAAGCCGGCGGAGCGTCCGCCGCAGAACAGCTGATTGAGGCGTCCAGAAGAAACAACGCGGAGCTCATCGGATCCGTCATCGATCAATACAAAGACAACCAGGAGGAGCTTGTCAAGGTGCTCAACTCCGCCAAAGACGCCACAGGAAACACCCCGCTGCATCTTTGCTGCAAATACGGCTGCTACGAGGTTCTGGACAAGATTCTTGACGTTGAAGGCGTCGAGGTTGATCCGGTTAACCCGATAAATGGCGAGACTCCACTGCATTACGCTGTCCATTACAGCTTTGAAGAGCCAGAATATGCGCAATTTCTGATCGAGAACCTCATTGAGGTGGGTGCAGATCCAACAGTGAAGAACAACGACGGTCTGAAGCCCGTTCAGCTTCTGGGTGACTCAAATCCAGAGATCAAGATGGCGCTGGAGTCTGCAGAATACGCGATGAACTACGACGATGCGGGACAGGAAGAGGATGTGGACGACGGACCGTCCGATGAGGAATAGATGTTTGCTTACGTCATTTGACTTTGTTTTATCGCCCTCATCCTTCCTCTTTCCCGCCTCCCCCCCTCAACATTACATTAAATAGAACACACACACACACACCCACACCCACGTTACAATTCGAAATTGTCTCTTGTATTTGACCCCCACCCACCTAATGCTCTTCGCGCTTTTTCCTTGATTTCGCGTCTCTCCACCAAACCACTCTTGAACTCTTCGTATTCCGATGCCCCCGCGTCTGGCCGTAAACTCATCATTTTTTTCCTGCAAACCACACTTTCGCATCCGGGCGGCAATTTCTTAGAAGAGCAGCCATTCCGGACACCGTCGTTCAAAACCTGTAAAAACCGGAGAGTCGGAGAATACAAAATAGACAGTGCGCTCGCGTTTTCCCCGATACCAATCTCTGGTTCTGTGGTGGGGACAATCTTGAGAGGTTTATAAAACGGAGAAAGTTGTTCAAACCACTTTTGGTCAATCCGGTCCCGGAAACAACGGGTGAGAGCACTAGAGTCAATTTTCCGTTCTGGAAGTACCAGGAAGCTCAGAAAAAAGGACTCTCGATCTAGCAGATCAGATGTGGCCGAACTGAGCAAGCTTGTGAACTGTTTCAAACAGAGCTTGTCAGAACATGACTTTGAGTTGGACACCAGCGAGTCACGTCGTCCCGGTTTGGTGCGCACACGGCCAACGATACCGAAATTCTCCCGACCCCGCAAAACTCCCTCGTTTTCTTGCTCCTGCCAGTCATTCTGAAGTTGAGACTTTTTCTTCGTTGCGTCGATCGACGCGTCGCCGCACGGCAGCTCGCTCACATACATCGCAAATCTGATTTCAGACTCCTTTGGCCGGAACTTTTTCAGTTCTTCGTCATAGGTGAGGAGTTCGCACGTCCCTGTTTCTCTATAAATTCGTATCTGCTCCAAGAGAACATAATTGAACAGCCTTAGAGACAAGATCTCTGCATGGGAGTCGTGCACAACTCTCCCTTTGCTGGTAGCTAGTTTGGTCGCCGGAACAGTTTTAAGTCCAGTAGTCAAGGTCAACGGCACAACCTCATAGTCTAGTTTCCTGCGTTTCTGTCCCTGTGTACTGTGCGGGATCAGAGCGACAATCCCAGCTATCACAGTAAACTCATTGTCTCGTGGTCTGGCGTTGCGGAATTGTTTGAGCTGTGAGTCGGGAAGTTTCGACGGTTTTTTGTATTCCTGGAGAATCTTTGAAGCTATCTCGTTGCCTAATACTGTGTCACGGTGTATGATGTCGTCCATTGAGGTTGATCTGAAGTATAAGTCTCTCTTCTCGATCTCAAATAGTTCTCCAAGAAAAAAAAAAATATCTTTCAGCTAAAGAAAGAACAAAAAAATATGCGTAAACCCGGAATCGAACCGGGGGCCCAACGATGGCAACGTTGGATTTTACCACTAAACCATTTACGCTTTAGTTGTGAAAGTTTGGTCCGTGCGACGTCGGGAGGTGTCAGAGAGATGTTAAGACTGAAGAAAAGATGAAGATCTTGTAGTGATGAGCCGTTCATTCTTCGAGTCACTTGAGACTAAACCAGCTATAAGTGCATGTAGGATCAAAAAAAAATCTTGGGGACTCTTCTTCCAAAATAAGAAAAGAAAAAAATACCAAAAAATTGCGTAAACCCGGAATCGAACCGGGGGCCCAACGATGGCAACGTTGGATTTTACCACTAAACCATTTACGCTTTTGTTGAGCAAGTTTTTCCCTTGAACCAGAATACACCACCTGAATGCTCCTTTATCCTAAGAAATTATTAAATTATCTAACATATTGGTATCCGTTTGACCCACTCTGGTCCAGATCCACACGACGGATGTATCCGCCGTTGATCAACTCTTCGATCTGCGTTTTGAGAAACTGCAGAACGTTTCCCGACTCAGCATGGGCGCCAATGTTGATGTCGTTCTGTTTTGCGTAGTCCATAATCTTGAGAATCAACGACTCGTGGCTGATGTCGCTGTCCTTCACACACCGCGTGACAAATGCCTGGATCCTGTACGTGAGCATTTCCTTCGCGACACCCGTGTCGGCCGCGGGAACGGGTCCCGTTGGTGCCGCATCGGTAACCACTGCGAGCAGTTTGATCGTCTTTTTTGAGTCTGTGAACTGCGAGTTGATCTCGAACTTGTCGTGGTGCTGTAAAAGCACGGGATACCGTCCGGTGGCCATGAGTTTGAGATTTTCTGTGAGAAATTCGCTCTTCATGCCGACAATTCGTTTGATTTCGCCATAACTTAGCACGTCGTTGTCCTCAAATGCCAGCAAGACCGCCGCCTGGTACACAGAACAGTCCACTAGCTTTGTGGACTCTTTTTTGTTGACATTGAACTGAACAGCAATTGTCACACGCTGGAAATGGTACTTCCAATTCAGGTTTCTGCCTCCGTACTTTCGTTTGTAATACCGCTCGTACTCGTCTGCAAGACCTTGCAGTTGTGTCGGCAGCGTTAGAGGCTGATTTTCAGGCGGACGCGGCCAATGATCGCTATTGACGCAAAATATCTGTTGTTCGACGCCAGCGAATGCCCCAGTTTTGGAGTGCTCGCCAAAGTCCCGCAGGTCAAAGTTTGAGTCATCCACGTTGTTCACCATCGCGGTCATGTTGTCCGTGTATTCGTGGCCAAAAAGACCTGTCAGAAGTCCCAGCATCTTGCGCTCCACTTGCAGCCCTGCAGCAGAGTAGCCGCGTGAACCCGCAATATTGACGCCTCTCAATAGTCTTCGCGACAGCTGGATTCGGTACCTATCGAAAAAGTCCTGTCTTTTGTCCGGAATCATCGACAAAGCGAGCGAGATCCCACCCAGAACGCGCTCCGGATCGGTCTCCGAAAGCAACGACGCAGCGGTTCTGTCACCAGTTTGCTCCTTCACAAGAAGATCAACGTACTTGAGAACTTTGTCGCGGATGAGACTGCTGCCGTTGCGCATTTCAGCCACCGCCTCAATGTAGCACTCGCGCAAAGCCCGTTTAAACGGAGCCTGTCCGTCCGTGCATTGGTCCAGCATCCGGTCGCGCTCTGCGTTGAAGTCGTACAGTCCTTGAATCACAGCCACTGACTTGGCTCCATATTTGGCCTCTGTGTCGACGACAAACTGCATGAACTGTGTCTTTGTAGCGGCAGAAAACGCCTTTATCAGGCCCCACACGTCCAGCCCCGGGTGTACTGTGTTCGAATACACAAACTTGAATCGCCGTTCGTACTCGGGACCGGGTCTGATGAACGGAACAACTGAGGTTGCATAGATACGAGGGTCAGCGCTGCTTAGGAAGATGCACCATGTCTTGGCCAACAACGCGTCCACGTTCGCAAATGGGTACGGGCCTTTCAACAGCCGCGGAAGTCGCTCGTGCAGAGCTTCACACCGCGGAATGTATTCTTCAGGTTTAAGCAGCCACTTCTCGCGCAAGCTGTGACAGTGTCGCGCGAGACATTCGGCAACAATTGCGTCCAAACGCACTGCTTCGCGCTGGTTCGGTCTTTCGCAACGAACAATCTCCGAAACAATGCCAAAAAAGTCGCAAATCGGCTCCAAGACCGTGTCGTCGCCACCCAGAAACGTGAGAAACTCGTCCGAAAAGCTCAGAAGCACCCTCGTGCGCAATGCGTTCTCCTCAGCGTCAAAAAGCGTCGTCTTCTCGCCACGTGAGTCCAGAACCTTCTCGGAAAACAGGGCCACCGCAAAAGCAACCATCTTGTACCGGTAACGGCTGGGAAGTCGCAACGTGGTGGAGTTGTCCATCACCAAAAACAACAGAGAAAGCCGTGTGACCCGCTCCTTCCAAACATTGAACCACCTAACCACGCTCGTCAGCGGCTGGGATCCGTCAGTCTCGATCTCTCGCTCCACCTCTGGCAGAATCCGGTTTTCAAAGATCTGCTCAATCCGTTCATAAATAGTCGCCACAAAATCCCTGTCTGTGGACACGAAACTCGCCAGATTTTGCAAGTATGCCAGCGACCCGGGCAGCTCCGTCAATGGAGAGCCCCCCAGAATCACGTCTACCGACCGATTCAGCTCGTCCACGACACGGGCGCCGTATTTCAGCGATGCATCGCCCGTTTCAACAGCCGTCTCGTCGTCTCCACCGTCGCTCAGCCCGGAACTGAAGCCCGAGCCGTCCGATTCGTTGTTGTCCAGCTTCTGACGTTTCCCTCTGCAATGTGTTCTTGCGACGTCCCGCGCCGATTCCCGTGCCGTACGCCTCACCGTTGCCTGGAAACTGACCAGCGTGGGAAACTTCACGTTTCCCTGCATGCGTTCGGGCTCCAAAACAAACCGACTCATCGCAGCATATGAGGAGGGCAAAACTAATACAAAAGGGAATGATTTAAAATTTCCTTCTATTTTCTTAGCATTTTTTTTTTTGGTTCTTCATATTTTCGCGACATTACACGAAAAAGTATTTTTTTTGATCTAGAAAACTATCCATTATCTCTACTAAGAGACCCCTTCCTCATTATTCGTCCTTCGGATTGAAAATGTCCGGTGCCGCCTTGATCAACTCCTCCACCACGCGCTGCTGAACGGCCAGGTCGTCCTTCGAGGTGAATTCATTGACCAGAAGGTTGTTTGACCACACAATACTGAGATTCTTGACGTTCATGCGCACGCGTGGGATCTTGCTGAGGTTGATGAAGTGGAACAGCAGGTCCCGCAGCGTGAAATAGTTGGCATCGGGTAGCTCAAACACAATACAGTGCAATTGCACGTGCATCGTCGCGTCGTCCTCGATCTGGCCCGCCTTGAAGAAGCTGCTGCTCTGCTCCCGTGTGAGTAACGGGTCCGGAAGGTCGGCGAAAAAGCTCTTGAGAAGCGATGCAATCATGAAAACGTACTCGTCCGTGGCATTTGCCGCGTCTGGTGGGTCCAGAAGCGACAGGTTTTCCGGATCCAAGTCGATCGCGCGTTTCAACTCCTCTAGCTTCATCTTGTTTGGACTTGACCGATATATTCCCTCCGAGTTAGTTCCGTATTTCTCGATCAATTGGATACATTTCTTCACAAACAACGGCACCATCTCCTCGTCGTGCGGAACCTGGTCGATCGGCAGTCCGAAAAGAAGACCCTTCTGGGCCGGTTGCGTGTCCACGGCTGCGTCCTCGACCGGAATGGCCGCTGCCGCGGCCGGAACAGACGTTTCCATGGCTCTAGGACCGGAGAGAACAGGCGAACGCGACGGATCCAGCGTCGAATACGAGGCCGGAGGCGGAACAGGGTCGCCAGAAAGCACCGGCGTGACCGGCTGGGCGGCGCGGCCCGCGTCTGCGGGCGTTGAGAACGAGTTGTTGAACGACGACGGCGTTGTCGCGGTCGCGGCCGCAGCGGTCATCACGGTGTTCGCGGCCGTGGTGGATGACGTGGACAAGCCAGACGGGATTCTGTTCTGGTTTGGCAGCGTTCTCAGGTTGGTTTTTGGCGCGGTTGTGGCGTAATTCTTGAAAAGCATGTGTTTCTTGTACTCTATTGGCACAAAAGCCGCCTTGGACTCCACCCTCGAGCCCTTGAGATAGTAATACAGGTTCTTTTCGACGTTGACGGCAGACGAAACGGCCGCCATCGACGTGTGGTTGGCTCCCAGTGGGGCAATCTGGTTCCCAAGACCAATAACCAGCGACTCGTTGTACGCGGCGTACTTCTGCAGCTGCAATTGCAGCGCTGTGTCGATCTCAAGAATGAGATCACGCAGCTTTTTCGAGATCTTGGGTCTGTGCAGGTTCACCAGATCATTTTTGAACCGTTGCGACGCGTTAGCCTTGGAGTTGTAGTCCTGGTCTGCGGTCTGGATCTTGCGGATCAGCTCCTCCTCCTGTTGCGAGCCCGTTTTGCGGCCCTGCAACGTAATCTTCTTCTGCGATTGATCCGTTCCGCGCAGTCTTTCGAGGTCCGCGCACAGCGAATAGTACTTGTTTTTCGATTTTTCAGCCTGGCTGATCGCCTCCATCACCTCCTTCTCCTTTCTGTTGCCGTCCTCCTTCAACTGCTTGCGCATTCGCGTGAACGAGGTCGACAACGAAACCAGCTCGTCCTGCATCTTCTCCAAAGCCTTGTTGTACGGGGTCCGCACGTCTGCCAGAACCTTGTCGTCAAATGAAATCACTCGTTCCAGACTCTCCAGAAACGACCCCTTGGCTGCCGGCGGACCAGACTTGATCGATCCACGGCAACTGGCCGCCACCCGTTTGATGTCCCTGTAGTAACTCTCCTCATAGTTGTGTTTTTTCTTCAGATAATTGGCAAACTCGTCACATGCCTTGATACTTTGCTTCAGCCTGGCCAGAAGCAGCTCCAGACTCGAGTCTGACGCGAGAATCTTGGCGATTTTCGGGTCATCCAGCAACTCAGGGTCCGTCTGGAGACTAAGTCCGTTGGGTTTCGAATCTGGGGCCGTGTTAGACGTCGTCGCCGTCGCCAGAGTGCTCTTGTCTTCGTCCGGAGCAGGTGTAGTAGCGTCCGTGGTCAGCGTGTTGTCGGACATCGTCGTTGTTCATCAATTTCTGTAAAAGAACGCTAAAAGAAAGCCAGACTAGTTTTGTTTTTCGTCCATATATATTTTTATTATGTGTTTTTTTCTGAAAAAAAAGGCGTGTCGCGATTGAGTCGCGCACGACGCAGCGCCCCGGCAATAGTGCCTTGGCGGGGCGGTGCGGTCTGACACCTAAAGTCAGCTCGGTCTACATTCAATTGCTGGACGCCGACGAAAACCGTGTCGCTAGAAAAGTGTCCCAATCAACTTTTCCGATGTACATGCTACGTTCCGATGGCCGACACGATGGCCGACACGATGGCCGACACGATGGCCTACGCGGTGGTCGCGGCTTCTACCTTGGTGGTTACTGTCTCTAAACTGCCACCCCGGCTTCCACCCCGTGAGCGTGCTCTAAAAAAATATTCCCCGGGGAACAGCACTCGATTTGCTCAAAAGCCTCGCTCGCACACACGTCCCTCAACGTGAGTCGTTTTTCAGGGGCTACGGTCAACAAACCCAACACCAAATCCCCGAGCCCCTCGAATTCTATCAACATCCTTGCACCACCAACCACGTCCCCAAGGTTCCTGGTCTCTTTCTGTTGGTATTCCACGAATCTCGGATCCTCCGAGCTTGCAACGCGCCACAAAGCGTATCTGTCGTAGACGAGATACACTAGGAGAATCCCCACCGACCAGATATCCGAAATAAACGAATCGTAGCTCAGTCGCCGAAAAATCTCGGGGGCAGCCAAAATTTTCGACCCCACAACTCCGACGCTGTCGCGGCCGACGATCGCCGAGCCAAAGTCGATCAGCTTCAGCACGCCGTTCCTGCCAACGCAGCAGTTCTCTAGCTTTATGTCACGATGACTGATGTTGTTGGCATGCAAATGGCACAACGCTGACACCAACTGCTTGAAAAAACACAGTCGCGCGACCCCGGGGGTGAATCTGTCGCGTAGCTGATGATCGAGAGGAACCTCCACATACTCCATCACAATGTACGGCTTGCGCCGGCCAACAACAAAAGTGTCCACAAGCTCAACCACATTGTGATGGCCGCCCGCACGACGCATCAATGAAGCCTCCCGGGAAACACGCTCCAGATACTCTTTACGCGACTCGTGTTTCTCTGGAGGCGCAAACCCTTTCACTGCAAAACACCGAGAATCCTTGGTCTCATGGAGATACACCGTTCCATGCACACCAGATCCAAGGGCACGCACGGGTTTCCCGTACTTCCGAGGAAAAACAAGGTGCATTTCTTGGGCCAAACCAGAACATTTCTGTCTTCGAGCTGCTCAGATCCAACGGTTTTTTTTAGCGCATTGTTTTTTATCCCCGCCTACACCGGGTAACTTCTCTCTCTTATCAAGGAAAAAGATTCTGTGGTCGTGCGGCTCTTAAAAAAAAGGAATACCTATCGTTTATTATCCCTTTGTTTTAAAAAAAACCCTTTTTTTTCGCCCTCAATCGAACGACCCCTTTTTCTTCTCTAGCGCAAGCCATGACCACCGCACAGTCCCAGGCACGAGGGCCGATGCGGATTCCAGGCCGCTCACACGAGCCCGACACAACCGATTGGACCTGGACTTCCCCGTCTTTGCAGTCTGTTCTGCGGAGCAAAAGGTCGTCTTCGTTTAGCATGGCCGGAACACGCGGCCGTTTGAACAGCTTTGCCAGCGATACCGACAGTTTATTCTCGAACTCTCCGCCACAAACGTCTTATTCCGACTTGGGCGAAAGTTGGGACCCGCTTTCCAACGATGAGCTGTTCAAAAATCCCTTTGAAACACCCTCCCAGCCCTCGCCACGCTCCTTCTCTCCTCCCCCACAACGTCTCTCAGCACTTTCTCCGTCCAGTATTCAGTCCAATCTGTCCAAATCGCTCAATTTTCTCAGAGCCGCATCGATGGCTCTGGCTGTCCACGACCCGCTGTCTACGAACCGCTTCAACATCTCCAGGACCTCGGCACACGAGAGAAGATCAACCCTTCTCAACCGTAAGGAGATCCCATTGGCCACATTTAAACGGTCTGTGACCACTCGGCCCGCTCTGGCACCGCGCGGAGCCCAATCCACGGTCTCACACGGCCCCATTACCTACTACAGACGCTCGTGCAGGTCACGTGAGCCCCGGATCAACTCGGATTTCCTGCGTCTGTATGCTATGGACAACTCTGCCAAGGTAAACGGTCATCTTCCAGTGTCGGACGAGGAGATAGACATGTACGAGTCGTTCATGGCGGGTTCATCGCAGTGTACGGTGTCCGACACAGACTCAGTGTTCTCGATCGACTCCTTTTCCGACGACTTTCTCGTCGATTTCAAAAGAGACCTGGTTCGTCAAAAGACATTGCTACTCAAAATTGGCTCGCTATCAAGAAAAAAGTTGTGGGAGTCCGTTGTTCTCCCCGCACGCTCGGATACTCATCTTTCCAAAGACCGCTACGTCAGAAGCTACCGCAGCTCCCGGTCCTACAGCTCGGCTTCGCGCACATTGCCATGGCTCGCATGGGAAGACGTTGCTGCCACCCAAACAAACGGGTATCTTGCGGGCAGCGATACCCAGTTTGTGTTGAAAGGCTGGTGTAACGAAAGATGGTTACCCACCTAAGTCCAACCTCCGCGTGGTTGGCCATTCGCATGTCAAAGGTGATCCATTTGCAATTGCATTGCTAGATAATTTCTCCTACATATCGCCTGACAATTTTCCACTGACAATTCAGTAGAATTGAGTGTATTTGTAGGCATAATAACCGGTCGAGGCACCTCCCAACGCAACCAACATTGCTGGAATTGGCTTGAAACCGGCCTTGAGACTTCTGCTCAAACCGGCAACGAGAACCACCGACGATGCAAACAGTGCAGTGTGTATTCCGTACTCCTTGTTCTCTTTCAGGAGATAACCTGCAGTAAAGTACAATGCCGAAAGCGAGGTACCGGCGACGAGACTAGGAATCGAGCCTTTTCTGGCATACCCCATAATACCCCCAATGAGGGTCAATCCTCCCATAGTAAAACTTGGATGTTCCTGAATGTGTTAGTAAGCACATCATGAGAGTCTGGGTCATTTTACTCACCATTTTGACGGCTATCTCTTTAGATGAATATTCTTCAACCTATTAGTTTAGTAATAAAATCTCTGATTTTTATCGAATGCTTTTTTTTTCGCTCCAAAATTTCTTTCAATTTCGATCGAACTCATTTGCCGAAAGGACAAGAATTTTGAGAAGTAATTACTTCATGAATCGGACAAACTGGAAGCACATCAAATGATTTCAACCTTTCGGTAACCGTCTTTGCATGTGTACCGATCAACTGCTGTTTTGGGCAAGAAACCAACTCCGGAAAAAGCCACTATTCTACGGTGGCGGTGCGGTGTGGCGGTGCGGTGTGGCTGCTAACCCCAGGTTCTCTGGCCCTGAAAAAAAAAAACCTATCATCAACCATTCAAATACCTAGCCTTATATCAATCCACTTCCGTGGAACCGTGCCTCTCAATGGTGTCCAGGACACTTTTTGCTGATCATAGGTCTCCCGGAAACTCCGCTTCCGAAAAATGCTACACTTTAGTGGAGTCAAAGGTGGAGATTTCAGCAGATGACGAATTCTCTGCAGCGAGTCTGATCAACCATGTCAGTGAATTTCTGGCAGATAACTCTGTTTCGGGGACCACACAACCAGAGTCGCTACAGTTTTCACTAAGCTTTGTGTGCAGCGAGCCATTTGGCATTTATCGTGGCGAGTTCTGCTACAATCCTCTTTCTCGGGACAACCCTGCACCGGCCAAGGTTCTTTCGGGCCTCGACACCGCTCTGTGGTTGCAGTGGCTTTCTCGACTATTTTTGGTGGGCAGTTTTGATAACGACTATGGTTTTGGAATCATTGATGATACCGCCAACTCCAAGAAGTTCGTCGTCACCGGCGATGTGAAGGGTCTCCCGGGAAGGGTGCTTTTTGAGCTCGATTGCACGGAAATTGAGAACCATGATTTTTTCCATTTGGGAGAAGACTTACAGATCAAGTATGACCGGGAACTGCGATACAAACAGCTGATCAAAAACTTGATAACTAAGAACAAGCAACTACAAACCGATCTGGCCGAGTCTCAATCGGCCCTGAAGCACTATAGCCGGCTGAGCGAGAAACTTCGGACTCGGGTCAATCAGGTGGTTGTTCCCATGTTGAACGAGAAAAAGCGCGCAATTCGAGATCTGAAAGCTCAGCTGGGCGATAAGCCGGATCTGGACTTTGAGAGCATCCGTGAAGACCGGCTGATCAACGTCCAGCGTCCAAATGTCCCTATTAAGTTCGATTTCCGCGAGAGTCGTACGGATGATTACATGCAGGAGATTGAAAAATATTCTCCTCGAAAAAAAAAAAAAACCGTGCGGGAATCACCATCAACTCCGACGCGCAAACGGAGAGCCTCGCAGACGGTGAAAGAATCGCCGTCGCCGTCGCTGTCGCCGTCGCCATCACCGTTCCCGGTACAACAACGTACCGTCTTGAAACATTCGTCGACCGAAGACGATGACGCCGACGCCACCGAGGACGATTACAGAGAGTCTACCGACACCGAGCGGACTGCCTCCGAGTCCGGGAGCTCGACAGAATCGGACCAATCATAACGATCAACGGTTCACAACATTTAATAGCGTATAAAAACCCTTATGAACAAACTATTCCAGTCCTGGAAGCTGCTTGATAACCTTGTCTGCCCGAGTAACGTCGATTCCGGCGTTGTCCGGCTCGACAAACTCGGCAACAACCTTGTTGTCCTCGAGAGCAAGCACGAAACGGCGAGCTCTTCTGTTTCCAAACACCGCGGTGGCATCGAAGTCAAGTCCAAGAGCCGAAACAAACTCGCCCTTAGGATCAGCAAAAAACGACACGTTCGAGGCATCTGCCTTGACACCGAAACTCTCCTTCCAAGCATTCATCACGAACGCGTCATTGACGGCGACCACCACCAGCGTGCGGAAGCCCTTGGCAATGAACTGTGGTAACAGCTGCAGGTACCCAGGCACACAAGTCTCGGTACAAGCCGGCGAAAATGCGCCCGGAACACCCAAAATAAGTGCCCGTTTTCCCTGAAGCTCCTTCACCAAGTTGATCTTATCAGAAGGGTTCTTCTCGAACAGCGTCACGTCCGGAATGGAGGCTCCTGTCTTGATAGTGCTCATTGTTCTCAAATACTGTGTCGCAAATCTGTTGGCCGAAAATAGTGGACTTTTTGCGTATGCCAGACTTCTAAACATTTTGGATGATTTCTATGATTCTTTCGCTCTTTATATAACTGTGTATTCTCCGCAATTGCGTTATTTATATCGGCTGGCAAATAGCAACTGTGTTTTCTCTGATCAGCATACTGTGTTGCTTAAATACTTTTCCCGAAACATTGGCTCGATTTTTTTTTTGCCCTCGCACGTTTCGCCGCATTTGCCCCGGGTCCCGGCCATGGAAAATCGCGGGGGTGACTCAGGAAATTGTGATTCCGAGAAGCGCGTGACGGCAATCATTTTTGCGGATGCCGTCGACGCGAGTGCACGTCGATCGACGCGTCGCTATTGCTGCCGTTGCTGCTGCTCCTTGACCCAGTCAAAAAGATACCTAGCATCCACACAGACACCAACTACACTGTGATTGCCATGCATCACCGAACAAATTGTGTTCCCGAAAAGAACTGTCCTGGCCGTCTTCACGTCGTTGTCCGAAACACAAACCTTGGCCGTCGCCCAGTCCAGATCTACCACAGAAAACGGCTCGTCTGAGCCTTCCACCTGTCGCATCCCGATCGGCTCCACCCCAAGAAACTCGTACCCAGCCAGTCCCCGGTGCAAGCCAAACCCCTTGTATTTGGCGTAGCTTTCCTTCAGAGCCCAGTACTGCGACAAATACGAGGCCTGCTCACTAACTTCGAGACTGTGCACGCGAGATCCAATCTCGCGTTTCTCTCGTGGTGTAAAGATGTCTGCAAAGTCGCGGAGATAAAAATCGGCCGTTGATATCTGGAACGCGTCGATGTCTCGTGGGTTGGCTAGATCCAAGCCAACCGCGTGGTTCCCACTCGTGTCGACCGCCACCGCCACGATTCCGGCCTCGTCAGATAGATTGAACTGGTAGCTGCGGTTGCTCAAATACGGCTTGCCGAGCTCCTCGCGGGCCATCTCTAGCTGAGTCCACACGCTTGCGTCTCCCTCGTAGCAAGCCACCACGTACGGCAGCAACAACGCATTGAACAGCGTTTGTATCTGATCGCTGCGAATTTTCTTGTTCAACACTCTGACCTGTGTCTTGAGACTCAGCATCCGAAGACACAACTCCATGTTGAAGTCGTCCTCGAGAAACTGCTGCGTTTCCTCCGTGTCTGTCTGAACATAGAAAAGTAACGTTTCTCCCGGATGTGCTTTCAAACACGCTTCCAGCGACTGTATGGAGCGTTCGAGCCCCATCTTCGCAATCCACTGCTCTTCAACATCCGTCCCAACACCAGAAATCCTGTTTCCAGACTCTGGAAATTTTCCGAAAATCTTGGTCAAAAAAACGAAAAAAAATTGAGCCGCACGCCATAAACTAAATAAAATAAGTTTTTTTTTTACGAACTTGGCATTTGGTGTTTGCCCGGAGCCGTACGGTATACGGAATTCGGGCATTGTCCAGCTTCAAAAATAGATTCATAGATACAGGACGCTGCGCCTCGCTGAACATTAGGACCCTTGGTGCGTGTAACTGCTGCGGAAGTTGCATATCCCTTAAAAAAAGGCATTAGAATAAATATCGAAGCTTGTCTTGCTTCATTACAAAGCAGGTTGATAATACCTGCTCACAACATCAGACCATGTCTGCGACCGCATCTTTTACCATACCATATTCAAAAATCACGGCAGTCATTTCATCTGAGGCCAGTGTTTTCTCCTCATTGACTGCCAAACTGGCTACAGAGACTAACTCCGCTCGTGCCACCTCTGATCTCTACTACGCACAGCTTGCTCAGGCATCGATTTCCTACTATTCGCTTTTGGAAGTGCACGCCACTGCCACCAACAGCGATGTGAAAACGTCAGTGGCGTCGCAGGCGCTCACAGCGTCGTCAGCTCTGGCCTCTGTTTACCGAGAGTCGGAATATTTCGACGGACATAAGCCCGCAATAGCTTCCAATTCGGTTTTTCTTGCATTTATGGTTATTTATCTCGGATTCCATCTGGTGACTGGATTAAAGTACAGACAATGGTGGTTTTTCTACAGCTGGATTTGTGGATTGGTTCTCGAGGTGCTGGGCTACATTGGTCGACTTCTTTGCAACCGAAACATGACCAGTTTTGACGACTTTGTCATGCAATTGGTTTGCATCACATTGGCTCCCTGTTTTTTCATGGCCGGAATTTACTATCTACTGGCCCAGTTGGTGGTGGTTACAAACTCAAAACTGTCATATTTGCGACCAATGATGTATTCGGTCATATTCATCGTGTGTGATGTCATCTCTATCGCTCTTCAGGCAGCAGGCGGTGGAATCGAGTCTGGTGCCGTGGGAAAACTTTCAAAAGTCGGCCAGCACATTTTCGTCGCTGGACTAGCGTTCCAGGTGTTCTCCATGCTGATGTTCCAGATGTTTTGGTACTATTTTTTGTATCGCATGGCAAAGGTGTACAAAAAAGAGGGAGATTCCTCCTTCAACCCCAAGTATGCTTCCATTAGGGCCCGCAAAATGTTTATATGGTTCCCCGTGGCAGTTTCGACGGCCGTGGTTTTCATTTTTGCCCGTTCCATCTACCGGTTGATCGAGCTGATTCACGGTTTTGACGGAAGACTCGCTACGGACGAAAAGTATTTCATTGGATTAGAAGGTTCCATGATGGTTGTTGCCATCTTCATCATGAGTGTCTTCCATCCGGGCTTTATTTTTGGTCGCGAGAAAATTCCTGTGCGCAGGAAAAACGCTAACGGCGAGCAGATTCTAGAGGGGTCTGTGGACAGTTTAGAAAAATGATTGCAAATTGCAGCCTAAATAGGAAAAGGAAGTTTGAAAACCTGCTATTGTTCGTAGATTGAGGCTAAGATTTCCGATTCACGGTCTTCATTAGTGGCTCTGCAACCTCGGCATAATATGTGTTTCCCTTGACAACGTGAGCCGCAGAGCCGCAAGTACATTCCCTTTTTTTTTTTGAATTGGTTATGCCGAGTTTCAACCTCAACCCAAGCCGAATCGTTCAAACGACCGTCTCTCGCAGGAAACAGTGTCCTGTGTTTTGCTTCCTTCTTTCTTCTGTCTGCACAGGTGTTTCTGACCTTCCGCTACTCACAGTTTGTCTGTGGTGTTTTTTTGCGTACTCGGCATGACTGCGGGAGCTATTGGATTCACCGGTCGAGCCTGTCTGTCGAGACCCAGCACATACACGACTGCTGGTGATGGTCATTGCGACAGCTGTCGGCCTGATGTCTGCAGGCAGCGCATCGTCGTCTTCGGCGATTATCCCCGGCTCGTTGCACAAAAATCTGGGGAAGCTGCATGCAGATCCGGAGTTAAGCGCGCAGCAGCTTCGAAAATATTTCAACGTGCTGCTTTTCGTGCTAAGCTTGGCCCCTTGGCCCTGATTATGTTGGATTTCCGGGCCATTTACTGTGAAGTCGAATATTCTGAAAGACTCGCAAGCATTCTAATGGGAAAGCAGGTTTATTTGATGGTGTTGGATTCGTTGACGGTTGTTCTAGCAAGTCTTTTTGTGACTGTGGTTCATCCGGGACCCATTTATGGAAAGGGAATCTGTGTGAAAACATCCAAATAGTGACTGAATGAGCCATTCTACTAGCCTTTTCACCCTACTCTCTATAGCCAAAGAAAACGGTGTTTGAAAATTGTTCGAGACATTGCTAAAAAAAAACACTCTTTTTGGTAGCCAGATCGACAAAAATTAATTATCAGAAGTATTCATTTTTATCAAGTAATTAAAACAGTCAATCTTATATCAAGTAATTAAAAACACTGAATTTTGTCTCAGCACAGCTACTATCAAAGCACATCAGCTCAGATGCACTCATATTGAATTAAAATTCACGAAGACTCGTCCTTCTTAGTCTCGTCGGTCATTTCGACGTGAACCATTCCGTCCTGTTCCTTCATGGCCTCGCCCAGAGATCCTTCTCCGAGTTGCGAGATGTCAAATCCGTTGTCCGACAAGTACTGCAAGAAATTGATATCCTCTCTCTGCATGGCTTCCTGGTCCACAGCCGGGAGGAAAAACATCGCCAGACATCCAGACAAGATGGCCAGAGCAGAGGCAAGGTAAAACGGAGCCTGCATTCCCATGTCGCCTGCGTAATGTTTCTGGAAGCTTGGGAAAGCATAAGTTCCGCAGAACGCTCCAATCTTACCGAAAGCAGCGGCAATCGAATAATACACACCACGAACAGGGGTAGCGGTCGTTTTCGAAGCAAGCAACCCAATATTGTTACCCGGACCAAACTCTCCAAAGGTCAAAAAGATACCGTAAACGACGGTAAAAGCAGCAATGTGCTTCTTCAACGTGCCGTACAAACCAGCCATGATGAAGCCAATCACCGATTGCAGCATGACACCGACGAAAAGCGTGAGTCTTGGACCCAAATAGTCCGTCACGATGGCTCCGACAAACGAGCCCGGGATGTAAAACAGGTTCAACACCACGTTCCAGCCAAAAGTCTTGTAGAGATCGCCGTCCGGAATGATCGAGTCCAGAATTGGAGTCGAATAGATACCGAAAGCGTAGACAGAGAAGTCGTAGATCCACCAGATAATCATCACAATGATCAGTCTAAACCAGTAGTATCTGATCACCAGCAACCACGGCACCTTCACCTTTTTGAAGTTCATCTTCTTGAACTGCTCTCCCTCTTTGAACTTGAGTCTCATGACAAACAACGACAGAGGTGGAATGGCTCCGATTCCCAGGGTGATTCTCCAAACCGGCTGCAGATGGTCTTCACGGCAAATCCACAGCAAAACCATCGGGACAAACGCCGAAATAACGAAACCAAGATCAATCATGAAGTTGGTGAACCACGCAAAATACCGGTTTCTTCTTCCTGCAGGCAGCAGAGCCGAAGCTTCAGCGCATGCTGCCGATCCTGTCGGATACTCAGCACCGATAAACACACCGAGGAAAAATCTGTACGCAGTCAGGGCGGCAAACAAACCACCTGCATTGCCGCCAACGTGTGCCTGAGTCCCAACACCCCACGAGCCCGCACACAAAATTGCAAACAAAATCAGTCCTCCAGACGAGATAAGCATTCCTGCCTTTCTGCTGACGTAATCAGAAACCACTCCAAAACTGAGCTGACCAACAACAGTACCGACAAATGCAATGGACGAAATGTTTTGCAGTGCATTGGACTCTGTGTACTGTGTTCCGTAGATCCGTTTCAGACACGTGGATGCCGTGCTGATCGAGTTGTTCACGTAACCGTCCGAAAACAAACCTGCTCCTGCCGTAAAGATAGGCCAGTAAGATCTCTGCTCTTTCGGGCTAATTGCCTCTTCGGGAATATATGCCGCCCGGCCCTGCGAGACCGAGGTGTGAACCCGGAGTTCTTCCTCGATCTGGTTGGCCGACTTGCCAAAACGGACCTCTTTCCTGAGAACGCTTGGGATGTCCACGAAAATGCCCATTTTTGTCGCAACAGGTGTCAAATCGAAGAAAGAAACATCATTTCCACGGATTTCTTTAGTATTTATACCTGCAGCTTTTTTTTGTTGGCTTAATTTCGCCAAAATCTTTTTGCTGTGCATGAATTAAAATAAAAGCACATGCGCGGAAATTAATCTCACCAACGCACGCGGTGCGCTACGTTCTCAAAGCACCGAACCTGCCTGCAACAGAGCCCATGCCGGGTGACAGCTCGGTATCGGGTGAGCCGTTGGGCATCGGGGAGTGCAGTTCCCGTTCCATTCTTATCGCTGCTTATCTCTAATGCCTTGGAAGATAAGGTCGCTGCGTGTTGTGTTGGCGCCAGACGTGCTAAGTACAGATAACAAACGCCTCTGTCTCTAAACGGCTAAAAATTACAGGTCACAAAGTTGCCGGCAGATTAGGAGAGGGGGCGGGGGTGGTAACCGACGGAGTGTACAGAGCTGCACCGGGAGCCCGCACGTGGCCGTGTGCGCCGGTGAGCCGACAAGCCTCTTGTTTGGAGAGAGCTTGTCGGACGTGAGCGGGAGAAGAAGAGTCTTTCTGACGAATCAGTCGGTCGGACGTCATTTGTGTCACCGCGGAAGAACAGGACATGACGCATGAGGACAGCACTTCTTTCCTGGCTTTTCTATACCTTCTTTTGTCGACATGCAGGGGTCTCGCGCATTTCTTATCTTGCTGGAAAATTCCGGAGATACAGCCACCTGCACGGACGGACGGTCGTCGTGGTCGATCGACCGCGTCGCTTGCGTCTACAATTTTTTTTTTTTTTTTTTTGCAAGCTTCTCGCGTCGCGAGATCCAAAACAACGCGAACGCGTCTTTGTAGAAAAGTAGTCCTTCCTTCTCCTTTCTCTCTCTTTTCTGTGAGCAATCCCCCGCCAACGATGGACTTTCTCGCAGAACTCGACGACCTGCCGCTGGTCTCAAAGACCAAGACGTTCAAGAGCAACACGGAGGTTGCGGAGACGGAATCTTCGCGGCCTCTTTTTGAGAGTCTTACCCCCTTCAAGGAGCCCTCGAGTCGCCACACGGGGCTCAGTCTTCTGGGGATCAACTCGTCGCTGATTCAGAACGTGATGAACAGATTGAGTGGCAAGCCCGAAAACGATGAAAACGAGTCTGACGACGAAGACGACGTCATCACACAGACCTTTCACCAGAGCACGCAGACACAGCATATACAGCATACACCGAGGGAGCCGTTGGCCACGGCCATTGCGACGGCTCCTTTGGAAACCCAGATAGAAACTGTTGAAAAGGCGGATTTTGTGGAATCACAGGCGGAAACGGTCGACGTGGCCGAGACACAGACGATTCTTCCCACAGAGCCCGAGACTGTGTCGCGTCGGGCTGCTGCTATCATTGACGAGTCGGAGGACGAGAGTGAGGAGGAAAAAGAGGCGATTTTGGATTTACAGAAGGAAGATGAGATCGACGCGGTCGAGAGTTCCCAGGTAGACGTTGTCGATGAGCTGATCAACACCATTGAGAACTATCATGCCATGACGAGACAAGAGAAGATCGAAGCTCGAGTGATGGAGAAGAAGCGTCAACGGGAGGAGGAACAGGAACAAGACGAACAACAAGAACAAGAACAAGAACAAGAGACAGAAACGGAACACCCAGAAACTGATCATAAGAAGAAACCGGTCTCAAAGAAGGCAGACGAGCTTCGACAACTGGCAGATTTGGTGAGACAGAACGAGCTGATCAAGAAGTCCAAGTTTGTGTTGAAAAAACAGGACACAGAGAAGTTCAATCCGCAGCGTTTGCTGGACGAGTTTGATCGGGACTCGTCTGACGAGGAGGTTTTTTCGCACCAGAGTGTCGAGAACACCCCGAACTCGTCTCCCAGAAAGCCGGAGCCGGCCAAGATCGGGCCGGTTGTCAAGGACAGTCTTGTTGTGCGGAGCGACGTGATTGAGCTGGACTCGGACTCGGACGACGACATCAACGAGCTCAAGTTTGGCACGTCGAAGAAGACGGTTTTTGAGCTGAAGCATCGGCTGTCGAAGAAGGTTCAGAAGGCAGTTCCGAAAGCGAAGACGATCAAGACTCTTTTGCACGAGGAGAAGGCGAAACAGCTGCGGCAGTTTGTGGAGCAACGCAAGAAGAACGCCGACAAGGTGAACGAGAATCACAAGGATGAGGACGAGATCTTGCGGCTTTTGCACGAGGAGATGGAGCGGAACAAGAAGATCCGCAAGCAGGAGCAGGAGAAGGAAGCACGCAAGGCGATTCTTTTGCAGAAACAGGCGAATGGCGAGGAGGACGAGAGCGAGTTTTCTGACTATGGTGATGTTGAGAGTGGGGAGGATGAGGAGGAGGAAGAGGAGGAAGAGACAGCAGAGAACGACAACCAAGTCGCTTTACAGACCGACCAACCCAAGGAAAACTCTCAGGAAGACGACCAACCGAGCATCACGTTTGATCTTGGGGGCGATAACCCGATGAAACATCTGTCACTTTCGGACGTTTTTGCGCAGACGCTGCCTGCAAACAAGTCATTTGAAGGTCTGGATCCGCTGGAGGTTGTCAAGAGACTTCGGGAGCAGAATCGCGATGAGACGGGCGAGTTTGGCGAGGTTTCGCCGAACGTTTCTGTTGTTTCGCCGAATGTTTCGATGATCCAGAGCAAGTTCACGTTTATAGACGACGATGCGGACGAGGACGGTGAGGATGACGAAGAGGACGGTGTTGTTTCGGCTGCTGTTCCGGCAAAGACGCTTCTGGAGAGCCAGAACTTTCTGCCGGACACCCAGGTGGACTTCCCGCAGACGCAAGCGGTGAAGGAGACAGTTGAGGAGTCAGACGGCGAGCAGCGCGAGCAGCGCGAGGACGATGGGACGGACGACGAGGACGACGAGGACGACGAGATTCGACAGCAACGGGCAAGAAAGATGAGAGAGGCTCGGAAGCTCGAGGAGAAACGGCGCAGACAGCGCGAGAGAGAGTACCGCAAGAAGGGGCTGAACCAGGTGATGGAGAACGAGGCTGTTGAGTCGGAGGACGAGTGGCACGGCATGGGAGGAGCGGACGGCGAGTCGTCGGACGGAGAAAACTCCGAGGACGAACGCATGTTGGACGACGGGACGAGTGTTCAGGTGGACGAGAACGAGATCCGTGCTGCTCTGGTGAAGGGCCAAGTGGAGGCGGACGATGCGATGGTGAAGAAGATCTTCAAGGACATCAAGACGGGTGCTTTCCGCAAGAGACGGGCCAAGGACGGGGCGTACGAGCTGGATTTGAGCGACGACGAGGACGACCAGATTCTGCGGTTCTACAACAATCGTCGTGCGGAGTTTCAGCGGCAGCAGCTGTTGAAGAACAAGGACGTGAAGGTTCTGTCGAAGGAGGAGAGTTCGCGGGCGTTTTTCAACACGATTGTGACGGACGAGAGCCAAGCTCCGTACCAGTTTGAGGAGCCGTTGGTTGACGATGACGCGGATGACGATGACGAGACGAACAAGCCATCAAAGAAGAGAACGGTGGACGACGACGATGGAGACGACGACGACGATGAGGAGACGGTTGTTCGGCCCAAGAGACGGAGAATCACTCGCGAGCAGGTCCGGTCGATGATCTCGTTTCTGGACGAGGACGACAACGGCCATCTTGCGCAGAACGCGATTCTGCTGGACTCGGACGACGACGGGTTTGAGGAGTTGAAGAGCATGCGACAGAGTTCCGGGATCGGGCTTCCGAAACGGAGTCTTGGGGTTGGCAAGAAGACCATTGTTGAGTCTGTGGACGTGGACGTGGACGTGGACGAGAACGAGATCGAGGGAATGGGCATTCTTGCGTCGCGGTCGAGCTCGGTGACGGCCAGTTTCCGGTCGGCCAAGCGGGCCAAGATCGGTGCGGGAGGCAAGGTGTTCCAGGAGGTGAACGTGGTGACATCGTCGAAACAGTCGTTCAGCAACAAGGGTAGTGTGACGGGCCTGACGAACCAGAAACAGACGAGTTTTGTGAGCGGGAAGGTGAACCGGATCCAGGAGGAGCTGAAAAGGGCCCGCAACAGCGGTCTTCGCAGTCTCTCGGGCCACGGGGGGTTCCAATGAGCACACAGGAGATATGATTTGGGTTGTATTACATTATTTTCTGAACTATTCACTGGAAAGAAGAAGACAGTGCGTCGCGCAATGCTGCGTGGCTGACCCGCGAGCTCAGCACTCCCTCGTTGAGAACCGATCCCGGACCGTGCCTGACTATCCGGTTGCCGTTTTTGCTGAAATACATGACGGAATGTGCGCCGTTGAACGCCACGGTGCGCGCGTGGTCCTCTGGCGGCGATGCTACGGGTTTGCCGATCAGCTTGCCCGTTTCTGCGGTGACCAGCGACGAGTTTGGGATCAAACTCGACAGCCAGCCGGACGGGGCGATCGACTGCGACCGCGGTCGGTGTGGGATGTCCACGGGCAGCCAGGACCTTTTTGCAGGCCGGTGTGCCGCGACAGAGCTCAGAACCTCGGCCGTCGAGGAGTGGTGGAAGTACGGGGACGAGCTGACGGGGTCGGAGACGACGTTTGCGGCCGCGACGGGCGCTGCGGGCTGGTTGGGCGTGATCCATTTCATTGTCTGACTCTTGAGTTGGCTGGATGTCTGGACTCGTCGTGGAGTCGGCTCGTCGAGAAGACTCTCGAAGGACCGGGACTTGCGCAGCGGCGGACGAGCAGACTCGACAGACTCGACAGACTCGGCGTCGCTTGCGTCGCTTGCGTCGCTGTCCAAAATGTAGCTGTCCTTGACGGTGGACGGCGACGAGTCGGCGGAGTCCAGCTCGCGGCCGCAGACGAGGTGGAAATCGGCGATCTCCGGCGTGGATTTTGGCTCAAAACGGCCCAAGACGGGCACCGAGACGGGCACCGAGACGGAGCCGCTGTGCTCGCTGCTCTCGCTGCGCTCGTCGCGCTCGTCGTTTTCTGCAATCGCCGGCAGTTTTTCCGTGATGTTGAACCCTCGGATCGGAATTATGTTCTGTTCAGGAGCCTCGTAGACGGGCTCGGTCAGACTCATCTGCAGAAAACTCTCCTTCTTGAGCAGTCTTCTGCCTCCAGAAGACGGTTTTTGCAGACGCTCGAACGCAGCCTCGTCCACGGTGGAGTTGCTCACGTCGCTGTCGTCGAGAATCGAAAAAAGAGACGATTCCGTGGTTGCTGTGGTGTTGTTGGTGGTGGTGGTGGACTCGTCCGCGAGCGACACCGAAACGTCGTGTGTGTCAATGTTGTTGGCGATGTTTAGTTGTTGTGTAAGATACTCGAATTCCAGATGCAGGTTGCTGAACGTTGTTTCTGTAGTTCGCCAGTTCAAATTCCGTTCTTTCCACTCCCTGAACTCGCGCGGGCCGTGGTTCTGGGTCGCAGAGATGATCATCGACTGCTGGCTCTCAAAGTCCCGCAGCTGTTTCTCAAAAAACTCGGACCGCAGACTCAGCGACGTGAGATGTTGCAGAAAAATCGAAGAGTTCTCGATCCTTGTCGTCAGGTCCTCGATTCGCAGCTCGTTCTCAACCAGCGACGTCTGTGTGTCGTGCAACTGTTGCGATAAGCGGTGGTTGGTCTCCAGAGTCTCGACAGATCTCGAGGCCAGCTCGCTGAACCGCTCGATCAGTGCGTCCATCCTGGAGCTCATAGCGCAAAACAATCGGTGTGTGGTTGCAATTCTGGGGAACTAGTCACAAAAATCACTGTTGAGTTATATCTGCTCCGTGCTGCTTAAATCATTCTAAAAATCCGTGTTTACATTTGGCGAAAAAATTTTGAAAAGTAAACAAATTAACAATAGCGAAAACAATAAGATTTCCCTAAAAAAACAATAGTACAGCCTAGGGCACCCCCCTCCAGGTGTCTGTTATCACATTTCAGCACACCCATTTGGTGGCACCATGTGGGATCCTCTGCCCCGCGACAGACGACCGCTCGGCGATCTCCGCGTACAATCACAAACTGAACCCGCTGATCAGCTCCAACTGCTTGGCCAGATCCGCGTCCTGCTTCTTCTTTCTCTCCGAGGCCTCGTCCAGCGACTTCTGGTCCTGCTTGTGGTCCGACTTGAGCCCCTTGAATGCGTTCAAGTGCTGATCCTGCTTTTCCTCTACAGAGCCGTTCAGAGCCGTCGTGTGCAGCTCCTCGTTCTGGTTCATGCGTTCGATCATCGCCTTGGCAGCCTTGCTCTTCGACCGCTCTGCCTTCTTCGACCCTCCGCCATTGCGCGGTTTGGGCTTGGCAACCCGCGTGAGAGCCTTCTTCTTGGGCTTCGTCTTGGCCATGCTGGTGAAGGGTGGTGCGATGTTAGCCGGGGAAAGGATTGAAATAAGATCTATTTAAAAAAAAAAAAAAAAAAAAAAATTGTAGATACTTGAAAAATTTCAAGATTACCCGGTCTATCTCCCGTTTCTGCAGGCCCCCAAAAAAAAATTTAAAATTTTCTAGTTTTTCAGTCTGAAAATTTATTTCAACCGCACATAGCCAGCATAAACCTACCAACACCACGTGCAAACCACACCACCATGCCATCCACATACAACCGCGACAAGCCCTGGGACACCCCTGACATCGACAAATGGAAGATCGAGGAATTCAAGCCCGAGGATAACGCGTCCGGGTCTCCGTTCCTGGAGGAGTCCTCGTTCATGACGCTGTTCCCCAAGTACAGAGAGGAGTATCTGAAGCAGATCTGGGGAGACGTGACCAAGGCGCTGAACAAGCACCACATCGCGTGCACCTTGGACCTTATTGAGGGGTCGATGACGGTGAAAACCACAAGAAAGACGTTTGATCCGGCCGCCATTCTGAACGCCAGAGATCTGATCAAGCTACTGGCCAGATCTGTTCCGTTCCCGCAGGCGGTGAAGATTCTGGACGACGACACCGCATGTGAGATCGTCAAGATTGGCAATTTTGTCACCAACAAGGAGAGATTTGTCAAGAGAAGACAGAGACTCATTGGTCCGAACGGTAACACCTTGAAAGCTCTCGAGCTTTTGACAGGCTGCTACATGTTGGTTCAGGGTAACACTGTGGCGGTCATGGGTCCGCACAAAGGCTTGAAAGTGCTCAGAAGAGTCATTGAGGACTGTATGAAGAATATCCATCCGATTTACCACATCAAGGAGCTGATGGTGAAAAGAGAGCTGGCAAAGAGACCAGAATTGGCCGAGGAAGATTGGTCGAGATTTCTTCCTAATTTCAAGAAGAAGAACGTTCAACGCAAGAAGCCTAAGCAGGTCAAGGACGCTCAAGAGAAGGGCAAGGACAAGGAGAAGAAGGTTTACACTCCGTTCCCTCCACAGCAGACTCCTCGTAAGATTGATCTGCAGATTGAGTCTGGTGAGTATTTCCTGGGCAAGAAGGAGAAGAAGCTGAAGGAGCTGCAAGAGAAGAAGGACAAACAGGACGAAATGAAGGTGAAGAAGGAGCAAGAGCGGGCAAAGGATTACGAAGCTCCGTCAGAAGAGGTGAGAGAGAATCCTTTGTTGAAGAAGGAGAAGAAGGAGAAGAAGGAAAAGAAGGAAAAGAAGGAAAAGAAGGAAAAGAAGGAAAAGAAAAGAAAGCATGAAGATGGAGATGAGAAGGTGAAAAAGTCCAAGAAAGCAAAGAAAGAGGACGTCGATTCGGATTAGAACGACTATGTAATCGATACACGAGTGCGCATGTTAAGATCGTAGGTATAATACAAGTTAAATGTCGAAAACAAAATAAATCCACTGAGTTTACGGCTGCCACCGTCGAGCCGTGTCAATTGTGCTGTCTCTGAACGACGTCCGTTCCGAGTCGTCGAAAGGATCTCTGATCGTCTCGTCATCGCCAAAACCCGGATTGGCTACCCCGTTGTAGCTCTCCATAGAATACCAGTCGTTCTGAGTATACACCGAGCTGGGCCCCACACTGGGCCCCACACTGGGCTCGGGCCGTCGTAGCTGGTTCACCATCGGCAAAAGCGTCTGATTGATCGCTCCAGGACCGGAAAACGGATGCAACGACCCTGTCGACTCGACATACCGCGGTAACTTTCGAGACTGTGCAGCCGTTTGGTAGTCGTATGTGAAGTTTTCGAACGACGCGTCGACCGACGAGTCGATTTCATATGTCTTTTCGTTGATTTGAATCCCATCGTTGTCCATATAGTCGTTTCTGTCCTTTCTGAAGTACAGAATTGCCGCCCCAATGCAGACCAAAACCGCCCACAACGCCAGCAACGCCAGAGAAACGTACAGCTCTATGGCTAAGGTCTTGCGGTACTTCCTGACGATCGTCTTCCTCGAGCTCGTCAACACCTGTTTCATCTCCTCGATGTACGAGTCCACGTCTCCGTCGTCGTCTTCACGACTCAGATAGTCGCTCGCATTAATTCTCGGCAGAGAAACCTGCGAATGCTCGTGGATCCACGTCAATGCTTCCTCCACCTTCTCCAGCTTGCTGGTGAGAGCACAACCGACAATCGTCGAGATCGGGTCGTACAACGGCGTCGATCCAAAAACATCGTCCAGCTTTGTGTCAAGCAACTCGATGAACTGCGATATCGTGTCGTTGATCGAATGTGTCGAGTTGTAAACCCAGCCCAGAACACTGTCGTTGATCGACGTCTCCTGGTCCTCCAGATACAAATTAGTGTCGTTCGTCCACTCGTGGATCGAGTCGTTAACACTGGCACTTATTGTGCGGCCGATCGACTTGAATCCGTCCTCCAAGGCGTCGGTGCTGGTGCCAGAAACCAGCCAAAGAAGAATCATTTGCAGAAGAAAACTCAAGATCCCCGCCAATCCAAGCAACAAAACAGTCAGACCAACGTTCGAGGTGACGTAATTCACCATCCATCGACAGTTGTTCACTTTCGTCTCGTTGGCCCCTCCAACAGCACGGCCAATCAGCTTGTTCACCATCGTTCCATATCGGTTCCGAACAGACTCCACAATGTCCACGGCGAGCTCGTGCCGGTGGAATTTCGCCTGGGAAACGGTCTCCAGCTGGCCCGCAGACTCGTTTATCCTGTCCCATTCGCGTTTCTCCATGTACATCTCGTAGAAAACAAACAGAACGGCAGCCACCACAAGCACAGCGATCATAACGGTCGACGCCTTGCGCGTTATTTCCCCGGCATCTCTATAAAAATCGTCGATTTCCGTCGTGGAGTGGCAGAAAGTAAGCGTTTTCTTCTGCGGAACCAGCAATTCGTCGGCATCAAACTCATTGTCCAGATGCCGTCCAATGCTCTCCTTCAGCAGCGAAAATGGCTCCTTGATCAAAGTCTCGGTGTGGTTCTTGACGTCGTCGAAATCGGGCAGATTCTTGGACAAATCCTCGATCTTGGTGTTGATCGAGCCGGAAATCTTCCAGTTTTTCAGCGAGTCGATTGTCAGATTCACCTTATTTATTTTGTCATTCACGTTGCTGGAATCGTCATCTCCGCTGAAAAAGTCCTCAACGTCATCCCACGCGCTGATCAGCGTGTTGATCACACTGGAAACGTCGTCCAGGCCGTCCTGGATGTCTCCTGCGAGAGAAACAATCGTGTTGTTCGCCACGTCAATCACGGCTTCTGTCGCGTTCAACGCCGCCTCCGCAACCCCATCCACGGCAGCCGTCAAAACACACACGTACGTTCCCAGAGTAAGCTCGATGGCGAACAGAATCAGACTCTGCGACCCAGTAACAACCATCTGAAGCGTCTTGACAAACGCTTTGTTGGCCTCCGTCAAGGATTCGGCTATCAAAACGTTCGCACCTTTGGACAAATAATGCGGCAGACTCGCCATCGACGACGCATACGACTCGGCATTGAAACACGCCGCATATGTCTGATCCCTGGCCTGCGAAAGCGCCGTGTCTAGCGACATCCGGAACATCACCAGCTTCACCACAATCAGTAAAAAGATGATTGTGTAATAATTGAGCCATGTCTGCGACCATCGCTCTTTCAAGTTCAAATATGGCCTTCTGTACGTGGTAAATGTGGGCTGTTCGCCTGGCCCACAGGTACGCGAGCTCTCAGGAGTGCACGTGTTGGAATGTAGTCGGTTCATTACTGGCCACATACAAAGACATCATGTTCACCACCGGCATGTTTGCCATCTTCACTTATATTATACCGTCCGTTCTGTTGTTTTATTCGTGTTTCAAGCTCCAGAAAGAGACACGTTTGACACCAAACAAATCTCCTACAAGGAAAAAAAAACAAATAAAAATCTAACCTGTCAATAATTTTTTCTTAATCTTTTTTTTTTTTTTTTTGAATTTTTCAGCTTATCTAAAATTTAATCTACACTTTGTCTCCCCAAGAATATATGTTCCAGCCCAAAGACCCGGACGCGGAAGAGTAAGCTTCAACACACTCGTCGCCTTCGCCGGCTCCGGCAGCAACAACCACAGGCAAAAAATGCTCGTTAGTTGGATGACTACTACGGTACAACTGTCTCCAGGTTTCGTTCTTCTCCATCTCCAACAGCCGGTCAAGAACGCCACTACCTTTATCCTGTGTTAATGCCGAGGTCAACAGCTCGTTGAACGGCTCAACGTACGGCAATGCTTTTCCCCCCGTGTACATCGCACGGCCCATGTCCCGGAGGTTGTGCACTGACATACCAGAGCAGATCACCACTCCATTGAGCGATCTGTACTTGGCCAGAATCTTTCCCAGCTGGTAATGCACGGGCATCAGCGACGAAGCGGTCAAGGAAACCTGTATCAATGGAACGTCCAAATCGAGTTTCTTCGTGTCGCTCGCCTTGGTGTCGCCAAAGGCAACCCGTAGCGGAACCCAAACTCCGTGGTCGATACCACGCTGAACAATTTGGCTTTCAAGACCACCTTTTTTGATCGATTCGCAGATATCCGTGGCGATTTCCTTGCTTCCCACCGTGTGAAACTTGGTAGTGTAATACTCGGGCGGAAATCCGTAGAAATCGTAGATCAGCTCGTTTTCACCGGGAGCAATGCCGAGACCCGGCTCTTCTTTGGGAACAGACACCTCGATCAGATTGCTTTGGTCCGACTGCCAGTGGGCTGACACATAGATGACGTAATCGGGCTTCAGAATGTTTTTGACGTAATCGCCAATCCTCTTTGTTGTGTCCCATGCACCTTCGTCCGATCCGAATCCTGATCCTCTGTCGGCAAATGTAGGTCCGCCGTGCGAGAGGAAGAACACAGGCGTTTTCGGAGACGTTTTGAACTCGAACGAACTCACCATGTTGTTTTTGTTTCCGCCAAATATACTCGTAATCTTAGAGAGTTGTCTCCACATAGACACTCCAATGACCAGTAATGACACCTCAACCAGAAGCCAAAGGTTCATTACCCATCGGCACTTTTTGTCTTGTGCAACCGACCAACGATCTGCTCGCTATTTAAATCACCCAATTTTTTTTTTTGCTAATCCGGGGAACTGTGGCGGTGCGAAACTTCGCGGCTTACTAAGCTTATTAATTTACATCACTTAGATAAGAATAGGATCTGAATTAATTAATTAATGCCAAAACAGTAGATACAACAACGTCACTTAAAAGAGCTCATTATTTGAAGTTGAGCGAGCCCTCAGATGACACCGACTTGCGGGCCGATCCGGTTCCTGCTCTTGGTGGGAAACGCGTGTCTCCGTCCTCCGCAGAGTGTCTGCAGGTACACCACAGCTCCTGGTTGGTGTTCTTCATCACGTCAGGGACGTGAGATCCACATCCGGTCCACGATTTTCTTTGGCAAAGAGGGCAAATAGCAGTAGAGCACATGATAACGTTATATTCCAGCTTAAAAAAGAGGTATCATTTAGTCTTAGATTTCAGCAATTTCCAACCCTATTTATATTCCACGATCCAGGATCCTCGCTGACATCCCTGGTATATTCGGCACAATTTCTTTTGTTTAATCTCCCACCCCCAATATCAATTTGATTGGCCCGCAGATAATAAGCTCTCTAGAAAACTCCACCCGGTGTGAGGTCATTGGCAAAAAATTGAATCATCGCGCTGGAATTTGCACATTTTCCGGGGCATTGACATTGCGGAGTCACCGTTTCAAGGTGGAGCCTCTTTCACGGTATGTAACTCGGCTTATATCACGCTTATCGCGCGTTTCACGATAGCAATCATTGTCTGTAAATTGAATTCGCGTGCCTTTGTGTGCGCAATAATTTGCCGATGACAGCTGTCTGATAGTTTGCCAAATCTTGAATCATGCCGCTCCCCACTCCTGGAAATTGTTTTGGTACCCCGGAAAAGCCGTTTGACCGTACAGAAAAAAAAATTCCCGGGTTTCGATCCATCTCAATCTACACTACTGGGCTTTACAACGGTAATATTGTCAAACTATTGGCGTGCCCCCCACCCCAATAAAAAGATGTATTATTGACTATTAAGCCTTCTCAATGATGAGGTCAGCGTCGTTGTCGGTGTCCATGACAAGTGTGATGTTAGGAACGGTCGAGGCTGGTGCAGCCGGTGCGGCAGGTGCAGCAACAGCAGCTGGAGCTGGTGCAGCCTCAACTGGCTTTGGCGCCTGCTCAGCAATCTTGGTTGGACCAACAGTCTCTGTGATGTCACCAACACCCCAGAAAGTCATCATGGCAATGAATCCAGTGGCCAAAGCTGCCTCAAGATCCACCTTGGACTCGTCGAGAATCATCTCGTAATCAAACTTCCATTGTCTCATGAGACGAACCTTGGCGACTCTCTCTCTGATCTCCTCGTCCTGGCCGCCAGGGTTAGTGAATTTCTCCAAGAACTTGGAGCCACGTGTCCAGGCGTACTTGTGGCCGTCGTTGAGGTAGAAAGTTCTAAGTCTGCCGGTGGTTCTGCCCGACTCACTGTTGATCTGTCTGTGTTGCAAACCCGGCTTGTTGTGGAAATCAATGGACTTGAGGAAGAAGCCGGCTCTGATGGTGGCAATTTCTTTTCTCGAAGGCATCGTACGCAACGACCAAACCGGGTTGGATGCAGACTCTCTCTGAATAACGTAGATTTTGTTTCCCTGGTCATCGAAAACGTTCACAAGGGTCTGTCTCTTGTCGTTATCACGTCTAATGTAGATGGCTTTTGTTGGGTTCGAAAGCGGAACAAAGTTGGCATCTGTAGAGTGGAAGTCCAACAGATCCTTCAGGTAGGCATGCTGAATGAAGTATGTAGCCACCGAGATGATCGAACTTTGCACATAAACAGCTGGCGCTTCGAAGATAGGCATCGCAAAGAGTTGTTTAGTTTAAAATGGTCTCTTTTTAAAATCCAGATAAGGAGAAAGCAAATGAACTAGTCTCACCAAATAAGCTCTGAAGAGGACAACTAGAGCAAAAGAAGTGTCAAATCAAGAAGGAAGAAATGTGCCCAATTTATACAAATTGCAAGCGCTGTTCGAAAATGGGGGAAACGTAAAAAAAAAGGTCCAAAAAAATATCCCAGCCCGCGTGATCGCGACAAGTTTTTTGTCGCGAAAAAAAAGAGAGAAAGAGTAACGTAACGCTCTTTGCAAGGTTGGCCAGCTCGTTTGCTAGCCTCTTTCAATTTACAACTCGACTCATCCTATATTATCAAGTGCTCGCTACGCATCGCACAATTTCGCGTTCATTATACCATGTCTAATAGATCCCCCATGCATCTTCCGCTCCGTGGCAGAACTTACTGCAAGCAACGGACGCAGACAACGGGTACTCAGAAAGCCCAACCTTCTCGTCTATATATTCGTCTGCGAAGTTGTCCTTTCCTCTTGCCATGGCACCCACAAACACACAGATGCTCTCGTCCTCGTCCAGACTCTCGATGATGTCCTGCGTTCTTTTCACGGGGGCGTCAAACGACAGCGTCACTTTGCGGCACTTGGTAGGAAGATGATCTGTGATCGGGTTTTTGATCACCTTCAGCAGTTTCTCCTCGGAATTCACCGATCTGATCGAGAGTTTGTGCAGCAGCTGCACCATCAGACCCGAAAATCTCTTGAACGTTCTTGGAATCCGCACAGACGGATTCACCTCCACCAAAACACCTCTGGCAGTTTGAATGTACACTTGTAGCTTTCCTGCTTTGTTGATAGGCGAGTCCAAAAGAGTCAATAGACATTGATGCGTGATGTCAGGTCTGGCTTCAGAAATGTCTCTTCCCATCTTTCTCAATAACCCCTGATGGTCATCACAGTTCAAGAGAGCATACTTGTCGCTGCCCGGTCCTCCTCCCGTGCTGATCTTGTGGGTCTCCAAGCATGCCTGTGCCAACACAACAATAAGCCTTTGTGTCGTCTTATCTTTGGAGCTCAATGGGGTTGGTTGCACAGGAATCAACGATGCCTCTGGCGCCTCTCTTTTAGTGCCATTCTTTTTTGAGTTGATAGCGTCTCTCTCTTTAGAATCCACCACCATTTTGTGTCTGTTTATTAGTTCTTTTGGTGTAATTACTCTCGTTTAGATCCTGAATCTAGTTATAAAATTTTTCAAATTTCCAAAAATTTTGAGAATCGGTGTGCGCTTACAAAAATTTGCTAACAAAAATAAAATAAAACCGTGTTGATCTGGTAAACAAAATAAATCTAATCGAGGGGGAGGGGGGCAACTGCACAAAATAAACACTTTTCCAAGACCCCATCGGTATGTCACTGAGCTCACAGGACTCATTTGATGACGACGATGTTGATTTCGACCAGCTGTTCCTAGCTTCCAAGTCCCAAAGCGCTCGTCCGTCCCAAAAGGGCAACCTAGTTCCAAAGGGAACCAACCCCCCGAAAACACGTGTGATCAACCAGGCCACGAGACCCATCAGACAGCCACCAGTGGTGAACAAGGCGTTTAGAGGCCCGGTGGGTTCTCCTAGGCCGGATGAAAACAATTCTCAAACACGAACGGTCTCATCTGGACCCCAAAGAGCCACCCCAGAGACCCAAGGGTCCGTTCCTAAAAGCACTTTACCGGATCCCGTGCTTCTCAAGGGTGAGAACGCGATTCTTCGTGCACAATTGGAACAGATAAGGCAAAAATATGAGGAGGAAAGTCAAAAACTGAAAGAACATTATAACGAACTACTCCAGGAGAAGACGACAAAGCTCGTGTCTTTAACAGAAACAATACACAAATTCAGAGAGGAAAACGAGTTTTTAACCTCCGAAAACAAGAGTCTTAGTTCCAAATTTGTTCCGCCGGTTAAAAGGAGAAAATTGCACGATGAATCCTTCGAAACATCAATTTCCCACAATGACACCACCAACCTTAGCACGACAACGCCAGCGAGAGTGCCAGAAAACACCAACATACTCCCCAGTGAATTGAAGTCAACCACCACAGTGGCGATCATCAATCAAGTTTCCGTTTTCCAGGACGAGAAGAACTCGTTTATTGAGGCTGTCTCTGCCCACGTCATTCCGGGACTCGAGAGATCGACTCTTGATTACCTGTCCAACATCTCCTCTAGTTTCAATTACGAGTACAAAGACTTTAAGCTTGTCAGAGACAAAGAAAGCATCAAGACTGCGTTGATTGATTATCTCATTGGATTCGAAAACAAGAACAGAATTGATCTGTTGCTGGCCAACTTCATCGAGATCCTGTTTGACTTTGTTGCTCAATCACACGAGAGACAAAACCTGTTTCCTGTTCCCTTTTTGCTTGCTTTGATCCATTTTTCGTTGAATTACCGTTCCAAAGCCATCAGTGCTGAGTCGCTACAAGAGGCGTTACTCAACGTGAACTTCATCCTACAGAACTTCACCATGATCCTGAAGCAGGACAAACCATATCTCTCGGTGGACGAGCTCGACATCACCACTACCAGCGACTCAAACTCCAACACCACGGACCTCAAGCTGGACGTGGTTCAGAAAACGATGCATCTGAAGATCCTCGATGTTTTCAGCACAGTTTACGCCATGGATATTGTTGAAACGTTGGCCAAGCTTGCGTCGTATTTCCAGCCCACCAACGAGCGCTACATAGTGGACTACTGGAGCGATTTCCCCAAGTTTCTGATCTCTCATGGGCTTTCGACAAAGACCCCAATTGGATTCGTCGCAAACCTGGTGGAGGTTTTGGCCTCGTCGATTAACGAGACGAGATTTGCATTCAATAATGCCAACAAAACAAAACGCGCAACGCTGACGAAAGAACTGACAGACATACTGGCGAATTTGATGTCGCTGTTGGGCCAAGGATTGGAGCTGGATCTGTCGATATACGGACTCAACAGGACATTGGGGTCGAATTATTGCTCGAGACTGTTGGACAAACTCGTGGCAAAAGAATCAATAACGTGTGCACCGTTGTCACATTCCTGGGACACCTATTCGGAGATTCTGGATTCTGTTGATTCGATCAGCCACAAGAACAAGCACGAAATCTACGTTCTGCAGCTGCGGATCCGGATTCTGCAGCTATTTGAGCTGTATTTCTCAGTGAACTCTGCCAAGACAATCAAGATGGAGACACTGACAGCGTTTATCTCGTCGATGGTGGTCCAATTGGGACAACAGCAGGAAATGTTTTACCGGTTTCCTCGATCCAAAAGCATCCCGTCTCGAATGCAGCTGATAACCGTGATTGTGAGACTAATCCATTACCTAGTTTCGGCAGAAGGAGACGTTTCGATTTCCGAACTGCCAAGCGTCACGTTGCGCGAGATGGTGATTGCACTGTTGCGAATCTCTGCAGAGAGCATCAAGCCTCTCTCGGCCGAGATGATGGCCAAACTTCGGCTGGAAGGCGACTTCCGTCATCCAATCTTCAATCCTGCGGTGGAAAACGAAGCCCATGAGCTATGGGGCATTGTGGACGAGCTGGAGGCAGTTCGTCTAGAAGACCACGTGAAAGAGGAGATGGTGCAATCTGAACTGGCTTGTTGCAACGGAATAGAGATCGATTACGACGACTGGACCATCGACATGGCACGGGACGTGATTGGCCAATGCATCACGGGAGACGAGGCCGACATGTTACACTACAGTATCAATTATGACATTCCCGACGACGAGATGGTGACGATCTAATAACTAGTGAAACGGCTTTAAATTCTTCTTCATACGCAGCAAATTAGGGAAAAATAAACGATATACAAACAGAAAATTCCACCTTCTCTAAATTATCATGGATGCTATAGAGATATTATCATATATTCTTTCCATCAGAGTGATTTAGTTTTGAGTTTGGAAACCGTTCTTGAATCTTCTCGAAACGTGCTTCAAGTAAGCCATTCTACCGGTACCGGTAGTTCTTCTTCTCTTAGCCTTCAAAGCCCAGTTGTGGGATCTGAGCTTAGCAGCTGGGTAGCCACAGGAAGCACAGGTCTTCTTCTGGACGTGGAAAGATCTCTTACCACATCTGTTACAGAGAGTGTGCGACTTGTTGTGCTTCTTACCGAAAGATGGAGTACCCTCTGTTTTATGTGTTAGTAGGAGTCGAAAACGAGTAGTAGCGGAGACAGTGAAAATGGACGATAATCAGAGTAACAAGTGGCGGTCTATTCAACTGGACTGTTTGATGTTCAAGTAATGGGAGATGATTTGCATGATTCTGGAGTTCATATTGGCGTTTCTGTTTGTCTGTGTGTGTGTGGTTCTGATCCAATTAAACTGTCTTTGGTCGTCCGTTGGTTCGCAATGTCCACGATGTTCACGATGTTCACGATGTTCCAAATCTCATATTCATATCACTCCACTCTCACTGTCATAGTGTAATCTGTACGTACTACCCATGTTGTCTTATTATTTGTCTGTGTTTGACTGTAAAGTTAGCAAAGACTTTAAAGTTGTATAGAGTAGACACTTAACAAATGTGTGTACCAGCTACAATATTGTGAGAGTTTCCGGATGGGTTTGACAAAAATTTTTCACGCTGCAAAAAAAGAGCGAGTCACGTGACCAGATAACTAGAAGTACTTGCACGATTGGGACTTGGCAGAAGGGAAAAATAAAAAATTAGAGCACTTTCGTGACTGCGAGAATAAAGTCACGTGATAAAGCACAGGGCTGAGAGGGTACGAGCAAGCCACCTAAATTTGGATCTTGTCGACGGGACTAGCAGTGTCGACGAATACTTTTGTCGACGCAATATTTATAATTTTTTCCCCAGGTAAACAAACGAGACACGCTTTTTTCCGTTCAGGGACGTGTAGCGTGTCTGTGTAGCGTGTCTCGCGTGCGATAATTTCAACAAGTTCAAGAGCTTTTCTTGAATACCATAGAGGTATTTAGTACTAAGTAATCTTGCAAAGAGACCCAACGATTCACCAATGAGTGCCGGTTATCAGTTTCCTCCGTCTTCTCCAGTTTTGGATTGGCAGGAAGACGAACAGGCATCTGTTCACCAGAAGTCCCAGAACTTATGGCAGCGTCCGCTTCCCACTGCGCAAACAGTCGAGTATCCGACTCCAAACCCATCCTCCTCGATTGGAGATGTTCTCTCCTCCTCGGCTGCTGTTCCTTCTTCATCTACGGGAGAACACGAACATGAACATGAACATGAACATGAAGAAGATGAGCTAGAGAAATCCAAGAGTGAAAAGAAAGTTTACTTTGATTTGGCACAGAACACCACCTCGATCATCGTGCCAACACCCAGAAAAGTCGAGATTGTCTCCCCTCTGTCGAAAATCCAAAAAGTGAAGCTCCCTCTTTCTGGCCGGAGAGTGAACATTGGAAGATCTACCAAGCTAAACCAATGCACCCTGAGGGCCCAGAACAGGTTTGTTTCACGCGTCCATTGTTCAGCACAGTATTTGACCAAAGGGTCACTGGTCCAACTGCACTGCTTTGGCTGGAACGGTGTCAACGTGACGGTTCCCGGGTCGATCGACGTGCAGAACGTGTCAGAGAAGGAATATTTGGTGACACCAAGAGATGTCGAGAGTGATAAGGTGAGCGAGAGAATTGTTTCCCAGGACTCGGCAATGACTAATTTCTACGTCTTGAAGGGCGAAGTGGTGCGGATGCCTTTCGTGAGAGGCATTTTACTGGACATCAGAGGCGAATTGCTTCTAGTGGAGGTTGAAGAAGAAGAAGAACTGACAGACGATGAGACAGCAACCACACCTGAGACCACAGAGGAAAGAGCACCGGCCGAATCCCCGGTGAAACTGCTGGCGCCCCGCGAATCACCTGTGACTCCCGTGGAAAAACTCGTGTCCGCCACCGTTCGCGAAACTACCCCGGTCGCAGAACCAGAACCAGAACCACAACCACAACCACACCAGGAACAGTCCACTCCAACACGCCCACAGATTAGCGTTTCTGAGCCATGTACACCGCTGCAGAACGTGAAACAAGAATTGCAATCCACGACGGCAGATAGCACTCCAAAGATGACGGCAGCAGCCACGGGCACAGTCACGGTTGCTACCAAAACCCCTGCACCAGCCAGCCAGGTTACTGCGGGTGTCGCTTTGCCTGCCGAGTCGCGCAAGAGATCGCGCTCTCCGGCGGAGCCCTCGTTTACTCCCCAGGAAACCCACGAAATTCTCCGCGAAATTCCTCGCGAAACTGTCGAGACCCTGAGCAACGTGCTGATTAACCACCTAGCGTACTCTCGTTTACTGCAAACACCGCTGCAAACCGTGATGGCGCTGAACGCCGTCCGCGAGCAGAACTTGTCGAAACATCAGCTGCGGTGTGTTCTCGCGCAGGTGGACTGCATCGGGGTCATCTATCGTACGGGAAAAGACGCCGCGGGCAAACCATTGGATGAGGAGTACTACTACATTCCTGAGAAGGATCAGGACAAGTCACGTGTTCAGCTCGTGGAGGAGCTCAAGGGATCGGCCTCCCACCTGCGCAGCTGTCGTAAAACACACAAGCAGTACTTTTGGAAACGGCCAAAAAAATAAGCTGCAAGTGTGGCGTTTCGTGAGATCGCGCAATCCGCGAAACGGGTGTGGCTAAAGTTTTTTTTTGCACATGCTATATGTATAGTAAATTCAACAAGTATTTTTCACACATATGGCCACGGGGCCCACAAGGTGGCCACGGGGCTCAGCGTGAGTGGCCCGTGGCGTGCCCCGCCGACCATGTAGTTAGCAATTGGCCCTTGGCGCGAGCGCCGACTGCGTTATCGGGCAGGTATGCGCACAGACTTTTTTTTTTTTTGTTTTCGCGTTACAAAATTGTTGAACTGACTCCGATCTTGCAATAAACTGCAGGAAACAATAATTTTTTTTTATCGCATCTTTTTGTATAAATATTGAAAAATTTTTCCCTACTTTTTTCTGAACCCAACAAGCGTACCGTTGCGAAATATCAAACAAACAACATGGCTGAACACTTTTTCTTTACATCCGAATCGGTCGGCGAGGGCCACCCAGACAAGATCTGTGACCAGGTCTCGGACGCCATTTTGGACGCCTGCCTGGCAGTCGACCCACTGTCCAAGGTTGCATGTGAAACTGCTGCCAAGACTGGTATGATCATGGTGTTTGGTGAAATCACCACCAAGGCCAACCTGGACTACCAGAAGATCATCAGAGACACCATCAAGCACATCGGTTACGACGACTCCGAGAAGGGTTTCGACTACAAGACCTGTAACGTTTTGGTGGCTATTGAACAACAGTCTCCTGATATTGCCCAAGGTTTGCACTACGAGAAGGCTCTCGAGGAGCTCGGAGCCGGTGACCAGGGTATCATGTTTGGTTACGCCACCGACGAGACCGACGAGAAGCTGCCATTGACCATTCTGTTGGCCCACAAGCTGAACGCTGCTATGGCTGATGCCAGAAGATCCGGTTCGCTTCCATGGTTGAGAGCCGACACCAAGACCCAGGTCACCATCGAGTACGCTAAGGACGGCGGTGCTGTTGTTCCATTGAGAGTTGACACTATTGTCATTTCTGCCCAACACGCTGACTCCATTTCCACCGAAGACCTCAGATCCGAGCTCAAGGAGCACGTTGTCAAGAAGGTGATCCCAGAGCACCTCTTGGACGACAAGACCATCTACCACATTCAACCTTCGGGAAGATTCGTCATTGGTGGTCCTCACGGTGACGCTGGTTTGACCGGTAGAAAGATCATTGTTGACACCTACGGTGGATGGGGTGCTCACGGTGGTGGAGCCTTCTCCGGTAAGGACTTCTCCAAGGTCGACAGATCTGCTGCCTACGCTGCCAGATGGGTTGCCAAGTCCTTGGTGAACGCCAAGTTGGCTAGAAGATGTCTGGTTCAGTTCTCGTACGCCATTGGTGTTGCCGAGCCACTGTCCATCTACGTTGACACCTACGGAACCTCCAAGTACTCGTCCGACGAGTTGGTTGCCATCATCAACAAGAACTTTGACCTCAGACCAGGTGTCTTGGTCAAGGAGTTGGATCTTGCCAGACCAATCTACTTCAAGACTGCTTCCTACGGTCACTTCACCAACCAGACCAACCCATGGGAACAACCAAAGAAGTTGGTGCTTTAAAAAGCCCTCCTCCCCCATCTCTTCCACAACAGGACTTGAACACGCTCAACTCGTGCTTCATTTGACTTCATGGATCTATACAAGTTTAACCCGTCGTTTTTAATTTTGTTTCGGATTTATTCATTTGGCTGGTTACAGGATCTCTTTCGTGTGCGTTTTTGTTGATGTTGTATTGCATTAGACATGATTTTTGTTACAATATATTGTGTATATTTTACCGACGCCTTTCAACAGGTTTAATAGAAGTTTTTGAAAAATTTCCACCATAAAAATGGATAAAAGAAGACGTGACGTTAAAACACCCAGAAAAACCGCGTCGCGATTATTTCTTTCCTTTTTCTGTGTGTTTTTTTTTTTTTTTTTCTTGATCCTGATGGTACCAAATCGCATCCATTAGACTTGGCCACCTCACCTCACTTCACCTCACAACCATGCCGCTACCAACCATTGCTACCAGAATCGAGGATCTTGAGCCAAAAAGGTTTTTCGATGTTCGCATATTGTGTCTTCTGGTTGGGATCAGCCGGCCAATAAGACCTAATCAACCATACACGCTTCACGTGACAGATTTCTCGTCAAACCATTATGTGAAAGGAACCAAAATCGACTATGTGTACAACGCCGTGGGCGCCGGTGCGTGTCCTCAATTTATGACCCCGGAGGCCAGAAAAAAGATCACGGACATTGAGATTTTTGATAAAGAGTTCCAGATCCTTCGGAAAGAGATCTCCAAAGCATGCAAGGTGGACATCGAAAGCTTCATCTACCGTTCTCCGTCCGGTTTCTGCTATCAGGAGTCGATAATAGTGTCATTGACTGTGAGTGGAAAGCTTTATAGGAACAATCTGGAAGTGAAGGCGTCTTTAGAGGATCTTTTGACCTCGTTCAAACAGGTATGTCTCAACGCCACATCCGATCCGTTGGTCGGGACGTTTTACAGCCCGGGACATCCAAACAGCCGAATGTTGAAACAACTACTTTTTGACTGGATAATGTTCTTGGGACGTGAGCCGATAAGCAACACTCTGGAGAGAACGTATACGGCAGCCATGACAAAAGAGATGATAGCGGAAGGAAAGCAGACCGGCAACTTTCTCACCAGAATGACTGCTTCTCAGCCGATTCCGCTTCAGTCTGTTCCGTATCCATACACGATGGCTCAAAGGTCGGTGACGATTCCGCATTACTCTGCGTATGACCAGGGTGGTGCGTACATGAATTATTCGCAGCCAATGGCACCAGCAATGCACATTGACATGGCGGGACCGATTATGGGCCAACATGTCGGAATGTATCCTACAAGCCAGGGAATGTATATCGGGAGCTCGCCGAACCCAACGATGCTGGCACAGTCGCAGCCATCGCAGCCATCGCAGCCGACGCGCGACGCGACAACGCGCGACGCGTCGAAAAAAAACATGCAGGCCGAAAGTTTTGGTTTGGGGAGTCTGGACGCTGAAGACGTTGATGACGCAGTTACTAGCGCAGAAGAGGCGACAGGTGACGAGGAACTCGAGGAGGAACACGAGGAGCAGTTGGAACAGTCTCCAGAACCCGCTGGCCCCGTGAAACCGCGGTTCAGCACGCTGGCGGAGCTGCAGAACGTGGACTACGAGTACCGTGGATCGTACTTTGTGTGTGCCAAAATAAGCGCAGTGACGATGGGAACGGAGGGGTTTCTGCGGTACGTTGGAAGCCAAGACATGGTGGCTTTCCGAAGACTGGAGCTGGAGCTGGTCGACTCGGAGGGGACGCGGTTGCGGATGGTGGTTGTGCCGTCAAGCGTGAAACGGTTTGTGAAGCTGTCGATGGAAGCACTCGAGAACGGGACTGCGGAGCAGGAAATAACGGACAAGCTGAGAGCGATGCTCGGGAAGGAGCAGCGCATGTTGTTGCGGTTTACAGGAGTGCAACTGCAGGACTCGGGTGATTACGTCGGCGAGTGGTATTGGATGTATACAGACGTGTAGGATCAAACAGAGATAAAAAAGCGAGAGCGACTCCCGGCGGGTCACGTGACCACCCGGGGTATGTGCGGTGGTGACGTCGTTGGCAAAGTCCGCGAAATTGGGTTTCTCGAGGAATCAGGCGACTCTGTGCGCGAGAAGGCGTGCGACCGCGCGACACCGCGCGACACCGCGCGACACCGCGCGACGCCACGCGACGACGATATGTCCTCCATGTTCAAGACAACGGCGGCCAGCTCGACAGCAACACGACGCCGTTTCACGTCTGGACTTCAAACAACGTCCATTCGGTCTCCGGCCGCCGCGTCGCTCGTTTCGGTTCCCCGCACCTAGCCGATCCCCACACTCGCGAATCTAATTCCGTCACGCCCTCCGGCGTGCGGCCACCGCCCCCCGGATTCTTTATTGTTCCACTCGCCCAGCAATTTGCCCGCATTGTGCCTGATTTGGCGGGCCCCCCAAAACTATATGTATAGAGCTGCGTCGCCTTTTCTCACATTTGTAGGTATTTGTTCTCCAGAAGCATGGCTTTCAACTACAATTACAACAGGGAAGAGGCCGCGGGCGAGCCTTTCCAGGGTCTTGCAGGGCTTAGCGGGCTCACAGAACAGTATCAACAACATGAACAATACCAACAATACCAACAATTCCAACAATATCCGGGTTTTGGCCAGTACAATCTACAGAGTTTACCCGGAGCGCCGTTTGCGACTTCTTTACCGGGCCAACAAATCATCCAGGGTCCCCAGGGTCCCCAGGGTCCCCAGGGCTCCCAGGGCTCCCAGGCGTTCCAGGGCCCACCAGGGGGACAACAATCTGTCCAGCCCTTGCAACAGGACCCACCTGCCCTTGATGCGTTCGCCGAGATGCTCAGTGCCAGACTTAACTACATCAGCGAGACGGACTCGCCTCATTCGTCCATTAGCTCGCTCAGCAGAGACTCGATTTTCAGCACCTCCAGCAACTCCAACAGCTTCAGTCTGCCGCTTGAGCTCCAGGGAGGTATCAACAACATCTCCTCCCGCAGACCCAGCTATACGGCCGAGCTGTACTACACCAACCACGGCAAGCTGGACCAGCAATATCTGCCTCAGACGTCGCGGTTTTTCGACACCGACGGACACAGTCTGCGCAAGTACAGCGCGGACGTGCCTAATGCGCACGCGGCAGCGTCAGCAACGGCAACAACAGTGCCATCGGGTCCAGAACCGGCTCCACCAGCCCCGCCATCCCAGCCGGCACACCTGCCGCTCGAAAACGGTCTGCTTCTGGACCGAACAACCAACACGATCGTCACGTCGCCTGAACTGCGTGCCCAATTTCTGCAGGACTCCAAGTACTTTGGTGATTTCGACCTCTCGATGCAAATAGTAGAGGAGCTGAACGCGCTGCTCGGATGCTCGTCGCCGTCGCCGCGGTCGTCGATCGACGGCCACGACCTCGTGCTGCTGCAGAGCCGCGTGTCGCGGCTGCTGGACTACCTGCTGACGCAGAACGAAGACCTGCGGTCTCCGACGCACACCACCACCAAGTCGTACTCGCTGATCCTCAACAAAAATGGCAAGCTCGACATCATCTCATTACCCAAGACGTCGAACCTGCAGCTGCATCCCAAGGACCTGATCATCATTGAGGGCGACCGCGGAAAGGACCTGGTGATGGTTCTAAAGCCCGTGATTGAGTTTCGGTTCGCTCTGCTCTTCAACTACCTCAAGAAGAAGCTGCATCTCAAAAGTCTCGAGTTTGGCAACGCAAACTCGGCCGCATCGCTCCCGCAAAAATCCGCAAACAGCAACCATCACCACAACCACCACCGCAGCAACAACAGTCAGACCCGTTCCGTCATCAACGAGGACGAAAACTTCATCACCCTGCCAAACAAACAGATCCTGCGCTTCGCAAAACCCCACGAGCTCACACAGCTCACGTCCAAATACAACGACGAGCTCATGGCGTACCGAATCTGTCTCAACTACGTGGCGTCGTTGAATCTCGACCTCATGGTCAAAAACGTCGAGTTCCAGTTCGACAAGAAAAAATTGATCATCTACTACTACTGTTTGCAACGACTCGATTTCCGAGGCTTCATCAAAGAACTGTTCAAAGTGTACAAGACTAGAATCTGGCTCTGTGCCGTTCTACCAATTGAAAAATCATTCAACCCTTTGCTCACTTACGAGCTCGAGAAAAGATCCAACTTGCTCACCCCGCCATCGAGCTCCAGCTCCAGGTCGAACGGTCTGGTCATCGTCGACCCGCTGCCAAACGTTGAATCGCTGCGCTCTTTGTCCGAGATCAAAGAGCCCGTGTGTTTCCACTCCAAAATCTTCCTCAGTCTCGTCAACTGGTTTAAGTTCGAGCTGCTGGACCAGGATATCTTCAGGGACAAATTCTCATTCCTGTGAATCACTATTGCTATAGTTTACTTGCTAATTAAGGACCGGACGGCTTTCTAAACTTTTTTTATAAACAAACATCTGTTACATCATCTATCTTTCTTTCTTGGTTGTAATCGCTCGTCGTCAATTCATTCTCCCACAAACGGCCTGCACCATTCGCTCTGACAAACCTGTTCCACAGTCATCCGCTTGTCTCTCTTGACCAACAACCCTTCCACACACCGTTTGGCCGTCCCCCAGTCGTATCCGTTCGAGTCAACGTCCCGGTCCTTCAGATGGTACCAATCCCAACTCACCGTGGCTATACGATGCGCCGGCTTGGAACGTCTCCTGTTCCGGCCTGGCGGAGCGTTCGGCAGCGGATCAAATGGCAATCGGCTCTCCAGAATCGTGAAAAGAACAACCCCGAGCGACCAGCAGTCGTTCTGCTTGCCGTCGTACGCGAGTCCCAGCAACAGCTCCGGCGACACGTAATCCTCCGACCCACATCTCGTAGTCAGAAGCGGCTGCTCCGGGTCTATATTTTTCGAGAGACCAAAGTCTGATAGAATAGCGAGATTCTGCGGTCCAAACTCCCGGATCGATAACAGCTCCTCCACGGGTCTCGTCAGCAGAACGTTTTCCAGCTTGATATCTCGGTGACACACATTGTTGCGGTGCAGAAACCGAACCGCACTCGCCACATTCGCAAATATCGTTCTTACGAGCTCCGGATCGGCCTCGCTCTTGTGGTTCAGCAAAAACGAAAAAAGATCGCCTCCTTTGTAGTACGGCATCGCCATGATCACCTGGTTCTTGTCCAGCCGCGAGTTCGAGCCAATCAGTTCCACGATATTCGGATGTTTCACCTTCTGAAGCAAACTCAGTTCCCGAACCAGCGAGCTCTGGATCCGCAATCGCGTGTCGTCATCGCTGCTCGGTATGCTCGACACCTTCACGGCCACTTCTCCCCCAATGTCCAGATAAACTTTGCTGAAAGTCCCGCTTCCAATCTCCTCTGCGCATTTCCATTGTTGTCGCTGCTGCGTGGCCCTGTCTACCGTGTAGAACGTGGCAATCACGTTTTTCTCCAAGTTCTCCTCGTCTTCCAGTTCTTCTCCAATCGAGTCTGGCCCCTTTAGATTCAACGCACTCTCCTGCACAATCGGCGACCCGATCGGAACAGAAACAATTCTCTGCACGGGTTCAATGTTGAACGAAAAATCCCGTCGCTCAGTTGTTCGTTCCTGTGATCCCCTCAGCTTTTTCACCAAAAGGTTCCCGTTCCGCTCCATGTCTCGCGCCACAATCGCCTGTCTCGCGCTCATTCCACCCTGTTGTTTCACAAATAAAGGCGACGGAAGCTTCTGAACCTCCATAATTCTATTGATCTGCTGCCGTTGCGCGCTACCGTCAAATACATCACAGCTTTGAGCAGGCGGAGTCTTGAACTTTTCGTGCTCACCCTTCTCCTCGGGAAGCACGATCGCCACATCGTCCGCATCCAGCTTAGACATAACGGGCCAATCACGTCAATCGCCGCACAAACACTGTTCTTCAGGCACAAACTCGCTAAGACCTGTCCCTTTTTGTACGCCACCGACTCAGCCTTTGGAAGCACACAATCACAAAAAAAGCAAAAACCACGTCGATCGGCCTCAACAACAAGCAACAAACAGGAAAACCCTAACAGCTGTCAAAATAGCCTCTTGTTTACCCGTGTGTCGAGAAACTTTATATATATTCCCTTCTGCGTTTTCCTGTGAATTGCCCTCCCCAGTCATGCATGTTTACTCCCCAAATTTTTTTTTGCCCTCTGGCCCGTAAACAAAAGGACGCACACGGCCTGCGTGAAGTGCGCAGTTCATTCCCCTTTGAGAAATGCAAAAACATCACCAGCCACACGGTCACGTGACCGGCACAACGCTGTCAATTTTTTGCGCGTGACGATAAGAGGAGAGATTTCTACGGAGAGAGAGACACACACGGAGAGAGAAGAAGAAAAAAAAAAACTCTTGTCTCTAGAGGAGAGAATTTAGCCCATTAATTGTCGTTTCCACTGGTCATTGGCAACTCAAACCATGTCTGCGGAAGTGCAACGCCAGCAACATGGGCAGCCACAGCCCCAGGCGCAGCCCCAGCCACAGACACAGTCCCAACCGCAACAGCAACCTCCCCACCAGCCGTCTCCGCCCGCTGTCCAACAAATCAATGCCACCAGCATCGCCACGTCTCATTCGGCTGCCAACGGCACGCTGCCGCCGCCAATCCCGCACATTTCGGCAAATATGACACCGTTGTCGGTGATCCTTCGTCGACATTCCGTCCACACATACAAACAGCTGAAGGAGTTTTTGAAGACACTGGGCTCCAACTCCCACCCGGACAGCGTGAAAAAAAGGGAGTTTCTTGAGCTTTTGGTGGGAATCAGAGAGAATTTTGTGCGACTTTATGTTTTGTCGAAATGGGCAAGAAATTCAAAGAGTGTTGAGCAACTCATTGATTTGTTTGTGTGGCTTCGAGAACAGAATCAAACAGTGACAAATGCCCTCATTGAGATCGGCAACATCAAACAGTCTCTTGTGTCGGCAAAGCTGCCTAATCCTGATCTTTCCACCGCATTGGAAGTTTTGATCAAAGGAAGACCTCAGTTGCCCACATACAACTACGTTCCTGAAAAACCGTTGAACCCTGTGCTCATACTGCAGACGCTCCAGAACCTCAACGTTGAGCTGTCAACAAGGATGGCGTTACAGGAAAACCTCCCGAGACCTTTCTACTCGTACAAGATCAAGGATGGCAGGGTGAATTTTAGCGTACCGAACTCGTTTGAGTGCTCTGTCTCGATTGCTGATGATTCGGCAGACTCAAGACTATTTTTAGTGGATTTCAAATTGGGATTCTATTCGAAAGAAAATGAGCTTGTTCCAACAACTACTTCACTGCCGAAGAACACTTTTGTTCATTTGGAAAAGGTGGCCAATATCGAACTTAACAAAAACGGTCTTCACGGATTATACAACGTTTTCCTCGATTATTCGATTATTTGCAAGCTTTACTGTCTACATAGACAGCTGATCCAGCTGCGGATGGGTCTGTGGAAGAGCCATCTGACCCACTCGTACAACGCAGAAAAGTGCTTCGTCATTGTCACGTACTGGCTGAAACGCAAGTCGGTCAAATCGACTATCGAGATCGGGAAGTTCCAGGACAACCAGCTCGGTTTCAGATGGATTAAGGAGGGAAACTTGTACCAGGACCACGATTTGAAACTGGAGAACGAAGAAGGGGTAATCAACGTGGAGCTTCTTGTCAGAAACATCATCAAAAAACACATTGAGATCCACATCAACGAGGTGAGAAACGAGATTATCGACAGAGTGGAAATGGCCGACAAGATGTTGACGGTTTATAACAACTCGCAACTGGTTTTGAACCTCAGTCATGCCAAAACGGTGGTCTACAGTGTCGATTTGCTTTCTGGGGAAGGCTACTTTCAGAACCCAACCCCACTGATGAACATGATTGCTCACCAGATCAACTCCGACGCCAGGACCACATCGCTGAGATTGCTAAGTCTTCGTCTTGAGACACAACTGAGTGAATTGTCGTCGATGCTAAGTGCGACCGGCTGGGTGAGCGTGGACGTGATCAAGCTGGTGAACAACGAAATGGCCAAGCTAAACATCAACTACGACTACTTGAGACACAAGAATCTGGCCGATCAGCTCTTCACTTTGAAGTTCTACAGGCGCAAAGAGTGGCCGTCAGGGTGGTTTTTGACGGTGGGAATCTCCGGGTTCTCCTCCAATATCCAGTGGTGGTGTTCGAGAATCAAATCGTCAGACGGTCAATGGTTGGTTTCATGGTGCGAGCCGATCTCATTAGCAACAAAGGAGGTGCAGTATGACTACTTTAGTCTTTTGTCGCTGGCAAAAGTGACAACTTCAAAGCTTTTGTGCAATCTGATTGTGAAGGAGTTGGAAGACCAGGGTTGTAGACTCAAGATTGTGGATCCAAGCACAAGTCAAGTGAAAGACTTCATGAAGCAGAATTTCGAGATCAGTTGGGACGACCAGGAACAAATGGATGAAAGCAGCGTGATTATCGTGGATAACAAGACTTTATTCAACATTCCAAACTGTCGCGACTCGCTCGTTTTGTCAATTCTCATTAAGAACAACGAGCTGGAAATCTTCATTTTCGGAAAGCTGCAGAGCGAGCTCAAACTCTCTACAATCTCGTTTAACGACGACAAAAAGAACTCGATCGAGCTGAATCCCGTGACCTCGATATTCAAGATCCATTCAAAAGTCAATTTGTTGGAAAAGCTCAAGTTCAACTCGAGTCTGGGACAACAGCTAGGCTCCATGAGTTCCACGGCAGGAGAAGTTTCCATCATGAATGATTCCTTATTTGTCCTAAATAAGCTGTCAAGTCTTTTGTCTCTTTTGCACATCATCAGTCACGACGAATCACTGAAGGTGATCGACATCTCGCTCACAAAAGTGACATTTCAATACGGAACGAGTGCCGATGAGCTCATCACGCTGATCATTTTGAACGAAAACCAGGAGTCAATATCCATTGAGCTTCCAGAGGCAAACCCGCACCAGCTGTGTATCAGATATTTGAACGACATGGTGGCCAACGGCTTCAACTTCCACAAGATACAAAGACTAATAATTTACCTGAAGCTGACGCTGCCGTTCTACAACACCTACATGGAACTTCTTGCAGAGAACGAGGAGATGTATCGCCAATTCATCCAGTCCAACGACAGCCCAGACATCTCCTTGAACGACCTGCAACTCTCGCCTCGTTTCGGGTATGAGCTGAATCTTTTCAACTTTGAGTTGTTCAAGATTTCGTACTACAAATCGGTCGACAAGAAAGTGGAGAAGAAACTACGCTTTGACAAGTTGAAGTTCAACCTAACGATTCAGCTCCGTCACAAAATTAGCAAGCTTTCGTTAACCAAATCGCTGTTCATCATCACATTCGAGGACATTTCCAAGGACCAAATAACGGAAGAGTCCGTGCGTCTAGTCCACGACCAGACGGTGAAAAAAATGTCCGAGTTCTTTGCTGGTGACCGACCAATTGCTTCGAACGTGGCACAAGGACAGCTGCTTTATTTGAGAAATGCAGTTGCCTGTGATTACAAATCTGTTGGACCTGTCGTCAAGTTCCTACACAGCCAACTGAAAGAAAGCTTATCGTGACGTGTAATATAATATAGATTAATAATGGATAGTGAAGATGGGAAATAATTTACTGAGTGAAAGCAAAGGTAGAAAAAAAAATCTGTAGACAAAAAAAAAAAACACACAAGAAGTTTACCGTGCGTAATTATCGCACTTCTATTTGACTACGCTGTTTCAGTATATATAAACACCGTCATGCCTTGGGTGGAAGAGGTTTCAAAAGACAGCAATCCGAACCAGACGTTTTCGTCGCTGTATGCGAGGACAGCATCCGCATCACAGTCAAACCAGAGAACATCTGGGACAAAAAGAAAAAGAATCAACTACAACCTGTCTGCACTCCAGCAATCCAATGAACAACAGGCCGAGACAGACGGAACGAACAATGACGAGGAATCAGAGGCATTAGAGCGACAAAATGCCCTGGGACTCAAGAAAGCTAACAAACGTTTTGAAGAGCTCGACAGGGAAAACTATAACGACGCGCACAAGTTCGAGATACCAAAGAGTTTGGGCCCGAAGACAGTAAAGAGGTCCACAACACCCTCCATGCCTGTGCGAAGGATCCTCAACTCAAAGAAGAATTGGTCGAATTACCTTGACGAGCTCGACAAGGCGGAGCTCAGGGTGATGCGTGGCCTAGAAATCAAGCCGGGACAGTTCAAGATCAAAAAATTGTGCACCATATGCGGGAATGTGAGCTACAGCTCGTGCATCAAGTGCAGTGCGAGGGTTTGTTGTTTGAAGTGTCAGACCACCCACAACGAGACTAGATGTACTAATTTTTGATTATTGTAATGAATTTTTAAGACGAACGCAACACACGAAAAAGAGAAAATATCAGTCAAGTGACTACACCTTGACTACACAGGGTGTAATCAGTCGATTAGACAGTGGTGAACAGAGTCCAAACACCTTTCAAGTAACCCAGGATCTCGTCTCCTCCCAGCTTACTCTCACCGTACAAGCGATCAACAAACGAAATAGGAACTTCCGCAATGCTGAAACCAAACGATCTGGCCCTCACCATCATTTCCATCTGGAAAACGTAACCTTTCGACTTTGTGGCTCCAATGATTTTGGCAAGAACGTCTTTTTTGTACAATCTGAAGGATCCTGTGAGGTCGGAGACGCTAGGTCTCAGAACCACAGTTGCGAGAAAGTTAGCACCTCTCGAGATCAGTTTCCGCTTCAAATCCCAGCCGTAAACACCACCGTCGCCGGCGTATCTTGTACCAGTGACAATGTCGTAATCTCCCTCCTTTTGTTTTTTGATGAACTCAGGGATGGCAGATGGGTGGTGAGAGAAGTCGGCATCCATGATGATCACAAAGTTACCAGTGACGAATTGCAATCCGTGGATGTATGCGGTTCCCAGTCCAAGTTTACCTGCTCTTGGTCTGAGTTGAATGTTGTCTGAGCCGTAAACTTTGATGAGCTGCTTGGCCACGTCCTGGGTCCCGTCTGGCGAGTTGTCGTCCACGATGATGATCTCCCAGGATAGGTTGTTGGCGTCGAAATGTTTTGCCAGCAGGTAAGTTATTATGGGCAGGTTTTTCCGCTCATTATATGTTGGAAGGATCACGGAATATTTGTCGGTCATGGTGGATTGTGCGTGGTGGGGATCGATTGCAATGGTTTAGATATTGCCGTCAACAAAACAAAAGTATTTTTATTTTTATATTCCACTGTGTGAAAGTCAAGAAATCGACGCGCGTATGATCGACGCCAATCGCGTCGAGGCGCGTCGATTTGATTTGATTTCATTTTCGCACAAGGATTTTTTTGTAGAGAAATAAAGTTGATTGTTTTTCTTTGTCTCCTGCTTTGTCTCGTACTCCTCTGACGGCCACCATACCATGTTTGACGCTCATCTGCGCAAAATATTTGGCGAAGAGAACTTTTCGAAGTTCAAGCAGACAAAAACACTGCTTGTTGGTTCGGGGGGAATTGGATGTGAATTGCTGAAAGACCTCATTATGATGAATTACGGCGAAATCCACATCCTCGATCTCGACACCATCGACCTGTCCAACCTCAACAGACAGTTCTTGTTTAGGCAAAAGGATATCAAGAAGTCCAAGTCGATGACTGCCGTACAGGCAGTCCAGAATTTCAACCATTCCTCACAACTTATTGCCCACCACGGTAATATCATGGATACCACGATGTTCCCAATTTCATTCTTCCGGCAGTTCGACATCATATTCAACGCCCTTGATAATTTGGAGGCGCGTTTCTATGTCAACAAGATTGCCCTGTTTACAGGAATTCCCCTCATGGAAAGTGGAACCTCCGGGCTCAAGGGACAGGTCCAGCCGATTTATCCTGGACAGACAGAGTGTTTCGAGTGCGTCCCAAAAGAGACACAAAAGACCTTCCCTGTTTGCACGATCCGCTCAACTCCCTCAAAACCGATCCACTGCATCACCTGGGCCAAAAATTTTCTGTTTCCGCAGCTGTTTGGCGAAGACACGAGCGAGGAAGACAAGTTGAAGCCACAGGACATCAATAGCGATAACAAGGCAGAGGTCGAGGCATTGTTGAAAGAGACCAACGAAATGCTTGATCTGAAACATCTGATCACAGAGTCGAGCGAGAAAGACGATTCTTTTGTGTACTCCATCATTGATAAGATCTTCAAAGAGGACATTGAAAGACTGTGTCTGATTGACACGCTATGGAAGACGAGGACGAAGCCGACGCCGCTGGATTACAAGAGTTTGGAAGGAGATTTCGGCGACTTAGATGGCCAATCGGTGTGGTCTGCCGCGGAAAACCTATCTGTCTTGATATCGGCCACGAAAAAACTCGCTAAAAGACTGAAGATTGAGCCGATAGAGTTCGACAAAGACGACGAAGACACGCTAGATTTCGTTGTTGCTGCAGCCAACCTGCGATCATACATCTTCCACATTGAGCTCAAGTCGAAATTCGAGATCAAACAGATCGCCGGTAACATCATTCCGGCAGTGGCCACCACGAATGCTATCATGGCTGGATTCAGTGCTCTTTCATCGATTCACTGTTTTGACGTTGCGAACAGGGTGGAAAACTCTCGAATGGTCTACGATTCGAACCAGCCAACGAGGTTCATCAACTCGTCGAATCTGGCCCGCAAGAACCCTTCCTGTCCGGCTTGTTCTGTCACCAGGGGAATTCTGACAGTTGGGGACCTGACTTCAGCCACCATCGGGGACCTGAGGGACGCTCTCATTGAAAAATACGGCTACGAGGACGACGTTGGAATCGCCAACGGGGGGAAACTCCTCTACGACTACGACTTTGACGATAATCTCGACGTGAAACTGGATAATATGTGCAAATACGGGGACGTTCTGTTTATTTCAGACTCCGAGGAGCTGTTGGACTCGCTAGAGTTGCTGTTGGATAAGGGAGGAGAGAAAATCAGTCTTCCGGAGCTCAAACTGCCTCCGTTCAGGGCAGCAAAGTCAGAGAAGCAAAGCGACAAGGACGAAGGCGAGATGAACGTCGAGTTCGCAAGCGAGATCGTTGACCTTGACTCAGACACCGAAACCTCGAAGAAGAGGAAGGCTGACGACGATGCTGTGGACGGAGACAGAAAGAAGACGAAGGTTGTTGTTGCGGAGATCGAGGCGGACGAAGAAGAGATTGAGGTTCTGGATTAACCGATAATCTGGAACCGCGTTAGGTCCGTCGGAATGTTGACATGGGTACATATGTTCTGCTCTATTCTCAAGTTGATCTATCGTTGTAGTGAAACTGACAAAGGTATCTCGTAATTTAACTGTGATTTCTCTGGTAAAGACTTATTTTCTCGATTTGGACGTGGATCTTGATCTCAGCTTTCGAAACCACTTCATTTTCTCCCCGTTCAAACTGCCTCCTTCCGAGTCCCATCTGGATTCTCTATCCTGGTCTTTGGATAAGGAGTCATTGGCGAGCTCGGCCGAAAGATTATCATCGATGGAGGAAGTTGTGGGCTTGGACGGGCTTTTAAAACTGAGAGGTTTCACCATCATGCTGTGTAGAATACTGCTGTTGCTGGGAGACCCGCTATGGACAGAGCCAGGGGAACCAGGCGATTTGTCGCCAGAACCGTTGGCAAAGTAATCGACGCGAATCGACGGTGGTTGTTCAAGCGGGGTCATTTTTGAAGGCGACGGCAGAGGAACCTTGTCTGCAGCCTTCGGTTGTGTCTTGGAGACCTGTTTTGCCGACGCTTTAACGAGTTCGTCGTCCTCTGTGTCCAGCGCAGAGTCTATTTCGTCCGTGTTGTTTGTGTGAATTATCTTGAGACTTCCCTTGCTGCTGTTGACTCGGAGCATATCGGACGGGGATTGGACCGAGGACATTGACTTGCTGTGTTTTCTTGAGTAGTACGAGTTTGGAGGGAGCACGATGCTCGTACTCGTTCCGGCTGACGAGGGGGGGTATTTGGTGGCGGCCAGATCTTGAAGCGTTGAAGACGTTGCCGCAGTGAGAGCCGATTTGGTGACTGCGTTGTTGGACTCTGCCGAAGTCTGCTGGTTGGCGGCCGTCTTGGAAGCCTCTTGCGCAGCAGGCAGGATCTTGTACGAGTACTCCACCATGAACTCAATCACCAGCGACGAGAGAGCGTACTCCTCTGGCGACATGTCGTGGTCGGAATGCGAGAGAATGGACGGCTGGAAAATGGCCGCAAGGTTCTTTGCCGGCATGAGGTTCTTGTCGCAGTGCGAATTGAAGATCGCCAGCAGATCCAGGATGTAAAAGAGCAGTTGACGCTGCAACTCAGGAAGCTGATCGATGAGTTTAGCGTACTCCTTTAGCGCTTCTTTTCGTTCCTTTTTGATCTTGTCCTTTTTGGCCTTCTTCTTGAGCCGTTTCTCCTCCTCAGACAGCTTGGACGGCGAGCTTTCTGGGGCCTCGGGTTCTCCAACGAGCTTGCGCTCCTTCTCCTTGAGATACTGCACAATGTTGGGCCTGCTGCGCAGCGGCTCACGGAACATCTCGTACATGCTGAGCGGGATGAGAGGTTCGGGGAGCGACTGCAGAAACCGCCTAAAAAGCGAAGCTGCGTCATGCACCGTGTATCCGTCCCAGTCGATCTTGGACCCGTAATCTGGGGGCGTCGAAAAGATCATCTGCAGCTGTTTGATGCGCTTGGTGGACCCGGCCACACGGAAAATACCCTCAACCTCAAGCCCGTTCTTCTTGAGATACGACCCACAAAGCGCCACCACCCGTGGAATGCGTCCGTACCGTATGAGACCGTCTCTGTCACTGGAAATATAAATTTTTGCCTCGGCCACTTTGATGGAGTCTTCCAGCGGGAACCCAAACACGTTTGAGTCGCCGATGTAGTCGAGCTGTCGCTGCTGAATGAACGAGTCACGGTGTTGTTTGAGCTTCTCTTGCGACGAGTTGTTGTCCATGTACGATGAGAGAGGTCTCACGGTGTGCGACGATCGCGACTTATAGCCCAGGAACGGCCGCGTCGGCGACGACACCGGCGGTAGCAGCGAGGGCGACGCGGACCGCATCTGAGGGGTCTGTGACAGCGGCGAAGAAGACTGTGTTGAAACCGAACCCTGTGCGGCGGGCGCGTTGTTTATCGAGAGCGGCGTGGGCGGCACAAGCTCTGCGTCGCTCTTCTTCAGCTGTTTCCACCAGCTGGTGAGCGTGTTCTTGTTGGGTGACGAAGGTTCAGACATGCTGTGCGCCAGTGGGAAACTATGGGGGACGTGTGCTGTTGTTGGCTAGTAAAGTACAGTTTAACAGCAGGAAAGACGGGCTGTGTGATCACGTGGGAAGATGCTGTGTTTTGCGGTCGTAGAGTGCACTGTTTGGGATACGGTAGCACGTTATGGGGGTGAGTACAAACAGAACAACACAAAAGAAACATAAACTGAATTTACGTCGTTTGCGTTCAGAAGGGTCGGCGCGTCGGCGCGCCGATCGACGCCGCTAAAAATAGATTCCGTTCACGGGGGTCCGGCCAGGATCGAGGAGAGAGGCATAGATGACAGGCGGCAATGGGGGCAGCTTTGCCGTGTGCTGGTTCATATCCCAACAATGGTCCGTCTGTTTGCCACGGCTATGTGGCCATTCAGTCACAGTTTGGCCGTCATACGTCGTCAGGCATCTGTCATAATAACCTCATCGCTGAGGCTCACACTTTTCCCCGGACAACTGGGAAGAGCCCGCGACTAAAGACGAAACATGCGTATTACGTAAGCGAAATGCAGCCCGGTAACGGTCGATCCGTTGAGATGGACAGCTTTCAAGGGGGGTTGTTGGTATGAAATCTTCGAGTCGCTGAGCGGTGGTATTTGGAGACAGTGGCGGTTTGACCAGACAAGTTTTGTTTGTGATGGAGATTTCAGCGGTAGCACTGGCCATTTTGTGTGGTTTGGTGTTTTTTTTGGGGTGCGAGAAACTCAAAGACAAGTTCAAGGACCCAGGACTATGAAGATTTAGTTTCAGAGCTCAAAAGATCACAGAAGAACCTGAATGATGCGTACAATGAGATCGGAAAACTGAAGTTGGTGGCCGCTGGCAACCATTCCCCGGTTTCTACGACAACTCAACGGATCCTTGCAATTGCCCAGTGTGTTCCGAGTCTGGACAACATACTATTTTTTGACGACTGGTTGCGTTCTTTGGAAGCTGGGTTGCTGGTTTTTGGTTACAAACAGACGATTGGATGTTTTCAAGGCGGTGAGGTGACAGTCGATGCTGAAGAACAGGAGGTTGTTAGGGGTGTTATGCTCTTGACAGTAAACACCTCGCACCACGGGTTAGTTATCAAACAGTCAAGTGAGCCGCTAGCAGTTCTCAAAGAGTTGCAGACGAGAGCCATTGAAGCCAGAGGGAAGAGTGTTGAAGATCTCAAACTGCAGCTGGAGTCCAAATCAGCCGACAGTCTCGAAAGCTTTTTTGACTTTTTACGGAGAGTCTATACTAGAGTGGTTGCAAACGGACAGGAAAGGGAGTCATCGTTGCAAGAGTTGATGGGAACAGCTTTCGAGGTGTTGAGACAATCCAGACATGCGGAACTCGTCAAAAGTGTTGAAAAGAAGGTTGGAAAGTCTCCGGTTTGGTTCGATCTGCAACAAATGCAGGAACAACTGGTGGCAGCAAGAAGACGCCGGTTCAGAATAAAAATTCTAATTTTTGTGGTTGTGATGCTCCTAACATTGCCTCATTTGATTAACCTATTGGCCGAGTTCATCAACAAGAGAGAGGAAAAAACAATGTGCTTTGAATCTGGGCGTTGCATACCATTTGATTAAAGACCGATGTGTGATAAGCCTAATGCTGTTGCACTTGGGTGTGTGGACTATAAAACGTGTGTATTTTAGTCGCTTTTTTTACAGAACTAGGTCGTTTTGTTGTCTCAGAGACCTAAGTAGTGGCAGAGTGTATGCTGCTACCTTTTATTTTAGTGATGACTCAGCACTTACGTCATCAGCTGAAACTTCCGGCCGCGCCCGTGCACCAGAAAAAAAAAAAAACCCCAGCGGAGATTGGACTTGCAACGTTGTGCAAATTCTATGTTTTATTGCCCTTTAGCACAACAAAGGTCGCTCGGTTTTATATTTTCAGGTTTAAGAGCGGACAACAGCGGCGCAATGAGTTTCAAGGGCTTTCAGAAGGCGATTGTGCGGGCTCCGCAGAACCTGCGGCAGAAGTTCAACATGGGGGAAACCACGGTGGACCCGGTGTATGCGGATGCGGAGAGACGGTTCAAGGAGCTCGAGGACGAGACCAAGCGGATCAGCGAGGAGTCCAAACGGTACCACAAGGCGGTGAACGAGATGTTGGACCGTCAATTGGGATTCTCCAAGGCGATTGAGGAGATTTTCAAACCTATCAGCGGGAAGCTTTCGGATCCAAACTCGACGATTCCGGAGGGTAACCCGGAGGGTATTGAAGCGTGCGAGCAATATGCGGAGGTTGTCAGGGAATTGAAGGAGACTTTGAAGCCGGATTTGGAGCTGATTGAAACGAGAATTGTGGAGCCTGCCCAAGAGCTGCTCAAGATCATCCAGGCTATCCGGAAGATGGCCACCAAGAGAAACCACAAGCAGCTGGATCTTGACAGACATCAAAACTCGCTTAAAAAGGCCCAGGCCAAGGCCCAAAAGACCGGAAAGGACGAGGAGAAAGTTTACAAGTGCGAGAACGACGTTGCCATTGCGCAGGAGGAGTTTGACTACTACAACGAGATGCTCAAGACGGAGCTTCCGATCTTGTTCCAACTCGAGGGAGAGTTCATCAAGCCGCTGTTTGTCAGTTTGTACTACATGCAATTGAACGTGTTCTACACGCTGTCCAGCAGAATGGAGGAGATGAAGATCCCATACTTTGACCTGTCCACAGACATCATCGAAGCGTTCCACTACAAGCGGGGAGATGTGGAGGAGAGAACAGAGGCCATTGGATTGACCCATTTCAAGGTGGGACACGCCCGGTCCAAGCTTGAGGCCACCAGAAGACGGTACGGTCATGGAACGGACCCAACGTCACCAACAAGCAGCTTCACGAGTGGAACTTCCGCTCCGGGCTACGGAACCACCGCTCCGGGCTACGGAACTACCGCTCCGGGCTACGGAGCAGGTTCTCCGGCTCCGGCATACAGTGCCACTGCCGCCCCAGCCTACGGCCAGACTCCGCCAGCAACCACGTCGACGTACGGATATCCAGCGGATCAGAAGACGCCTTACGGCGCCCCTGCTGCGGCCGCAACACAACCATACGCGTCTCCAACTTCGATGATGACGTCGCCTTCTCCAGCCGCTCCGCAGGCCGAAACCTGTACTGCGCTGTACGACTACACGGCACAGGCCCAGGGCGATCTGAGTTTCACTGCGGGATCTGTCATCACGATAGTGCAGAGAACCCAAGACCAGAACGGTTGGTGGACTGGCTCGCTGAACGGTGTCACGGGAGTGTTCCCGGGTAACTATGTCCAGCTGAATTAGCCAAATGTATTTAATCAGCGTGCGGGAAATTGTTAATTATGAATGTGTGATATTTTCTTTGTAGTCGGAAAAGGGACAAAGGAATTCTTATTTCGCGACTGTGTAAGTTTACCTGGCGGCTGAGGACAAACAAAAAAAAAAAAATGAGGGGGGGATCATAAAAGAAAAAAAGGATCCCTCTTTTTCATACGTTTCCTTCTTTTGCCTCTCAGTGATTAAAATGGACTCCGTGGCCAGTCTCTACACCTCAACGTTCAAAAGTCTCACTCCGGTGGGGAGGCTTGCGTATGTTCCGTACGTGGCTCTTAGGGTGTTTTTACAGGCTGCTCATTATAACACCCTGAATGTTTTGTCCTATTGCAAGTTGTTCATTTTATACCATTATAACCTGATTTTGATGATCAATGAAGCTTCGGATGACAACTTGACATTTGCCGAGTCCTGGGAACAGAAACAGCGGTACAACCACCAGGTGAGAACGTTCAACGACAAGAGACCCGTTGCTGACGACGTGAAGGACTGGTTCCAAGCGCCAATCGGGGTGTCTGAATACTGGGACAAGACGTGGCAACGAACAGACTACTATTATGACAGATATGTTGTGCATGCTCCCTTTTGCTTTTTGAGGCGATTGACCTTCAACAGGAGCAAAGTTGCATATTTATATAACCCAAATGATACCACCACAGAGGACTCGGACACCTTGGAGTTACAACAATTAGAAAACGAAGCCAGATTTCCCAACAATGACGCCATCAGAGACTCCAGCAAGGTGTTGGCACCAAAAGTGAATCTCGAATTCACGCCAAAGTCCTACATTTTGAGCTCTGAGACTATCAGACAGACCCATCCTTCGGGACAACTAGTTTCGCAGACGGTTCCGGTCAAGTCCCCTGCACTTGTGCAACTTTTTGATGACCCACAGTCGGCCAAGACTGAGACACCACCTGCTTCTTCGATGGCCCAGCACACTGTTGAGGAGCGGCCTATAAAATCGTCGGACTCCACGTCGTCAAACTTTTTCTACAAGATTAAGATCAGACGCAAGCAGAAACAACAGCAGGCCGATCCAACGTACGGCAACTACGAGCTGGTCAAACAGGCAATCAGAGACTGTTTGCCACTTCCGGGCTTTGATGACGGTTCTTTGGGCCCCAACATGGTGAGATTCACCTGGCATTGCTGTGCGCACTACGACCAGGTCACAGGGACCGGCGGTTGTAATGGGGGGACCATGAGATTTGCACAGGAGTTCAATGATTCTGGAAACACGGGACTCCACACGGCGAAATCATATCTTGACCAGATTCACGAGAGATTCCCTTGGATCACATTTGCGGATCTGTATTCTCTTGGAGGAGCCGTTGCGATCGAGGCGATGGGCGGTCCGGAGATTGAGTGGAAACCTGGAAGAACAGACTGTCCCGACCCGAAAAAAGTCCCACCTTTGGGGAGATTGCCGCTGGCTACCAAAGGCACCGATCACATCAGAGAGGTTTTCACACAGAGACTTGGGTTCAACGACCAGGAGCTTGTGGCGCTTATTGGTGGAGGTCACACTCTAGGAGGCTGTCACAAGAAGTACAGTGGGTTTGACGGCAGCTGGACGGCAGACCCGATCAAGTTTGACAACGACTTCTTCAAAGTTTTGCTGGAAGATAAGTGGGAGCCGGGCAAAGTTCCTGAGACTGGCGCGGACCAGTACTACAATTCAGACCACTCGTTGATGATGTTGAACACCGACATGGAGATGCTACGGACGCCGGAGTTTTTGCACTGGGTTGAAGTTTATGCCAAGGACTCGGACCTGTTTATGCAAGACTTTGCCAAGGCGTTTGCCAAGCTGTTAGAGTTGGGAGTGAACAGGGACGCGGACGGGATCGCTAGAACCAAAGTTTGAAGAGTGTTTGCGGTTGTTTTTTTATTTCTCTTGCTATATTGATACTCGATAATTTCATTGATGAAGTAAAAAAAAAATGACCAGGCCGGAGGGTATTGGAGGATATTAGATGGGCCCACAATGCTATTATTATACAGAGACGACTACACGCCCATAAATGTAGTGTCGTCGTCGAGACCGCTGTTATCGTCGAGACCCAGGCTGTCTGTGATTGATGAGCTGGGCAGGTTATTTGTGTCGAGGAGGCCGGATTGCACAATGCTGTTTGTGACTCCGCCGAAACTGGATTCGCCGTCGTCCATGGTGGACGGTCCGCCGAGAAAGTCCAGCATCATGTGCATTCCTCCTCCACCGGCGTACTCTTCGACGTCGACGGGCAGGACCGACGAGACTCCTTCGAGAAACCAGACCTTGTCTTTCATTTCGTCGGTAAAGTTGCGCAATAATTTGTAGTAGCAGCGCATGATGCGCATGGCCGAGAGGTCACAGTTGATGAGCAGGCCAAGGAAACGTTTGTCGAGCAATGCTGGGAACGCAAACACCCTGAGGATGAAGTCTTTTTTGTTTCTCTCCATGTACAATTTGGCCATGTAGGCTAGCGTCGGGAGGTAGGGAGACTGATACGCGATGGGGAACATGTCTCTGATTTCGTCGTCAAAACATTGGATCGTTGAGTATTTCATTCGGAGAATATCGCTCGCGCTTGGGGTTGTCTTGGAGTCGGACATGTTTCCCGAGGTGTTGGAGAGTTCTCCGCTGATGAGATCGTAGCCGATCTCGCCGAGATCGCCGAGATCCACCGAAATGAACTTGTAGAACCGCGACTTCTCGCTGAGCGGCCACACGGCCGTGAGGATGGTGGCTGCTCCCTTGACGTGGAAGACCCATGCGGACGGAGGCAGCGACTTGAGCGACGTTGACGTCGGCAGCGACGCGTTGGCGAGCGAGTCCATGATCAGGATCAGCGCCGCAGCCACGAGCGCGTCGGTGTTTTCCGGCGACATCTCCAACACGGCCTCTCGGAGCAGCTTGAGTGCGTCTGCGCGGTGGCACGTGACACACTGGTCGAGTCCGCGCTCTGTTCTGGAGAGATGTGTTGCGCTGAATGCCAGCACCGAATGCATCAGAAACGGGTACTTGAACGCGAGCATCGGAATGTCCTCGGACCAGATCTTGGAGTCGGAGATGCCCGCCTGGGTGATTGTGGGCCAGACTTTTGTCGTGTAATGGTACATGAGCCGCAGATCGAGCATGTTTAGCGTCTGACCCGCGTCATAGCCGAGCGACTGTGTCGGATTGGTGGAGCGCAGCGGCGGAGGCGGCTCGCTGATGATGTCGGGCGACAGATTGGGCCCCGTGGCGGAGAGAGCTGGCTGCTCGCGAACTTGGAAAGAGACTGAGGGCATCTTTGGTGGTGCAGAGATGTTTTCTGCGGGAGCGATGCTAACGGGAGTGTCAATCTGGGTCGGCTCGTGGTCGTGGTCGTGGTCGTGGTCGTGTTCAAGTTTCACACGAACAGGCGACCGCTGAACGTTCTGGTCGTTGACACGCTGACTCACGAGTGGCGTGGTGTAAACACATTGGATGCCCATGCGGTCGCAGTTGTTGCAAACGGGCCGCTGTTCATCGCACTTGACACGTCTCTTCTTGCACGTGGCACAGCCCTTTCTGCTCTTCTTGTGGAACTTTCTCTTGCCCGTGGACCGCTTGTTGGAGCGTTCGGTGGACTCGTTGTTGCTGTTGCTGTTGCTGGCGCTGTCGTCGTTCATCGCGGCGAAGGTTTTCTTTGTCCGCAAATTGTTGAAATTGTGAAGTCCGGAAAACCAGCCGACGAGGAGAGAGAGCTATTTGTTGAAAATGTAAACCGCTGCAGCGTGTAGTGCAACAGACTTCTATAATTGTGCTGGCTTTAATTACTGATCAGAAGAAGCAGCACCAGCAGGTGGGAACACCTTGTCGTTTAGCTCGTTCCCCGCGAACTCTTCGGTGTGAGGTGTACTGCGCCTCTAGAAGGCCGGCCAAAAAAAAAAAAAAAAAAAAAAAATTTACACTCAGAGATCTCGAGATCGAGATCTCGATCTCGATCTCGAGTCGTGCAACACGGAGTCTACGCTCTACAAACACACACACTCGATTTTTACCAATGAATTGAACACAGATTTATTAGTCGATAGAACCCGACGTCCCGGGCTGCTCAATGATCGTGTTGCTCCTGTTGCGGCTCCGGATCCACAGTGATCATCGTATCAATCCGCAGAATAGCAATGCAAGCCTCCAGGGCCGACTTCAAACTCTTGATCTTCGAGATAGTAGGCTCCAGAACTCCATGCAAAACCTCGTTCACAACCTTGCCCTTAACCAAATCCAGACCGTAGTTCTTGTAGTTCTTGCGCTTGATGTCCGCGTTCGAAACCTGCTGCGAGGCCGCGTGGTACGACCGCAGCTTGGCAATCAGATCGGATGCGTCCTTGGCCGCGTTGACGGCCAACGTCTTTGGAATCACCAGCAATGCCGAAGCAAACTCGGCAATTGCCAGCTGCTCTCTGGAGCCAACGGTCGTGGCAAAGTTTTCTAGATAGATGTTCAATGCACACTCAACGGCTCCTCCACCGGGAACAACGTGACCGCTCTCCAAGGTTCTCTTGATCACGCTCAACGAGTCGTGCAGCGATCTCTCCATCTCGTCCAAAGAGTAGTCGTTTGGACCTCTCAATATGATCGACGACGAAGAGTGAGTCTTGGTTCCCTTGATCAAGATACACTCGTCGTCGGAGTACTTCTCCTGAATCACCTCCTCGGCGTGCCCAAGATAGCTGGCCTCGAACGTCTCGTCGCCTTCCAAGTTAGACATGCTGCTGATGAACGTGGCCCCGGTGGCTCTCGCTATTCTTCTGAGGTCCTCCTTCTTACACCGTCTCACAGCCATCACTTTGGCCTCCACAAACTCCTTCAAACACAAGTCATCGATACCTTTCGTAGTCAGAACCACGTTGGCGCCAGCATCAATGATTCTTCTCACTCTTTCTAAAACAATTCCGTACTCTCTCTTTCTGATCTCCTCCAGCTGTTCAGGGTCGTCGATGTTGATCTGAACACCCATTGCCATTCTGGCCTTTTGTAAATTCATGTCCAAAACCGCAATCTTGGCCCCTGTGATCTTCTTTGGCATTGCCTGGGATCCAACGGTACAGTTTAAAGCATAGCCGTTCACCAGCACAGACTCGGTTGCAGACTTTCCGTGAGCCTTCAGCACGTTCACAGCCTTCACCGGGTACTTAGTCTCCCCTTTCAGATTGGTCGTTTTCACCGCCAACAGAGCATCGACGGCCAACTTGCTGAAAAACTCGGAATCCGAGCCGATGATCTTGGAAGACATGGACGTCTTGGCAATGTTGATCAGAGTCTCCTTGCCCAACGCGTCAACCGGTTGCGACAAAACCTCATTTATGTATCTTATGGACTCTCTCAATGCCAATCTGTAACCCGTTATGATCGTGGTTGGATGGATTTTGTTCTTGACCAGGTCGTTGGCTCTTTTAAGCAGCTCCGAGGCAATAATCACAACCGAAGTGGTTCCGTCTCCAACCTCTCTGTCTTGCTGGTGGGCCAATTCCACAAGAATCTTGCCCGCTGGATGCTGCACATCCAGAAGTGCCAAAATTGTGGCACCGTCGTTCGTCACAGTCACGTCTCCGATGTCGTCAACGAGCATCTTGTCCAGGCCCACAGGACCCAGAGAAGATTTCACCACGTTGGCGACAGCCTGGGTGGCCAGAACGTTCTGGTTTCTGACGTCATCACCACTGAGCTTCTCACCGCCTAAGAACAGTGTATCAGAGCGAGCAGCGGAAAACATAATGGAGGGTATATGCTGTGAAGAGGATGCTTGGATCGAGTATTTTTGCCTTCCTTCAATACGTTGATATTTTCAAAACGCGTTGGATGTTGAAATTTTTTTTGGGTCTCGCCCGGGTAACACCACAAACGGGATGTCGCGAGAAAGAAAGAGAAGAAACACACAGAAAACTACGAGGCCAGGCCTGGATCGGGAAATTGCCTTGCCTATAAATCAGGGGCAGGTGGGAAGTCAAAAATTTGAATTAATCAATAATAAAACCATGATCCGATCAAGAAAACACACTGCTTCACAGCGGGAGGAAAAAGATAAAATTGTAGACACCTTTAGCAACAACAAACAACAAGAAACAAGCACAAAATAAAAGTCAATGAGATGAGCTGGATGCAATCTAAAGAATGGTACATTTTTTGCTCTTTTTGATCACTGGCGGTTCAAGAGCGGCAACAATGGCCTCGTCAAAAACGTTTTTCAGGCCGTCCTGGCTGAGAGCCGAACACTCCACGTACTTGACTGCCTTGAGGTCTCTTGCAAGACGTTCTCCCTGTTGTGGGGTGATTGGCTTCTGTCCCTGTCTCATCAGATTGGCTAGAGCGGTGGGATCGTTTCTCAAATCTATCTGTGTACCGACTATCAAGCACGGAACCTGTGGGGCGTGATGGCTCACTTCAGGGAACCATTTCTCCCGCACGTTGTCAAAAGAGGACGGAACAACAACGGAGAAACACACCAAAAACACGTCTGTTTGCGGGTAAGACAGAGGTCTCAGTCTGTCGTAATCTTCTTGTCCTGCTGTGTCAAAGAGACCAACCGTGTATGGCTCGTCGCCGATCATCACCGTGACGGCGTAGTTGTCGAAAACCGTAGGCACGTAATCTTCTGGGAACTTGTTGGTGGTGTACGAAATCAAAAGACACGTCTTTCCGACCGCACCGTCACCAACAACAACACACTTTATGGTCATCATCTTGAAAGTTTCTGCTTGTATCACTGCCAGTGGCTAATCACGCTTCTTGGTGCACGTACTGTTTCAGCTGTTTTTTTTTTCGTGTAACTGCGGGATGCCAGATTCCACAGTGCTGCTTTTTAGTTTTCGTGCAATGCGCAAATTCGCTCGCTCAAGCTGTAATCCGGAAAATGAGTGTCGCTTTCGCTGCGTCCGACGTGTTCTGGTGGCAATGAACGAGATAATCTATCTTGCAAAGCCGATAACCAAACTCTTCAACAACGATCTTTTTTTTTTTTTTCCTCACTTCTGGCTTTTTTTATCAGAAACATTCTGTTGGAGGAGGCAGGGAGGGAGGGAGGAAGCGAGACCACGAAAAAAAAAAAAAACCTCCCGGAAAGCGCTTACGTAAGCTTCAACGGCCGGTCACGGGCCGGGTAACAAACATTGAGCTAAAAGTACGGTACATTTCGGTTGAAAATACGTCTATCATTATATGTGGCTGGAATCGCAACAACGAGAACTCACTCGTCGTCGTCGTCACTCTCGGCCTCTCTCAGCCAAACGATCCATTTTTCTGCCTTGTCTCTCGCTCCCAATGCAACCGATTCCTCCGAGTCCCACCATCTGTAAATGTTCTCCTCCTCAATCACTTCCACGTCGTATAACACCACCAGAACGTACAGCAGAACGAGCGAGTTGTAAGAAGCGTCCAAGTGAGTGCACAATTTCTGCAGAATTACCAGCAGGTCCACCTGGTCATCGTCGTCAAACACCTGTCTCTCGAAAAGCGACGACCACTTTCTGAAGATCTTCTCCACAGCATCCTTGACTCCCAGAGTCTGTGTCTCGATGAAGTGGTTCACCCTTCTAATCAAGGCTGTACTTGTAGACTCTCTCACCTCGTGATAAGTCACATTCATGCTCATTCTCAGGGTGTTGAGCTCCAACAAAGCGGTGTCGATGTCGTGGTTGAACTCCATTGCACGTTCCACGGTAGCGATGGCTTCCTTGTCGAATTCTTCCTCCTCGTCTTCAGACAAGAACACAGAGGTGGTGGACTGTGTTCTCTTCTTTTTTCTGTGGTGTGTGATGGTTGTCGAAGCCACAGAAACGTCCGAAACGTTCAGACTTGCCATCTGGTAGATGATTCCGGCATAGCCCTTGCCCGCATCCTCGCTATCCTCGTCGTCCTCGTACAAGAAACCGATACCGTTCTGGCCGACAACCGACGCGTCTCCGGCTGGTTCTGCACGGCCATACTTGTCGTCATCGTCATCGTCCTCGTCCTCGTCGCTGAAAGTAACGCTGTCGTCCAGCTTCTTAACCGGAGTTCTGACGATCTTGGTGTCGTTTGGAACGATCACGTTCTCGTCAATCACCACGTCAAAACCAACGACAGAGCCCGAATTCAAAATCGCGTTCTTGCGAACCGTTGCGTTCGCCGCAACGATCGAGTGTCTCACCACACATCCGTCCTCAATCGTGGCTCCGCCCCAGATGTACGAGTTCTCGACAATCACGTTGTTTCCAATGTGACAGTTACGGCCAATCACCGACGCCTTAACCGTAGAGCCGTCGCCAATGAACGAGTCTGCACCAATCACCACACGTGACTGGATCTTGCACGACTGCGACAGTCGGATGTTGTGCTCCTTGTAGACATGTTTGCTTTCGTACGTGTATGTCTGGTCGCCCAGGATGTTTCTCTCAGGCACAATTGGATAACACCATCTCTCAAGAACATCCTGGCTGATTCCGTCGTACGTCTGCCAGCTCTCAACTCTGGCTGCGTAGTCATCCGTGGTAATGTATGCATAAATGTGTTTTTTCAGCAGATCGCTGCCAAGAACACCTCTCAAAAAGTCAGATCTCAACAGCTGGTAGTCAAAGTTCTCCTGGAAAATCGTTGGAACCTGAGGCGAACAGATGTCCACATAACAGTCGATCAGGTCGTTTCTAATGTCGAACTCGCCAACGTCTTCTAGCAGCTCGGGATCGATGTTCACCGACGTCTTTGCGCCCGAGACAGGAGGAATGTCTTGGTAGTAAAGACACCGGTCGGTGGCTCTGTCCAAAATGAAACATGCTGGTTCCACGTGTGATCTTGCACGATGCAGCTCGGACGCCTGTTTCAAAACCATTGTGGCAATGTAATCTCTGTCTGCAGCTTTACGCTGCTTGTGGATGGCAATCGCTTTGGTGAGGTCCATGTTAGTCACCACATCACCAGAAACCAACACGAAGTCCCCGGAAATAAGTCCACGCGAATCGACGTCTCGGATGGCGTCGCCTACGCTTCGGGACTCGAGAGACATGATCGTCTGGATCTTGGTGAACGGCGACGATGGCTCGACCCACTTGGAGTTGTCAATGTATTGCTGGATTTGGTCTGCATGCGCACAGCACATCAAGTACACTTCAGAGACCTCCGCTTGCGCAAGAAACTCCAGCGTGTACTCGATCAAAGGCACATTCGCTAGGGGCAAGAGACATCTGGGATGCACAGAAGTGAGAGGCATGAACCTCGTCTGGAACGAGTCTGTCAGCACAATCGCTTGCAGCTTCTGTTCATCATCTGTGACACCGCCTGTGCCGGCTTTCTTCGAGTTCTTGGACATGGTGTCGGCGTTGTACGGGGGGTAAGGGGAAGGCGAAGTCAGACCAGTTTGAGGGTTTGTATTTTTTTTTTTTTCGTCTCTAGGTCAAAAAAAAAAAAAAAAAGCTCGTTAGATTCGGTGTAAGGAGGTGAAGAAAAAAAACATCCGTACACGGACGCTCCGGGCATTCCGCGGACAAGAGCCGGCTACGGATGAAATGATTACCCGGGGTGAACTCGAGCGGATCAGGGGAAAAATTTTCTATTTTTTTCTTCGGCAACGGCCCAAAAACGAGGCCCGAGCCAAATAGGCTACGGACTGTCGAAGGCTCTCCTGTGGCCTCTAAACACGAGTTATTTCGTGACCGTGGGTTGCACATATCGACGCAAAGCCTTCTGACAGACCGTGTAATCTGTTTCAGTTGTAGTTTCGCCTCTTTGCTTCTTATTCTTGCTTCGGGTGACGTCAACTTCGCACCCCGTGGGCCGCTAATTTTGCGCGGCTCAGCCCCACAGAATAGGAAAAAAAGTTCTCAGATTTTTGCCCCATGCATGAAAGATGACTCCATGACCCGTGCGGTTGCTGATATACCGTGCGGCCCGGGACAAAATTTGTCGGCATGATTCACCTGCGGCCCCAAGTCCGCAGAAATGATCGGTATGATTAGGTAATATGTCATGCTTTTGTGTTTTGTTTGCATTGAAAGAAAATGGTATAAATAGGAAGGCAAAAATCTGCACTTTGTTTTGTAGTTGATTATTTGTTCATCGATTCATCAAAAATGCAAGCTATTCCAATCAACCGCAACGAAAACAACTCTTCTGTCTCACATACATCGGCGGCCGCCATGACGCTGGCACAGCCGGCACGGTCTGAGAACAAATACCTAGAGCTTTCCAACAGCGTGAGCCAGCCTTTTGTGATTGCGGGTGTCTCGCCGTGCTCGCCGGAGTTCACGGCCAATAGAGAGAGAAGCGACAGCGACGTCAGTTTCAAGGCGCTATGATTCGAAGACATTGATATGAGTGACGAGAGCCGGTGCGCATTCGGGACGAAGACGAAGACGGAGACAAAGTAGTTTTTTACTATACTTTTAATGAACGTATTCCTGCATTATATTTAACCAAGGTAAACCGTATTTCTATGAATTAAAAACACACTTGTTAATTATATAGCTTCTGCTAATTTGAGCTATATAAGAATATATTATTCAGGGTATACTCCCAGCATGCGGAGCATGGCCGTGGTATTAGAAAGAGACGTGCAGGAAAAAACCTACAAGTCAAATGCAAACTTAGACTTCTGTCTGATTCTCTTACCGTAGATGACAAACAACACGGGACAAGAAATCAGAACCACAGCAAACAATCCCAGCAACAGACCGGCCCAGTTGGTTCCCATGTTCTCAAACATAAACGAGGCAAACAATGGGAAAACACCACCGAATCCAGATCTCAAGAAAGTGTTAGCAGCCATGGCAGAAGCAGCGAAAACCAGATAACTGTCAATGATATAGTTCATGCATGGAATGAAAATGGTCATCAAACCGAAACCGGTAAACAGACCGGAAACGGTTGGAACCATCCAGTGCACGCTGTTGTGGTAGTTTCCGGTCCAGGTGAACCAGAGCAAACCGATAGGGAAACAAATACCTCCAATGATCATGGTTGGCAATCTGGCTTCTGGGTCTGGCTTACCACCGTTCTGCTCCAACTTGACAGCGTAAGCTCTCTCGTTGTAGATACAGTAGCAACCTCCCAAAAGTTGACCGATAACCATTCCGAAATATGGCAACTCAGCAACACCTGGGGCCATTCCGTAACCCATTTGGAAGACAATTGGGTAGGCAGTCAAGAACAGATACAACATACCGTAGATGAAAGCGTTGTAAATGGTGATGAAGAAGAGAATTGGCTCAGTGAACAACATACGCAGAGGTCTGGAGAGGTTCTTTTCGGCAATCTCCTTGAAAGAAAGTTGGAACTCATCGTGAGGAGCGTGGATTCCCCAGTTACCGGTCCTCCGCTTGATCTCTCTGGCCTTCTCAACCAAAAGGATTGGGTGGTGGGTCTCAACCTGGAAAACGACAACGGCAACAAACGCAGCAGCAGCCAGAATACCAGTGATGAACTCAGTCCATCTCCAGCCCAAGTTCTTGTTGGCGACAATGAAACCACCAATGAAAGGAGCAAGCAATGGACCAACAAAGACAGCCATCGAGAAGATGACAATGGCAGTTCCTCTCGACCGGTTACCAAACATATCGGCGAATGCGGCAGGAACAACAACCATCGGCGCGGCACCCAAACATCCGGCAAAGAATCTGCAAATAAGAACAGCCTCCAATCTGTCGGAACAAGCGACGGCAAAGTTGAAGCACACAAACGAAAACGACGACAAAATCAAAATAGGTCTTCTTCCGTACAACTCCGAAAGAGGAGCCCAGACGATCGGACCAGTAGCGAAACCAAAGACGTAAAGCGAAACACCCAAAGTGGCAACGACAGGAGCCACACCAAATTCTTTGTGGAGCTCCTCGACACCCTCGGCAAACACGGCAGAACCAAAGGCAATACAGAACGTGTCGGAACCAATGATCAAACATTGCAACATCTTCTTGCGCAATGGCCAGTTGTGTGGGTGCAGCGGATCGTTCGGACCATCGAAAGAAACAGTGTAATCCTTACGGTCTGGGAGCATTGCCGGGTAAGGTCTGTCTCCTCCCATTGGTGGAATAGGAATTCCCTCAGCCTCAGCCTTGCGAACGTCGTCCTCGATGGACTTGGCGTTGGTCAAAACTCTCGAGAGTTGTCTGGACACCTCGGCATCGGATTCCATACGCATGTCCTCGTCGTGCGACTTGACATCGTCGCCGTCCTCAGTGCTGGACTCTCTAGGACGGAACTGGGAAGGACCCTGTTCCAAGTCGACAGAGACGGTGTCCTGGTCAGAGGCAGAAGATGTGAGCGGATAGGCTTCAGAAGGTTGTGTCATTGCTTGCGGAGACTCCACGGTGTCAATAACGTCTTCGTTCACAGAAGCAGCAGTGTGGAAAGAGTTAGCGGTATTATGCGAGGAAGAGAACGAATTTCTCGTGTTAATTTTCTCTGCGTCACTCATAACGGTAAAGGTGGCTCAATGCACTAAAATTGTGACAGATACCCGCCGATATATATATAGAGTAGCGTTGTTTTTGCTCGGGTTCAAGAAAAATCCAGAGAAAAAAAAACTCCAAGTTCTGTGCCGAAAATTGTCAGATACCCAACAAAGAAAAACATATAAATACAGCAATTGATGATTTCAAATAAGAAAGAAACAAAAAAAAAAAAAAACACTATTCTGCAGGTCAACCACAACAAACTGTCTGTTTCAATAGAATTGCATGGAAATTCTCCACCGTTCGGGACTTAAATCCGAAATATGTATTGTAAGCGTTGCAACTTCAGATCGACACAATAGCAAATAATAAGCACTCAAGAATAAGCCGTTGTACCGGAAGGCTCAGCTCTGAGGGAGTAAAAAATTTTCCTACACGCACAGGACGGCGCCGATCGTCTCAGATTCCCAGGGGTAGCACCGCCACTTGTTGACGTTTCGGAGCTTAATGGGATGCACCATTCTACGAGATAAGCAGGCTGTCTAGATGGAGTGTAGAAGGACGACAGGGTGGGTCTAGTTGGCAAGAATCAATGCATCCGGTCGCTGTCGACTGCCTCTGAGTTCGACTATCTCCGCCAGTCCGGAGCAAAAACTGTTCCCGAACTGAGCTGTTTGCGCCGGCACAAAAAGCTGCAAGTCGGAAAAAAACCGCTCAAAATGGGATATTCGGTATATTCGGCTAACTCGCGAGACTCGGCTCTGGTATATTAGTAATGTGACTTACACGAAAAAAAAAAAAAAAGTCAAGTGCAACAAAGCCTAAATAAATCCTTCATGCAACATAAATTAGACATCCTGCTGGTGCACGGATGTCGTGTCTCGCTTATCTCCACCCCCTTGCGTTCCGACCCGGACAAGGAACGAGGCTACGAGCGCGACACCCGCACATGCTATACCGAAATAATACGCGTTGCGGAGCCCGAAAAACAGGCTCATTTCGTGCTGGTTCTGTTCCGGGGTTCCGTAGTACGGATCTTTGGCCGAGATCAGAACTGAGCCCACACTTAATCCAACCACAGCTGCCAGTTGCAAAATCGTATTGAACACTCCCATTGCCGCGCTCTGCACCCCGGGGTCCACGGCCGTCACTGTCACCAGCGTGCAAACGTTGTACATCAGGTCGGCGCCGACACAGCTGAGTGCGTATGCCCAGAACGGGCCGAGCCAGTAGGATTTGTGGAAGCCGTATGTGGCCCAGATGATGGCTGCCACCACCAGCGAGCCGTTTCCTATAATTAGCATCAGTTTTCCCGAGACAAAGTGGAACGAAACGGCCACAAAAAGGTTCACAAAGATCCCGCTCACACCCATCGGCATCGCGGCCAACGCCGAGTGCAACGCGGACCAATGTTTCACGTCCTGGAAATAAATCATCGGATAGTACCCGAGGGTTCCTATAAATGTGAGCCACGTGAACGACGCGATCAGCATGCACAGAGAAAAGTCACGGCTTTTCCAGATCTGGAGCGGCATAATCGGATCTTTTGCAACATAAACTTCCACCAGCAAAAACGCCGCGAGCAGAACCACTCCAACAACTAAAAGCGAGTAGATGTACGGAGTTTTCCAGCCTCTTTCGGTGGCATCAACCTGGGTCAGCGAGAACGAGATCAGAGCAAACGCACTGAATATCAAAAACGAGCCGAGATAATCAAGCTTTTTGAGAATATTGATTGCCTCCTTCTTGTCGAATGGCTCATCCGCAGGAATCACAAACCATGCGGCTATTGTGGTTACCCCATAAACTATAGCCACGAAAAATTGAACAGCTTTCCAACTGAAGATTTCCACCGCGATTCCTCCGGTAAGAAGCCCAACAATGTATCCGATGGCTCCCCCGGAAGAAAACGTGGCGAACGCGATGTTTCTTCTGCGGGACTCGACATAAGTGGTTCCTATTATCCCGGCTCCAGCAGGTGTCACGGGAGCAATCACCAGTCCTTGCAGGGCACGCATGATCACGAGAGCAATGAAGTTGGTCATAAAACCTCCGATGAGAGAGGTAATGCTGTACAGAAAAAGCGAGCAAATGATTGTTTTGCGTCTCCCAAAACAATCGGCCATCTTACCGGCAATCAGCAGAAAGCTTCCACTCGCTAAAACTAGCGACGAAACACTCCAAACTAACTGTCCTCCGTTGACCCCGAAATACTCCCCCAGGTCCGACAAAGACGTCTGGTAGCTTCCTTCGGGTATCGACGACGCACAAACTCCCAAACACAGAACAGCCAGACATAAAACCTCCTGAAACGTACTCTTGAACGCTGCTGGTCTAGCATTGGGGTCGGTGGAAGGCCGAGAAACTCCTGTAGACACCGTTTCTTCTCGCTTAGTCTCCTGCGTAGCTTCCATCACACTTTTCTCTTGCAAGTCGCCACCCCAATCAACCTGTTCGGCCATTCTTTTGTTGCCACTTTATATTCTGAAACGGTCAGCAGGCTCGGCTCTAGTCACAAAAATTCTTTAATTTTTTTATTATTTTTTTTTTCCTGTTGATTCGCAAATTTTTTTCATTTTAAGGGTGCAGAACCCCTTACCTTAGCGTGATTGGGCTTCTTTCCCTGCCATGTTCTGAGGACAATACTGTCAAAACGTGCCACCAGAATAATACCTGCGCAAAATTGTCGCCATGTCGTTTATTGCCATGCAAAGCGGCAAACCCAAATACGGCTATTGCGCTCCTGCTATTGTCCCGTTTCAACTAAAGGACCCTCCCAGCAGGATCGTTAAAACCGTTGCTCCCAATCTGGAAAAATTATTTATTTCCGCGAAGCCGGGGAAAAAGTAAAATCCGGACTTTTTTGGTGGGGTTACCCGGGCGTCACAGTTATCCACATAAACTGTGGCTGCTCTGGAAAGCTAGAAATAGTGAAAGATTCGCACAGGTTCGATCTTTGAGTTTCTTTGCTAATTATATCCCGCAACATTCATAAACATCAAAAATATGAGCGTCAAGTATGTCAATTGAACAGTATATCTGCCAATTCTCGCTACTAACCACCTACTTAGGTCCCAAACCACCTTCTCTCTCAACACCGGAGCCAAGATTCCAGCCATTGGTCTTGGAACATGGAGATCTCCTGATAAAGAAGGCTACGAGTCCGTCATAACCGCCCTGGAGGCCGGCTACAGACACATTGACACGGCCAGAATCTACCAAAACGAGGAGGTTGTCGGAAAAGCCATCAATGACTTCATCAAGAAGTCGGGAGTGCCAAGATCTGAGATCTTTGTCACCACCAAACTGTGGAACTCTGAGGTCAAGGACCCAGAGGCAGCTTTGAAAAGATCGCTCGAAAGATTGCAATTGGACTATGTTGATCTGTACTTGTTGCACTGGCCAGTGGTTTTCGCACAAGGCGGCGATCTCCTTCCTACCGATGCTGACGGAAATACCATTCTCGTCTCTCCTGACGAATGGACTTGGCTCGACACCTACAAAGCTACCCAAAAGTTGATTGACACCAAGCTGACTAAGGCAATCGGTGTTTGCAACTTCAGCGTTCCAAAGTTGACCAAGCTACTTGCCGACAAGGACGTTACGATTGTCCCCGCCTGCAACCAGGTTGAATTGCACCCATACTTGCCACAACACGAGCTCGTTGAGTTCTGCCAATCGAAGGGCATCGTCGTCGAAGCCTACTCTCCTTTGGGTTCCGAAGGTGCTCCTCTCTTGAAGGACGAGACCTTGACCAAGTTGGGTGAGAAATACAACGTTTCTCCAGCAACAATCGCCATCAGCTGGGCTGTTGCCAGAAAGACCGTTGTCTTGCCAAAATCCGTCAAAAAGGCTAGAATCTTGTCAAACTTGGAGGTTGTCGAGCTCTCGAAAGAGGACGTTTCAGCAATCGACAAGATCCACCAAACTTTCTCCAAAAGATTTGTCGATCCAACCTGGTCCGAAGACATCTTCGACGAGAAAGTCAAGCACACTTTATAGATCACTTGGTGTCGCTGAGTTGTTCACGCAGTCTCCGTGTCGCTGACTTTCTAGAATTGAGAAACTCTTCCACTTTATCTTTGGCAACGTTCAAGTTGATTTCAAAGTCTTTGTAGAACTCCAGTCCCTGTCTCAGGTTGTCTGTTACCTCGTTGTAGCCCCGCATCGTGTCGTGCAACACCCGTAAAGCTTCCTCTCGTCTTCTTGACGTTTTCAGCCCGCGTTTCTGTGTTTGAAACGAGTCGTTGAGCTCATTGATCTCGCTTTCGAGCTTTGTCTGTGCATTTCTGGTCGTCACTAAATACAGCAAGTCGTCATCAAACTGCTGAAGCTCCTTATCAAGAATGAACTCAAAGTCTTCTTCTTTTATCGTGAATCTGCCATTCTGTTCGTTGCAGAGTCGCCTGTAATGATCCATCACCTGCGGTAACACTTGCACCTCCCCAAACTTCACACTCAACTTGTCGAGGAAATCCTGCCGCTCGGTTTGCAGGTCTTTGAGTCTCTTGACTTTCTCCTTCAATTTGAAAATCACGTCCTTGATTTCCGGATTCAACTCGAGTATCTGTGCGTTCGGAATAAACTGACGGATCTTTTCCTCGCTTCTGTAAATCTCCAAAAATGGCTTCAGATCCCGTATCTGCTGGAAAATGGTTCTGTCTCCAGAACTCGATTGCGAGAGATAGTGCTCCAACTTGTTCAACGTATCGATGCAGTTTGCTCCAGCATCCTCAAATTCGGGTAATATCCATCGTTCTCTTCCACATAACTCCTTAAGATTATCGTCCGACATCTTTGCTAAGTTAAGCTTCTTCCATAAGTTATCGAGCTCCGGCCGCGGTTTTGACCTTGCCCGTTTCAACTCCTCTTCCAGTCGCTCCACGACTGCACCGCAGTCCAAAGACCGCAACTTTTCGCCATTCTCGAGAATGGACTCGGGGATAGATTCGGGTTTCAAAATAGAGTCTAGCTGTGCAACAACACCCAAATCTAGCAAAAACCGGTCGATTCCACCATTGAGGTCCTTGATTGGCTTCTCAAAGTTCGCCGTGAGATAATTCTCGGCTCTTTCTTTGAAAGAACTGGCGATCTGAATCACCATGAACGGTATAAGACTCGCAAATAGCGGCTTCCCGTAATCGTCTGTGGTTTTCATTGTCTCCAACGGATCTAGTAATGCTTCCAAAACCAAAGGCTTCACCATGGTGACTTTGGGGAGCTTTGGAACCTTTTCAGGGACCGGTTGAACGTAGATCAAATCGTTTTCTCTCTCTGATTTCCTCAGCTTGTCTCTCGTTACTTGTTCCAAGCTATCAGCATCAGCGACAACATATTCATTCACTCCTTTAACCTCCTTGACCTGCTGTATGCATTCATGGGCATGACGCAGATAGCAAACTTCCTCGCCAAATTTGCTTGAAGCAGCAGCAACCAGTGAGATTCGGTAGTAGGCTGCACATTCAAAATGCAGTTTCTTCACCAAAAGATGGTTCCTCCATGGTTTCGTGAAACAAACGGTTTTCTCTGCATGTACCAGCGCCATTTCATAATACTCCGATACTTGAAGAGACAATTTCGAAATGACTGTGTCTTTCATGTTGCCCTTCATTGCTAAAAACCAGAAAACCTCTTGTGCCTGAGCCAACATGAGAAACTTCAACGACGATAGTGTATCAGGACGCAATTCCAGAGGAACTTCACTTAATTCAGCCAACATCTTGGATTCTAGAAGCTCAAAACACCCTGCCGCATGCTGAAAATAGACACATGACGACTTCAGAGTCTCCTCCTTCTGGCCTTTATCGGTTGTTATTGCCAACAAAGAATACGTGGAACCCAATTGGAACAATACGTTTGCTTTCTCGTACGCCAGCGACTTGAAAGTATGCGGCCCGTCCACACGCACCCCCAGGGTTCCATACCAGGAAAAACTGACAGAGTCGGCTGGAAACTTGGACTGCAGCAAAGCCAATTGCATGTAATAGCGTTTCAAGAGTGACAGACACTCTAGTGTAGGCTGTGTCACCTCCACGGCCCGTCTTAGGGTGTTCAATTCGCGTAAATTTGCGTCGAAAGCGGACGATGACTGAAAGAATTCGGAATCTATGATTCTTTTCAAAGCTGCGTGCAAATCCACATGGTCGGTTTTGCGGGGAGGGATACCTATAAACTTGGACTCCATGGCAATTTGGTGGCACAAATGTCACCCGAACAAAAAAAGAAAAACGCTCTTTGTGGGGTCGAGAGCTGCAGATAAGATCAGATGGAGGGTTACTTTTGAACTGAGACAAAACAAAAACAAAAATAACGTGAAATAAAATAAAATAAAGTAAAAAAATGAGCCGCGCGACAGAATCATAGGCGGTGCAAGGATGTTCAGTTTTTGATATTTTACACCAGGTACGCGCATATACACATACACGTACGGTATAGCACGTACAGCATGAGAGACACATAAATGCTAGGTAACGACAAAAAATTAAGCAAGAATCTACCACGGCGTGCTGCTCGGTTTCACCTATGACAAACTGGGGCCAAGCAACTAACTGCCTTCATCGCCTGCTCCGCCCGCAGTGCCCTTTCTTCGTGAGGCTGCATCGGAGATCCGAGATGAAGGAAAACCGTCCGCCGCGTAAAGCACATGGCCCACTCCTCTTCTTCGGGCAGAGAGAGAGTAAGTAAAGCGGCAATGAGCGCAGGTCTGGTTCGCTCACGCCCTCGGTGCCATGCGAGAGTCTACGACTTCGATTCAATGCTACCGTTTTCGGATGCCTCAAAAGTTACCCGGTTGTCTACTGGGATTCCATATGCAGTGGTTTTCTTGATTCGACGGAATCTTTACCAGAACCAACCGGTCGGGGCACACAAATCCCCAGTTGCGACGAACTTTAGGCCGGGTTTCCACTGAGTCTCGCCCAGGTCTGTACCTCGCTGCACTCCATTAGCGGGATTTGTACCCAAATGTTAATCGAATGCATTTTGCGGCTCAGCGAACAAAAAAAAAAAAATAACGATTATCGTGAAAAATTTGAAAAAACTTTTATGGACGTGTGACAATCCCAATAGTTGGCTCGGGGAGCGCGAAAGGAGAGGATTAGTCACAGAGAGAAGAAGGTGGTTTTAGGAGTGACACGAGACAGATGGCAAGCGGCAACCAACAAGGAAGAAGAGGCTTTTGTAGCGGGGATAGGCGAGATTTGTGACTGGTCTTGTTTGCAGTATCGTTCGTATATTTCGATGCCAGGTTGACCTGTCGCACACGGACGGAATCCGGTTCGAGTTTCCACCGCAGGGCAAATTCGTCGACGTCTGAAGCCCTTGGCAAAATTCTTAATACGGTAAAGTAATAGGACGATAAATTTTTTCGCCTGCGCCGAGTCGCTTCGCCGCGGGCGGCCGATCGCCCAACGACCGCGGGCAGAGTGGGCCACACAATCTACGAATCTCGCAAAGCGAACAATAGGGCAGCGCACGTAATAAAGCTGCAAAAGTCTAGATTCTGACATGACATGAGGTCACAGGACCGTGGGTAGCTTTTTAGCTTTAGTGAAAAAGTGTGGGATTCACTGTAGCATAGGAATCATTCCGACAACCTACCGACGTTTGGCCTAATAATTATGTAGGAATCCCCTTTTTTCGACGCGGTTGTCCAAGCCCGGAAGGCTTAGGCGTGCGACAAAAAAAAAAGCACACCCGATCGTCCAGAGTCTTCCCCTCCTAACCATCTAAGCTGATCGAGATCTATTCTTTTCCTCTTTAGGCTGTCTTGATAATTAGCGAGCGCACGTCAATAAATTTCCTGATTGGGTAATCAATGTTTGTTTCTTTATTGTAAATTTTTCAAGGTAAACAGTGGTAGCCTGGGTACAAATCGTGCAGAACAATAAGATCTGCTGCAAAAAAAGGAGGTAAAAAGAAAAGAGCCTGCGACACTCTTGAGGGAAACAAAATAATACAAGTGAAATGTGAGGCGAATCTAAACAAAGGGAAACCGTACTTCGGTGGTAAACGTATATATTTGAGACCTTTCGCAGTTGTGCAGGCGCACAAAAGACAGTACCGGTTTTTTTTCGATTTTCTTTCCGTTTTCCAGATCAGATTAGATTGAATCACAGGCCAACTTACTTGTTTACAAGTATACACATTCCTTTACTTTTGACCGTGCCTACGTTTACGACAAAAACACACACCATTCACTCCTTATAATAACAGTGTTTGTCTTTTGTCCCAGTCTTTCCTTTCTGACCTATCAGCAACAACTACAATTGTCATTCACTTAGTATCAAAATGAAATACGCACAAGTTCTTTCCGGTCTGGCCATCGCTTCGGTGTCTCTTGCTGCCCCATTGGCAGCTGGTCACAACCACCACCTCCACAAGAGAGAGGCTGCTGTCGTCTACGTCACTCATACTGTCGTTGTCGACCAGCACGGAAACCCAGTGACCACCACTGCCCTTGAAGCCTCGATCGCTCAACCAACCACCACTTCTTCTTCCTCTTCTTCTGCTTCTTCGGAGAGTGAGGAGGCAACTACCTCCTCTTCCTCTTCCTCTACCAAGGAAACCACCTCTTCGACTTCGTCGACCGAGAGTTCGGCCACTTCCACTTCTACTTCCACTTCTTCTTCCTCTAGTGGCATTGACGGTGACTTGGACGACTTCTCTGACCCTACCGACTCTTTCGAAGACGGTACAATTGCTTGTTCCGACTTCCCATCTGGAAACGGTGTTATTGCACTTGACTGGCTCGACTTTGGAGGATGGGCTTCTGTCATGAGCTTTGACGGTGACACCTCCTCCACTTGCGAAGATGGTTACTACTGTTCTTACGCTTGTCAAGCCGGTATGTCCAAGACTCAATACCCATCGGAACAACCATCCAATGGTATGTCCATCGGTGGTCTCTACTGTAAGGACGGTTACCTTTACAGAAGTAACACCGACACCAAGCACCTCTGTGAGTGGGGTACTCAAACTGGTTACGCTAAGAACGAGCTTGACGACGATATTGCTATGTGCAGAACTGACTACCCAGGTTCTGAAAACATGGTTGTCCCAACTGTCGTTACTGCTGGTGGCAAGAAGCCTTTGAGTGTTGTTGATGAGGACAACTACTACACCTGGAAGGGAGGTAAGACTTCCGCTCAATACTACGTTAACAACGCTGGTGTCTCTGTTGAAGACGGTTGTATCTGGGGTACTGATGGATCTGGTATTGGTAACTGGGCTCCATTGGTTGTTGGTTCCGGTTACACTGACGGCCTTACCTACTTGTCTTTGATTCCAAACCCTAACAACAATGATGCTCCAAACTACAGCGTCGTTATTGAGGCCACTGACGGATCCACCATCAACGGTGACTGTTCTTACATCGACGGTTCTTTCAGCGGTGACAGCACGGATGGTTGTACTGTCACTGTTACTGATGGTTCTGCTGTCATCAGATTCTACAGCTCTTAGATCAGCTAGCGTTAGTTTTTTGTGATACTTGATACCCTTGAAAAAAGAGATACAATCTTTTTTTTTTCACTACACAATTAACTGGCCACTGCTATACCTTGACGGAATGATGGCTTTCTTTTTTTTGTTTTAACGTTCCCGCTGCTCTATGTTTTGATTTGCTTTGCTAGGTAGTTGAAAGATAATTACTAGCACAACTTACCGTTTTGGTTTCTGGTTTGTTTTTCTTATTCGGTTTTCACTAATGTGAATATTTTGGTCATTCTACAAATTTTGGGTCCTGAATATATGTGACGTGAATTGATGTTTTTTACTTTTTTCGTTTGTGTATTTATGTATCCATGATTCGTTTGTTTTCAACTCTTTTTCTGAATTCAATCTATTTTTTTACTATTTTCCTGGTTAGCAAGGCTTGGTAAGCAATATTCGAAAGATTTTCTCTATCTGTGTGAGCTTTCTGGTGTACGGGTGTTGTACCCCAACTTTACCTGAAATGAGCGGGGCAGGTTATTTAAGGTATTTTTTGGGATTTTTGCCCCTATTTTAACAGATAATATAAATTAGCAACTACTTTCCTTCTTATTTATCCACCAAATCAGCCGATATATTTATGTTTTCGTGCTGAACAACGATCAACAGGGACAAAATGGGAATTCAGAGTCCTTTTATGAACACTTTTGCGGGCGTTGCGGGCGGCGCGGGCGGTGCAGCAGGTACTGATAGCACTGTCTATACCTCCGAGTACCCACAATTAAACACTAACCCCCAATTCAAACCGGTCGATTCGATATATGAAAACCGATTGCGTCAATTCATCGACGCTGGTGGAGGTTATAACGGTCTGATGCTCCCGAAATTCTACGTGAAGCACAGAATTGACTCCGGAAAGCCAGAAGAGAAGGCCGACGACCCTGAGGTTGGTTACATTGAGCTTAATCATTGGAGCGCTCCGGGTCTTTCAAAGCCACTGTTTCACGAGGTGGTTCCTTCGAAGCTCAAAGAGTTCAAGAAAACAAAGAAAGGTGAAAGTTTTGGACCTGCTTGGTCTTCCCATTGGTTTCAAATAACCATAAAGATACCTCAATCTTGGAACAAGGAGGAAAATGTGCTGTTGAACTGGGATGCAAACAATGAGGGGCTTGTTTTTGATGAAAATGGACTTCCGATTCAGGGACTCACGGGTGGCTCCGAAAGGACCGAGTTCATCATTCCGGAATCATGGTACAAAGATGGGACAGAGTACACGTTCTATATTGAAATGGGATGCAATGGTATGTTTGGAAGTACTCAGGATAGCTACAGGCTTGGTTCGGCAGATCTTGTTGTGATCAATTGGGAAGCACGGGCGTTGTATTACGATTTCTGGATGATTGGCGATGCTGCGAGGGAGTTGAGTGGCCCTCAGAAGTACAAAGCGAGAGAGGTTGGTAACAGGATTATGAACTTGTTTGATGAGAACGATGAGAGCAGCATTTCAAAATGCAGAGAGGTTGCCCAAGAATTTTTAGGCCCAAATGTCGACTCTGAGGAGGTGTATCAAGAGAAATCGCTCAACAAGGTGAGTTCGGTTTACGCAGTTGGAAATTGTCACATTGACACTGCTTGGCTATGGGATTTCGCCACAAGCAAGACCAAAATTGCTAGGTCTTGGTCGACTCAAATCAGACTTATTGAGCGATATCCCGAATACGTTTTTGTTGCTTCTGCTGCTCAACACTTCAAATGGCTGATTGACTACTATCCCGACTTGTACAAGAAGATTAAGAAATTTGTTTCACAGGGCCGGTTTGTTCCTCTTGGTGGTTCGTGGGTGGAGAACGATACAAATCTTCCCAGTGGTGAAGGTCTGGCCAGACAGTTTTTGATGGGCCAACGATACTTTGAGAATCTTTTTGGTTTCAAGAGTGACATTTATTGGCTTCCAGACTCGTTCGGCTACTCGAGTCAGATCCCACAGTTGTGCAGGCTCGCAGGGATGCCAAATTTTCTCACCCAGAAACTGTCGTGGAACAACATCAACCAGTTCCCGTCCAACACGTTTAACTGGGTTGGTATTGACACTTCTCAAGTACTGGTTCATATGCCTCCAGACAACACTTACACTGCTCCGGCCAACTTTGGAGATGTGAAAAGATCAATCCACCAGCACAAGAATTTGTACAACGACCAAAAGGGTCTGCTTTTGTACGGTAAAGGTGACGGTGGAGGAGGTCCTACGGACGAGATGATTGAGAAGCTGAGGAGAGTCCGTGGTCTCGCGGACACGGTTGGTGGAGAGATGCCTACAGTTGATGTTGGCTCTACCATCACTGATTTCTATACAAAGATCCGAGAAGACACCAAAAATGGGTCTGCAATTCCGTCCTGGAGAGGTGAGTTGTACTTGGAGTTCCACAGAGGAACGTACACGTCGCAAGCTAAGGTGAAAAACTACATGAGAACCTCGGAGCTTTTGATGCGTGACTTGGAATTTTTGGCCACCAAGGCCTCTGTTGAGTTGGATGGATTTGACTATCCGCACAAGAAAATTGACAGACTGTGGCAGGACATCTGTCTTTGTCAGTTCCACGACGTTCTTCCCGGCTCGTGTATCGAGAAGGTGTACAGGGATGACGTTTGGCCGATGTTGAGCAAGGTGATTGAGACGGAGTATTCGATGATTGAAGATATCCTTGGCAAATACGAGATCAAGAGCATCGACAGCTCCGCAGAGGCAGTTTTCAAGTACAACACGCTACCATGGGAGAGAAGACAAGTTTTGGAGTTACCAAAGACGGAGGTGGAGTGTGCAGGGCTTCAAAAATGTGCCCAGAGTGGGAAATATGTTGTCTTTGAGTCCGTCTCGGAAGAACAGACCTCGGTGATGAGACCTGTTCTTGAGTCCATCAAATATCCAGCATCCATCAAGCGCACAGACGACATGTTTGTCTTGGAAAACGGCAAGTTGAAGGCGGAAATCAACTCTAACGGAGTCATAGTGAGTCTTGTTGACCTTATCACGAAGAGAGAGATCATTGACACTTCCAGATTGAAGGGTGGAAACCAGTACGTTATGTTCTCGGATACACCACTGAGTTTCCCAGCGTGGGACACGGAGCTGTTTTCGCTTGAGAAGTTTCGGTACATCGAATCGGCCTCGAAAGTGGAGATTCTGGAGAGTGGTCCTCTAGTTTGTTCTCTCAAAACGGAACATGTTTTATCTGAAAGCAGCAAGATAACCACGGTGATCTCTTTGGAGGGTCTCAGTTCGCTGTCGGAGACCACGATGCTGAAGTTTGAAAGCACGGTGGACTGGCACGAAACGTACAAGTTCTTGAAGGTTCAGTTCCCGGTGAACATCAACAGCGAGTTTGCCAACTACGAGACCCAGTTTGGTGTCACTAAGCGGCCTACCCACTTTAACACCTCGTGGGATGTTGCCAAGTTCGAGGCCTGTTGTCACAAGTTCATTGATTTCTCCGACTTCAACTACGGTGTTTCCATTCTGAATAACAACAAGTACGGTGGAAATGTTCATGGAAACGTCATGACACTTTCGCTACTGAGAGCTCCTAAATATCCAGATGGAAACGCAGACATGGGAGCACATGAATTTAAGTATGCCATTCTGCCGCATTCTGGGCCTCTTGGGGCTGAGACCGTGCGGTCGGGTTGGGAGTTTAACGACAGAGTGAGCAAGGTTTACTCTTCTCCAAAGTACAATCTGTTGGCCAAGACTGAGCTTGTGACCATCAAGGGAGATTCCAACCTGATTCTCTCCAATGTGAAGCGTGGTGAGGCCGACGACACTGGAATTGACTCGAGCGACATGTACGACAAGCTACCAAAGAAGTTCAAGGGTTCCAAGACACTGGTTTTGCGGGTGTACGAGTCACTTGGAGGCTATTCTACTGCAACAATAACGATTGGCAAGCCGATCAGCCAGGTCTTCAAGACCAACTTGTTGGAGGAAGAAATCGAGGAAATTGCAATTGACACTGAAAAGAACAGTTTCTCTATCAAATCGAGAGCGTTTGAGATTTCCACGTACAAAGTTGTTCTCGCATGAGAATTGTTTTAGTTTGGTTTTTCTACATTTAAATAAACAATTTCAACGAAGAGATTAAAAAAATGCGGAGGTTGAAAAAACCAGAACTTCAAAAAAAAAAAAAAATCGAAACTTTGATCTCACAACCGTCTTATCACGATCTTCGACAATTCAAATGACGACCCCGCTAGACGTCAAGCCACACGTTCGGTACTTCAAACGATGTCTGGGGGTTCTTCCCTCGCGATACGAGTCTGAAGACTCGAACAAATTGGCGCTGATCTACTTCTCCCTGTGCGGTCTTGATCTACTGGGAGCCCTAGACTCTGTGGTGTCTGACCAGGAGAAAGTCCAGTGCATCGAGTGGATATACACGCATGCTGTGGAAACGGATGAGTTCTACGGCTTCAGAGGCTCGGAGATCTACAAAGACACGGGCTTGTACGACATGCCAAATCTTTCCTCGACGTGTTTCGCTCTACAGATCCTGCTGATACTCTCTGACGATCTCTCGCGTGTGGACGCAATCAAGACGATGTCCTATGTGGCGAAATGCCAGCGGAAAGACGGATCCTTCAGCCCTCTTCTGGGCGCAGATCGCGAGCCTTTTGGCGAGGAAGACGTTCGATATTGCATGCTGGCCACCACCATTCGGAGAATTATCAAATGGGACGAAAATGAGGGGAAAAAGTTTGACATAGATTTAGAAATGCTTTCCAATTACATCAAGAGCACTGTCTCGTTCGACGGTGGGATGTCAATATCTACCCAGGCGGAATCCCACGCGGGACTCACGTTCTGCGGACTGGATGCGCTGTGGATGGCCGATAAGTTGAACCCCGCCGAATGGAGCGACACGGTGGATTTTCTGGTTCACCGTCAGGTATTCTACAACCAATATAACGAGACTGAACTGGAGCAGAACGAGTACGCGGACGCAGAGGACAACGGAGGCTTCAATGGACGTGTGAACAAGTATGCAGACACTTGTTACGCGTTTTGGTGCATCGGGTCGCTAAGTTTACTGGGACAAGTTGATCTCATTGACAAGGAAGAGATCAGGAAATACCTACTGGAACAGACCATGTCTCGGATGCTCGGAGGGTTTTCAAAGACAAACGACCCGGATGAGACACCTGACCCATTGCACTCGTTTCTGGGGTTTGCCACGTTGAGCATCCTCGGCGAGAAAGCTCTCAACTCACTCAACGTTCCGCTCGTTATTTCGCAAAGAGCTGCTGCGCACTGGGAAAAATTATAGAAGTTTCGGGTTGTCAGATGGTTCATTATTGACTACGCTATATACAGAGTGCTACAATTTGATTATTTCTTCGTAGATTGCCCATGCGATGGCTGCGCTGAATGCTTTTCTTGCGATTCTGAGTCCGAGGCCGTCGAAAAGTCTCGTCCAATGCTCGTTCAGTAAAAGTCTAAAAGTTGTCACGAACCCGGTGTATTTCTGTGGGTTGAGTTGCATGTTGGTCTTGATGGTGTCAAACGGAGCTGTTATCGTTGTGGAGACGACTGCTGCGCTCACGGCAGAGGATGAATTGATGATGGTTGATTTTGTCGTGCTGAACAGCTGTTTTGTGTCGGTGTCAGATTCTGTCATATTGAACAGCTGCGGCGCAATAGCCTTGAATTTTTGATAAAACAACACGTAAAGTCCCGCGTTCGGAGCGTCTCTCAGACAGGTTGCTCCAAACCCTCTAAAAAAGCCCCTCACGTGCTCCTTTCTGTATATCTGGGTCGTTGCGTCCCAGAGCGAGCGATATTGGTACATGTCGGACTCAAATCGGACCTTGAGAACGGTCACAGGCATGGTGAAAAATCCAACTAGTCCCCTGGTGAACATTCCAGCCATCAGATCCTGTGTCGCCGACAGTTTCGGTAGCGTTGACGACGAAATGGTGCCCGTCTTGGACACTTGCTGCATGGATGCGACGCTGGTTCGGATCGAATTCAGCGACGTGAGATACAGAGCACTTCCAATGGAAGTTCTGAGCGCGCTGGGCAGAGTTCCACGCCATAGTTCGCGCACAGATCCCATCTCGGCAAACACAGATCGTATCGAGGTGCTCTTGGACTGTTGGACGCGGGTCTTGAGCAGGTCCAACGGCTGCAAAAACACCGCCGATGTCAACCCGCCACTAAATCCTGCAATCAGATGCCGTGTTGTCTTTTCATTTGACATGGTGACAGCCACGGTGTAGGATTCGCTTGTCCAGAGGCTCCTGATGTTTCTTCTTCTTTCAAGCTGGTGAGATTGGTGCTTTATTTTTATGCTCTCGCGAACTTTTCCAAACTTTTTTTAAATCCGGCCGGATCTGCTGCCGAAATCAGCTCAATCCGACAGCTTCTACGCTCTCCAAGTTAAATCAATTAGCCTAAACGCACATCAAAAAGACATGTAAAGAACGTCAAGTTCGTTATTTAATCAAAATCCGCCGCCAAAATCTCCGCCACCAAAATCTCCGCCGCCAAAATCTCCACCACCATATCCTCCGTCTCCATATCCTCCAAAGTCTCCGCCCGGTGGTGGACCCATCATTCCACCCATTCCACCGAATCCAATACCTGGACTCATCAAATCACCCAGAAGAAGACCACCAAGAGCTTAAATTGTTAGTATGGTCGCATTCGGACGCAAAATTCTCTGTACTTACCTCCCGCCGCAAGACCGGTTCCCATTCCCATTCCGCCAAATCTAGAAGGTCTTGACGTCTGTTGCTGCTGGTAAACAGGCTGTTGGTACACAGGTTGTTGAGGATAGGCCTGTTGTTGGGGATATGCCTGTTGAGGATATGCCTGTTGAGGATATGCCTGTTGTTGTTGTTGGTAAGCCTGTTGTGGTTGTTGTTGTTGTTGTTGGTAACGTCCTGCCTGTTGTGCGCTGTTGGAACTCGACTTGTTGCCAGACGAGGCAGACCCATTGGAAGGCAAAGGCAATCCAGTTGATGTCTTCGAGTCGCCAGTGGCGCTGTATGGTGGAGGAGCCTCAGCAGATTCGGTTCCAAACTGTGTTCCGCTTGGGGCTTCCCATTGCGACTTTCCAGTGGATTCGTCAACGTAGAACCATTCTAAAAGAGAGTTAGTACGGCTGTTTTTTTCATTCAAAGAGATTGTGTTTCTCGTGGCACTTACCGTTGTATTGATCGTCCCAGACGGCAACCCATCCTGCCGGAACCTTCGGCTTGTTGTTCTTGTCTGCCATTTTGCGAGACTAAATTCTGAAAAGATGAATTGTTTCTACACTCGTTGTTGTGCAGCCAGTTAGACAGATGGGCTTTCGGAATTAATTTATAAAATAGCTGAAATCGGTTGCGCCTGCGCCACAATCAAGGCAGTGATCAGTCATGCGTTGCCACAAGGCTGCGCCACCAAAGAAAACCTAAGAAAAAAAATCAGCTATTTCGACGGGTCGATCGACGCCAAGTGTTTTACTTGCTTTTTTGGTTGATTATGTATATGTACAAGATTTATCTATCAATCAACTTAAAATAATGGTGTTCCAGTTTTTGGACGATTCGTCGGCGGAGCCGCCAATTATAGTGGAGCTGGTCTCCTTTCCGTCAAAGTAGGTATCTGCAACAGAAATCAGATCACCTAGCTCACAGTCCAAAAGACTTTCCCTTCTTTCCTGTCTCAAATCGTCGTCTATTCCGTAGTTGAACAGCGACATTCCTTCGGATCTCACACTGATTGGAGCATCAATCTTCTGGAAAATCGTCAATTTTGCCTGCTCGAGATCACGTTCGCTGATTTGCTCAGACTCGATCTTCTTCTTGATCGCAAAGACCGATTGGTCAAACGTGTCAATGGACTGGTATGGATTTGGATCTCTGTACGAGTAGTAGGAGAAGATACCGTTCAACGAGTCGTAAGATGCTCCTCCTCCGTAAGCACCGCCCTTTTCTCTGATTTCACTGTGCAAATGTTTGAACGTCATCAATTGAGAGAGCAGCTGCAAAGCAGCGCCGTCTTGCGAGGTGTATCCAACACCTTTGAGAGCCGACGAGGAGAAACTCACCTGAGATGGAATTTGAACAAAGTTTTTCAAACTTTGTGCCGTCGGGAGCGACAACTGGTAGGGATCGATTGAAAAGGTCTTCATAGATGGGAAAAAGTCGAGGTATTTGGAAACCTCGGCTTCTTGTTGTTTGACGACACCACGGCCACAAGTAACTCCCACCTTGAACTTGGAGCCACTGAGAACAATGTCTCTGATTGCCTCAAGCTTAGGAACAACTTCAGTTTCCAGCGTGCCTTCTGCATCAATTCTGCGCAACTCGTTCAAGAATTGCACCTGCTCAATACCGCTCAGTGTCTCTTGTATCTGCGACACTGCCGATAATTTGGAAGCACTGAATCCACGAGCATAAGTATGACCGTTGCTCACGATTCCACTCAAGTTGTCACTGGTGAGACCTTTCACCAAGGTACTCAATTTCGCGATGTTTCTGAAGTCCGTCTCGGCCAACAGCTGTTTCGAGAGAGACAGCATCTTTTCGAAATTTGAATCAAGAGAAACTCCCCGAACAGCGAATTTGATGAATGGTTGTGTTGGGTCCTCAGGTGAAGCATGTGTGAAAACAGAAGCACTGATTCCACCTGTATGCAACTTGATCTCATCCTCCAAGACTGCCATAGACTTAGACGAAGTTCCCAAGTTAGTTAAGCAATCGGTGAACAATGGGAGATACTTGATCAACTCTTGAGGCAGTTCAGCCGCCGTCAAGGTCTTCAAAGAATTGAAATACGTGAGTCCGTTGGTCTTTGGAGAAAGTCTTGTCTGGAAGTCTGCACCCCCCACAGTTCTGGTGTCAACTCTCACTGTATCTGCCTCTCTGTTGATATCTGCAACAGAAAGGGATGGTAAACAGGAAAGGTCTTCCTCCTCGGTTTGCTTTTCAAGCAATTTGAGACCGCGCTCGTGCAAAACTTGTTTGTCGTTGTCGTCTAATATGCTGATTTTCTTTTGCAGCCTGTTTTCCTCCTCTTCTTTGACTCTGGCCTCAAATCCTTCGGTTGGTTGCAAAGTGTACTTGAAATACGGAGCGGACAACAGATACTTGTCGATTCTATCAGTGAACATCTTGTCACCTTGGGTCTTGTAATCAGCCCAGAAACGAGTAGTAATCTCCCCCCATTTCAAAGACTCCAAAGGATCCACTCTATTGACCCAGCCTGGAACCAACGAGCTCAGCAAGCCCAGGCCAAACGATGCACTTTCCACTTTCCGACTCAGCTCCATCTGACGGAAAATAGCCTCGATCTTGTCGTTGGAAAATCCACCGTTCTTGGCAGCTTCAAGGGCTTCGATTATTATCGAAGACAATTTCTCTGCAGACTCTGAGGTTATCCCTTGGAGACCCACAGTAAACAGATTGACGTCTGTCATAGAATCCATACCAGAGTTGATTGTGAAATCGGCTCCAATGTCGGTTTCGATCAGCTTCTGATACAGCGGAGAGGAGTGTCCTTCCATCAAAAGGGTTGACAAAATCTTGAGCAGAAACGTTTCGTAGATGTCGTCGGGTTTGCCGGCATACCAAGTCAGAGAAGCCTTGTGCTGACGTTCTAAAGGCAGCATCGGATCAATAGGTCCCTGAGCAGTGAACTCTGTGTTTTGCTCCAAAGGGATCGGAGCCTTGACTTCGTTTCTCTTCTGTCTCTTTCCGAATCTTTGGAATGCGGCGTTGATTTTGGCCAAGTGTTTCTCCAAAGGCATGTTACCATAAGTGAACGTTCTTGAGTTGGACGGGTGGTAATACTTTTCATGGAACTCGATCAGATCTTCGTACATCAAATCAGTCATTTTCGTTGGGTCGCCGCCCGAGTTGTTCAAAGAGGGATAGATTGCTTCTTGGAACTTAATCCAGAAATAGTAAGACGAATCAGAGACCTGGCCCTTCATCTCGTTGTAAACCACCCCCTTGAAAGTCAATGGCGAGTTTTTGTCTTCGGTCACCTCGTTCTCGAGTCTCCAGCCCTCCTGATAGAAATCCTGCTCAGAAAGAATCGGGTTCAATGTGGCATCCAAATAAACGTCCATAAGGTTTTCGAAATCGGTTCTGTTGGTGGTGGCAAATGGGTAGAAAGTGTAGTCATGGCCGGTCATGGCGTTCATAAAATTGGACAAGCTGCGGTTCAACATCTTGAAAAAGGGGTCTCTCACAGGGTATTTCTCTGACCCGCACAAAGTAGTGTGTTCCAAAATATGTGGCAGCCCTGTAGAATTTGGCGGGTTGGTCTTGAAAATCATACTGAAGACGTTGTTTTTGTCCTGACGATCAATATGGAGATGCTGTGAGCCGGTATTAAGATGTTTGAGGTCGACCGCAGTCAGGTTAAACTCGGGCACGCTCAAGACCCTCTCAATCTCGTACCCCTCAATCTGTTTTCCCACAGGGTATTTTTTCGCCATTTTTGCGTCCACCGCAGTGGCCAGACTGCGCTGCAGCAGCACGCGACAGCCCTTTTTGAGCGACGCAATTCTTGGACTCAACATGGTGTGATAGAATAGAACTAGAACAAGGGTGACAACGATTGATTCTTGTGGATTTTTTTTATTATCCTTTTTTTCGCCCTCGCTAAAGTGTGAATGAAAACTGAAAAGAAGACAAAAAAAACGGATGACGTCAGCACGGAATCGGGAGCTAAAAAATTCAATCAAAAAAAAAACTACTCTGGTGTCTTCTTTTCTAGTCACGAAGGCGAAGTGACTGATTCTCGGCAAGAAAAGGAAGCAATTGGATATACAAATTTGGACCGCCCATTGACTGCTCTAGATTAACACATACAGAACAACTTGAATCTGCTAGAAAATTTGCCGAAAAAGACAGCGAAGTATGGTCCAATTTAGTTTGGTGCATTGGGTTTTGGCCTGGATGTTGGCGGCCAGCGTATCCATGGCCGAGAAGGTGGAATTGACCTCCAAAATGGCCGAATATTGCACAGGAATGTACAGTAAAGTTGACTGGGGAGGACCCACGGAGTCGTTTATCAAAGTCAACGTCAAGAGTTTCGGTGCCAACAGCAAGGACAAGCACACGATCTCCCTAATTGTGTTCGAGTACAAGGATTTTGGCGCCATTGGAATCACAGACAACACCACTGAAACCACAGACTACATATGCACGCCGTCGCTTGTTGAGGAAGGATTTTGCAGCAAGAAAGACTTGCATCAGTTCATTGTCACATCGAATGCAACCAACAGCGTGGTGAAGACAGCCGTCTTGACCGAGCTCGGAACCAACGATTTTGGCTACCATGTTGCAAACACAGGATTTTACTGTGTGGCGGCCTACGATCCGCTGTACTCGACAGAGAAGGGCTCTTTCAGTATCATTGTCAACTTCCACAACGCATATGGAAACTTACCCGGGTCAGAGATCCCCAAATTGCCATTGTACGGACTTCTGGCAGTTGTTTACGCAGTTTGTGTGTGTGTCTATCTTTTCCAGGTGTGGAAGCATCGCTCGGAGTTGTTGTTGCTGCAGAAATACCTCGCAGGGTTCTTTGTCTTTTTGACTATAGAGAACATTCTCGTTTGGTCATTGTATGACTTGCAGAACAACAACTTGACTTATCCAACTCCTGTTGGGATCAAGATCTACATCTCGTTCATATCCATGTTGAATGCGTTCAGGTTCTCGTTCTCGCTGTTTTTGTTGCTGATCATCTCGCTCGGCTATGGTGTGGTTTATCCAAAGCTTCCTCGCAAGACCATGAACAGATGCAAGTATCTTGCTGCGGCTCACTTTGTTTTCACGGCCGTTTTCATCTGGTTTTCCTACTACTCGGACCAGGTGCAGCCAACAGACTCTACAACCAACACCTCCAGATCAAACTCGCCCAACACGTGGAGAATTGTGAGCAGTCTTTTTGCCGCAATTGTTCTGTATGCCTTTTACTTTATTATCCTGAGCTCTTTGCATAAGACTGTGAAGTTACTCAAGGAGAAAAAACAAATTGTCAAGTTGAAGATGTACAAAAGTTTGTTCAAGCTGATTTTCATGTCTCTGTTGTTACTGATTTTTGCGTTCATCATCATCATTGTTCTCAGCATCAACGATATGCTGACCGATTCGATCGAAAGATTGTGGAAATTCAACGACGTTCTCACAGACTTTTGGCCGGCCTGTATATACTTCTTTGTCTGTGTGGGTCTGGCGGTGATTTGGCGTCCAACGGACTCCTCCTATCTGTTGGTTGCCTCTTCTCAAATCCCGACTGTCGAGACCACGGGAGACGACATGGAGTCTGATCCGGCAGACATCTACAACATGGAACAGTATGGGAACGAATTCGAGTTCGATGACCTCAGAAGCCTTGAAAGCGGCTTGGATCCGTTTGAAGACCGTGCTAGAAGTCAGTCTGAAGCTCCAGCAGAAGACCCATTTGCCGACAGCAACAAGACGTCTGATTTTGACCAGGAGGCGGAACACCACAAACAAAACCTCAAACAGCACACGGACGGGGACGAGCAGTTCCAGCTGGACGACGAGGACGACGAGGATGCCATTGGCCATAAAAAGGATTAGGGTTGTTTGAATAAACTTCATGTAGAATTTGACATCTTGTAAACGTTTCGAATAAATGTGTGATGAATATGTAGGAGAGCCAAAAGTTACCAACCCCTCAATTGTGCTAGACCTCAATTCTAATCAAAAAACAGCCGTTCTAGTATAGTGGTTAGTACTCTGCTTTGTGGCAGCAGCGACCTTGGTTCGATTCCAGGGGACGGCACATTATTTTTTGCACACTTTGGAAGTCTAAATTTTCTGGGTGTAAATTCATGCGGCCCTCTCCTTTCAACAACAAGCGTAAATGGTTTAGTGGTAAAATCCAACGTTGCCATCGTTGGGCCCCCGGTTCGATTCCGGGTTTACGCAATTTTTTTTGGCTTAAAAAATTCATCTGTTATTTGGATCGATCTTTTTTTTTTTTTTCTTAGCAAAAACAGGACTCAAAAGTCAACTTGCTTGTAGACCTTTGTTCCGTGGCCAACATGACGGTAGATACTAAAAAAGGGAACCAATTACAGGAAAAGTACAACAGATTCAGCCAGGCTGCAAAGTACAATTTGAACTCCGAGGAGCTGTTTTGCGTGTGTCGGAGAGTGGACGATGGGGAGCTTATGGTTGCATGTGACGGGTGCGATGAATGGTTCCATTTTCGGTGTATGAAGCTGAATCCCAAATATAAGGACCTTGTGAACAACTTCTACTGCATTTTTTGTGACGAACTGTTCAACAAAGGGTCGACGCTGTGGAAAAAAAAGTGTCGTCTGGAAGGGTGTTTTAAGCCTATTCGTATGGACGAAGACACGGGACGAGTGTCGAAGTATTGCAGCGACGCACACGGTGTGGAGTTCATGAAAGATCTGGCGAAAAAGTTTTCCAAGTCGAAACACGAAAATGCGCTGAATGTCGATCAGGTCGGGACGCTAGTCAATGGATCCAGTAACTTGGAGGGGCTGAAGAAACTGGGGAGCGAGCTTCCGCAATTTGACAAGGCCGACATTGAGATTCCGGAATCTTTGCAGACGAAAATCGCGGGAATTGACCGTGAAATACAACGCTTGAAGGATTCCGAGGCCCTTTACAACTCCAAGGAAAGATATCTACAACGGCTAAGGGAGAAGATTCGGCTGCTGAACGATGAATTGAACGCGTCAGAAACACAGGAAACGGATCCGGTGCCGAAGAAGGGCAAGAAGTCACGTGCTGCGAAGACGGACATCTGTGGGTTCGATCCTAAGTTGACTCTGAGCGACAAAGAGTGGAAAGAATTTGTTGAGACCGAAAGTTATGCAAAGTTGATGAGATTCGAGACATTTTCGGACTTCGATGTTTCGCGAGAACAGCTCAAGTCGCAGTATTCTGAGCAACAGAAAGGCCCGTTTGAGGTTTGTTTCAAGGACAAGAAGAAGTGTCTCAAACATTCCACGTGGTTCAGCATACACAGTGACAACGTTCTTCTGAAGCTGAGCGAAATCTCTATAGTCCTCGGTGAGCTGGACTCCAGAAAGGAAAAATTGCAAAGAGATTTTAACGTTCAGAAGTGGGAAAACTGGGAGATGGGTGTTTGACCTATATATATTCTAACAATAATAATAATACAGTGCTAGGATTCCTTTTCGTCCGGTTTGGACTCGGACTTCTGTTCGTTTCCGTCTTGTTCACCGTCTTCTTCCTCTTCTTCCTCATCCTCGTCGTACTCGTCGTCTACGTGTCTAGGTTTCCAGACTTCCACGAGATTGTCTTCGGAACAGCTCACAACAACGTTGTTCAAAACCGGATGCCATGCAGCCTCGCAGACTCTTCCAGTGTGTCCTCCGTGCATAAAGGACAGACATGGATCGACATAATCACCCTTCTTCTTCTCGTACTCCTTTAGGTCAAAGTCTCCGTCCTTCATATTATTGAGGTTCCAAACCAGAACGCGGCGGTCGCTGGAAGACGACATCAGCAGATTGTTGTGGAATTTGAGGTCCACCACCGAACCTCTGTGGCCATACAGTTTTCTAAGCGGTTGCTTGGTGTTTCTCAGATCCCAAACGTGAACAAAACCGTCTGTGGAACCGGTCACCAACAAAGAGCCCAAATCAGGATGAAACTCGACCGCATTCACGGGACCGTCGTGAGCCTCGGAAACAGAGATAATGGGGCTGTTTTCCGAAGCTCGGAGATCGTGAATCTGCAAACTGGCATCATCGCTCACAGACCCAAAGAGATCATTGTACTGCTTGCACCACGAAACATCGTTCACTACCGAGCTGTGTGTCTCGAACACTCTTGCTGGCTGCGCTGAATTTGTTGAAAAGTCCCAGAGAGCGATTTTCTGGTCCTCAGAGCTGGACAGAAGCTGGTTTTTCGCATACAATGGGTTCCACTCAAGTCCAAAACCCTCTCTAGTGTGGAATTTGAGCGTCTGTTTGCACGTGGTAGAGTTTGGGTCGTTTATGTCGTAAAGTAGAACGTCTCCGGTGTTCGTGTGTGTCGCAACGATCCCTGTTTCGTGGTTAATTCTGAGCTTGTTGACCTCGCCTGGGTGTTCCCACTGTCTCTGGAACTTGATTTGGTTTCCCGACAACTCAGCAACCTCAGCAGAACTTTGAAATTCTGGATGAAGGGTGGCGGGTAGGTTCACAGAGTAGAGTCTGAGATAGTTTTGCGACCCGTAATGGGTGTGTGTTCCAATAAGAAAGCTGGCGTGAAGAAAGTTTTGCTGCGTTTGCACCTGGGGAAGCCATTCAAGCGAAAGAGATGGCCACTCCAATCCGTAGGAATAGACAAGATCATATAGCATTGGTGACGTCTTTTTCCATATCTTGTACTCCTCGTTGATGAGTTTCTCGCTCACCTGGTACTTCTCCTTGATATTGAGAGCTGGGAATGTTAGTCTGGGTTGAGCGTGCAGTTCCAGCCAGTAAAATACTCACATTTCGTCTCCGCCGGAGGCTCAGAGCTTGAAGTTGAGCTTGGTGCCATATTTTCGGTAATTACGGGAGGCTATACTGGTTTGAGGTGAGCTCGTTGTAGGGCAACGAGTAATTTCAGCTCATTTTCACGATAAGTGTGACAAAAAATTGTAGGTGTGAGGGGTGGTTCTTTGTGCATCCTTGCACCAGACCTGACAAGAGCATTGAGGCAGATACAGTAAGTGGACTAGATCAGCGGGAGAACATCTAACCAAGACCGAACGAAGCTGAAATCCCGAAAAGAGGGTCCTCGACACGTCAACAAAGACGCATCGCAAACGCACGCGATTTTGGTGAGAGTGCGACGCGTGAAAACCCAAATTACCTATGTTGAGACACGGGTGCGAAAAAACACGCGTCAGTTTTTCCTTCTTGGGAGGAGACTCTGGTTTAACGGTAACCTCTGAAATCGGGAGACAGAGAGCAGGCGGTATCGCCATAGAGAAAGAGGGCAGTTCAAGGAGTCAAAATCGGGAGGGAGAAAAGAGGTGAAGCGGGCTGGGGGTTACGTGTATCTCGTAGACGGAAGGTTTAGTAACGGTACAAAAGCTAGCCATAAAGAAACACGGAATTTCTGTCTGCAAAGACCGATTCCAGTTTGTAGCTCTATGTCTGCAATCGTCACCAATGTTGGCTGGTTCGATATGACCGGAGGGCACACAGTGTTGTAGAGTGTTTTGCACAAATTCGAGCTCCAAGACGCGTTGTGTCGCACCTCTAAAATCGGAACCTGCGCAAACAGTATTTTTTCTTTTTTCCAATATTACGCGTCCGAGATATTATATATAAGGGTGCTTTTTTCTTCTCTTGAAAGCAGAGAAAGAAACCACGATTATTATACGACATCAAGTTCTACTCAAACACACAAATGTCTATTCAAGAAACACCTTCCAAGGCTACTGCCAACGCACTGTCTACGCTCGACCTCTCGTCAGCAGACAAAAAGGACTTGACCGCCACCTTGACCGCCGCCGCCGCCGCTAAGGCTGGTCTTGTTGAGACCAAAGCGGACGACTCAGAGGCTTCTGCTGAAGCCAAGGAGCACAAGGAATTCCTGAACAAGCACAAGATCCACAGACACAAGTTGATGGAGTTGGAGAAGGACGAGCCGCTGCTCACTGAGAACAAGAGAAGATTTGTTCTGTTCCCTATCAAGTACCACGAGATTTGGCAGATGTACAAGAAGGCCGAGGCTTCTTTCTGGACTGCAGAGGAGATCGACCTTTCGAAGGATTTGCATGACTGGAACAACAGACTCAATGAGAAGGAGAGATATTTCATCTCTAGAGTTTTGGCCTTTTTTGCCGCCTCTGACGGAATTGTCAACGAAAACTTGGTTGAAAATTTCTCGGCCGAGGTGCAGGTGCCGGAAGCCAAGTGTTTTTACGGTTTCCAAATTATGATGGAGAACATCCACTCCGAGACGTACTCTCTGTTGATTGACTCCTATGTCAAGGACCCTAAGGAGGCTGAATTTTTGTTCAACGCCATCGAGACCATCCCATGTATCAAGGAGAAAGCTGACTGGGCCATGAGATGGATCAACGACGAGAACGCACTTTTTGCTGAGAGATTGGTTGCCTTTGCTGCTGTCGAGGGTATTTTCTTCTCTGGATCGTTTGCCTCGATCTTCTGGCTCAAGAAGAGAGGTTTGATGCCAGGTCTGACTTTCTCGAACGAATTGATCTGCAGAGACGAGGGTTTGCACACCGACTTTGCATGTCTGTTGTTCTCCCACCTCAACAACACGCCAAATAACGAGATTGTGCTCAAGATCATCACCGAGGCTGTTGACATCGAGAAGAGATACTTCACCGACGCTCTTCCTGTCAACCTTCTTGGTATGAACTGCAAGCTCATGTGCCAGTACGTCGAGTTTGTTGCCGACAGATTGCTGCTCTCGCTCGGATGCAAGAAGCACTACAATGTCAACAACCCATTCGACTTCATGGAGAACATCTCTCTTGCTGGTAAGACCAACTTCTTTGAAAAGAGAGTGTCCGACTACCAAAAGGCCGGTGTCATGGCCAAGAGCACCCAAGACAAGACCGAGGCCGAGTCTGGGTTCAGCTTTGATGAGGACTTTTAAAAGTCTCGATGTGCACCGCATCTTTCGCTACCCCAAGCGGGTCCGCTTGTATTAACGTCCTGTCCTGACTGGTTTTCGACTACAATTTTTTAATTAGATATGTTTTGGTTTTTTTGTTTTCATGGGGGTCCTTTTTTTCCTGCCAGCCGCCTCTGGCACCCTTTCGATCCCCCCTTCCCTCCCCCCTTGCTTTGTCTGTCTCCAGCAACGAATGAATGTATATTAGACATCAACTCACCACCCCCTCACCTAAACACTGCTCTTTTTCATAGCCGTGTGCGGGTAAAAAAATTTTCAACACCTTTTTTTTTTCCTGATAATTTTTTTCTCTTCTGTTGAATCGAGCTCAGGGGGAAAGTCCACAGAGATCTTTAGGAGCCATTGCAGAGATTTGGCTGAGCATCTTGAGGGTTTTGTTGCACGTTGGGACGGCAAGCAGGACTTTTTGCAGCAGGCAATCTAGATATTTCTGTGCCGGTGGATATCTATTGTATGGCTAAGATCAAATGAACGTGACTAGTGGTTTTGAGATATCTGCAACGCAAACACCGGAGCAGATGATTCGGCGCACATACAAAGATGCGGTGAACGCTTTGAACTCGCTGCAGTCGAACTTCGCTACAATCGAGGCAGCCAGACACTCAAACATGAACAGAAACTCCATGCTCATTCCCGAGATGGTTGAATGGACCAGACGGATAGGATACAAGCCTGCAGATCTCGACAAACTGAATGTGCTGCACGTGACAGGAACCAAGGGAAAGGGTTCGACGTGTGCGTTCATCTACAGCATTCTGAGCCAGTACAGACGCCCATTTCTCGAAAGAGCACACAAATCGAGCGACAGTCTTGACACGCTCAGCAGCCATTCCAAGGTGACCAAGATCGGTCTTTACACGTCGCCACACCTCAAAAGCGTGCGGGAAAGGGTCATGATCAACGGCAAGCCAATCAGCGAGACGCTTTTTGCAAAGTACTTTTTTGATGTGTGGGACCGGCTGGGCTCGTCCGAGTCCAACACCGACATCTTCCCCGACATGGGACCGGGAGTGAAACCGGCCTATTTCAGGTTTCTGACTCTGCTTTCATTCCACGCCTTTGCCAGCGAGGGGGTCGACACGGCCATCTACGAGGTTGGCGTGGGCGGAGAGTACGACTCCACCAACATTTTTGTTCATCCAACCACGTGCGGGATCTCGTCGTTGGGAATAGATCACACGCTAGTTCTGGGAAACACAATCGAGGAGATTGCGTGGAACAAGAGCGGAATTTTCAAGGAGGGCGCCGATTGCTACACCGTGGAACAGCCTGAGACTGCTCTGGCGATCATTAGAGACCGGGCCGTGGAGAAAGGTGCCGCCAAGCTGGAAGTTGTCACCACGCGTCCCGAGTTGAGCGAGGTCGAGCTGGGTCTGGACGGCGAGTTCCAAAAGCAAAACGCCTCGTTGGCTATCGAGATGTGTGCTTCTCATCTGAACAAGCTTGGCTATGCGATCGACACGTCCAAACTGCTGCCCGAGGAGTTCATTAAGGGTCTCGAGACGGCCAGTTGGCCCGGACGGTGTCAGATAGTATCGGATGCGAAAAAGGACGGGCTTGTTTGGCACATTGACGGAGCGCACACCAAAGAGAGTATCATCAGCAGTGCCAACTGGTTTGCGACTAAAGCCAGACCAGACACGCGCAAGGTGCTTCTGTTCAACCAGCAAACAAGAAACGTTCACATTCTTCTTGAAGAGTTGTACAAACGGCTGGAGGTTGCAAATGTCAAGTTTGACAACGTCATCTTCACCACCAACGTGACGTTCTCGTCGGGAACCTACTCTGACGATCTGGTTTCGATGAACGTTTCCAAGGAAAAAGTCGACTCTATGGAGGTCCAGAAGGACATGGCTGATTTCTGGAACCAACTCGACAAACGGTCGAGAAAACACATTTTTACAGATATCGAGACCGGGGTGAACTTCATACGATCTCTAGAAGGTCCATTGGACGTGTTTGTTTGCGGTTCTCTGCACCTGGTTGGAGGATTTCTGGTTGTTCTCGAAGGAAAATGACCGCCCAGCGTCGGAACTTGCTGGTTTTGTAGACCTACCTGATTCAACATTGCTTCGTATTAAAACCAAGCTTTTGTGGCTCGAGATCTGCCAAAGCGCTGTGCAGAATCCCGGGTTTTTTATTTTTCTTAGATTTGGCAGAGGGAAAAAAAATCTTAGCGTGAAGATAAAAGATAAAAGGCTCTTGTTGACAGAACAGCGCGAGATTCATCAACAATTGAGCTAATCCAGACGCTTCTGGACGCCACGAGCAGTACAGAGGAAGTGAAGAACAGTATCTGGCAGCTTTGGCAGCCTGAGAACAGTGAAAGAGGTGGTTTAGTGCTGTTGTTAAAGAGACTGATCTAGTGTGTTCAACATGAACAACCGCAACATTATCGACGAGAGGGCCATTTACACAAAGGTGAGTTGATTCGCATGGCGTTTTTCATGACCTAAACTAACTGTTTGTCAGCGAGCTGAAGACTATGCGGAGTTGGTGCGGAGGTTTACAGATCCCGAATTGAGCGAGGTGGGCAATTACAAGATAATCAAGGAGCTGGGCTCGGGGGCTTTTGGCAAGATATATCTGGCCTACCACAAGTTTTTGCGGGTGAAAGTTGTTTTGAAAAAGGGCGAAAGATTGACCCAGAATGGGTGCAACGACAACCTAATGAGAGAATATTACTACCTCAAGGAGTTCAACCAGCATCCACAAGTGGTCAAGATGTATGAGCTCATCTTCACGGAAACAAGCGCGTACATGGTTTTGGAGTATTATCCCGAGGGCGATTTGTTTGAGTATCTTTCCAAACGCCATAGAATACCGCTAGAAGAGGCTTTGAGGCTATTTACACAAATAGTTGGGGCCGTTTATTACATGCACAGAAGCGGCTGCTGTCATCGGGACCTCAAGCTCGAGAACATTTTGCTGGACAAAAACAACAACATCAAATTGACTGACTTTGGGTTTGCTAGAGAGTCGCCTTACTCGCAGTATGGCGCAAAAGCATTATTGAACGACATCTGTGGCACGAGTGCATACATGGCTCCCGAATTGTTGCAGAAGGAGCCTTATTCCGGGATCAAGGCTGACATTTGGGCCTTGGGGGTGATTCTATACACAATTGTGACGGGAGAGATGCCCTTTGAAGACTCATTGCCCGAAGAGAAGCTGGTGGCCTGTGTTTTGAAAGAGGAGCCGAGGTATCCAGAGTCTGTATTCAAGCCCGATCTATTGAAATTGTGCCAGTCTATGTTGGCGAAAGATCCAGAGAAAAGAGTCAGCTCTTTGGAAGATGTTCTCAGGTCGCCTGTCCTGCAGCCATACGGGGGTCTCAAACAGATTGAAACGACAAACAAGCTGATCTATGGGCCTACCGAATCGTCCAGCGAGATCTCTAACGGCGACAGAGCCCTAATCAAGGATCTATCAAGTGTTGGTTTTGATAAGGAGATTCTTAAAAGGTCGGTGCGCAACGGCGAATTAGACTCAGTGGCTGGATTTTGGCAGCTAGCCAAGGAAAAAAAGAAGAAGAGTCGAAGCAGAAGAATCAAACACAGAAGCAGGAGCATGTTGAGGCTAACATCTACAACCTCGAGATCATTGATGGAGACGGCCCGGAATTCTGTAACCCCGTCGAACTCGTTGACCTCCAACAACCAAAATTCGTTCCTGACGAGACTAGAAAACCTCGATTTGACAGGCACCGCGCCATCAAACAGCAATGCGCCTGCTATCTCTGTGACCACACCTCCTGCCACAGATTCGCAACAGCGTACCACGATGAAGTCCATTCAGGAGACCTCGGAAGCCAAGTCCAGTAAGAGTCCGGTGAAGGCTGCAGAAGACCAAATGAGTATCACGTCAAGAAGTTCGCTTTTCTCGAGGAAGAAGCACGGTTTTTCTCTAAGAACCGTTTTTGGCAAGATCAAGAGACACAAGGATGTCGAAACCAAGTCTCTGGCTTCGTCTAACTCAAATAATGTGGAGTCTAGACGCTCGCCCAGAAAAATCGATGACGGAACCTTGAAATCTGAAAACAATCACAGTGTCGTGTCGAATAACCACGGCTTGAATGGTTCTCCGACGACGAATTCCAAGACGAATATTGTTGTTATTGAACCACAAAAGAGCCAAAAGTCCAACAACGCTCCGCTCGAGACATCCGCAATGAAAAGGGGCACGACATCCGCACGACCAGGCTCGCTTATTTCGTCGTACTCTGTTCAAACCACCATTTCCGAGACCTCAAATGGCTCTGGGTACGTGACTGGTTACTCAACTGACAACACAAGCTCTCAACAAAATGGACACATCCATCCGCATCAGGTGACCCTCAACACCCCTTCTAGTAATGGAAGACCTAATTATACCAGAGGAACCAGTGATTGGTCCATGAACTCGAAAAATATACCTTCTCAACCGGCTTCTCCTACCTCATCTTTCACGACGTTGTCGAGATCCAACTCGTTGGACTCGTCTTCGAGATCTGGAAGGGGAAGACCGAGACGCAGAAAAAATAGCGGGTTATTTGGTACCACCACAACTAATAAATTCTCTATCAAAAGAGGAAAATCACCGCTCCAGACGAAGGTCAATGCAAAATGGAGCCTGAACAGTGATAGATCGAAGGACGCAAAGAAGTTCGGAAAGAACGCAAAGCAGCAGCTGATAATTGAGGAGGAGATGGAGGAAGAAGATGAGGCTGAGACTTTGGATGACGGGGACGAGCTCTTGAATGAGACTGGGTACGCTGACGTCGAAATGGACGAAGAAGAGATGGTAGATCTGGATTCTGTTGAGAACCAGACCTCTCAGGTCAACTCGGATACACAAAAACCCTCCGCACAGGTTCCCACTTATAGCATTACCGAGAGCGTTTAGATCAGTTTGTACGATAAAGGGACTAATTGCTTTCTGTATTAAGAGACTAATATTCGCTGGTGTGCTCCAGCTCTCACCAAAAAAAAAAAATGTCAAGAGATTGGTTTGAAAAAAAAATGCGTAAACCCGGAATCGAACCGGGGGCCCAACGATGGCAACGTTGGATTTTACCACTAAACCATTTACGCTTTTAGTTGAATGATTTCTGGCTGACTGTTCTACATTCTGTTGCCCAATTCAAGTACCTTCTAGCACATTTCATGTCTTTCAATAAAGAAAACTATCCCATTTGATTCCTAACTTACCACATCGACTCAAATATCAGTCGCTTACTCTAGATGTCATCAAAAAAACGATTCGATTGGGGGCCAAAGAGACAATTTTTGAAATTATGCCGTCAAAATTTACAAAACTGACTAAATTAATTCTCTAATGATTCATAACTCATAGCTTGACACTTTCTATGAAAACATCATAATAAACTTCTTGCAGCTGATATAGCTCGTTAAATCTTGCAACGCCTTCTTCTAGAAGCTCCAGCTTCTCATAGAAAAGATCATAAAAGCCCAAAAGAACCAATTCTGTAGGGATCACCAGGTTCAGCCTGGTGAGAGTCTCTCCGCCGCTGAGTTTCCCGTTGCTCACCATGAGGCCCAGCATTTCTGCCTTTGGATTCACGACGACTCCCCCTGAAGATCCTGACCAGCAGGAAGACGAGCAGATCACAAGAAGCGGGACGTCAAAGGGCAGACCTCCAAACACGTAGTCTGCCGTAACCACTGTAGCCACTGATCCTGACGACTTCAGTGGCTGGAGGTTGTTTGCGTTGAAGAAAAGGCCGTATCCAATTGATATCGTAGAGGAGTCAACCCCGTAAGACATGTTAAACGCTTTCCTGTTCGATATGTTCTCCATTGCTTCGGTGATATCCATCCCACCCGGCAGTCTGAGTTGGCTGCTGAAGTTCGCACCTTTCACTTTGATAAAACATATGTCGCACAATTTGTTGTCAAAGGGGATCATAATTTCCTCCATCAGCGACGGCTTGTCTAACACTATAGTTATCTCCGGAGAAACATAGATTTTCAGAGATTCACACAGTTCATTACCTTGCATCACAACGTGACGATTTGTAAGAATCAGGTCTCGCTGAAAAACTGTCCCGCTCCCCCAGTATTCGGCTCCTGTAGCAGTTCTGACGGTGATTCCCACGGTGGAATCGCTGTGAGACAAGCCAGAAACAGCCTCTTTCTCGTGAAGCAAGGCACAACAATTGGAATTGAACACAGGAGGTGGCTCCATGTACCGACTAACCAGCTCGGATATCTTGTTCCAGCTCAGCATCACCAGCAACTCTCCCTGTCCATTTGCTTTGGCAAGATTTCCCCAGACCAAACCGAGGGAAATCGAATGCGGATGACTGAGGACCACTCCTCCAATCATGTTTTCCAGATACTTTGAATCGCTCAGATAAAACGACTCCTCTTTGCTGCGATAATTGACATAGCCGATGGAGCTGAAGTTGTTGAAAACGGAAACACTCGTCAGACTAAATGGCGAGCTTTCAATTTTGATTTTCCAGGGCAACAAAGCCTCGCTCGGAGTTTGCGAAACAAGGTTGATTGGTCTTAGGTCCAAAACTCCAGAAATGGGATATCTGGGTTTCGCCACCACGAGACAGGAGTCATTGATGTCTTCACAAGACCCAAACTGTCCAGACTTGAATTCGAATCCAGAGGACAAAAACTGCTCCATTTCGACAGCTAGACCCCCGTCCATCACGCTTTTAAACTCAAGAACTTTGCATTGAATCCATTGGATACTGTCTTTACCGGAGGTTTCATTGTTCACCAGTTCTGCAGCCGTGAAATAAACTTCGAGCTTCGTCTGCATGCTGCGGTACTCATCGGACAGTACTGCGAGACTCAAAATGAATTCTTGTGCCTTCTCTTGCGTGTCTCTCGGCCTGGTGCAGACGTAGATACCCGACAAACCATACAATTTGTTCTTTGTGGCAGAACTCAGCACGCGGATCGTGATAGGCGCATAAAACCACTTTGAATCGGTGCCTTGACCCCCCATTGTATGCAAGGGGCTACTAGATGTGTTTGTTCCCCGTTTGTTCTCCAGGAATCGAACCATTTTTGTGGTTTTAATCGTCTGATTTTTTTTTCTATCTTCTCCAGATCGCTAGAAATTTAAGTGTGGACTTAGCTTCCTAATCGGGAATTTTTCATCTTTTTATCGTGCTTTATGAAATGTGCGATATCTTGATGAGACAACAAATAGACAGAATAACAAACAGAAAGACAAAGAATATGAGATATGCAATCATGAAATTATATACAAAAACCGTCAACGCGAGCGACTAAAGTACAACGGACATCTCTCACAAAGAGTTGATCAGTAAACCTTTCAGCTCTTTCCGAAATCCAGAAAGCTCTTCTCCTTTTATAGGAGTCGACGTAGTAACAGTGGTGTCTTCGTTTTCTTTGCCGACAAACGTCTCACTCGCCTCTCCAGCTTCGCCACCAACTACAGTATCTGAACTGCCATTAACCGGTGAATCCCTTCGACCGGTCTCTGCGCCACCACAAAGCTTCTCCAGAGTGCGTTTTAGCTCTTCTTTGCTCTTGACTCCTTCAATCGCCTCGGACGAGTCAATCTCTGTGTCTCCTGACTCGGTGTGGACAATGTTCTTGGATTCTGTGGCGGTGTCCGTGTCTTCAAAGACGGTAATTAAATTGAAATTCAGTCCACTGCTGCTTCTCTTTTTGGGTCTTTCAAAGGTCGGTATATCTCTTTCCAAGATCCGTGGCGACGGTAAAGGACCTCTTTCTGGAACATCGCGTTCCGATATTTTGCTTAGTGAGTCCAAAGAGCTGTTGTAGACATCCACGAGCTGGGAAATGGCGTCCCCTATTTTCGAGAAGCTGTCGATCGGATCGGAAATGTTCTGGTTCAGCTCGAGATAGCTTAATTTATTGCTCAAAGCATCCACCTTATGAATCAGGTTTTTGTACAATTCGTCCTCGTTCTCCTCCAATATTGGGGGAAAGTCAGTTTCGCTCCCGGGATCCAAATCCACTTCGAATTCGTTGTGATGTAACTCGTGAATAAAGCATTTGAATAGGTACACGAGATTGTGCAATACCTGGCTCATTATCAAAAGCTTTGTGGGAGTCATCATGCTCTTGATGATCGGCTGATGAAGCGAGAACTTGCGGGCACAAAGCTTCAAGACGCCTTGTCCATCGTTGTTGATCGACCGAGACTCACTTTCTGCAATGGACAACAGCACACACATAAAAAATTTGCGGATGATTTGGAAGAAGTGGAAGAGTTTGAAGGGGCTAGAAGGCAGTTGTTGATATGCGGGGGACAGCGGTTTTTGTTGGTGTAGCGGCGATTGAGTTGGGGGTTGAAATGCTGGCGAAAACTGCGACTGTGACGTTTGCATCAGAGTAGGGCTTCTTGCGTACTGGGAATCCCCCGAAAAAGACCTCAATCGCAGAGGCTTCAGTTTCTGAGTTTGCGACGAACTTCTCAGCTCATCGAGATGATCACTGTTGTTCAGCAACTGGACAAATTTGAGATCATCACTGACCAGATCCAGCTGGTAAATCTCAAGATATTTGCCCAGATATTCAGGGTCTGCAAGTGGTATCGATTTCTGCAATCTTTGGTTGAATGAGAGCAGGAGAGTATTGAGCATGTTCTGGACCAACAAGCTGGAATTTCCCAGTTTCTGCTTTTTTGCAGGCATGCTTCTAGACAAAAGAGAATTCAGATGATTGCAGTTAATGTTTCTTATGAGCTTCAAATGAGTGGACACAAGCTTGTCAAATTGCGCATTGATTTCAAGATATTCGGTTAACCTGTTGCTGAGCAATTGAAGATATATTTTCGTCGCAATGTCCTTTGTTCTCATGTCAAATGTCAGCAATGCAATTGAGAGAATGATCAACAGTTTGGCGTGAGTAGCTCGTAGTTTCTTGAGATGTATCTTTGTAAATGCAAGTAGGGCTCTGCCCAAGAAAAAGCCACGACTGGAATGAACTAACTTGTGGGTTGCAATTTCGTTCACATCAATAAGAACTCTGTTGGATGACCGTTTCGGCGACATCATCGGAGACGATCTGCTGTTGACCCGTTCGTCGTCATTCATCATTGAGGAAGCGATAATCTCAAACTTGAATTTCTCCAGTGACGATCTGCGCCACTGGTCTAGGCCATCATGTAAATCAAGATATTCTTGCATCAATAACGTCGAATACACCTCAATTTGTGATGTTGATGTTTTCGTTCTCAGTGGATAGTGCACAACGGTATTTTGTTTTTCGTCAGACAGCCAATCCAGTCCCAAGTCCTGGTCTGACCCGTCTGATTTCTTCATCTCGCTGTCCCAAACGTACTCAGATGCAGAAGTGGCCAATGGGGAGTCCAGGTCAGTATTTCCATACACGATCTGACTCACCGTGCTATTGCTGGCGCCAAACTCGCTTCGTGTGTACAAGCGCGGTATACTGTTTTTGCCTCCGTCATCAATGCCCCAATCTGACACGTTATCCTGCAAGCTACTGGGGCTATTTCCGGGTTCTGGGGGCTCCATGTGTATAAATAGGTGCGGCCCTTGGCCTTAAAAAAGACTGTGTGTATGTTTTTGCGCGTTTGTTCAACTGCTCTGTAGATTGTCACGTAATTCGGCTAAAACCTCTCTCAAGCTTGCTATAAGGGTTTCTTTAATGTTCTCAATCTTCTTTTGGCCCTGCTGTTCGTGTCCCACACTTATGTTTTGTCCATTTAGTTGTGATCTATGTCTGTTTCTGGGTTTTGTTTGGGTTAAATAAATTATTTTTTTCCACTTCAAAACAAACTTTTTTTTTCCTGTTAGCAAAATGGACTGTTCTAACCGGGATAGCCAGCGGGGATCGTTGAACGGCTGCAGAAGACTTAAATATTGACTGCCAAAATCAACGTGCGCACCGTTTTCGTTTTCGAGACTTTAGCCGACGCCCGAGTGAACTTCAATCTCTCCACGAGACCCAACCAGGCCATGTTTGCCGACTACACGCGGAGCGGGGCTATTATTCTGACTGTCTAGTCGGACTTACACCCGCGAAACTCAAACCGAATGCCTCTTTAGCTTAGTGGTAGAGCGTTGCACTTGTAATGCAAAGGTCGCTAGTTCAATTCTGGCAAGAGGCATTATTTTTTTTGGCACGTCTGCTGAGGTTTTTTTTTTTTTTGCTCAAGGGATCGTTCTCTATATTTATTTCTTTGAATCTGACTGTTGCGCGGTGTCTGGTCCTATCTATTTGGTGATATCAACAGCTATTAACTATCATGTCCCACGAAAACAATCGAAGCTATTCGGCACTCAAGAAACAAACACTTGTGTACAACATTCTCACCAACCAGGACAACATGCTGGCCAACGCACTCAATTACCAGTTCGCACACATCCAGCAAGGAGCAGGTGTGACCATGGCGCAACAGAGACCTACAACAGTTAAGCAGTTTGAGCACATTCTAATCAACAAACTTTGCGACAAGAGTTGACCAGCGAAAAAGTTCATTATACATTACTATAGAGATCTAAGGTTGGTACTTTCTCTTCCTTTTTTTGCTGCCACTGGCACTTGCACCACCAGACTTTTTAGACTGGTCACCGCTCACGCGACTTGATTGACTGTTGGACTTGCGCAAATTAATGTACCCCGATCTCGTTGGCTGCTGGGCTCCTCTGGACGGCTCAGACGGTTTGAGAACCCCGGACTTGGCCGCACGCGGTTGATGGGACGGGAGAACTCCGGACTTCTTTGGTTTTGGCGGAGGAGGATATGCATTATAGTTCGGTTTGCGATTGTACTCTTCGAACAAATCGGGTCTTCTCTTGCCGTTGTTCTGCGGCTTGTTGTAACTGCCGTATTCATGTCTATCATAATGATCATCTCTCATGTTTCTGATGTTCTTTCTGTACTGGCTTCGTAGTTCCCTAGGCAGGTTTTCACCAGTAAAAGCTGATCCGTTGATATTTGGTGTCTTAGAAACACGCCCTTTGCGACATTCGTCGCCAAAATGACCTTTCTGAGCGCAGTTGTAGCAGTAAATCGAACTTGAAGGGTATGCAAACTTGTGAGAGTCGTTGTGTGAGATGGTGATGTAACTTCTCCAGATGTTGGGACATCTGTCGTTGGAGTGGTTCTTAGACTCGCAATCGGTGCAATAATTGTACTTGCGTTTTTCCTTGCACTGGTTTCTGAAGTGACCTCTTTCACCACAGTTGCTGCAAACCATCGAGTTGGGACACTGCGTCTCGTAGTGATCATCCACTTTCCCGCATGCATGGCAGACAACCACTTTACAGTTGACTCTTATGTGGCCTCGTCTGTGGCAGTTTGAGCATATTGGCTGCGACAGCTCCGGATCCGTGACTCCGAAATACCGTCCCTCTCCACGGAGCTCGGCCAGTTCGTCGTTGTCGTTGCTCACCTCTTTGAAGACGGGGGACTTTTGTGGTTCGTCCTCGTTCTGGCTGGACTCGCCTTCGCTGGGGACTTCCGCCTCTTCGCCAGGGCTCGCAGGACTCTCGTCGATGATTATCGAAACATCCGGCACATCCGGCACATTCGGCACTTCCTCAACCTCTGACATGATTCGAAGGCTTTGTGAGCACGGGATCTGTATTGTTGCTTGTACTGAGTAGTTGCACATAATCTTCAAATTTTCACTATCCTTAAAATCAAACGTGGGTTACCCGGCTGGAACATGTTTTTTTTTTTTTTTTCGTTGAAAATCAAATGAATAAGTCTGAGTTGAAGCGTTTTGGCCCTCTTGAGGTTTTGGTTCAAGACGTCTCAAACAACACCATCAAATGTCTGACGAAGTTGCACAAAAGGTGGAAGCCTTGTCCGTCAATGACAAGGCTCAGCCAAAGGAACAAAAGCCAAAGGCCAACAAGAAGGCCAACAAGAAGGAATCTCAGGATGACGGAAAACCAAAGAGACCGCTGGAGTTGACTCCAAAACCTGAATTTTTCGACCACAGAATCAAGATCTTTGAACAAATCAAGGCCAAGCGTGACAAGGAGATTGCAGAAAAAGAAAGATTCCCTATCAAGATTACCTTGAAGGACGGTACCGTCAAAGAAGGTACTGCTTGGGAAACCTCGCCATTGGAGCTTGCCAAGGCCATCGGAAAGTCGTTTTTCGAGAGACAGGTGATTTCCAAGGTGAATGGAGAGCTTTGGGATCTTGAGAGACCTTTTGAAGGCGATGCCACTTTGGAGTTCCTTGACTTTGATTCTGAAGAAGGTAAGCAAGTTTTCTGGCACTCTTCTGCCCACGTCTTGGGTGAAGGTTGCGAGTGCCATTATGGTGCCCACTTGTGTTTTGGTCCTCCAACCGAGGATGGATTCTTCTACGACATGGCTATCGACGATGGTAACTATGCCGTTTCCCAGGCTGATTTCGGCAACATCGAGACCCTGTGTGCTAAGGCTATCAAGGAGAAGCAGCCGTTCGAGAGACTGGTCATGACCAAAGAGGAACTGTTGGAGATGTTCAGCTACAACAAGTACAAGGTTGCATTGATCCAGAGCAAGATCCCAGATGGAACCTCGTCTACTGTCTACAGATGTGGTCCGTTGATCGACCTTTGTAGAGGACCACACGTCCCTCACACGGGAAGAATCAAGGCTTTCAAGGTGTTGAAGAACTCGTCGTCTTACTTTTTGGGAGATGCCAGCAACGACTCTTTGCAAAGAATCTACGGTGTGTCGTTCCCAGACAAAGCACAAATGAAGGAGCACTTGAAGTTCTTAGAGGAAGCTGCTTCGAGAGACCACCGTAAGATTGGTAGAGAGCAGGACTTGTTCTTCTTCCATGAGATGTCTCCAGGTTCCTGTTTCTGGCTTCCACACGGTGCCAGAATCTACAACACTTTGTGTGATCTGCTGAAGGCTGAGTACAGAAAGAGAGGTTACGAAGAGGTGATCACCCCAAACATGTTCAACTCGAAGCTTTGGGAAACTTCCGGACACTGGGCAAACTACAAGGAAAACATGTTCACTTTTGAAGTCGAAAAGGAAACTTTCGGTCTCAAGCCTATGAACTGTCCAGGACACTGTCTTATGTTCAAGTCTAGAGAAAGATCTTACAGAGAACTTCCATGGAGAGTTGCCGACTTTGGTGTGATCCATAGAAACGAGTTCTCTGGTGCGCTGTCGGGTCTTACTAGAGTCAGAAGATTCCAGCAGGACGATGCTCACATTTTCTGTACCCAAGACCAGATTGAAGACGAGGTTTCTGGTGTGTTTGACTTTTTGAAACACATTTACGGTATCTTTGGCTTTGAATTCAAGATGGAACTTTCTACCAGACCAGAGAAGTTTGTTGGAGAGATCGAGACCTGGAACCGTGCTGAGGCCAAGCTTGAGAGTGCTTTGAACAAGTGGGGAGGAAAATGGGAGATCAATGCTGGTGACGGTGCTTTCTACGGTCCAAAGATCGACATTATGATCTCGGATGCTCTCAAGAGATGGCACCAGTGTGCAACCATCCAGTTGGACTTCCAGTTGCCAAACAGATTCGAGCTTGAGTTCAGAGGAAAGGACGATTCTACCGAGACTCACCAGAGACCAGTCATGATCCACAGAGCCATTTTGGGTTCTGTGGAAAGAATGACCGCCATTCTGACCGAGCACTTTGCCGGAAAATGGCCATTTTGGCTGTCTCCAAGACAGATCTTGGTGGTGCCAGTTGGTGTGAAGTACTTTGACTATGCTCAAGAGATCCAAAAGACTCTGCAAGCAGAGGGATTCTATGTTGACGTGGACCTGTCTGGTAACACTCTTCCAAAGAAGGTGAGAACCGGTCAAATGCAAAAGTTCAACTTCATCTTCATTGTTGGTGAACAGGAACAAAACAACAAGTCTGTCAACATCAGAAACAGAGATATCGAGGAGTTGCAGAACAAGAACGAGGCTGTCAAACTTGAGGAGATCTTGCCTAAACTGCATGCATTGAAGAACGAAAAGAGAAACGACAATGCATTGTAATTCCCTTCGTTCTGTTCTAGGCGTTTCCGGCTTGTCTGTCCACTAAAGTATATACGGAAAGAAGAATCATTTGTCGAATCAAGACGGTGAATAAAGCTGTAAAAAAATATTTGGGACGTGTCTGCGCGAAGAAACGCGGGGTAATTTTTCAAAAGTGGTGCCATGAATACATTCATTCAAGTCTTCTCAAGCTCGATCGGTAAATACTACACCTTTCACGCGATTCATGAGACCAGTACCCTCTATTCTCCGGAGATTATATGCTACCGGGAAGGCACTTGAGTCTTCCGCCTTAGCTGATGGATCGGATTCGTCTCTTTCTGTCCTGAAGCAGAGATTACGTGCAGTCGCACAATTGCGAAAGGGCGAACCCCCAAAAAAGCCTGTGATTCGAAAAGCCCGCCGGCACAAACGAAAAGAACCAAATGGCCACACCGGATTTAGCGACCTTCTCAAAGACTGGGGGACAAATTTCGAGATGTCAAGTCTGAAGTCAAAAAGATACCAATTATTGGTCCACGACAAGTTGATACTAAATAACATCTCAATTGCTGAGAACCTCATTAGCCTGATAGAAAAGCACTTCCCTGATTACCGTTTTGACAAGAATTTTTTAGTCAAACAGTGGGAAGTTGAGCTAGCTAGGATGGCCCTTTCGAAACAGCAACAGAGTCCGAGAACCAAGATCCGAGATTTGGCAAGAGATCTGTTTCTGCCCACCTTCAGACACGACAAATGTTCTTTGAACAAGTTTCTGGGTTTGGTGGGGTGGCGGGGTTTTGTGGATCAATTAGCTGTCCACCTGACTCAGAGGAGCCGGGTGAACGAAGATTATGCTGCGTACATAACGCAGCTGGGAAGAATCAATGAGAAAAACGAGTTTGTGCTGCTTAGGGACCGCGAATGTGACCTTCTGGGGAACTTTGATTTCAGTGCGTTGGTGACATCAAAATTGCCCCAATTCAAGGGCCTTCGTGTGGTGGAACCTCGATTCCGAACAAAAGACTTACAAGCAGATGTACACAATCTGGAACTGTTTTCTCGATTTTTAGATCGAGACAAAATCCCAGTGTTCATCACAGCCAACCAGATAGATTCTTTGGAATATCTTCGAACACTAAAACTATTACAGGAAAAAATGGGAGTTAGCGGTGGCGTGATATTCGTCAACCCGAAAACCACAACGAACTTCGAAACTACAGGAAGCGACAACTATGTGGTCATACCGCAGATGGATCAGTTTTATAAAGCATTGGATAGATTTAGATAAGGATCGAGCTGTTGATCCTTGAATGAAAAAAAAAAATTAAAAAAGAAATGCGTAAACCCGGAATCGAACCGGGGGCCCAACGATGGCAACGTTGGATTTTACCACTAAACCATTTACGCTTTTCGTTGAAGTAAATGTTTAGTGTCTGAAGGTCTAGATAGGCCAAGAGTTAATCTTGAGGTAATGCTATATCAGGTCAAAAGCTGGTCGCTATAAAATCCGTTGTATACTCCTAGATCCGAGATTTCGCTGATCTCTTGGGGCCAAAAGTTACCCCCCACAATTTTGTCAAGTTCTTCTCTTGAAGATTTGCCTTCAATCAAGCACAGTCTTGTGGATGCCTCCTTGAGTCTTTTGCGTCTGGTGAGCTTTTCGATCGAGCTCTCACGTAAACCTCCCGACTGCTGGGCGTAAACCACAGCATTTTTGAGCAACTTGCTGCAGTTATCCCTGAGAATCTGGTTAGTTTTAGCATCAGAGATGGACAGCTGGTATCTTTCCAGATCTATGTCTGCTCTCTCAATTAGTATGGAGCACATTTGAGAGATGTATCCACTCAATTTCTCGTTTTCCTGGAACCTGGACTTCTTTGCCTGATCATACAGCTCCTTCAGGAGCTGGTACGCTTGTTTGTACTTATTGCTCATCGCAGACAACACTGACCATCTGCTAGAGTCTGGGAAAGCCACGTGCCGTTCTTTGAACTTGTCGAGCAGAGTTCTGTAAGTGGCAGTTTCCACCAGAATACGCTCTACTGACGGCTGGTTTTCAGATGCAGAACTCCAAACTTGATCCAGGTCCTCAAAATTCAGGGCTTGCGAAGCAAAAAAACTCAGCTTTGCCAATTTCAGCTCTTCTATCTCAGCGTCTGTTAGCGCAGGAATGTATTCATTGGACGAAGTGGAAAAAGTCGAAACCAACTCATTTGCAACCTGGTCAACTCTCGCAATGAATTCTCCGGTTGCAGACCCAACGTAGTCAACTTGTTGCTTTTCTGTCGTGAACTCGAGTACCGCACCCACGAGTCTGTATGACGTCATACATGTCTCGAGAACTGTTGTTGGAAGTACAGTCTCCTCTCCATTGGCAAACTCCTGCTCTTCCGCACCAGAGTCTACCGTTTCCTCGACGGCTTTGTTTCCAACCAGAGAGTCCAATTCAGCCACCTGGAACTCCAGCACCTGAGCCAACAGCTCCTTGCTGGAAATCATGCAGTTCATAATTTCATCTGCAGGAGTTTCTGCAGATTTTGACAGCTCTTCCAGATACTCAAAGTAGCACAATGCAGCGTTATAATACAGATCCCAGGGGATTCTGTTCCCATTGGCAACAGAGTCCACAGAATCTCGGAAAAAACTGATTATACGACTCAATGGCTGAACGACACCTGTGTCATTTCCGGAAAGAGCATCTGCACAGTTTTCGAGCTCCCCAAGACTGACTGCCTCATTCTTGATGTAGATGTTATAGACGGAGAACAGCAGTCTAGAAAGGTTGTAACGTGCGTCAAGGTAGTCTTTATTGAGAGCCAAAGACTTGCGGTAGAGCTCAAAAGATCTCTGGTAGAATCGGAGAGCTTTGGAAAGATCCGAAGAGAGCCACCTATCTCCGAATTCCTCCTCCTCTGTTGCAGCTATGAACAGATCCTCTGCTGTTTCTGGTTGCTTATTTTCCACTTCCTCTCTGGCCCTCCCTGCCAATTTCTTTGGCAGCTTGAGCGTCCTCCCAGATTCTGTCAGCTTGTTAGTATCAAAAATTGCGAAATCGACTGAGTCACTTACTGTTCATTATCAGCTTTCTTGACGAAGAACCCAAGATGATCTAGAAATTCATCTCGGAACATGCTCCAAAATGTCAGAAAAAATATTTTTTAAATGGGAAAACACCAAATCAAAACATGACGCGACCGTTCTCTGATATTCAGTACATACATAACAGGGAATTGCACTTGAGCCAAAATGAGTGGCAAAGAGGAGCCTCGTCCTGTTCAGGTGAAAGACCTAACCGTGGAAAATTTCCCGGTAGAACAGCAGAAAATTCCGTGCAAAATGTACGGCATGTTTCTGTCATATAGAACGAGCATTTCTCATTCCCGTTACCGTCGAGTTTTGGTGACTGATTTCACAGAAACATCTTCTATGTGGGTTCATGATGACTTGCAACTCAAATTCCCTATGAAGGGAGGATATCTGAGCCTGGCTGAGATTGCTACGACGGAGACATATCAATCAAATTTTGACAGTTTGTTACAACAACTGAGAAAGTTTGGCTCTTGTGACCCCCCTCAAAACAACCCCTTCCTTGGTCTGTTTGATGCGAAATTGATCTTGGAAATCACCGGTGTTGTTAAGCGCTACAAGGCAAAAGTTGAGATTCAATCTTGCAATTACAAAGTCCTCACCAAGGAAGATCTGGAGCTCGAGTTGGAAAGGAAAAATACACTTCTCATGGAATTTCTCAGGAGAATGGATGAAAGGGTGCCAGATCAGTGGAGAGGTGATCTAGAGGTGAAATACGATTTCACCAAGCAGGTTCAGGCCGCTGGCCTGAGAAAACGGCGTCTGCTGGATGAGGAAGAAGTTGCCAACGTCAAACGCCAAGACATTGCGGTGCAAAGCGACTCGTCCATTCAGCCTGTTGCGTTGAACAAGGCACTAGATTGCAATCTGCATGAGAGACCAATTGAGATCAGCAGCGTCTGCATCATTGGGTATCGCACCAGTACAGAAAGCTTGTTAGAGAGATCTAAAGACGGCCATATTTCCGTTTCTCAGAGCTTGAAAATCTACATCACTGCGTCAGAACCTCACAAAGTCAATTACAAAGAAGGCCATCTTGCAAAAGAGTGTTTGATAGTGGAATTTCCAGATTGTGAATCTGTCAAGAAGTTTCTCAATCTCGAGACTGTTGAGAAAGAGAGTGAGAGCTTTATCGAGGAATCACTTAACAAGATCTGTGGTGAACACGATACCGTCCGACTTGAGCCGTATGTTCTGAAGAACAAATTTGGATCTTACAAAATATGGAAATTTTTGGACCAGACAGTTTGTGATCTCATCATCAAAGATGAAGATTTGGCAAGTCCAAAAATTGAATGAAGCCTGAAAAAGAAAAATATTTTTCAGACTAACTTTTCGTGTCGCAAAGAAATAATCTAACACTGACAACTAGCTCTACCAACATATCGTCAAAAAGCAGTACAATGCCGCCGAAAAAGGGAGCTGCCAAGAAGGCCATTCAAGAAGGATTCAAATTTGTTCGCGAGACCAAGTTTAAACACAAGTTTGGAGCGCACGTTACGGGAGGAGGAGGAGTCTACAACGCGGTCTCCAATGCAATGAACTTGGGTTGCAATTCGTTTGCACTATTTTTGAAAAATCCCAAGAGATGGGTTTCTCCGATGATATCTGACGAAGACGCGACAAAGTTCTTGAAACTGTGTGAAGAGCTCAATTACAATCCTAGAACAGACGTTCTCCCACACGGCTCTTATTTCATCAATCTTGCGAATCCCGACGAAACAAAGGCCAAGACCTCGCTGACATCCTTCATTGACGACTTGACAAGATGTGAGAAGTTGAACATTGGTTCGTACAATTTTCATCCGGGGTCGTCTCTTGGAGCAGATCATAAGGAGTCTTTGAAAAGATTGGCGAAGAACATTAATTATGCCATTGAACAGACCTCTTTCGTGAAGATTGTGATTGAGAACATGGCAGGCCATGGAAATTTGGTTGGTGGACAGTTGGAGGACATCCAGGAGGTGATATCAATGATTGACAACAAGGACAGAATCGGAGTTTGTATTGACACTTGCCATACGTTTGCAGCTGGTTATGACCTGCGGAATAAGGCCGCTTGGGACGCATTTTGGACTGAATTCGATGAGAAAATTGGATTCAAGTACTTGTCTGCGCTGCATATAAACGACTCGAAGGCGCCTTTGGGTGCAAACAGAGACTTACATCAGCGTCTGGGATGGGGATTTATTGGACTGGAATGTTTTAGATTGCTTGCTAACGACCCGCGCTTGGTCGACATTCCTCTGATCCTGGAGGTTCCTGTTGACGCGAAGGACGATTCTGGTTTCGGTGAAGACGTGAAGCTTTTGGAGTGGCTTGTTGGCAAGAATGAGACAGACCCCGATGTCTTGGAGAAGGCAGAAGTTTTGCAGAAGCTGGGCGAAAAGGAGAGAAAAGAGCAGCTTGAGAAGTACGAGAAGAAGACTGCCAAACGTGCGAGGGATTTGGAGAAGAAAGGAGGCATCATGTCGATTGTCAAGAAAACGAAGAGGGTGAAAAAGGAGGTTGAAGAAGAAGATTAGGTGTGTTTTTTTATTAACAAGAACGAGTTATCTAGACTATCACGTTGAATTTTAACCCGACCTGGAACATTCTGCTGATGTACCATGCAACTGTAGCGACCGCCGATGCCAGTCCCGAGTAAATGATGAAGTTTCTATAACTTTGGATGCTGGCATGGCCAATAATGGCACCAGCCCCGGTCACACCTCCGAGAATCAAGATACCAGACATGAAGCACGCAGTTCCAAAACGTTGTCCAAACTCCCTGGTGGGAGAGATAGCTCCGATGCATGTTGGTGCCAGACTCAAGGCAGAGGAGCTGAAGAAACCATAGAAAACCGCAAAGACATAGACTGATTGGATGGTTTGTGCAGTGGTAGACCATGCCAGCCACAACAACAAATTACACAGCGACGTCATGAGCATCATCACCACCATCACGTTGTAACATCCGTACTTGTCTGCAAGTATTCCTGGAAGAGACCGTCCCACCAGACCGGCCGAGTTCATCACTGTGATGACTGTGTTTGCTTTCGACTCACTGAAGCCGATAGTAGTGATGTACGAACCAAAGTATGTGAGAGCGCAGAACAATGAAAACTCGGTGAAGGCATCCGCAACCACGCAGAAGAGGAACTTGGGGTCTTTTAGCGAGGTGAAGTTGACCGACTTTCGGGTCAGAGTCACAAGTTTGAGTGCAATCTTCTTGAACTTCTCAAGAACGGTTTGATCTTTGTCGTCGTTATTAGTCTTTGGAAGACGGTCGCGGATCAACAAACAGGAGATACACAGAACCCCGGCACAGGCAAAGGCGAGAATTCTCATGCTCCAGCGAAATCCCACGTTCTGAAACAACTTGTTCAGGATTAACGGGATGATCATACCCCCAACAGACCCTCCCAAGGTGGTGAATCCAAAGGCTTTTGACCTGTTGCGAAGAAACCAATGGCTGATCACACCGGTCATGGCACTGCTCAGCAGACCGACTGCCAGACCGCAAATCAGAGAAAACGTGAAGATGAAACTCACGAGAGATTTGCATTCTCCCGTGCAAAACAGCCCAACAAACATGAAAATTGTCCCCAGAGCGCCCGGAGTTGGTGACCCCAGCTCGTCAAACATTGCTCCCGAAAAAATGATCGACACGTACGATATGGCGAGAAACAACGAAAACACAAGCGAACTTTTCGTCGACGACATACCAGAAAGCTGGTGAAGATTCAGATACGTCTGTATGGTTCCAATCGAGTTAACAAGACCGTATGCAACGGAAAGCCCAAGAAATGATCCCAAAACCACCACATACGCCTTCCATCCGCCGTCTGGATATTCTTCAGGATTGTTTGGGTCGAACGGCTCAGCTGTCTGCTCGGTGTTTTCGTCCAATTCCAGTGCCACAGTACTTTTAGACCCTCTTCTGTGAACTGCCTCGACCCGCTCCAGACTGTCTTCCATCTTTCATCAAGCTATCTATAGTATTTGGAGTGGCTCAACATGTCAAATGACGACAATATTTTTTTTTTTTTTTTCGGTTGTTCACAAGACCCTGATTCGGCAACTCTCGGTCTTTAGATAAGCAACATTCACATTGATAAGCGGAAAAAATTAGCAAAACTGATCTATTTTATAATGGAAACCGTATATAGATCCAGAAACTCAAATCTTTTCGACCTTTTCCTTCGCCTCGAGCTTCACCTTGTCGGCTTGCTCGTTCAACGGCTTGGCAACAGGTTGAATGGCTGACGGAAGCTCTCCTTTCTGTTTGATGGCTTCGGCAACAGCTGCATTATCTTCTGCCGCCTTCAATTTGGCTTCCTGGATATCTCCAGCGATCTTTTCGCCTTCGTCGGCCAAATAAGCCTTCTCATTAGCCTTGTTACCCGCAGCGAGCTTGGTCGCTGTGTCGAGAACTTTTTCAGACCCAGCAACCTCCAATCCCTCTTTTTCCTCGGATTTCTCCACTTTAACGGGTTCAGAAGCACCCGCATAAACTTGTTGATCTTTCACGGATGGGGCAATCTCTTCTGAATTGTCGATGATTTTGATTTCTGGAGTAGACTCGACCGACTTTCTTCTTTTCCAGCCCGTCTTGAAATTAGACTCCATGTCGAACTTGGGCAAAGGATGCGCCTCGGTGTTGTACACAACGTTCCTCAGGTCCCATTTAGGGTTTTCGTCGTCGTCAAACAATAGATAGAGATACTTCAACGTCTCAGCAAGCCAGAAAGACTCCATGTTATCCTTTTGAATTGCCGGATCCGACGTAACGTCTTTCAAAGAAGTGTATCTCGGCTTGTTGTCCTTTCCACCACTGGTGACTAAAGTGTGCTTGACAAAGCTCTCAAAGATCTCCCAACCCCACTCCCTGTACTTCACGTCCCCAGTGATTTTGTACAGATAATACAGAGTCTCCACCGTCTCAGGTCTCTGAAGATTGTGAGTGTCTGCCGGCTTGATTCTGAAGTCTTTTTTCACGCTCGGATCAGTGTTGAAGACCACGATCTCTGGCGCTAGACCCGTGGCCGACACGTCATGATACATCTTGTAACACGTGTGGGCAAGGTCCTCTCCGAGCTTCAATTGCTCCTCTCTAGAACTGTCCCAGAATGGCAGCTTACTAGCCGTTTGATAATCAAGACCCTCTGTGGCACCCAGAGCAAGCATACCACCAACAAAACAAACCAGATGGTCCATCTTGTTGCTCAAAGGACCATTGAGTCCGTTTTCCAGCTCTCCGAAAAATCCCAATCCATTCGGCTCAGACTTCCTGTAAAGATGCTTCTTCATTCCAGCCACAGACTCCAGATACATTTCGAGATAAATCTTCTCGTTCGTCTGCAAGTACTGTTTAATGAGGTACTCGTAGTACGAGTCTCCCCTCGAGCCAAGACGGATTAATTTTCCCTGGTACTTGCCGGTGTCTGGATGGATGTAAATTGGGACGAGTCCGTCGGGTTGCTTGTCTGCATCCATCACCTCAAGAACCTTTTCAGCCTTATCCCAAAAGAGCTTTTCTCCAGTCAACTTGGCCAAATATTTGAACTCCAGCTGCAAAGTGGAAACCTCGGCAGTGGAACTGGCACCACGGTCCGTGTGACTCTTGATTCCCTTTCCTTCCTTCAGATTCACCGACGCGTAGGGGATTCCTGTGGACGACTCGAATGCGCCCAACAGTTTGGTGCCCAAGTGAACAGCCTTTTCTAGGTAAACATCGTCGTCGCTCAAGTGATACGCAGAGAGAAGTCCTCCAAGCATTCTGATGGTGGTTTCAAACGTGTTGACGTTGTAATCAAAGTCGTAGTTCAGCTCGTATTGGACCCAAGCCTTGGCCTCCGACAATTCCTCCTCACAACCCATGAGCATTAACGTGTCCAGCGAGTCCACAATGATCCATCCGAGCGGCTCGGGTCCCATGTTCTTTCCTGTCTGCGAGATCGGCTTGTACACGTCTTTTCCCCATCCATGTTCCGTGTAGTCGCTCCAGCTCTGTAGGAACACCTCTTTAACCCGTCCTTTTCTCTCGCTCCAGACGTTTCCAGACCTTCCACCGCCGGAAACCAGCGAGAATATCATGAAAACCACGTAGATCACAACCGATGCGAAAAACGCCTTCCAGATCATCTTTCCTTTGTAGCTGAGGTTTCTCCAGTATACTCTGTAAACTTTATCCACCACGGTTGTGTCTTTCTGCAGCTTATCCTTGTAATACAACGGCAACCCCGACGACTGTTTTGACTTCCACAAGTTTGTTTTCGGTTTCAATGGGCTTTTCATGACTGTGTTGTTGCCAAAATACCAACTGCCCTGCGTTTGGCCTCGTGAATCCTCAATGTGCTGTTGTGACGATCTGCTCCAATGTTGCTTCAATTATCGCTCTGATCGCAAACAAAAAAGTACTCCGCTTGTCAATGTTCAAGAAACTGGCCTTTTTTCAGTTGGAACAACCCAATATTCAGAATCCTGGACACAAGTTCGTCGAGTTTTGTTTCGATCCCTAATTTGCTGATTAGCTGTACATGTTTTTTTTACCTTCGCGATCCTGGCGCAAAATGTTTGCTTGAAATATTTTGCCTAAATAAAAGGGTAACAAAATGCTGCGTCGTCAAATGGTCCGCAACAGCCAATTTGTCGCAGCCCTGGCTCTCATAATCCGCTTTCGCAAACCACAGCGTGTGAAACTGGAAAAACGCTGCGCCAGTGGGATGGAACCGGGGCTGTCGGGGGATTGTTGCTGCTACACCAGACTCTCTAGTTCCAGACCGGGGTAGCTATCGACAGAACCGTTTCCCTCCAACAAACAAAATCCCAAGACGCTCTCCAAAAATCAGCCAACTCAGTCACTGCGCCAGTCCGTTCAGACTCCCTCCGCTGCTCCTTCGGTCGTCATTGAGCTTCCACTTTTCTCTCCTTCCGTCTTCCCCCCCTTATCCCTCTTTGATCTCTCGTGAAAGTGCTTCGTAACCGGCACAGTCCGAAAAAAAGTTTTTCTCCCAAAAATAAGTCATCAATCAGCACTAGAGTACCAGAAAAAAGAATCTCCGACGGCTCACTGATTGTCAACGAACTGCTGTTTATTTCTCCCAGCAACATGATTCAGCCACCGGTCTCGCAGGCAATTGGAGCTCCGATCCCAAACAACACGGATCATGCTGTCTCCGTGACTCTTCCAACGTGGGAAGCCACGGTGGGGTACGAAGAAGGCCAGGACTGGGTTGTGAACAAGATGAACTCTGGATATCCTCGTTTTTTTGTGCATTCGAAGATCCAGGAGCTTTGCAAGCTTCTGGAGCTGTGCTATGGTCGTGAAAACGAAAGATGCTTTATCTTCCCAACGTATCAGGTCGCAAAGAGATGTAGAGCATTCATCAAGGCCAAGACTCAGCTTCCAAGTTGTACGATAAGAATTCTGCAGCTCAACACGCCGGCCCCAAAGAACGAGGAGGAATCATCGTACAGAATCGAGGCCAGCATTGCAGTTGTTTTCTTCCCAGCGTCCGAGTATTCCCTGGGTAAAAACTACTGGCAACACTCTGGTGAAGGCATTTCTTCCAGACTGGGAGAGTACTTTCTCACGGAGATGAAAGAGAAACTTGAGGCCGATGCAAAAAGAGAAAAGAAAACCACTCTCCATGCCAAAAGAGAAGGTTCTGCCAGAAGTTCTTCTGGAAGAAACTCCAGGTCTTCGGTGTCGTCAACGTTACAGAGCAACCAGGAGTTCTCCACGTTCATTGAAGAGAGATTTGGTAGAAATCTTGATCTGAGGTTTGCAAAAGAAGCCAAAAACATTCTGAGAAGCAGAATAGCATCTGCAATTTATTCAGGGTTGTCTGCCGACAATGTCTTCCTATATCCCTCTGGTATGGCCGCTATTTTCAATGCTCACCAGCTCATTTTGAACACGTCGGATTTGAAGGACGAGAAGTCGGTGTGTTTTGGTTTCCCGTACGTTGACACGCTCAACATTTTGAAGAAATGGGGAGCAGGTGTGCACTTTTACGGGTTTGGAGACGACGATTCTTTGGACGATCTGGAGAAAAGACTCGCTAGCGGAGAAAAGATCATGTCGTTGTTCTGCGAGTGTCCATCAAACCCGCTTTTGAAGACCCCTGATCTCAAGAGAGTCAAGAAATTGAGCGAGAAATACAACTTTGCCGTGGTGGTGGATGACACTGTTGGTAACATGACAAACATCGAGGTTTTGCCGTACTGTGACATTGTTACGTCGTCTTTGACCAAAGTTTTCTCCGGTGACTCGAATGTCATGGGAGGATCGATGGTTCTGAACCCACAATCACCATTCTACGCGACCTTCAAAGCTTATCAGGACGAGGAATTCGAGGACTTTTACTGGGAGCAAGATGCGATTTACCTCGAAAGAAACTCGAGAGATTTCGAGGCTAGATCCAAGAAGATCAACGAGAACGCGCAAGCTGTTTTGGACTTTTTCCAGAAGTCCCCACTGTTTGAGAAGATCTTTTATCCGGCAACATCTGAGTCAAAAGGTCATTACGACTCCATCATGAAGCCCGGCGGAGGCTACGGAGGACTCATGTCTGTGATATTCAAGAATCAGGCCGATGCAGTGTGTTTCTTCAACAACGTGAAGCTGTCCAAAGGACCATCTTTGGGCACCAACTTCACACTGATCTGTCCGTACTCGATTTTGGCACACTTCCAAGAGCTGGACGAGATTGAAAAATGGGGTGTGGACAGAAACCTCGTGCGTTTGAGCATTGGATTGGAGCCTACAGACAAGCTCCTCGAGACTCTGGACGAGGCAATGAAGTGCGCAATCGAACAACACGAGATATAGACTTGATTTTACCATCTTGCATAATTTAGTCAAAACAGACATTGAATGTATGTAAAAAAAATGAGTATCGTTATCTAAACTATCGTTTCATGAAAAAAACAGAGAGATACTGTACTGTGAGCAGCAATATTGTACTCAATTTTGATCGTCAGTGCTGATTTTGTCTGCTTATTTCTTCTCCATGTCACCCTTCTTGAATCTTGGGTGTCTTGGGTCGTTGATGAACTCAGAGGTGTCCATCATCAAACCTTGCACCTTGCCGATTCCGTAGAAAGTAATGCCGACTGTTTTGTCGCCATCGAGGCGTGTTTGTTAGTATTCATTAATGCCGATAAACTTCTCCTGAGTGTTACTTACATCCGACAAAGAACGGCCAGTAGTATTTCACCAATGGAAAGCGGTAGACCTTGACGCCGAGGAATTTCATTGTGTATCTATCAGAGTATGATTTTCAGTCAACTTCGTGTCCTTTATGCACTCTTTGTAGTAAATGTTAAAGGTGTTTTTCTGAATGTCTCTTTTCAACCTGTCCTCATCCACGCCTTTTTTTCTTGGTGTGCTCGTCCAATTGGACCTGCTCGAAAAATTTGGTGGCCAGGGTTCGTAACGCGCGTCTATCGACGCGTCGAGAATATTGGCTCTTTGGAGTCAAACAGCTACAACACAGAGCCTTGGTCCATTGGATACTCTTCGTGAAACTTGGACACTGGCGATGGTTGTTTGGGTGATGCGCGTAGTATTGCGTATGACTGAGCTCCTTCTGTCGCTAACCTCCGTTTCTGTCGAGCCCACCATCGCCACTTATCTGATTACGTAATTGTTATCTTTCAAGGTTCGGGTTTTGACTTTTACAAAAAAAAAAAGTGTGCACAAATGACGCAGATAAGAGACGGGATCAATCGGTCTTATTTTACAACAGAAAACGCTTGAGTGGTTCAGGATGGATGAGCCACGTAACTTTGCTACACATTCGGGGTTTTCCCGCTCCAAAGGCCTGGACTCCATAGAGCTCACGAGACCAATGCCCGTGGTGACTAGAATTGAAAGCACGATCCAGGAGGAAGGGATTGAATTGAGACACCGTGCGGACACGTCTACGGAATCGAGCAACATTTCAGCCACAGATAGCACAGATGATCTGGATGGAGACTTTGTTGATTATCCGGACGGCGGCTGGAAAGCATACACTGTCCTTTTTGGGGCGTTCCTTGGGTTTACGGTTGATTTCGGACTGATCAACTCGGTGGGTGCTGTTCAGTCGTATTTGAACACGCACCAGTTGCAGGGTACTTCATCGTCGGTCTCTTCGCTTATTTTCTCGGTCTTTGTCTCGGTGAGCTACACTGCGGGCATTTTTTCAGGGGTTCTTTTCGATGAGTTTGGTAGCAGGCCTCCGATGATTACAGGAACAGTGTTTCTGTTTTTGGGGCTGTTCTTGACGGGAGAATGTGAGACAGTGGTTGGTTTTGTTCTTGTGTTTGGAGTCGTTGCCGGAATGGCTCTTGGGTTCTTGATGTCGCCTCTCGGTGGAGTTGTTTCTCACTATTTCAAGAAAAAGCGGGCAAGAGCTTTTGGTCTAGCGACTCTGGGCGGATCTGTTGGCGGAATCATTTTCCCCTTGCTTCTCTCTCACTTGTACACGCAGGTCGGATTCAAGTGGACCATGAGGATCTTGTCGTTTCTGTGCACTTCGCTGTTGGTGGTTTCGTTCACCTTGAGCAAAGAGAGACTCAAACCACAGTCTTCAGTCATGGATCCGGATCTACCGCTGTCGAAGAGAATTCCGTACGTGTTGAAGAACCTGTACGTTTTGAGCAGAAAATCGATTGACTTCAATGCATTCAAGGATCCTTCGTTTCTGTTTTGCACGCTTGCTGCGGCGCTCAGCGAGTTGTCTCTGGTGTGTTCCATGACATACTATGCATCCTACATCATCTACATCGGATACTCTGAGACGCAGGGTAACACGATGTTGACCATTGTGAGTACTGTTGGAGTGATTGGCCGGTTTTTGCCAGGGGTTATTGCCGACAAGATTGGTCCGTTCAATGTGATGTGCATCATGATTTTCGGGGTTGCCGTCTCCAACTTCACGCTGTGGCTGGGATGGTCGACCAACTCCAAGAGTCTTGCATCTTTGTACACGTTTGCGGCCATCTACGGTTTCTTCAGCTCGTCTGCGCTGAGTCTGACACCGGCCTGCTGTGCTGCCATCTCGCCAACTAAGGATTTCGGCAAAAGATATGCCACTCTTTCGTTTGTCATCGGAGTCGTGTTTTTGGGTGGTCTGACTGCGGGAGGTGCGATCATCGGCGTGGAGAGTTTTGAGTCCTACAGAAACTTTATCATATACGTTGGTGTCCTGGCCGTGGTTGGAGATTTCAACTGGATCGTGGCAAGATACTTCAAGGTGGGGTTCAAGTTAAATGTTAGAGTTTAGTTTTGAGAGCCAGAGAACTGGTCAATCTGGTGCTTCGACAGACACTTTTGTCAGGTGCAATTTCTAATGTACACGGCACTCAGCTGCACAATCTAATCCTCAAGTTCCTGTTTTGCGGGAAATTTTTTTTTTGTTGAACCGAGAGAAAGTAAAAAAAAAAACTTGTACAGTCGGTCGATTTGGCCTCAACTTTAGCTGCCATCTTCGAAGATATAGAATTTTAACCGGACATTGCACCATTGCTGACCAACCGAACACTTGGAATCAGCTACACGGAGGGTGGATCTGTTACTTGAGAAAAAGAACTAGCTTAGGGTCAATTTGTGTGACTGCTGCTGTCTGCTCAGTGAAGCTCCGACCCGTTCCGTTTGGATACATGAACAGGCGAAATCCGTGCCATTCAGAGACCTTGGAACCGCACCGTTTGATTTGATGAAAACATCCATTTTGCTGGCCTCACAAGATGTCCGATTTTAAAAGTACTGCTGTGAACCAGTCGACCTCGGAAGCGGTACCTCCTGTCAGGTCGTCTAGTCTCCAGGAGACCCCGACCGACAACACCAGATATGGCGGCAAACCAACACAGATAAAGTCAGAGACCTCGCCCGTAGTTCCCGGTATCGCGGCGCGCAGGAAGTCCGGTTCCGGAGCCGTCAACAACGACCCGGCTGCGTCAGTCAAGGTCAAGACAGAGGAGTCTCGTTCTGTTCCTGCCGCATCTGAGGAATTGAAACCGCATCAACAACAGCAAATTTTGAAGCCTCAATCACAACAACAACCTCAGCTGATGAGCCGAACGAAATCGACTCCGGTTCCGATCAGCAGGAAGCCGCAGCCACACCCCATAGCGATCAAACCCAAGCCGGTTTCGATTGCACCGGCTGCCCCTGGATCAGGATCCGGATCCGGATCGCAGCTGAAGTCCCTTGGGGTAGCAAAAAGTGTGTCGACGTCGGCAAATAAAAGCTCAGATGAAATCACGCTGACCACGTCTAGAAATTGGATTCTACCTCCACGACCAAAAGTGAAGAAAACCAGTGGATCCAAGAATCAGAAAAGTAGTGCAAATACCCCGCAGAACGCCGAAAAGCCTGCTGTCTCCAAGCCCAAAATGGACGTGAATGCTGCCAATAGCGGTCCTAAGTTGAAGATCAACTCTCAGATTCATTCGAACATCAACTTTTACACTAACAATCAGCTGGACCTGAAAGTTCAGCTACAGAACGTGACCAAAGAGAACGACAATCTGAAAAAAATCCTCGTGAAATTGAACAAGGAGATCAACAATCTCAAACTGATGAAAAACGAACAAGCTAAGCTACCATCGGCATCGACCACGACCATGAAGCAGGAGAATACGATCAATGATCACATTCCGTTGAACGTGGACTTGAACACTACAAAGCTCTCGCAAAAGATCCACGCTTCCGAGACGGCCATCTCCGACGTTTTGTTGAGCGAGTCTAACACCATCGACCCAATCAATTTGAGTTACAACTTGGAGTCCAAGAGAGCCAAGACACAGAAGGCGTCTTCTTTGTCTGTTCTGGGAATGGATGGAGGAGTCTCTAGGAAGATCAACTCAACGTCCACGGTGGGCATCAACTCTTTGAAAGAAAACTCAAACGACTTCTATCTCTCGCCGAAAGACATTATGATCAATCCGGCTCCGAAGCCTACCAAGGTAAAGAAGGTGGAGAGTAAAGCCGCTGCGGTGAGCCAGAAAAAAGCGCAAATTTTGCTGGCACAGCAGTTGAAACAGAAACAGTTGCAGCTAGAGAAACAGAAACAGGAATTGCTGTTGCAACAGGGAAAGAGTTTAGTGACTTCCACCAAGTTTCAGGAGTGCGGAGTTTGTCCCATCGGATCTGCTTGTATTTGTGTTCCGGAGCCTGGGCCCAAAAATAAAGCGCCATCTGCAATCGCGTCCAGTGCAACAAGCAGCTCTTCGATGGTTCCGGCTCAACTTTCGGTGGCAGACACGACATCTGATTGGTTTGCACGCAGCTACATGGATTTTGACATGATGAACGAAGAATTGGAAGACCTGGCTCCCGTCATTGCCGTTCCTCAAACGTCGCTGTTGATCGACACAAACGTCCCCAGCAGCAGTGTCGGGGCTCTGAATTCGCCAGCTCCAGGGGCGGATGACAAGGGAATGATTGGAAGTCCGCGGTTCGAGTTTCGGTTTGATGACAATGACGACTTTATGATTTATTGAGCACTGTGTACACTCGTTTCAGTGATTATGGGCATTTATTTAATGATATTCAACAAGTAACAGTTATAGAATGTATTGTATTGGGAATTATAAAAACGTTACCTAAAGGAAGGTGAGGTAGGTTCCCAAAGCGGCGGTGAAAGCCAGAACAACGTAACCAGTTCTGTAGACACCCTTCAAGGTGAGCTCGTGACCAGAGTCCCAGATCAAGTGTCTGAAACCGTTACCCAAGTGGAAGGCGAATGGGAAAGCAGCAATAGCCTTACCTGCCACCTTCAAGGCCACAGGCAAACCAGCCACAAGACCGACCAAAGAAGAAGCGTCGAATGGAATGCCAGCAAGCGAGGTGAAGGCGTATGTGCAAGTAACGGCGTAGAAGCCGGCAGCAAGACCAACACCGGTAATTCTGTGGAAAGAGGACAGAATCCAGGTAAGTTGAGGCTGGTAGATGGTAAGATGTGGCGAGGTTGGTCTGTTCTTTCTTTGGGCAACCAAGACTTGCTGTTCTTCATCTGCAGTGTACTTCACGGTGGAGATTTGTCTGAGTTGCGAAGCTGGTCTCAGAAGTTGTCTGGACACAGAAGGCTTCTTGGCCAAGTTCAGTGTAAGTCTGGTCAGTTGGAACATTGTTTGTGATGTAATCGACACGCTGTTTAATGCTGATACAGAGATGTTACAGTGTTAAGTAAGAGATGATTGTATTTAGTTCAAATTTACTTCTCCAACTTTTCCTGGCCGGTCCCGGAGCCTTGAATTCTGTGCACGACCGCCCGCGGGGCGTGCGGATGACCTTGCGCGCACCGGGCGTTCGCACGGGCTAGGGGGGAACTGGCGCGGCGATCTCGCGGGGAAAAATATTTTTGAGATTCCCCGGGGCCGTACCGGCAGCCAATGAGCGTTGCGGATATTGTAATGGCTAGGTGAAGGGGTCTACGGAGAGCTAATGGAGAGGAAAGAGAGGAAAGAGCGATGGCTACGAGCTGGAAACGGGTGTGTGATAACTGGCCCTGTATAAAGAATGCCATCTTGATCAAGGAGCCCGACGAAGTAGTTGCTGTCCAGAGCCTGGTAATTGGGTATTATTTGTAGTGTTCACGGATACCAGCATCCGATTTCCGACAGCGGAAAAAAAAATAAAAGTAAATACTCAAGTCTTTTATTTAACCGTTTTCTTAAACCTTAAATTTATCGTATGAAAAAATGCATTAGTACAGACGATCCTAGTTTAGCACCAGAACTTATAGAAACGATAGTAGAACGGACGTTGTGCAAGCAGAGCTCTTTCCTCTGCAAGCTCCTGTTTGAGCATATCGATGTCCATGTCTCTTCTTCCTGTGTCGATGTCGATATCTTTGGTCTTGATGTACAACAGGAATTCCTTTCTCTTCCAAATCACGTAGAAAAAGTAGAATGCAATGCAGACGGGAACTGTGAGGTAGTTTTGGAAGAAGATGTTCGCGCTTGGTGACTCTCCAGCAGGGAATAGCGAGACCCAAAATTGGGACACGAGAACCAACATGTTGAGAACCATGCCGAACCAAGATCCGTATTCTCCACCCATGGATGTGAAGGCGAGCTCACTGGTGTCTCTATTCTGATACCGCATAGCTTGACGGAAACGGATGTGACAGAAACAGATCGAGCCCCACGTGAAGATCGATGATAATCCCGACAGAGCCATCAGCCATGCAAAGACTGTACCCTCATCTGGAGACGAGGAAAGGTAACAAAGCAGACCGAAAGCCAGACAGATACCAACACCAACGAGTGGTCTTCCTTGTCTGTCGATGTAGCCGAAAATTCGAGGACCGAAGCCTTGATCTGCCAAAGAAGCGATGGTTCTCGAGCAAGCAAAGACTGCAGAGTTTCCGACAGAAAGAACGGCAACAAGGATCACCACGTTCATGATGCTTGGCAAAGCAGCGATTCCACTGTCAACAATCGCAATGACAAACGGAGAAGCATTGGCATCGACTGAAGATGATCCTAACAGTCTGCTGTTGTTGTAAGCCACCAAAAAGCCAACCATTGTGAGAGAAACCATGTAGAAAAGGGTGATTCTCCAGAAAACCTGTTTGGTAGCAGTTGGAAGCGTCTTTCTAGGGTTTGCGGTTTCTGCGGCAGCCAATCCGCACAACTCAGTTCCTGAGAAGGAGAATGCAGCTGTGACAAACACAGAACATAATCCCTTGAAGCCGTCGTTAAATGGGCCCGGATCGTGCCAATATCTTGCGCCGATGACCTCGTGAGATGGTCCTCCACCGCTAACAAGAACGATGGACAGAATAATGAACCCGATCACGGCGATCACCTTGATCAGCGAGAAGACGAACTCGGCTTCTCCATATCCTTTAACACCAAACAGATTGATAAAGACAATCAGCACGTAAAAGATTGTCACCCAGACGGCCGAGCTGATTTCCGAATTCCAGAACTTGATTGTGATCGAGGCAGCAACTAATTCCAATGGTAGCACAACCACCCATTGTAAAGTGTAATTCCAAGCCATGCAAAAACTCCAAGCGGGAGAGATGAATCTGGTGTTATATTGAAGGAAGGAACCTGAAACTGGGAAAACAACCGCAAGTTCTCCCATGGCGTGGACTGTGCAGAAGATCATGATACCAATGAGGAAGTATGCAATGAGCAACGATGCAGGTCCTCCAGACTGAAGAGCCGATCCCGAACCAACAAACAATCCCGTACCGATGGCTCCTCCAATACTAATCATCTGAATATGTCTGGACTTCAAGGACCTCTTCAGAGGAGATCTGGCAGAGAGAATGTTGGCACGTTCTGCGGCCGAGAGGTTTGGGTCTATTTCGGCCTGATCCACTGGTTTGAATGAGTCTGCAAAGTTGCGGAACCATCCCACCTTTTCGGTGGAATAAACCTCCCCTTTCGACTCGTTGGTTTCAGAGGCGGAGGTTAGTTGCTCTAGATCTCGTTTGCTGGTCTGATCCATCCGGGATTTGGTTAGAGAGAATATGATCTGGTTGAAAGAGACTTTTAACAGAAAAAGAGATTAATAATTAATAGTTTGAAAAACGTTCTTTCCAGTGCAGACGACTGCTTATATTTGCGCCCTAGAACGCATATCTACGATGGGTATTCCGGACTCCTTGCAGATGACTAACTAGTGCCGAATACAAAAAAAAAGGAACAGAGCACATCTTGAATGCCGAAGGTACAAAAAAACTGTTTTTACACGGCTGTGTTGCAGTTTTTTTTTTTTCTCGCTCAAAGCCGTTAGTGCCCTTTCTCCTAGAAACTGCAGCATAAACATATTTAATAGAGTGATTTTGGTCCTTTAACTTCAGCAGGGCATTAGGTTGCTTTTACACGCCGTGCGCTCGTTTTTTTTATGTTCCTGTATCGTGTTCTGGAGTGTAGACTGACCGTTTAGTTCTGAATTTCATTTCTGATGTCATGTTTTTTGAAACTTTTGGAGCCGTGCGGCTTCGAGGAATTAGGCAACTGCGAAAACTTTTGCGCGCATATCAAAAAACAGAACAATAGAGTGCCCTTTGCGATACGTGATTTTGAATTATGCTCATGTATGTTTGATACGGCACCATGGAATCCAGCGGGTGAGCGCGCTTAGCGCTCAGGTCGATCTTCCAGTTACAGAAAAGGGTTGAACAGAGTAATAAAATTTCGTAATAATTTAGCGACTGGGGAGTAAACACTATTAACACCAGAACTTGTAGAGTCTGTAGTAGAAAGGCTTGCTTTGAATGTACTCCTTCTCTTCGATGATCTCCTGTTTGACAAGGTCCAGGTCGAACTCTCTTCTTCCAGAGTCAACATCGATCTTGTCAGCACGAATGTAGACAGTCGTGTCTCTTCTCCAGATAGCGTAAAACACGTAGAATGCAATCAGCACTGGGACAGTGAGGTAGGCTTGGAAGAAGTCGTTGGCGTTTGGTGAGACTCCAATTGGGAACAAGGCGATCCAGAATTGAGCGATCAAAATCAGAATGTTGAGGATCAATCCGAACCAAGAACCGATAGTACCGGCTTGAGCAGTGAACACCAACTCGTCGGTTCCTCTGCCTCTGACGGCCAAAGCTCTTCTGAATCTGATGTGGCAGAAACAGATCGAACCCCACGTGAAGACGGACGAAAGACCGGACAATGCAAGCAACCAAGTGAAGACAAGACCTTCCTTTGGAGAAGCAGCCAAGAAACAGAGCAAACCGACAACGAGGGAGATACCGACACCAACAAGAGGTCTACCTTCTCTGTCAATGTAACCAACCCACCTTGGAGCAAAACCTTGTTCGGCCAAAGAGGCAATGGATCTGGAACATCCAAACACCGACGAGTTACCGACGGACAAGACGGCAATCATGATAACAACGTTCATGACCGAAGGCAATCCCGAGATACCACCGTTCTTGATAGCAATGACAAATGGCGAGGCAGATGCGTCAGCAGAAGAGGAACTCAAAAGTCTTGGGTCGTTGTATGGCACCAACAAACCAATGAGAGCCAAACTGATGATGTAGAAAAGGGTGATTCTCCAGAAGACTTGCTTGATGGCAGAAGGAAGGTCCTTTCTTGGGTTACGGGTCTCGGCAGCAGCCAAACCACACAATTCAGTACCAGCAAAGGAGAAAGCAGCAGTGACAAACACGGCACAAACACCCTTGAATGAGTGGGCAAAGGCACCAGGGTTGTAAAAGTATTGGCCACCGATGTAACCACCCTTTGGACCACCACCACAGTTCAGAATGACACCCAGGAAGATGAAACCGATAACAGCAATAACCTTGATGAACGAGAAAACAAACTCGGCTTCACCGTAACCTCTAACACCGAAGAAGTTGATGAAGACAATCAAAGCGTAGAAGATAGCAACCCAAGCAGCGGAGTTGATGGTGTCGTTCCAGAACTTGATGGTGATGGAAGCAGCAACCAATTCCAGAGGAAGAACAATCAACCATTGCATGGCGTAGTTGTAGGCCATACAGAAACCCCAGGCAGGACTGATGAAACGAGTGTTGTATTGGACGAAACCACCGGAAACAGGGAAGGTGACAGCCAGTTCACCCATAGCCTGGACGGTACAGTAAATCATGATACCCACAAGACCCCAAGCGATCAACAGAGCTGCTGGACCACCGGTAGCGAGCGCGGAACCAGAACCAACAAACAGACCGGTACCTATACTTCCACCAAGAGCAATCATCTGAATGTGTCTTGGCTTCAAGTTACGGTGCAATGGAGACTCTGCCGACAAGAGGTTGGCCTTCTCGACATCAGTAAGGTTTGGGTCCACTTCCTTGACGTCAGCTCTCTTGAAAGAGTCTTTGAAATTCGTGAACCATCCTCCGTTGGAGTCTTGAGCAACCTGGCTCTCTTGCACTGGAGACACCGAGGTGTCGACCTCTGTTTTGCTTTCCTTAGAGTAAGACATTTGTTTTGGACTGGAGACTGGTAAAAAGTTCCCCACAACTAGAGCTTCCAAATGGCGGATTGCTTTCTTTTATATGTGTCGCTTATCGAGGAAACCTCTGTGCATCGTCGACGATCATTGGCCCATCTCGAAAAATTCCAGACATCACCCTTATCAAGTGCTGATGCTGTGCAGGCCCTTATCGAGCGGATTGCGAGGCACCAAAAGAAAGAACTCTCGCCGAGTTGGACTACGGTACACGACCGTGTTACCTGCACTAACTCCTATGCGGAGTCTATGTGAGCTTACACGAGGAACATATAGGCATTTGTTGTTTATGGCACACCACCGAAAGGCATTACCAGATAAAACCACAACCAGCAAACAATAGATAGTTGGACTCAATAGAGAATTTTAAGCTGTTGCGGTCTTTATTTGACAGCAATTATGCCTAAAGACGCACAGAACAACTTTAAAAAAAAGCAGATTAGGCTGCACATGCAGCACCGCACAATAGTTTTCCAGACAAAAATGCGGTCAGTTCTTCGGCACTATTCGAAAGCCACACGCATTTTTCAGGGTGCTCAGAAAAAGTTTTTCCACCTGACCTTACGGCAATAAATCCGCGTGCCGTGGTAGGCATTAGGGTGTCAGTGCGGGAAAATAACCCGATGCAGCTAATCTGTCTGTGGTTTTTTGCAGCTTTGAAGGGCAATCGAGAGAGATCGGGTGCAAGCATCAGGCACAATTGAATGCCAATAAGGCATTCAAAGCAGATTATGTGGCGATTTTTGGTGGTGGACTTATCTAAGCTATGAGCCATTGCCTAACGGGTCTCTCCTTCCTGATTGGCACCTCTTCCCTTTCGTGAGGGGACGCCTTGCAACTGTGGCATCTCGGCTAGATTAGCTCGAGTCTTTATTTTGGTGTATGTACATAAAATTTCCGGGCAGAGGGGCAGATAAGCAGATCAGGCCAAGGCTTTCTCGGTATCAATCTTGTACTCGTCTCCTTCTTTGACGAGAATTCCCTGTTTCACAAGGTTGTCCATCATGTCCTGTGGAACCCATCCTTCAGTAGCAACGAATGGAGTGGACGAAATTTCAATCTGGTACGCTTCAAAGTCCTTTTCGTACTCTGCCAACTCTTGCTCACTGTACTGCAGAGGATTTTCGGCAAACACCCCCACAATGCCATTTTCCTTGTAGTGGTCCCACATTGTTCCGAGCTCCACCAGTCCATTTTCAACATACAGGTAATCTTTACTGGTCTTCAAGTCTAAAGCGCTTGTGTAGGCTCCCTTGACGAGCTTCACGGCAGGCGAGATCACTCCCAAGAGGTCCTTGTTTCTAGCATTCAGAGACAACTCCCAGTAAAATTGGTTCCTGGTTCTGTTGAACATGTACTCGTACTGTTGTTTGGAGATCTCGTCCATGTCCTGGTATCCCTCGACTTCTTCTCCCAAGTTGAAGATCTTTGGTCCGTTGTATTGAACAAACTTAGGATAGCTGGTGAGAAGGAAAGGCTTGATGGTAGATCCCTCAAAGTCCAGGAACGAGATTTTTCCCTCTTTGTCCACAATCGCGTTCATTGGATCCAGATCAGCGATGTTCAGTCTTGGAATCACCAGTTCCGACAATTTGGGAATGGTTTCAGACTCCAAATTGTAGAGCTTTCCAGAGACCTTCAAAAACTTTTCGTACGTTCTAATTGCCTTTTTCAACACGTCCTGGTCCTCAATTTTCCCTGCGGAATCAGCCTGGGCCAGAGCAAGTCTGTTCTTGAATGCCTCAATTTCCAACGAGACAAGGTCGGTGACCATCTTCAGAGGCTCTTCTTTTGGCCATGGACCCACAAATTTTTGCAAGACAGATTCCTTCAAACCAGTCTTGTGTCTGTAGTAAGCTCTCTCAACTGTTGGTCCAACAACCCATCTGTTCTCCAAAGCTTCATCTTGCTCTCCGTCATACGGCGACTCGGAAATTTCAACCGGACAGTCATCCTTGAAGTAGAGAGATCCAAAAGAGTTGAACTTCACGTCCGTGACTGTCTTATTGAAGTCGGCAATTGGGTCAATCACCTTCAGCAAACTGCCCTTCGATTCTGGATCGTTGATGGTACCAGACACAAGAGGGTTCCATTGTCTCATGAGCAGATCACCTTCCTTGAATTCCATTATCATGAAAGGAGCGCCAAGGGAGTTGTCCTCAGATCCCGAGTAAGCCAAAACTTTAGGGACGTTCAGGCCCAGCTTGGTTTGCAAAAAGTCCATGGTGGCCACTTCAGACTTGATTCTACGCTCAGTATAGAGACTCGAATCAAGTCTGTACGGCAATCTCAGAATGTACTCTTTGTCACTGTTGTCCAATTGAAATTTGTAGATTCGGTGATGTTTTCCTTCGTGAATTGAGACGATTTGTTTGATGTGGTCGAACTTAGTGTCTCCCAAAAGGTTTAGATTTTGCGACAGACCATTGATGTTTCTGGAGATTTCAACTAATGGCTTGTCCGAAACCGTCTTGGACTGTTCAATGACCTTCAACAAAGTGTCGTTGAGGCCCTTGATCGAGAACCGGGTTCTTCTCTTGGCCTTCTCGATCTTGTCGTCCTTGAGCCAGCTTCCCCAAGTGTATTCAAAGAAAGATTGTCTGTTAGGATCATTTTCATCGGTGATCTTAGTGAAAACCTCTTTTGCAGTCGAGGTAGAATTATATCTTTTGGCCACGGTGCTCAAGGGAACGGCCGTTGTGTCGACGACGGCAGAGTAACCAGTGTTGGCATGAGCCAGGACAACCGGCAATCTCGGAAGTCTGGCTTTTAAAGCTTGACTCTTCAATAATCTAGAAGATCTGGTCAGCATTGTGAATGGTAACCCAGGTGATTAATGATTCTAGTCTCGATTTCTGTACCTGATCAACTCTTTGAGTGGAAAATTTTTGAATTTTTTTTTTTTTTTGCTGTAGTCCTTAGAGAAATTGCTGCAAGTATTATGTCATACAATTTTTGTGGGGATAAAATTAATTGATCCAAACGGAGCAGACATGAATTGGCAGAAGTTAGGCCGCCAAAGTTGATTTTGCAGAAGATTTCCATTCACATAGCGGTGTAAAATGTCCAGCAGAAACGTGAAAACAAAAGGGGGGATTCCACTTTCTAACGATCGAGGATCCTCAGGAAGCGGTCAAGTGCGCACCCTTCAGGAGCAAGATCGCAATTCCTCCACCAACGCGGTCATGGACCAGGAGTCCAACAAAAGTGATCTTCTTTCTTCCTCTTATCAGTCTGGAAACCTCTTGATATCAGATTATGACGGACTTCACCCATCTTTACCTCTGGCAGGGGGGACTGGGCCCGGGCCTGGGCCGGGAACTGGGCACGCAGGGTTAAGATCGCCAATGTTTCTCTCGCGCGACTCCTCCTACGCATCAATGATAAATGAGTTCAACAACAGCGGTGATTTGAAGAAATTAAAGTTTCCCGTTATCAGTGACAACATCAACATAGAAGCTGGTCTCGCAACTGATCTTCCCAAGGGAGTTGTTGGCACCACTAACCCTAAGCAAAGTGCTCCGAGACGGACTTTCATGAATCCATCTTCGCCTTCGGACATTGCAACTGCTGAGTCAGTTGAAAGCTTTGTCTCTTCATGATTTAGGATGAGCTGTCTTTCTTGTGTGTTTTTTGATCTCTTTATATAAGATGGAATTTTGGTTTGCCCCCTCAAATTTTTTTTGGGGGATTCTCCAACACACGAAAAAGGGACGCCAAAAAAGGGATCAAATGGATTTTTTGTTAGTTTTGTTTAGACTTCACAAGAGTAAGAACGCGTGACCAACATGTCTGTTAGTAGACAAAGAACACGTATCTCTGGAAGGGTGACGCAGTTGCAGAGTCAGAAGCTCGTCGAGGGAATTTTGGGAATGTCTTTTGGATGTATTGCGTTCCTGAGAGGGTTCTTTGACGACGACCATTTCGAGGATCAGAGGTTTGTGGTTAGCCCGGGGGAACAAATTGACCTCAAACAAGACTCAATTCGCGTCAAAATGTTGGTGCGAGGCAAATCAGACGAGGCAGACACGTTGCTTGATTGGTTGGAAATTGCTATTGCAGAGTCCATACAGTTAAAGTATTTGAGAGCCGTGTGTCTGTCTATCGTTCTCGATGACAAAAACCCACAGGATTTATTCGAAAGTTACACATTCCAAATTGAGTACGGCTGGGAAGGTCAACCCATTCTAACTTTCGAAAATGAGACACATGGGGATATCATGTTGAGCCCCCTGACTACATCAAGAAAACAGCTTCAACAGCTGATGAGAAGATTTGTCATTCTCACTCAATCGCTACCGAATCTTCCAGCAAAACGGTTTTTGTCGATGCGGCTCCTCTTCAATGAGACCTGCCCAAAGTCGTACCAGCCTGAACTTTTTGTGGACTGCTCGAACGAGGAACAAGCCACTTTCAAAATTCCGCTGGCACAGAGCAAGGAGCTTGAGGTCAACGATTGCGGCCTTTTTGAGACCAAACACCACAAAGTTTTCTCCAAAATCCTCAGCTTGTCCTCATTTGGGCAAGCTACCAATGCAAAGTCGGACTGCCAGAAAATTGATCCTTTCGACTGTCTGAACTATGAAGAGTTCCAAGAGGAGTCTCCACCAGTCTCTCAGATCACCAATGATTTGAAAAGCATGACCAACCTGCATGCCCTCGAGCCAATGACTCAAGTGGCTGAAAGTATGGCTTTCAATACTTTGAATCCAATTGAGGAGGAATGTGCCGAGATCGATTGTGCATGTGGCTCTCCAGAGCAATTGCCTTACACCAGCCTAGCCCAATGCCATAAATGCTCGAAACAATCGCATGCCGTCTGCTACGGGTATGTGAGTGACTCTATGAGTGGAGCATTCGAGTGCCTTCAGTGCTCTGGAATCCCTTTGGACTCAAACATCGAACTTCTTCTCTGTTTGAGAAAAATGGCTCTATTCTTCAGTCTACCAGATCAGAAAAGGCCGGTTTCCACGGACGATCTGATCCTCCAAATGGGATACACAAGCTCCAATGACAAGGTCAAAGATCTTGTCAGCAAGTCTTTGTCTGTTTTGATTTATAACAAAGTGCTACTATTCAGTGAGAGAAAGGTCAGCGCGCACTTTCCGCTAGACATATCCCACGATGGTGTTTTGGTCCACAATGAGCCTTTGAAGAAAGGAAAATACTATTTTGCATTCAATGATTCAGAAAAGAAAGAGTTTGCTAAGCTGTTTGATCGTTCAATGAGCAAAAATGAGAAAAGCTTAGGGTCACAAGTGATCGAGTCCAATGACAACACACAAATCAACTCTTCGTTGATGAATGACGCTAACAGATCCAGCTTTGCAAATAATACAGGTGACTCGGTCACCTTTGAGTACGATTACGAGGACAGAAATGACCAGAGTCTCGATGGCGAAGATTTTCTCAAGAAACGCAAGGTCAGTAAAAGCACTGACATTTTTGAGGTTTGATAATTTTTCTCCCGATTTATATATAGCCCTTCTCTTTGCAGGATAAAGTCCATTGGTTCACCTTTTCCCTGTAGACTTGAGGAAGAAAAAATCTTTTGCAGACGACGCGTCGCGTACTTCACAAAACTTGACCAAGTTTTTGTTTTGCCTGCTTTGTAGCATTTTTGAAGTCGCGTGTCAGACTGTTCTGGCAATACATCCAGAAAGCTCCAACCCAACGAAGCTGTTGAAAGCATCCCTCAGAATGTCCTCTACAGTGAGAGAGAGGCAGATAAGCCACTTGAATCACCAGTTGGGCGAGCTACAAAGAAATCTTTTGCTTATGAGTAAACTCTCAGAAAAGACGGCTACCCAATTCAAATCAATCAAAACTCTGGGAGAATCGCAAGCTTCGTTGTTTATGAGCTCACATGCCGTGTTTCAGGTGATCAGTGAGAAAAAGGAAAACGAGAGACAGGAACTGCTCAAAACCATGCAAGGGGATTCTCAAGAAGAGAGCGTTGAGCGTTGAGCGTTGACACAGTTTCACCTAGCGGTGTGTAGAGTAGTCCATGTTGGACAGTTTCGATGTAAATTAGACGAATATATCTTTCTTTAACGGTGAAAAGTTGCAACAGGAAAATGAATGTTTTCTCAGAAAAAAAAACAGCCGAAACTTTTCCTAACGTTATCTTTGTGATATCTCGAGATATAGAACTGGCAATGAAAGTCACGTTAGAGTACTTTGGGCCAGCAAAAGACTTCACAAATAACAATACCAAAGATTTCTTTTCCCTCGATGATGACCGCACTTTGAAGAGCGTCTTGCAAAAGGTTTCGACGCTATATTCCAAAGATTTCACAAAATACATAATCTCTTCTTGTGGGATTGTGCTGAACGAAGAATACCTCAACTTGAATCGGGAGGCCGATATCGAACAATTTGGTCACGACGTACAATTGGAGGATGGTGACGAGCTGGTGTTGATACCACCGGTTTCTAGTGGTTGAGCTTTAACATCAACAGAGTTCATTTTTTTTCACTATGTATAAGACAAGAAAATACTATTTGCTTCGGTTTGAGCTTACTCTTTGAGTTCACCACACTCAATGATCTTCATCTCCTTGGCAACCTTACCACTTTGGGATCCAAGAGCTTCGATTTTCTTGATGGTCGAATCGTAACCCTCGATGGTCTCACCGAAAACGACGTGGGCGCCGTCCAACCATGGGCAAGGGATGGTAGTGATGAAAAATTGAGATCCATTGGTGTTTGGTCCAGCATTAGCCATGGAGAGCAAACCTGGCTTAGTGTGCTTGATGTTGAAGTTCTCGTCCTCAAATCTAGCACCGTAAATGGATTGACCTCCGTATCCATTGAAGTGGGTGATATCACCACCTTGCAGCATGAACTGAGGAATCACTCTGTGGAAAATAGAGTCCTTGTAACCGAAACCCTTCTCTCCGGTACAAAGAGCTCTGAAGTTCTCGGCCGTCTTTGGAACCTGCTTGTCAAACAGCTCGAAAACAACTCTTGGTTGCTTCTCGCCTGCAATGGCAATGTCAAAGTAGCACTTGACAAAGTTTGCTGGGGACGTAGAGAATGCTCTTCTGGACAACTTGAACATTTTGAAGAAATTTGTTTGTGCTGGGTGAATCGGCTAATGGTACTTAGTAAGAAGTTCTTTCGATTCTCTTTTTTCCAACTTCAAATTTGAGACGGGAATGGAAAAAAAGGTCTCGGACGAAATATCCGGGTAAAAAAATTACGTCGATCGACCTTACACTACTTGATATCATTACAAAAGCAAATTCGAACGGTACAACATAACAATCATTATAAAAACTTTGAGTCAACCTTTGTCAAAGATTCGGAAAGAAGGTCGAGATTCTTGACAAAAAGATCGAAGTCTTGGGTTTCGATGCTTTCCCTCAAGCCGGGCAAAACTTCACTACCATGTGCGCCTGAAGACTTTGGGGCAAAGATAAGGTGCCTAAACCAACTTCTACCTCTGAGAATTCCATCAGAAGAGTTTCCACCACCGGTGAGGAGCATTCTATCTAAAGAGCGGATCTTTAAATTAGCCACTTTGATATGGATGGCAGTCTTGATCTTATTGAACATTTTGAACCAAGGATAATCCTGCAGGATCTCTTTTTGAAGGAACTCCAAAGAACGATCAAAACCGGTAGCTTTCACTTTCAGTGACTCGAGCAGATGTTTGAGGCGATTCAGCTGGTCATCAACCCGAGTTTCATACTGGTCATCGTAAATCCACTTCAACCAATAATCTGGCACTTTGGAAGCAAGGTTTTTGAAATTTTCATGAATACAATCAAAGTAGTCTCGAGTTCTCACGTGCAAGATTTCCCTTTCACTCAAATTCAAAACGATCAGCCCAACAAACTGTGAGATCAAATTTGGGAATTTGAATGTTGGATCCAAATTTTCGTACCACTCAATAGAATCATACTTCGAGTTATGATACGGAACAAGATCTGTGTCTGGATTTGGAGTAAAGCCGAGATTTAGGGACGGAATACCCAAATGACTCTGAAAAACGCTGTAGTCACCTATCCCGTTGGAAATCAAGTCTATCGTAGAATTATGTTCTTTGAAGTAGCTGAACAGAGATTTTTTTTCGTCGAACATCACTTGTTTCAACACCTTCATGATCAGACCATTGAAAAGAGGATTTGACTCAACCTTCATTTTCGAGCCGTTAATCTTGTCCAAGTTGAAATACACTATTGCGTTATAATTGAGCTTGGAGGAGTAGAATTCGCCAAACTCAGTGGATCCCAAGTAGCCATAACTTGAGCCATCCCATGAGATCAGTTTGATGGTTCGCAGAGGTTTCCAACCCAGTTTCACAAGTTCATTCAATCCCCGGGCGAGCTCGAGCAGCGCCACGTGACCGCTCGTTGCTCCACCAAGACCTCCTATGGTATCTCTAGATGCTCCAATAATGATTTCTTCGTCCTTGATAACACCTTTAATCTCATTGACAATGTTGTAAATCGGTTTTATCTTGAACTGAACGAGGTTTCCAACCTCCAAAAAGTGACCGTCGGCCGAAGGACCCGGGGTGTAGGAGAAATTTAGATTACCTTTCCATCCGAGGTCTGGTCCCGAAGTGATCTTTTGCAGAATTGGTTCTATAGCTTCATAGCTCATCGGCAGGGAAGGAATTTTGGGTATCGTTTCAGCCTTCACACGGTGGGAAAAAAGAGTTGATGACCAGCCCGGTGTCGTTGGGTCACCTGGCTGCGTGTAGACAAAGTTAGCTGTATCTTTTTCGATGGAATTTGGGTTTCTTGCTTCACCAGAGGGGAAAGTTGCGTAGCCATTTGCTTGCGTGAAACGGCCATCGTCGTATGGGTCGGAATAAATCAAAACTGCAGCAGCACCGTATTTCTGGGCATTTTCGATCTTTTTGCTCGTGTGGATGTTTCCTGTTCTGATGATTGTGATCTTGTCGGTGACGTCAACAGAGGACTTATTGAGGGTATCAAAATCAGTTTCGGATCCGTAGTTTGCAAAAACAAACTGTGCTGTGGTGGTTCCGTTTGCTGAGTAAGGATGGAAAGAAAGAAGCTCACTTTCTTTCACTTGCGCATCGTAGACAACGTTGCCGTCCGAGTCGACAAGACGCACATAGTTGTCAATTGGCTTGTTCATCCAAGTCTCGTACTTGTCTGTGAAAGTTTTGAACTTGAACGAGGTCTTGAACAACTCTTCCAGTGGTTCCACGTTCTCTCCAGGTATATGAATGTCATCTTGAAGCAACTCCATGTAAGACTTGGCGTTGTTTCTGAAGTTCAGATGGGTCAAGAATAGTCGAGAACAGTCGTCAAAGGTGAGATATTCCCCGTGGAGTCGGCGTAAGTCCCTGTCGAGTGATGTGCGAGGCAGAAACGTGAGGTTGAAAAGGAACATGAAAACACAGCCGAAGATGCATACCGAGACAAACCTCTGGCGCTGGATCTGGCGTATCGTGGCGTTGGTTGCGTAAATCATTGAGATGGATATTGATTCTGTAAGACTTCGTGATCGCCTCAGAGGCGGTTCGTCGTCAAAATTGTCGTTTGCAATGCTTCCATAAGAACTATCAGTCCTTTTGTTTCCGCTGTTTGAATTCAAGAAAAAACTGGCTTCAAAGTCCTCCTGTGACACATTCTTACTACTGCCAAGACTAGGAAACTGATCGCTTTGCTCGCTCATAATTCCTCGCTGTGTGTTCTCGGAACTCGTGGAAGCAAAATGTGCATGTCAAGTAATAGGCGAACAAGAGAACTATTCAAAATTCCCGCTTTTTTTTTTGCACGCAGGGCCATCGCTGCCGCGCAGCCCGTCATCTGCCGCAGAAAAAATGAGGGGCGCCGCGGCGGGCCCCGCGCGGCCTGCCGAGCTGCAGGAGCCGACACACGGCAAGCTCGGGTCAGCTGTACAAACAAGCCGAATATTCCGTTGAGAAAGTTCCAGCAAGGAGAAATTCCTGTCACACGAGATGAATGGGTTATATCTGACGCATATCTATTGTGGCAAAACAAAAAAAAAGAAAGGTCTACACAGTGACACAATCTATCAAAGGAAAACTCTAGATACCAAGAACCTAATGTCCCTTCTTCTTCTCGTAAGCCCTTCTCATCTCCTTGGAACGAGCAGAACTCTCCGAGTTCGCCAAATGGCCTCTATCATCTAGCTCGACAGTACCGGCAGTGTCAAACAGCGAAACCTGGCCCACCAACAGCCCTAGCGTGTCGAGAACCTGGCCAGGATCGCTCAAGTATGCCTTGGCAACCGTAACCTTGTTTGCAGGTCCAACCGTGACGGGATACATTCCGTACGATCCAAATCTATCCTTCTCCACCTCGTCAGCAGCCCATGATTCCTCAATGCCGTTTAACGTCTTGAACATGTCCTCGTCCGTGGTGTCGTCCCCGAGACACAACACAAAGTCAGCAATGGTGTCGCGTGCACGCGGAGCCTTGGTGACCGGGTCCGAGCAAAGAACCAGCCGTCTCACCATCTCACCTTTGTTCACGAACGAAGGCCGCACTTCGAGGTTCGCCTTGCCTGACATCACCTCGACATCGTACTTAGCCAGCCGCTGCAAAAGCTCCACTTTGCATTTGGCAGCCTGGAAATGGCCCAGCTCTGGGTCCGCTTTTCTGTAATGCCAAACGACAGGCACCTTCTTCTTCTCGACAAAGGCCCCAGGGGTTTTTTCCGTATACTGCTGGAAAATCAGCTCAACCTCGTCTCTCCACGACATGTCGACGCTTTCGGCCAGATTCACCCAGTCTTTGCTTCCAACACGTTTCATGAAACAGCCGTGCTCAGCACTGAGTCCAATCTCCGGGAAGTTTGAGCCAAACCACTTCTCCAAAAATGCCTGGTCCCGGCCACTGATGATCCAGATCTCGTTTTTGGGGTCCTTGACCAGAATCTGTAGAATGTTGGTCAGTCTTGCTGAAGGAATAGCGGCGCTCGGGTCTCTCACAATCGGCGTCAGTGTGCCGTCGTAATCAAACAAAAACAGTCTATGCTTTGCCACTCGGTAGTTCTCCAGCAACAGAGGTTTGTTCAGATATGGAGTTCCGTGTTTGGAGTTGAGCTTCGAAACAAACTCCAGCAGGTTTTGCAGGAATTGGCACGTCCAGTCCTGGTTGGTGTTTCGGGAAACAGAGTTGTAAAGCTTTGACTCCAGTCCAGATTTGACATCTTCCGGCATCAAAAGACACTCGTTTATCGCGTTGGCAACACCAACCGAGTCCCACGGGTTCACCTGCACTGTATCTTGTAACACCGTCGAGGTTCCGCTGAACTCAGACAAAATCAACGGAGACTTGGTCTCCTTCTGACAAACAATGTATTCTAATGCAGTCGTGTTCATTCCGTCTCTGATTGACGTGATTAGACACAGATCGGCCACTCTCAGCAAAGCCAGATACTCGTCTCTGGCAATTCTCATGTTGTAATTCTGAACAGGAGTGTAATCAATGGACCCGTACTTGCCATTGATGTTGGAAACCAGCTCAGCAACCTTCTTGTCCAGCTTCGAGCTGTGGTAGTACGGCTTGAACGAAACTTGTATCAAGACCACTTTGCCTCTCCATTCAGGATACATGTCCAAAAACGTCTCGAAAGCCTGCAGTTTCTGCACCACACCTCTCACCAGATCCAATCTATCTCTTCCTATCAAGATCTTTCTGTTTCCGTTCAGCTGCTTGAGCGTTTCCACCTTAGACTCCACTCTCTTGGTGAACGCATCCTGTTCGAAACGAGCGACATCGATACCGAGCGGCAGCGTCACCACGTTGACAGTGGACGAATGGATCAGCACAGACGTCGGGGTCACGTCATAGCCCAACAGTCTAGCACAACAGCTGATAAAGTGTCTAGAAAACGAATAATTCTGGAATCCCAGTTGGTTGGCTCCCAAAAGCCCGTCGAGAAGAAGCTTTCTCTTGGACAAACATCTGAAATATTCGGACGAAGGGAACGGAACATGCAAAAAGTGGCCGATGAAAGCCTGTGGTAACTCCATTCTCAAGATCTGAGGAAGCAACAACAGATAGTAGTCGTGAATCCAAATCACGTCGCCCGGTTTATACACCTCCTTGATCTTTGCAGCGTACGCCTCGTTGAACTTGACATAATCATACCACCATTGGGTCTCCTCGCGACCGTCGCTCGGCTGTCCTTGCATGTAGTGGAAGATGGGCCAGATCACGTTCTCCGCATACTTTCTCCATTTCTCCTGGTCCTTTCTCAAAAGCCAAACAGGATGGATGTTTTCAGATTTGTTGGAGGCCCTGATCTTCTCCGTCACCGAAAGCTTGTCGGCCTCGCTCAAGTAGAGTGGGTCGCTTTCAATCGCTTGGTTCAACGGAATGGAATGCGGGGTTGTCTCATTCTGACAATACAGCTCTCCAGTCCATGCAATCAGATGAGTCTCCCATTCAGTCTCCTTGTCCAGAAAAGAGTTGGACGCATACAATGCAGAACTACCCCTCAACGGCTTCACTTCCCACGTGCCATCTTTGCTCTTGTAGATTTGGTTGGGCAATTGGGTCATACAATTCAGTATACGGCCGCTAACTTTGATGTTTTCATTGGAATAATCTGCCGGAACAACTCTTTTGGTGGTCACGACGGGCTCCGAGTCGATCTTCGTTGCTTTCGTCATATCGCCAACACAACTGTATGTTCAGTAAAACGTAAATCAATCGTCCCGGAAACACAAAAGATCAAATCAAAATATTCAGTGCTCTATATCGGCGTGTGAAAAACAGACTCAAATATTCAAAGTTGCAGCAATTCGGGTTGTCAATGTTTTTAATATCACCACCGCTTGCACGTCCCAGACGGCTGTCATCATGTAAATATTTCTCGGTTGCTCTAAGAAATTCCATCACCAAGGCTGTGCAAGTAATGCCGGAGAAAATTTTGGAAAGTAAGGTGTGGGGCGTGCAGAAAATACAAAGCCAATTATTTCACAAAAATGCGGAGGATAATTTTTGTGTTTTTTTCCTACTCGTGCGATTATTGTTCAGATGCTACTGCTGGTGATTTAAATTATGGAGAGTTTCAATTATGACACAGGAATAGCCTCCTGATGCGGGTCGATAGCAAATACACGATGACGGCAAACAATAGTAGCAATAGTATGGTTCCCCGCAGACTTGTTGTCGTTGAGGTGCGTTTGTCCTGATGGTGTGAGATGAATATGTTTGATTGTAGCTTGATAACGATTCTCTCTTTCTCTCTTTCTCTCTTTTCCTTTTTTTCTCGTTCCGTAAACATAGTTATCGAGTAGGGTTCCTTCTTTGGGAGCACGTTAAAGCCAGATTTTAAGACAATGAAATGGGACCATCATGAGCGAATACAAATCTTGGAACCTTCTTGCAATCTTTTGAGGTCGGCTGCACTACCGGCACTTGACACAGTAGTGGCAGGGGTGCTGACCTCAGAAACAGGAACCGGCGCTGGCGCCTTCCTGTTGTGGGTCATGTGTGATTGGACCAAATGTCCTGCAGCAAGAGCAGAACATAGGGACAATTCGGCTGCCAGAACAGCCGAAGCAACAATTTTCGCCAGCTGTCTAGCATTGGCACCAGGCTCAGTTGGGTGAGGTCCTCTCACTCCGAGAAGCTCCAACATAGCACCTTGCGGCTCCAGCACCGTTCCACCACCAATGGTTCCCACCTCAATGGATGGCATCGACACCGAAATTTGCAAATCACCATTCGGAAGCTTGTTCATCAAAGTGATACAGTTCGAACTCTCCACGTTTTGAGCAGGATCCTGACCAGTAGCCAGGTAAACTGCAGTGACTAGGTTAGCAGCGTGAGCATTGAATCCTCCAACAGATCCAGCCATCGCCGAACCAATCAAGTTTTTTGAAACATTCAATTCAACAAGAGCCTCCACGTCAGACTTCAGCACTTTCTTAACGAAATCTTGTGGAATTCTGGCCTCTGCAACGACACTCTTTCCACGTCCTTCAATCCAATTGATTGCGGCAGCCTTCTTGTCAGTGCAGTAATTACCAGACACAGAAATCACTTCCATATCACTGAATCCGCATTCTTTCACCATGTAGTTCAACGAGTACTCAACACCTTTGGAGATCATATTCATACCCATTGCATCACCAGTGGTAGTTTTGAATCTAATGAAAAGCAAAGTTCCAGCCATTGCAGTTTGAACGTGTTGAAGTCTTGCAAATCTCGATGTTGAGTTGAAAGCAGACTTGATTATCTTCTGACCTTCTTCGGAATCCAGCCACATCTTGGCAGCACCGGTTCTAGCCAACGTAGGGAAAGAAACGCATGGTCCTCTCGTCATTCCATCGTTAGTGAGAACCGTCTGAACACCTCCTCCAGCATTAATTGCTTTACAACCTCTCATTGTGGAGGCAACCAAACAGCCTTCAGTAGTCGCCATCGGAATGTGGTATGGAACACCATCAATAATCAAAGGACCAGCAACACCGACAGGAAGAGGCATGTATCCAATAACATTTTCACAACAAGCTCCAAAGACTCTGTCATAATCGTAATTTTTCCACGGCAGCTTGGTGGAATTCAAGACAGGAGCATCAGCAAGACGTGCAATCGCTTTTCTTCTGACAACAACGGCCCTTGTTTTATCACCCAGCTGTTTCTCCAAAGCGTACAAAGGAAGTTTTCCGAGAGCTGCCAATTCAACAACTTCTTCATTTTCACACTCCTTCACGTTTCCAGCCTTGAGAATTTCGGTCAGTTCCTCGATTGGACGAATCTTGACAATTCTCGTTTCCGAGTGAGAATCAGAGTCACTCGTGCTTGATTGGTCATCACTTGATGCCTCTTCCACAATTTGAGCTTCTTTAATGTCTTCAGAGCTAGCATTCTCAGATGCGCTCGAAATGACAACGGAAGATGATGGCTGCGGAATATCAGCAATCGATTTTCTGTGAGAGTCGACAGATTTTGATGAGACGTGCTTCTTCTTAACTTCACTCACAGCTTCAGTTGTCGCAGTGAAGTGGACTCTTGTAGCGTTCAGAAGGTAGATGTTGATTGCAACACTGATACCTGCTAACACAAACAAGAATTTACCAACCAATGGATCGGAGATAGCTTTCGATAACCTCTCGAATGCAAGCAAAGCAAAGTCCTCGGCTTTCGTAAACAAGTCCACGCGGCTGTAAATCTTGGTTGGCATGATGGTAACCAAAGTTCCTCTCTTTCCAATAGGGACGCTCTTGGCAACAGATTTGGAAAGAGTAGGAGAGAAAGATGCAAACAGATTGACAGGTTCGTAATCTGCTGAGTCGTCATAGAGCCATGAGGTTCCCAAAGCAAAGAGATGCAGGCTGATGAAGCCAACAATCATCGCCACCTTGAAGCTGACGATACTCTTGTTGCGGTGGAAGAGAGCACTTGTAGATTCAGAGGAAGATGCCACACTCTCTGCCACTGTTTCGTCAATTCCATCCTCCTCCAAGAACTGTTTGAGCTCGATTTCCTTATGAACTTTGTTGATTTGAGCTTTCAAGGACAAAATGGAGGAGTAGAAAGTGAAGGTGAAAATCAAGTCCACACAAAGAATGACCGCCGATAAGATACAAAAGTTTCTGAGTCCTGTCAGGTTTGGAGCCAGAACTGAGCAAAGCAAGAATGAAACAATAATGATACTTTGGTCTTTGATCAAAGGAATCGCAGTCTTGGATCCGACAATGTCTGCAATAACGTCAGGAACATCCCTTCTTGTCTTTGAGTTCAAAGCCTGTAACACTGGAGTGGTGAAAGCCGTCTTGTGTTTGAAGCCGATAGTAGCAACCAGGAATGGGAGTCCTTCGCTCAAAGAAATCAAGGGCACCTTGATTTTCAGTGCAATGGTGGTGATGGTTAAAGCAAACAAGAAAGCAAATCCACTGGACAACAAAGAGCCAAAGGCCAACCAGAAGTTGGAACCCAATTTCTTCATTTCGAAAAACAATTGAGCAAAAGTGAACCACATCGCACTGTAAGCAACTGTCACAAGAATGATATCGAATGGCTCCGCACCACCAACCAAGCTCTTGAATTTGGAGAATAGTGATTTGATGTACTCATAGTAGCGGCCAATTCTGTGGCTACTTCTCAGTTTGAATTCTTCTCCTTGTTCATTGACAAGAAGGGTATTATCCTCAAAGAAGGAGTCAGATTTGGAGTACTCTGTCAGCAAAATCTTTTCGTTGTCTTCCATCTCGAAAACGAATCCTTCATTATTAGGAGTGGGCGATTCGCCAACTCTCTTGAATTTGATTGGCGTCAACGCATAGTGGTCCGCGGTGTCGTATAGAGACGCGTCATCAACTGCAACCCACTTGGCGTAGTCAGAAGAACCAGGGGAGTGATAAAACGAAAGTGGAGAATCTTTAGCTGCATTGAGAGATGAGGCATAATGATCCAGGAGTGATAGATAAGTGAATGACGCAATGAGCGCTGTGCCTATAATAACATGAATTGGTCTGTTTGCGCACGTTCTGGCGAGAAAGGCGCACACATTGGACAAGGCTGAAACCATAATGGCAGTTGCAACCTATACTAATCCACAATGATTCTTATATGTAGCGAGCACCTAAGTCAGCTTATGGTCAGCACAATTATTTCAAGCTGGAACTCAATTAAGATTTTTGCCTCAGGCTAAGAAAACAGTCCCTACCCAGAAAAACGTTCCTGTTGCACTAAAAGCTTAGGTTTCGATCCTGTTGCTTCAAGACACAAAATTGTCTGTGCTGTTCCTGTTCAAATCGGACAGCTGATGATTGCGCTGCTAAGGCAAAACTCTAATAAAGTCTTTTGTCCTGCTAAACGACCCCTTTTTCCCATTTTCCCAACAAACTGTTTCCCCTTCCTGCTCGATAAATTTTTTTTTCGTCGTTTAGCCAACAAGGGCATGTGATCTACATCATGTGACTTTTTAGGTATCAGTCCACGACTCGCTGCCGCTTCTCCATAAAATTCACCGATTGAAGAATATATTTCGTCCATTTATGTTCATTCGTTTGGGGTTTTCAGCACAGCTCTAGTATCAAACATAAACAGCTCAAAATGGCTAAAGATGTCAAGAGAGCTTCCTTGGTGAAGCCGTAAGTGTTTCCTGCTTCTGGTTTACTGGGTTCAGTAAAACTAACACTGATTTTCAGATACATTCACGTTCCTGTGAAGCCAAGGAACGCAGCCACCAACTTTGCGTCCCAAAACTTGCCAATGGTTGCCATGTTTATGAGAAACAGGCCACTTGCGTGGGCATGCACTTTCCTGGCCATCCAATCTTACCTCAACGAGCCAAATGTGAAGGCTGCAAACGACGACTCCAGTCCACCAATTTTCAGACTGGTGTTTGCTTTCATTGCTCTGTGTACGAGTTACATGGAGCTTATTTTCCCTCAAGTGAGTCCAGCAGCGAGAATTGCAGCTCAGAATGCTTCGCAGACAGTTGCTACTGCTGTTGCTTCTGCCACTGCCACTGGAGCCTAAGAAACGTACTTTTTGCTGGTCAACATTCTATAATTAATGAAGTTTCGGAGCTCCAAGTGGTATATGCACGTTATATAAATAAACCAATTTCAACAGAGAAAAATTGTGTTCAGTTGGTGACCGGTGTCGTGGGCATGCTGCTACCAGCGTCGGTGGCAGCAGCTCCATCAGCGAGCTTTCTTTTCTTTGTATTCGTCAATGGCAACACTCTTGGCTTTCTTTTCAGTTTCGTGATCAGGTTATGATCGAATTTTGAGTGGCACGTAGGGCATTTCTCGTCGCTGGGTATCAAACTCAATATGCAAAGACAAACTGAACAAACATAACCGACATCAATCACCTTGTTGGTTATGAAGCAAGAGGCACGGAAGTCTATTGATTCGTCCGTCGGAAGCACAATGATTGGTCTCAACATCGGGTCAATAAATAAAGCTGTTGTCAAATACTGAATCAAGCCTCGTGGATGGTTGATGTAGATGTAGATTCCATTCGTGGCATCCGATGCTTGCTGCAAAAACGTAGATTGAGGGCCCAGCTTACAAACGTCAACTGAAACCTTCATTTTCTGCGCCGCAAAGATAGAGTTCATTACCGAGATATAAGGCAAGGTATTGTCGTCACTTATGCTAATTATGAGAATTCTGGACTTCAACGACGACGCTTGATCATCAGATACCTGAACTTTGTTGATGTAGCTCAAAGCCATTGATAGCGCTCCTGCGAGCGTGCCCTTGATATGCTGCTTTTCGTTCTCTTTCTTCAATAAACTTTTGAGAGTGTCTGGTTGCTCACGTAAAAGCTCGTTCAGCTCATCCAATATCGTTCCATCAATAATCCGAAATTGACGGTACATCCCAGATGTCATGATAAGTTTGGATGCTTTGCGAGTTCGACTGGTGGTACCAGAAGCGTCTGTTTCATTTTGATGCTCCACTTTGGGGTACATAAGCTGTGCACCATGTGAATAGCTGTTCGCGGTATAGAGAGCCACTCGATTCGAGCTGTTGAGAGACAAATGTGAGTTAAGCATTACCAGGAGCGAAGATGTCACTTGTTTGAGATCGACAGTTCCTTCATCGGTGAGCTTCTTCCATTCTAATGGATTGATATCAAGAATCACTGTCAGCAATGATGGCGTTTCATCCACCAATTTATGGGCATTAGCAGCAGACGATTGCGAGTCGGTAAATGCCCGATCTGCGATTTCATCCATCTTGATAGCTTTTGAGATTATTTGGGCTTGAAATGTATGAAAAAAAAAAAATATCGTCAAGAGATCATCGTTTTGTACTAGTTGCCTTCAAGCTTTCAAAAATTCATATCGACGTACCGCTAATTTCGACGCGTCGATTAATATTTTTTCTGACCTTTTTTTAATTTTTTCTTGCAAAATGCTAGACTATTCTAGCATTTTCAGAAGCTAGAGCTGATTGATTTCACTGTGTCGACAGTGAAAGTACTTTATTAGCGTGAGCGGATTACAAGTTTATCCTCTTCCATCGTTTTGAAATTGTTTGATCCTCAACAACGAAAATAGAACTGATCAATAGGAAATGGAAAAGTTATTGCAGTGGTCGATTGCCAATCAGTCTGGAGACGAGGCTGCTAAGGCCAAAGTTCCCGCACCAGACCCAGAAGTTCTGGCTCAGCTTTTTGGCCAAGCAGATGAGCCTACACTCATGAAACAGAACATGAGTTTGATAATAAACCCGGAAGCTGACCTCGAGAACAAGACCATAGCGTTTGAGAACTTTGAAATGCTGATAGAGAACATAGATAACGCCAACAACATTGAGAATCTGAAGCTCTGGGAGCCACTTTTAACTCAACTTGATAGTTCCGAGTCTTCCCTGCAGACATTTGCTTGTTCTTGTATTGGAACTGCCGTCCAAAACAACCCTAAAGCACAAGAAGATTTCTTGAAATACTCTGAGTCTGAGAATGGTTTGGCGAAAGTTGTCAGTTTGGCTGTGGCAGAGACATCAAGCACTCCATTGAAACTGAAAGCGATTTATGCTCTTTCGAATTTTGTGAGACATAATGAGGCTGCTTACCCAATATTTGTCAAAGCTGAAGGTTGGGGAATAATTGCTCCTATCCTGAATGACAACACGAGTGCTGAACGGCTCAAGCTTAGAGCGCTCTCACTATTGAGTGCTCTACTTTCTACCGGTATCAACGAGGAGAAGCTAGAGAAAATTCATAACGATGACGTGGTTAAGTCAATGCTCAAGCTTATAAAAACGGATTCTCATATCGGATGTGTTGATAACGTTTTGAATCTGCTGAGCACACTGATCTCTAATCAGTACAAGTTTGACGATCAAGAGATCGTTTTGATTCACGAAGCAGTGAATGAGCTGGAGAAAATGAAGGATCAAATATCCCTTGAAGATTTTCAAACTATCAGGTCAGTGATTTCTTGAACCATATCCCCGAGGAGTACAGCGAATTGGCATACTAACATCTCAGCGCAGAACTTATTCGAAGATCGCATATTTGAAAACCTTGCGGAAGATTTGATGCACTTTCTTTGTGTTTTTACATCTTAGGTGTTTACTTAATTTAATTGGATTCTATGAATCTTTTGTAAAGTCAACAGTGGAATGCACCGCTGTATTGCGCTCTTATTATATCGCGAGTCATTATTAGTCGTTTAAAATCTCACTAGGATCATCACATGAGAACATCTTCTTGAGGTTGGCCTCAACATCAGCACGTAGAATCGGCTCCCCCTTTTCGCTGCAAAGTCTTGCGCTGCCCCCGATCGAATCAGACAACTCAATCATCGAACCGTAACGCTTTGACAACAGCCTCGCAGAGGAAGACACCATATATTTGAACTGCTTCAAAGATTCTTCATAACACTCTTTAGGTGTTTGTCCTGATTTGATCCTTCCTATGTTTGACAGATCAGGATTTCTTTCCAAAGGATCATAGTATTTAGTCCCCATTGAGTAGCAAAAAGACTTGAGCCAGTCGACTAACTCTCTCAAACCTTTGATAGTGAACAAATGAATTCCAAATGTGACTTCCAACTCCACAAGTTTTCGGTTTATGCTCTCAGGAGTGAGTTCCGCTGCCACTGTTTGTTTCTTTGTCTTCTGGGAGTCACCCATCTTCTTCTTCACCTCATTCACAAATGCACGATTGCTTCGGGCTTTCAAGTTCTGCATGTATTGTTCAAAGCCATTCACCATCAGAACTATGTTTGCATTCTCTTTAGACCGCTTCAGCTTTAAAATGATTGTGTGGATTGTTTCATCTTTGATCCTCTCGGCAAGGTCTTCAGCTCGATAGTATATGATGACTGTACTTTCAGTGTCCATAACTGGATCCACAGGAATAAAAGTTCCTCGCTCTTCGTGGTAAATTGACACCACCTTTCTCTTGAACTGAATTAATGGCAAGTACAAAGGTGACTCTTGCACTTCAACCGGTGAGAGTAAGTCTTCAAAATCTTGGTTTACTTCTCTCAACTGTTTGAGTAGCTTCGTCTCAATGTCTAGACTGATTTCGGACATCAAGTCCTCTTTCGATCTCGCCATCTTGTTTATATCTTTGAGTTCCTTTAGCTTTGTTCTCCGCGCTTCCTCCAACAAGACATCCAGTTCTAAAGAAGTGTAAGAAGAGGGATTTCCAGCCTGCACAGTTTTTTTCTGCGTCGCTTGTTGTTGGGGAGTCGACATAGGTTTCAACACTTTTTTGGTTTCCAGATCAAACACGCTACCAAACATGATCATTTCCTCTTCTGCGGTCACGGGATCACTGCTTTCGTGTGTTCTTCGAACATGGATGGCTCGCGTGGGTGAGCTTCCGACTGGCTTGTTTTTAGATGGAGTCCTGGATGGACTGGAGCAGAATGAATCATCGAGAACAGTTATTGTTTGAACTAAATCATCCATTTGAAGAGAAGATTTGTCTTTTGTCGGTTTCTCAGGCTCATTAGACCGGTGGTCATTTCCTGAACTCTTGAAAGAACTGTAATCTCCTTCTGATTCTAGCAAATTGATCACTTCATGTTTAGCATTAACCGGGGTTTTGGATAACCTTTTGAGAGGCGATGATTTGGTGGATGATTGACTCTGAGGAACAAATAAAGGCTCACCGGGTGATTTAATCTCCCTCTGTGAATCAATACGAGATCTGCTTTCAACTCGTGAAACCAAAGGAGAAGACGATAACTCTATCACACTGCTAGGACCGGCATCATTTATATTGCCCTCTCCCACGCTAGATTGAGATGAAGTCAACGAAATAGCATTCAAGGCGCCACCCATGTTAGTTGGAACAAGTTTTCGCTGAAGTGATCTACGCCTTTTTCTTGAAACACCTATTGGGAGCACATCTTTTTGCGACTGACTGGACAACGACCGCTTCGGATTCAAAGAAGAGGGGCAATTTTCTAACGTCTCTGTGGTACCAGACGTTCCAGAAGCCCCTGATGCAGATATTAGCGATGGTAAACTATCTTTAATGGAAGGAGACTTTTTCGACTCAGATGATGTGCAAATGGTGGTGGTCATGTTGTTGGGTGACTCTTTAGAGACCTTGAAGATCTCAGTCAGGTGGATCAGAGAGTCATCACGAGAAGGCGAAGATGATAGAAGGGATGTGTGTTTCTTACTCCCCAAATAATCGATCGAATCATTAAGCGTTGTGGGGTATATGCGATTTTTCAATACAGATCTAAGGGTGGCAAAGTTAGTATGAAAGGATCAAAATCGGGCTTGATCAGCTGCTTACGTGTCCAACTTTCGGTTGATCTGAGGAGATGAGAACTCCATCTCCTCTAAATCAATTATCTCTAGATCAGACATTTGTCCCCTGCGAATGAACCTAAAGAGGGCTCAGAGTTTGATCACATAAATGGGATCTCAAAAAAAAACTTGTTTGTTTTTATCATATAGCACACGAAAATATTTGTTCACGTGTACCGACTTTCGACGCGTCGATCAAGAAAAAGTAAGGTGGCGAAAAGACCCTCTAAAATTAGTCCCAAAAAGGTAAACCAAGCAAGAAGGCTTAGTTTCCTTAGATTTGTTACTTTACTCGATCTGTGGATCCGAGATCCCAAGTGGAACGCTGCTGACTAGTTGCTTTTCTATAACTTTCGCTGCATGGAGGCGGAGCAACCAACATGGTATGTGGTCCACTACCTTCTACTACTTTTTTGTCGCCGCCACTAATGTAGTTTGCCCACCATAGCCTGAAATTGTCTTTATTACCAGCATTGCTACCCTTTCTAAAAGCTTATGACAGCGACCTGAAACGCTCGATCGACGCCGCAATGCCAGTCCTCACTCGGAAAAAAAACTGAAAGCAAACATATTAAGCACCCAAATAGGGGGCGTGCTTCACTCATTGCCTAATTCTTATGTTTTCATTTCCCGATTTGGAAATATGTAGACAATTTTCATCGCATTTTTAAATATCTTACATAGTATTTATGTTTTTCTGTAAACTACGAGCTGCTGACCACAACAAAACTTAGAAAAACTGCATTGACATCACAGCTTTGTTTACACAGGGACCTTGTTGTTTTTTCTTTTTTGCAATTGAGAAGTAAGGTGAAAAAAAAGATTCAAATTTGTTCGAGGACAAAAAAAGACCAGAATAAAGGGGATTTATTATTTTCTCTCCGCAGTTTTTTTTTGAAATTACAAAATATTTTCACAACTTGCTTTCACTCTGTGCCACCTGTCAGCTTTTTGCATCGTTATCCTTCGTTAACTGTTGACGCATTGCTCGTTGACTGAATACCACTGAAAATGATTTTGACTGTTCTCAACAGATTCCTGACTCTGTTCCTCTTGGCAGGTACTACTTTGGTCCTTTTGTTTGTTGTTTTTTCTGGCTCGGTCTCGTCTTACCCATTCAATCATTTCTACTGGTTGGAAGCAGACACTTCCTCTATTCACAATGCCGGTGACGTTTCTAGATGGACTTTCTGGGGTATTTGCAACCCAGACACTTTTGGCTCATCTTCGAATGGTCACTGCAGCAACTTAGGTCCAGATGAACCTCTTTCGCCTTACGACAACTTTGGAAACTCTACATCTTTGCCTCAAGCATTTGCAAGCAATAGAGACACCTATTTTTACCTGTCCAGATTTGCATTCCCAATGATTCTCATTGCGCTCATTTTCTCCGGTGTTAGTTTCATTTGCGTCCTGTTCCAATGGTGTTGGGGTGCGATGAAACAGGTCGCTTTCTTCTTCGCTGCTCTTGCTCTTCTGTTCTGTGTCACTGGTGTTTCTTGTCAGACTGCTGTCGCTGTTCTGGTCAAGAACAAGTTCAAGAATGCAAACATGAATGCTAAGCTGGGTGCTTCTCTATTGGGTATCTCTTGGGCAGCCGTTGCCGCATTGCTGATTGTCTTTTTCTTGACATGCTGCAGTGGCTTGCACCGTGCTTACAAGGTTCACAAGTCAAGTCGTCAGCAGACCACCCACTACCAAGGTCCTGAGCCAATCTCTGGCCCAGTCTTGACCGGTGCACCTGATGAAACCAACCAACACCACAGCACTTTGCCTTCTAACGAAGGAGGTATCAGATTCTTCAAGATCAAGAGAAACCAAAAGCCTAACGATGAGGAGTCTGTTTAATTCCGTTATTACTCTACACCAGACAGGAATCTCGAGGGGGTCCAGTTTGTGTCAAGTCTAATAATTAGTGACAGGTCCACCTGATCTGGTTTCTGATGACCTGTTATCTTTACCACTGCTAGTGTTTCCTGTTCTTTCCGCCTATCTGAACCACTGAATTGGCCCCGTTAATGACTTTTTTTGGCTATCTTTTACTTTTCTTCGTTTATCTGCTTCTGGATTTTTTTCAATTGCTTAGTGTCTTTTTCTTCCGTCTCTTAGCTTGTTTCTTAGCGTTCTTTCGTTTGTTCCAACGTCCCAGTGTATTACTGAAAATACCCATTTACTCATTGAACATTCTGTTTTGTTTCTCTTATTATATATTGGAATACAGAAATGAAACCATTTTCACTTACTCAATGTAGCTTTGACGTGATCAATCTTTGCTTATGTCCCAACCACAGGGCATGAACCGTATGATCAATAAGATCCCCTTTATCGGATCTTGGATGAATTAAAACAGACAAAGAACCGTGGTTAACCTGGTACCATTGCAGCATCCGCAAGAAAACCGACGCGTCTCTCACATCAGCCTCAACCATACCAACTGGGTGAGGTCCCAGAGGCTCATCATGAAACTTGTAAACTCTGATAGCTTCCGTCTTTAACTCAGGCTCAAAATCTTTCTTCAGCTTATCTATCAGGTCACGAGCAAGCTGTGCTTCCTCGGGATAGTTACTCCGGTAATACGTGTGGAAGTCATAAGACACAATCCCGTTTGTGAAAACTGCTTCTCCTGTCATGATTGAGCAGTGTGAATTTTGCAAACTTTGGCTTTCGATTTGAAAAAAAAAAAATCAGTTAGTCTGGGGAAATTCTTTTGATGTCAAAAAAGTACTTTAAAACCCTTGAAAAATTTACTTTTTTCTCTTGTATTATTAAGCTTAGTCAGGTTACAAGTTCCCGTTGTTGAATTGAATGAAAACACCTCTATATATTACAATGTCTCCTTTATCAAAGGATGTATATCAGGTGCACTCAGATGTGCTTTCAACTTGCTTTGTTCATGCCTAACACGATCTTCGCAGCCCAAGCGACTGAGAGAGTTCAAGTCCATTAGGTTACAGTAAACCAGCTCGAATTTGGGGCCCTCGCTCAACCAACCAAAGCACCCATCGATCGGGTCTGTTTGTTCAAGTGTCGAAACAATGTCTGTTGTTTGTGCCAAAACGGAATCGGCAAATTGCCTCAATTGGTCGCTGGATAACAAATCCTTTAGTAGAAGTTGCTGGAACTGCGCTGTTTTCTCAATAGTGTTCCTGTAGAAATTGTCCTTTTCGGGTGCAAACAGCAACAGATCTTCTGTGAATGAATGACTCAATTTTGCTCCCACAGGTCTGAGTCTATTGCCAAATACCATCGTTGGTAGCTGTGCATTGATGAAATAGTCGAGCATAACCCTTTCGGTCTCGGCAGGAACAAGCTTCCACTTCAGCTCGAGGAATTCGCACAGGTGTTCCGCTGCAAGAGCTCGTATCTCATCGTCATCATCAGAAAGAAAGTTGAAGAGTTCAACTCGCACTCTCATGCTTTCCAATGAGTTTTCCCGAGAAACTCTATTGTATGCCACTAGTGCCTTTAAAGAAGCCATTCTAGCCGGAAACTCTTCACTCTCTGATCCTAACTGCTCGACCTTTGAGATCCATGTATCGAACAGATTGGTACTTTCGAAACGACGGGTAACTAATGGTCCCAGAAGTTCTATCGAACTGTTCAGAATATCACCCTGCGCATGGGTATTCATCAACTCTGCTAAGGCGTTTACTTTCGACATCAATCTCTTTTCGAAAACAGTAAGAATGTCTGAGTCCACTAGCAGTGTTGTCATCAAAACCATCATCTTTGACTTCACATAATCCCAACAACTTGAAGTTGAAATTTCCAAGAGCACCAAAAATATTTCATTTTTGACATTGTCTGGAAAACTCACTGATTGTGACATGCAAAAATCGACCGCAGCCAACTGAACTTCAAATAAGGAAGAGTGAAGTGATAGTACCAATAGATCGATCACGTTGCTCCAATCTTCGACTCTGAAATAGTGATGTGCCAAGATCTTCAAGCATTCCTTTGAGGCCAGCTGCTTTGAGCCGCTTAACTTCTCTCCGAGTTCGTTGTTCGCCAAAAACCAGTATCCCAACTGGCAGGCATTTTCCGACGAAAGCTCAAGATTCACAATCTCTATGAGTTGCAAATAGCTCAAAATGATAGAGTGATTTTGACAACTCAAAGCGGTACTGAGGCCAGATTGGACCAATTCCTTGTACTCAGCAGGCAACTGAACTATTTCACTTTTTTTGATTGTCCGATTTATGAGCTCTTTGATCGCCAATATTGAACCATGCATCAAGTTCAGCGATCCACTCTTCAGATTTTCCATGAGGCCCTTACACTCTTCATAAACGAGCTCGTTTGAAACAACTGCTGGAAGTGCCCTAGATGCCATTTCTCTTAGTTTCCAATGGTGATCGCTCAAAATTCTCAGTATCAGCGGCTTGAAGTCATCTAGTCCAGTGTAGCCGGGAGTAGCTTCAAGCCGGCTTAAAGTAGTCAAAATGGGATAAATCTTTTCAACATCTTCTTCCAAAAGTCCCTTCGAAAAAGTCAAAGACAAGTTTTCATACAAGACTTGTTTGATACTCTTAAACCTCGAGAAAAACAGCCTTGCCGAAATGGTAGACAGATCGTGAGATTTGGTCTTCTTTGTTCCAAATAACTTGTTTTGTAAGGTCGTGAAGAGCATCACGCAGCAATTTCTGATTGCCCAAATTGACGATCCAAATGATCTGATCGCGATATCGAGTGCGGAGCCTATGTATGAGATTGAATATTCAGAGAGCCCAGAATCAACAAAGATGGCTCTGATGGAGTTCAGAGCATTAACCTGTGGTATATTGGTGGTTGCAACGGACTCAAGATCAATCGGAGAAGACGCGATCGTAAGTAGTTGTTTGAAAGTGGAGTCGACAAGCTCAGGTGAAGATCTGAGAATTCCTGTTATTAAGAAAGGAACACCTGCAGATCTTCTGGTGATGGACCTCAATCCCGATTTGATCAGTGATATGTTTTGTTCTAGCCAGATAAGAGGGTATTCTTTCAAATTGGCGGACTTTTTGCACCTGATGCAACAGGCAACAAAGGTCGGGTGAACGGATGAAAATGCGCCTGGATGCCTCACATTAGCAAGTTGTTCCATGACATCTTCGCCAATTTTCAGAATGGAGGCTTCTTCAAGGGGAGCTTTGGCCAACAGGAGTTCCAAAAGATTGGTGGATTCTTTCAGCGATCTCCAAGCAAAGCTTGAAATAACTTGGGTTGCTTTTCCGTACTTTTCTTCTAGTTCTTTGCTATAGGAGTTTTCGAGCTCTTCAGGCAAATTCCCTTCTGGGGAGTCGTGTTGTAGAACATCCTTCACAATCAGCCAGCTTCGTGAGGAGCAATCGACAATTCTCCCAATTACCGAAGAAACTCCGGGGAATCTTGCAAAGTCCAAAATCTGAAAAATGAACTTGAGAGCAGCGAAATACCCATGCAAGTTCTCCTGGTAGCAAGCTGAAGCCAAATCTTTTTCTGCAAAAGCAATTCCCTTTGACAGCTTTTCCACCAAGATCTCAAGAAGACTTTGACACTTGGAAGTTTCGTCGTTGGCTTGGTAGTAAGCGAACAAAAAGTTGAAGAAACGTCCGGCAGAGTCAACATTTTTCCCCTTCATATCATTGAGCATCTCAATACAGCGATCAGTTGCAGAATCTAAGTTGACAAAAGATTCTATGCGGACCGGAGACATGGAGAGAATGTGTATCGAATTGGCTCTTATATCTTCAAAGTCGTGAGAGATGTTGTCGATCAGAAGTCTCAGAACTGTTCCGCCAAAAATCTCCACAGTGAAGGGGAAATCAATTTTCTTGCGCTTGTCAAAGAATATTGGATTGACTCGTTGGTCCAAACCTGACTTTATCAAAGAAGTCAGCATGGAGCAGCCGTATGCAGCTTTGTGGTATGAGGAACCAGGTCTCAAGTTGAAAAGTGTCAGTTTGAGGAGTGATCTCATAAAATGTTCAGCTTCGAGAACTTGCCTCTTCTTAACCTCGATTTCATCTTTGAATTTGACGTAATTTTTGGCTGTCATGCTCGTGGCATCTCTGTGAAGAGCATAAGACGAATCCCTGACTCTCAGAATAAAAGTATTGATCAAAGATAGCGATTCGTTTCTTGTTTCCAGATCAGTTTGAGAGAACAGCGAGTTGCAGGCGTCCAAAAGTATTTCATAGACATGCGGGCTGATTGGCTTGGATCCCTTGGGTGAATGCAGCAGCAAGGTCAAAGCGGTAAGTCTATGTTGGTTATTTTCTTGAGCCAATAAATCTTTCAGTTCCTCGAGTTTCAGCATTCCCTGTCCATCAGCCTCGAAAATGTCGCTCAATATGGTTAGATTTTGTGCAATTTTCAGGGATCCCAAGAAAATCGAAGTATCGTCTCTAACTTCTCTTATGAACTGCCTGGTGGCAGCCGGGGAGATCTTGAATAAATGAGGAAGTAAGTACAACTCAATGTTCTTTCTCAATTTTTCCACCTTGAGACAACTTGCACAGGGATCTTGCCATAACTTTAGCCAAAGTAGATCCCTTCCTTCATATTCCTGTTGATATATGTTTTTCAAGACGACGTAGAGGGTTTTCCCCACGCAACTGCCTAGAGCATTGCTCCAGATGTATCGCAGAGAGCCTTGAATGAAATCTGGTTTTTCACTCAGAATAAAAGATGCGGGATTCACTTCCTTACTCAGCTGTTCAACCATGAAATATAGAACTCTCATAGAATAAGGGATCTCAAGTGCTCTCTGTATCCATTTTTTGAACTGAGCTCCCCTTTGCTCATCAGTCCGACAAACTTTCAAGAACTGGACCAGCTTTACGAAAAGTTCACGCAAAGAATTCCCCAGAGGAGCGCCAGATTCATTCCAAAAGTCGATGACATATTGGAACAAAAAGTCTGCTCTTTCTTCAGTGAGAACCTGACATTGTTCGGAAAACTCGTCTTTGTTTGCATTCAAAGCCTGCGTGCATCTGGAGAGCCAAATTGCAAGTGTATCACAAGCCAAAACTCTGTACTCTCCAACCCCATCAGCATCTTTCAAAGAGTTGAAGACTGGCTCGTAAACTCTGTTCAATAGTTGCCTTCGTTCATCGATACTTGTTTCACCTTTGAGTGCAATCAGGTCTTTCTTCACCGCTCGCAGTTCCTCCTCGTCAAGTGTCGTTTGTGTCATTGTTTTCTCAAAAGTGCCTGTAACTGGTCAGAAAGGGGATCAAACCGATTTTCAGAAAACTGATTTGAAGGGAAAAAAAAAAATCATAAAAAAAAAAAACTCATGTGATTGAGATCACGAGCAAAGCTTTGTTTTTTTTTCTTTCAGGAAACCAATTTACGTGTTTTAATTTAGAAGGGTAGTGAACTCTTTGAGCGAGCGTTGATCACTTCCGATCGCTTTGCACCAAAAATAGGATTTTACCGCATCATTCAAAGATCAAACGGGTCTCAGCATTCTCTGCAGATATCTACCAATTTTGAAAGTTGTTGTTCTTCCGAAAGAAGAAGGATTTTTCTGCTTTCACTTTGAGGCTTAAAAATTGAGCGTCCAGGGGTAAAAACAGAAATCAAAGTCAAAAAAATTCACGAAAAGGACATTTTTGCGCTCTAAAGCAAATAGACCGCCGCAATTCCACCTAGCAGAATCGACTACAGCGTTGCTTGTCCAAAGCAATATCACAAGTGAATAAACAATGGAAGACAAATACATCGGGCTGGCGTTGGCGATTAGTTCGTCTTTGGCTATAGGTACATCGTTCGTGCTCACAAAAAAAGGGTTGCAAAAAGATGGAACTGCAGGAGAGTCATACACTTATCTGAAGAATCCGATCTGGATTTTGGGAACATCGTTGATGGCAGTTGGCGAAGTCGCAAACTTCGCAGCCTATACTTTTGCTCCGCCTATTCTGGTGACTCCGCTAGGAGCTCTTTCGGTCATTATTGGTGCTGTTTTCGCTTCTATTTTTCTCAAAGAAGAACTGGGAACCCTTGGTAAGATGGGCTGTGCCATCTGTCTTTTGGGATCTGTGATCATTGTGCTGCATGCACCAGCAGACAAGGAAGTTGAGACGATAGATGAAATATTGACCTACGCTGAGCAACCTGGTTTCATTCTTTATGTGTTGGCAGTGTCTGTGTATGCTGTTTTCATGATCTACAAGATTGCGCCAAAATACGGAACTCAAAATCCAATGATTTACATTTCGATCTGTTCGTTGGTCGGTTCGATCTCGGTGTGCGCGATCAAAGCTTTTGGCATTGCTTTGAAGCTCACCTTGAGCGGCAACAATCAGTTTACTCATGCTTCGACCTACTTGTTCATTGTTGTGGTTGTTGTGTGCATTTTGACCCAAATGAACTACTTTAACAAGGCTCTGGCTCAGTTTGACACCTCGATTGTGAACCCATTGTACTACGTCACCTTCACCACCGCTACATTGTGTGCCTCGTTCATTCTGTTCAGAGGCTTCAACACGACCTCGTCAGTCAATATCATCTCATTGATCTGCGGTTTCCTCATCATTTTCAGTGGTGTGTATCTGTTGGACATTTCAAGACACGGTCCGGACACCGAAGAGCTGTTTGCAAGTCAAAAGGATGGTTTGAACGACATTCCTTTGAACTCTGATTTGTCTGCTTATCAATTCAGAAGATCCATGCAGCTGAACAGAACACAAAATGACTCTGCTTATCAAGACTTGAGCACTGGGGGGCCAAGCCAGCAGCAACGTCATAGAAGATCAGACAGTTTTGACCTTAACTAGAGTGTGGTATGGTTGCCAGGTTATGTATCCTTACATATTTGAAAAATCCCCAAGTCCATTTTTTTAACAAACTTGTAAAGTATCAAAGATAGTAATAAAATCTAAAAGGTACAACATCAGCCTAATCACAACATGTGACCAGCGAAAGATTGCTAAATGACAATGAAGAAAACCACCAGTGCTGAGAAATTATAGAGTCGTAACAAGCATAGAGAAAAAGCCGCTAGATGTCATCGATATCCAGTTCTTCTTCCTCGGATTCGGAGTCGTTTCCAAACTCGAAGTTAACGTCCTCATCATCATCACCACCAAACGTATCAGTTTGGTTGATCTTGGCAGTCTCTGGCAACTCTCCTTGCGAGATAAGCGCTCTGGCCTCGTCTGCGTTGTACTTGTGCACCACATCACACTGCTCATCTTGGAAATCTCTGAGAGCCACCAAGATGATATCTCCTTGAGCCATCCACACCTTCTTTCTAAGTTTTCCTCTGATGTGTGCGATTCTGGTGGTACCATCGAAACAGGAAGCCTGAACTCTTCCGTTACCAAGCATCTTGGTAATCTGAGCGTACTCCTGTTGTTCATCTCTGTAGATCAACTCTCTCTTTTGAGAGAAGTTCTCGTTCTTACCCCTTCTTCTGTTCTTTCCTCCCTTTCCTTTACCTTTGTTAGCCATCTTGGTTTATATATAAAGTCGATACGAAGACCTTTAGAGCCCCCTTCCCAGCGCCTTCAGTACGTAGAGGTCTATTTTTTTTCAGTTTGCTCGCGTTTTTGAAAATTTTTTTGATTTTTTTAAATTTTTTTTATCTCCCCGTTACCCGGACGAATTATGCCAACATGGATTTTAGACTTGAAGAACCTAAAGATTGAAGGGTTCTTCTTTCACCTGTCAAGCACCTGTTCTGGCCTTGAAAAGAGCCCACATACTTGGACACACTTGTACAAATGGATTCATTTGAAGCAAGAGTCTACTTCACGAAGCAATTGAGCTCGCTTACGCCCTCGAAACAGGCTGCTCAAGATTGCTCGAGATTTCTCTTGAAGAACAGAGAACTTCAAGAAGATCTATACGCCGTCATTCTTGAAACTTTAGACGCAGCAGATCTAAATACAAGAATCAATATTTTTCAGTTTCTGGAAGAACTCACGACAGCGTGTTTAGCCGATCCCACGCCGGGTACAAAACCTTACATTGGACAGATTCTCAAAGACTTGAAACTCATTTTGACAAAGATTCTTCCCCAGAGGCCCAAAGAGACCGAAGACGATCTACGATTTTTGACCAATCTCAACGCATCCTATGTCATTCTTGTCAACATATCCAAAATGTTCCATTTCGACAAACTGAAAGACTGCCAAGCATCTTTCAACTCCAATCTACTCACCGAAAACGATCTGACATGCGCCGAGTTAGGTCATTCTTTCAACGAGGACAGCTTCTACCACATTGAAAACAACCAGGAAACGAATAATGACCCGAAAAAACATCTGGAGAGAGCTTGGTTGTTCTTACTCCAGAAAAAGCGGCATAGTCAGTATGAAAGACTACTCATAGACAAACATAACACAGATCCAGAGAGGGCCAAACCAGAGGCCTTCAGAAACTCCAAAGAAACTAACCCGTACCATCATCCACTTGCGTTGACACACAAGCAGATGCTTTCCAGAATAGAGGCTGATCGTGAGAGACAAAAGAGAGGGAAGGAAAACCTTTGGCAAATCCATAGAAAAAATGGAAAAGGGACGTTTGACGAATTTCAATTGATATTTGACAGTTTTCCACCATTTGACTCTGTGGAGGATAGGCCGTTGATTGAAGAATTAAATGATCTTTATGAAACGTGCCGACAACAAGCTCCAAAACATGAGAAGAGCAAAAAACGCACGAAAAGAAACTAATTATCTCTGTATCTAAATATTGAACATGTAAAGTATCGTAAGCATATAAAGAGGCTTAAACTTGGATTGTTAATTGTCTAAAACCTATACCTATTGAACAATAAACGAAACTCGTTAATAGCGGGCGTCTGTGTGACATTATTTGCTAATTGCATTTGAAAGAATGGTTAGAAGTTCGTTCACACCTTGCAGTTTTTCACTCGCCTTCGAGTTCGATGAATCCTCTCCCATCTTAATCGTCAGTTTCCTTTCAGCATCAACGTCTAGAGTGTTGCAGAAATTGAAAAGCTCCTCATCAACAGGAGTGTTGCTTCCCGCTATCATCACAAAGCCCAGGCTGTCTTTGAAATGCGATTGAGTTAGTTGACTTCTTGGAGAGATCTCTGAGGTTTGTGATATTGGAGAGGTAAGCGACGACGAAGGAATCTTCTTCAAAGGACCTTCAAACTTCGATTGGTTCAGAATGAACGACAGAGCAGGAGTAATCAAATTGGCCTCTTGAACAATCACAATACCATTAACTAAGTTCGCGTGAAGGTTGAAATCCTTAGAGTAGAGCTCATTGATGTGTATGACAAGCTCACCTATGAGCTTCATTTTGTGGTCCTTGTCAATATCTGTGCAATTCTCCGTGTGGAATCTAACAGTACACTCTTCCACCTCCGTGTATGAGCCAGGAATGCGTTCACTGAATGACTGCATCAGCTCAATCACCGTGCGCATCCAGACAAGCTCATTTTCGTCGATAACTGTGAACCAGTCGTTACTGTTTGGAGGTTTGATGTACCCACCATTTTCAGCAATGAGGCCAATTTCGTTGATTCTCCGGTATTTGCGGAGGAGATCAGATCTCTTAAGATAGCTGAACACGTAGACTATGTTGTTTGGGTCGGAAGCAAGATTAGTGAGCGTTGAGTTGACATACTGCTGCTGGACCGGGTAAAGCATGCCTTGAAAATCCACTTTCGAAGTGAAGTTCCCCAGATTAATAATAAGCAACCTTTTGTCTTTGGACTTCGGCAAATTGTGGTACTTCTCCTCAAAAAGTTCCTTTGTGAGCTGGGTGACATCAGAAGATTTCTCTTTGCGACTGTTAGCAAATGCGGTATTAATGTCAGCAATGCAGTTCTTTATCCAGCTTTGAGAGTCGTGTTTTAGCAATGTCTCGTACATCTGTTTCCAACGTTCAAACTTCTCCTCATCAGACATTTCCATACCTTCTTTGATCTTCTCAGAAACCTGTTTGATGTTGTATGGATTTGTAATGATCGGACCTTTTGTTAGCACCTGAGCAGACCCCACAAACTCACTCATGATAAGAGGTGAGTGAGACTGTTGAGACGCAACCACAAACTCATGAGAAGTCAGATTCATACCTTCTCTCAGAGTGGAAACAATAAATAAGTCAGCCTCTGACAACAATGCCAAATACTGTTCGAACTGAATGTCCTGATGAATCAAGATGACCAGTTGGTCATCTGAGATATTGTTAGTTTTCGAATTGATACGCTCAACAATGTTGAAAATGTCGGTCTCGAAATCCTCGTCAACATCTCCCCTGCCTTTTGTGTAGATCAAAATCATGATTGTTTCTCCAAGATATTCTGGGTAGTCGTTCAAGAACCTCTCATATGCAAGCAACTTTTCTTTAATACCTCTGATTCTATCGATTTTGTCTCTGCTGACGATCAACTTCTTGTTAGGCCATCTTTCTCTGACAAGCTGTTTCCAGTTGGTGCAAACATCACTTTTCATCTTTTTGTTCAAGGTATTGATATCTATTCCAATGGGGTTGTGGGTCACGCTGATGATCTTGTTTTTATACTTGATTCCGTACTCATCAAAATCTGCGAGTAGGAGGCGGTTGCAGCTCTGGTAGAAGTGCCTGACGTATTCCTCAGTTTGGAAACAAATGCAATCTGCTCCAAGCATACCTTCCAGAATATTTTTCCTCTGGGCCAAGCAACGGAACACTTCACTTGAAGGGAACGATACATGTAAAAAGAAACCAATCTTGGCATCTGGTAATTTCTCTCTGATCATCTTGGGCAGTAACATCAGGTGATAATCGTGGATCCAAATAATATCTCCCTCCTTGTATTGGGCAACGATTTTGTCTGCAAACGCTTGGTTCACAGTCTCATAGTGCTTCCAGGAGTGGTTCTCAAAAGCGTTGGATTTCGGATTGTCAGGAATCTGATAATGGAAGATTGGCCAGAGAATTTGTTTCGAGAAACTGTTGTAATGTCCATGGAATGTATCATCGTCGACAAAGACAGCATCCGAGTGGAAATTTCTTTTCAGCTCTGTGGCTATTTTGGTTTTAGTCTCAGTAGGAACGACGTCCGAAGGCATTGGAAGCGTTCCGATCCACAGAGGAGAACTGCTTAGTTTTTGCGATAATCTGGCTAATCTCACGGCATTTTTCAAACTCACGTTTCCTTTTTCAAACTCAACCACCCTCCATGGTGCCGTGGAGAAAACGTTGCTCTTGGAAAGCAAATCTTTGTAGTCTGGTCTGGAAAATCCGCCAAACGGAGTCACCTTGACGTCACTATCGTCATACAGATCGGATCCAGCGCTGGATCCAGAATTGTAAGTGGGATTCAAAGAATGTGACTCTCCAGTAGAGGTAGTTGCTTCTGAGCTTGATTTGTGTTCAGTGGCGGTTTTCGGGCTGGATGCTAAGTTGACGTGAACCGAGGAACGACGTGGAAAACTTGCTCTGTTGATCTTGACAGAAGACAAAGATGGCTCCATTTTTGAGTTCGCTTGTTTTTCGGAAACGGACGCAGAAACAGGGGTGCTTTTCGAAGCCTTTCTTGATCTTGGCTGAACGAAAGTGGACGTTGGAGGGTTTGCAAGCTGTAAGCCCGATAGATTGGCAGTCATGGAGTCATCAGCTTCAAAAACGTCTTCAACTGAAGGCAAGCTGAGTGACATTTTCCTCGTGTTCGGATTGTTGAAAAAGAAATCCTGAACGGACACATTTTGAGTGATCACGTCAGTATCCATTGATGAGATTGAAGTATTTGCATCATCTTCTTCCTGACCGTAAGAATTTCTCTTCACCTCCAATAGATCTGCTTGGGAAATCGTTGGAGTAGAAGAGTTATTTTGGGTAGATAATGCCTGGATGAGAGACATCGTTGAGTTTGTGTTCTCCTTTTGCTTTGTTGCCGTGTCTTCAGGTTTCTTGATCTTTTTCACGGGTTCGGCAATATCCACAATGGAAGTGTTCTCCTCGTTTGAGTCTTCCTCATTGAGGTCCACCTCAAAGTGAACTGTGTAAGGGAGAAACCTACGTTGAAGAAGGATGTTAGTAAACGAATAACATGGTCTCTGCTTTAAACTTAGACACTTACAGTGACGCAATGAAGATAGTCATACTGCAGTTTGTGATTCGGTAAGATGGGCAATTGCGGCAACTGTATCTTGCTCGTTATATTGTAGAAATCACGAATTTAACAATGTCCTTCAATCAGGTGAATTCAAAAAACGATCTATGGTTTCGATGTGTCAATCTAATTTTTTTCTGGATTGAAATTGACCCCAACTCACTCACCTCCTTTATATAATAATATTATATATATAAAGTTTCTCGGCTAATTTCCTACAGCCAGGTCAGGTGCTTTCGAGATTTCCAAAATTATTTTTTCCTTGAGATTCTTTTGCTTGCTACCAATTTCGGTAACAATCTTTTGGATTTCAGACCTAAGAAGGGGACATTGGCGTTTACTATAATGCAAGTCAGCTAGAGCTTTTAGTCTTCTTATTGATCCCTTAACGGTAAAGTCCCGTATCACAATCTACCTTCTGCGAAATGGGTTTGGAAAGAAGAAGGAGGTAAAATAAAAAAAAAGGGCATGCAAAGAGGGAAAAGATGAAAAACGAAAATGTATTATCCTTGTGAAGGATATAGAAAAAAAAACCTATAGAACGTTGAAAAAAATGACGTCATCAAAACAAGCAATCTAGCGACTGTTGTTAGATGAAGGCAGCGATGACACCGAGTGCTGCACCGAAGAAACTGTTGATACCAGCCATGGCAATGTTGGCATCATCACAGTAGGTGGAAGTCAGGGCGGTCAAAGAACCGTTGGTACTGTTAGAGCCAGAAACCGGTGTGGTAACGTTGGCAGCAGGAGCGTGGTAGGTGTGATTCGTGGACTCCTCCGAAACGCTGACGCCGCCATCGAGAAGGAAAGAGTCTTGCTCGTATCTTCTAACCTTGTCCTTGGTCTTTTCAATGGTACCACAAGTGATCTTGGTCATGTTGGCAAAGTGGATATTGACCGAAAGGCCAACAACATAAGCCTTGTTCTTTGGGTTCAAAGAGAGGTAAGGATCATAGTATGTGGCTTCAAAACAAGTAGTATTGATGAATCCATGTTTTCCAGAAAGATCACCCACCTGGCACTTCGAATCATCGTCAAAAGCGTCACAGTCATCTGCTGGAGCGTTGTATGGGTTGAGGTGAGTTCCGGTACCTTCACAGTTTCCGTTCGAAGGAACTGGGGATTTGTGGACGTGGTAGTAGAAGGGTCCACCTTCTTCAGGCAGCCCGGTGACATCGATGTGCACCTTGACAGTTCCGTTTTTGGCAGAGAACTCGATGATACCTTTGGTCTTTCCCCTGTCCAAGTCTGCTCTGGCTAGGAGATTTCTAGGAGAGTCTGTGTTTTGTGGGGCGGAACCAGCAAAAGCCACTGACAACAAAGGCAAGACGCCGACCATAAGAGTTGAAAAGGAAACCATTTTTGAGAGTTTGAGAACGCTTTAGTTATTTAGATAGTTGAATCTGAGTATTTCTTCGATGAAGAGAAAGAAGGATAGAACCGCTGGTTAAAATGGGATCTTTTATAAATAAAACTCAGTATTAAAACAACATATCGCCAGGAGCCGCCCAAGTCTCGTGGCAGATCCCCTCAAATGGCACAGCCATATATTGACCCATTCAAGTGAATAGACACAAGCGCCCTGTTAGCCGCTTCAATGATTTCTGAGTTTTTCTTTCAGCGCTTTGCAAACGCCAACTCCAACAACATCAAAATTGTCGCACTTACACTACCGGAGTGCCACAAAACATATGTCGTAAAATTTTAAGTTACCCGGCGTTATTGAGATATCGGTTCATCTGATAAGGCCGCAGACAGGCTGCTGGCTGCTATTGCTGCTGCTGCTGCTGCGCTGCTGCTTTTTTTTTTTCCTCAGTAATCTGACGCGAAACTGAGCCGGGTAATCGTTTTGAAATCTGATCTTGGTGTCATCGATCAGACGGCACATCAAAACAGACAGCTAGAATGGTCGTATAATCGTCTGCTTTTTGATTCGTTTTGCCACTTTTGAAAGAAGATCTGAATACTCCATGTTGAACACAGTGCTCTACAACCTCCAGAAGCTTCACAGCTCCTATGTGTCGCCCACAAATCCTCCATCAGTTGCAATTTTGGCAGGCAACGGCTGCCGAACGGTCGCTTTTTGTTGGCCGTGATTATCCGCGAACAAAGGCAGGAGAGACTGGGGGAAGAATTTTTTTTCTCTGTGCAGTTGCAGGCCGCGCAATTTTTTCTCGCCCTCTGACGCGGCCTCCATGCCGCCCGACAAACAAGCGTCTCCGCCCCTTTGCCGTATCAGTAATTGGTCGTGCGCAGACACAGATAAAAATTTTTCAAGTTCCAGCATCGTTGGAATCGTTTATCAGTAGATAACAAGTTTGTGAAAAGCGGTTGATAGCAAATTTAGCCGTAGTAGTGCCAAGGTGAGCGAACGCAGATAGCGAGCGAACAGCAGAACCTGTCTGAGTCAACGACATAGCAATACAAGCGGAGAGGCTGTGTTTTTTTCTATTCAACGACTTTTGCATAGTTTATAGTCCCGGCCTATAGTATGTCCGTTATCAAACTGGAACATCCTCCTTCGCCCCCAACAGCTACAAAACACGTTTTGGACGCTCCTGAAGCAGCTAAGACCACAGAAACAAACCACTCCATTCCAACGTTCCCGCTTACTCACTCTCCTTCTCCACAACAGAGTCAGAGCCAAGGACAGAATCAATCCGGTTCTGGGTCAGCAGAACCACTTCATCCTAACGCAAAGACTACAACAACCACTCAGTCGAACGGTGCCACTACCACCAAGCAAAATATGTCAACTCCCACTTGCAAAAACTGCAAGACACAGACTACGCCCTTGTGGCGAAGAGACGAGACTGGTCAGGTATTGTGTAACGCGTGCGGTCTCTTTTTGAAGTTGCACGGCAGACCACGTCCCATCTCTTTGAAAAGTGATGTCATCAAGTCAAGAAACAGAGTCAAACACACAAACTCCAAATCGAACCCCAACACTCCAGAGCTGAAAGCAAAGGATTCTACAAGCTCTAACGGGAAGGTGACTAAGTTTTCTCCAAAACAATACAAGCCTAACCCTTCAAAACCACAACAACAAACCTCTCCTCAACAGCAGCAGTCACCACAAGCTCACCCACAGTCCAAATTGTCTTCTCCAGCACTCACCTCCATGATGGAGTCAATTTCTTCTGGACAAAGCGGACACCATCAGTCAATGAACAACAACGGAACTGCAAACGGCAAGTCTCCTGTTTTGTTACCTTTGCTTCCCAGAAACCAGCCTGAAGGAGGAGCGTCGGGCGTCCCAGGAACCCCTTACTCGTACGCGTCCACTTCTGCTTGGCTCAACAAAAACCAAGGAAACCACAACATCCAGCCTTTACATTACCCATCCTCTGCTCCGACTCAGTTTGCTCCTAATCTGACCAGAGTTACTTCTCCTTTGCTACTTTCCACCACATCGGCTACAGTGTCGACGCCCCAATTCAATCCTCCTCAGTCTTCTGAAAGATCGAGCTCCCAGAACCTGGGACGTGATGCCGTTTTGAATGCCGCTGGTGCCTTGGAAACTATGAGCCAGCAGGGCTCCAACGAGGACATCAAGAAGATCCCGGGTATGAGACTGGACTCAGACCAACAACAACAACAGCAACAACAACAACAGCAGCAACAGCAACAACAACAGCAGCAAACCTCACCACAACAGCTTGCACACGGTTCAAGAGCTCTATCGCCTCAGCCTCAAAAACTCCCTTCAATATCCAACATCAATAAACCCTATTCGCCGGCAACAGAGCTCAACAACCATTCAACTCCCCCCCTGGGTCCTACCAAGCTCTCCTCCCTCGACCATTCACATCAACCATCTCCGTTGCAGTCAATCCTTTCTCCTAGTTTTGGACCACAGTATTCATTGAACAACAGCTCTTCTCAGTTCATGCCAAGCAGCATGGAAAAACTGCCACCTTTGAAGAACCTCACTTCGTCGACGTCTTCTAATGCAGATCACAAATTACCAAACCTTTCGGGGGGCCACAAACAGCTGCCTATTCAGCATTCTCACTACGGCCAACAGAACCAAAGTCAACAACAAACTCCTCAGTCGATTTCGCCCGTCAACACGGATTCTGACCAACAACAGCAGGCCCAAGCACTTTCGAAATCACCGCTGACTTCGTCTGTTTCGTTGCTTTCGGGCCATTCTTCTCAACAGAGTTCCAGTAGTTACCACCAGCAGTTACAGCAACAACAGCAGCAGGGTGAGCAGAGAAGCCATTCCTCTATGTCTTCGTACGGTCCAACCGAGGAGCTGAGAACAAGAATTTCTGAGCTCGAATTGGTGAATGATTTGTACAAGACAAGAATCTCTGAACTGGAGGCTATGGATACTGCCTCTAAACAAAGAGAGGCACTGTTGCGCAGAAGAATCGATGAGTTGACTGAGCTGATTAGACAGAAAGAGACTCCGAAAAAGTCGCCAAGTCATCGCTACCAGCAACATCTTCAGCCCGGAGGAGACTCAAAGAGGGTCAAAATCGAGCATAATTAATTGCTTCTTTCAACCCCCTGTAGAATTTGTATAATGTACTTTGCATCCAATTGCTTGTGTGAATTCAACGAGGCAATGGTGCTTGTTAGTCGGCCTTGAATTTTCTGGCTCTCATGTTTTACTTATCCATGACCTTTTGTTAATGTATTTTTATTGAAGCTATATTAAAAAAGTGAAAATCACATTTGCTAGTAATTTTTTTTTTTTATTACAGTAATCTGAAGTTATAAAGTTGATTTTATTCTTTCTCCAGGTTTACTAGTGACGGTCCTGAAATGTTTGAAAACGACGAGAATCTGCCGCTATCGGTCCGCTTCAACAATGCTCTTGCGTTGATTGAATCCCTGGAGAAGTCGCCACACAGGAGAGACTCTCCCGAATACAAGACGGAGCTCAACAAAACCATAGATCAACTGCGCTCCGTGAAAACAGCCATCAACCAACTTGCATTGTTCAGCATAAACGAGGACATCGAGGAAATATCCACTGGACATCTCAGATACCTTTCAGTGGACTACCACATTGCCAAGACGCTGGAAAACGTGGTGGAGGACAGACTCAAGAACCTCAAGACCACAAATAACCTTTATCTGCAATTCTTGTACACACTGGACAACTACGGAGTGCTCAACAAAGCACAAACAGCAAAACTGGAGAGTTTCAAGTCGTCTTACAACCCAACGTTAGACGAGGTCCGCGTTAATAACCCCGCAATGAGAAGAGAGGAAAAGATCGAAAACTTCAAACTGGAAAAAGAACTCAACGAAAAGTTGAGAATACTCAATTCAGATGAGATGCATAACCTTGATGACGAACTTATTCGAAAAATATACTTGGATCAACTTGCGTTGTTTGCACTCAAATCGTTTCAAAATCTGGAGTCAAATTTAATGGAAGTGGAGCTACTCGAGTCAATGCCAAGTCGTCCACCAATGCCAAAGTTGGAGGAAGTAGACCCTGATTTGCGAGAAAAACCAAAGAAGTTTGACGAAACCTTCACTGACAAGCTCGAGACATTAACGAGTCCAGTTCTTTCGAAACAAGGAAAAGTGCTTCGTCCGTTCACAATTGTGTCCTCAGAGAGAGACAAGCTGCAGAAGAAAGTGTTTGGAACCGGCCAGGTGCTCCCAACAATGACGGTTGAAGAACTGGTGGATTACGAGCTAAAGAATGGCGGGATGGTCAAGGACGAGATCCCAGAGAAGGAGTTTGATGAGGACAACGAGGAAGACGTCGACAGACTCACATACAAGAACAGAGAGTGGGACAATTTCACTGACGAGCACAAAAGAGGTAGCGGAAACACTCAAAACCTTGGTTGATTTAGCATTGACTATAATTAAGCGGTGTAAAGATGTGTTCTATGTGTTCGTGGAGAGGGTTAAAAAAAAAAAAATTATTTGGTAGTGTGTACAGATTCGCTTGACAAGCTGATCAGGTTCAGCTTCATTGTGACTTTTTTTTGAAAAGAATAGCGTCACACGCTCGATTGAAGCCACAGAAAAGAAAAGAAAACCAACAATGGGATCATTTGTACCTGCTCAATTCAGCTCGTTCACGTCCGGGTTCGATTTCGATAAGCTAAGAGTGAGTGACCAGTTGGCAACAATCACAACAAAGTGTTCTGATACTAACTTTTACACATTTAGACGGACACCACCTCGTCATTTCACAGCAGACTGAGATCGCTGAAGTCTCCACAGGACTTTTTTGATTACAAAAGGATCAGCAAACCAAACACTATCTTTGAAATACAGCAACGGATCACCTACAACCTGTCCTACTTTAGTTCCAATTACTTCTTGATTGTGGCTATAATCTCTCTTTACTTTATTCTCACCAATCTTCCATTGTTTTTCCTTCTCAGTTTTGATGCTGCTTCCCTTCTGGCCGTGCAAAAGGCATTCCACAACTCCGAGATCCTTGACCTGAGATTTTTCAGACTCACTAAGAACACTGTCTACACAACTATCATTGTCATCAATATACCAGCACTGATCTATGCCAGTCCATTCAGCACGCTTATATGGCTTGTTTCGGTGAGCTCGATTGTGGTTCTAACTCACGCAGCTCTTCTTGAAAAGCCATTAGAGGTCGCTTACTCAGATGTGGTTTGATGTGGTGTTTCAACTCTGGTGCGACAGTCGCGGGCTGTTTTCTTTCAATTGTATTATATGCCTTTCGAACTTTTGGCACCTTGAAGCTGCGTGTCTTCTTTGTTACAGCTTCATATGGTCTTCTATTTTCACTTTTCCTAAACTTTTTACTTTTTTGTGTTTCATTGCCCATTTTTTATTGTTTTGTTTACGATGGCATAGTTATTGACTTTAACTCTGTTCTATGTGCAAAATGTGGCAGCTTTCAGGAAGGATAAAAGATGATAAGCTGTCACCGTGTCACTTCGATGCCCTTATCTTTTGGCCCCTCAAAACTGGGAGATAGTAAGCACACCTCACACCTCTATTTTTTTCTATGTACTAGATGGCAAAAAAAGGCAATCTGAATTGTTTTGAAGTACCCTTCACATGTGGAACACACTAGAATAGTTGAGAAAGTGATGTGGTTTTGATATAGGGGGAGAAGAGAGATCAGAAAATTTTAAACCACGTGAAGATTAAAGCATCAGGGCTAATGAAGAGTTATTTAAACAGTGGGAGCTCCCGAAGATGGGCCGTTATTTCGGTTATCTTGGTGGGGACTACTTTTCTTGCTCTGTGCTTGAAAGGCAATAATAAACCTATGATATCAGTCACATCAGACAGCGTATCGTATGATTCACAAAGTGATGAAACACGGGGGAGCTTTGGAGGCGAAATGGCCTTCACACTCAAACACATTTATCATAATGCTGCAGATGGGAAACTTCACAGAAGATTAGACATCGACGATAAGTTTACGCAAAGTCTTGACGAGTCCCTATTGATGGAAACCGAGGAACTTGATGACTTTGATTCTGGGTCACCATTTGAACATGAGTTTACCATCAGATCTCGCGGTTCAGAGGTTGTTAGACTGGCAAACAGAAACCCCGATTTTGTGGAGTCTTACCTCAACTATGCGTTTGAAGTTGGACAAGCCGGAGTTTCCATGATAGAACTTGATTGGACAAAAGATTGGGTCTCCGTGCCGGACGTTACAGACCCAGAAACGATTTTGGGTCTTGCCCTGATGTCATCCGACGCTTATGTCCCACTTCCTTCGGACGCTGAGTGGCAAGATGTCGGGCTGGAGTTCAACGAGACAGCTGGATTTGGTTGGCTAGGAAAGGGGATCAGAGGCCACATTTTCGTCAATGACCCTCAAGATAACGTTGTGATTGCCATAAAGGGAACCTCGGTGGCGGGGTTGGGAAACAGCGGTGATGGTGAAACGGTGGATCAAGACAAACTGAACGATAATCTGTTGTTCTCATGTTGCTGTGCTAGAGTGTCCTCGTTGTGGACTACAGTTTGTGATTGCTATGAAAGTTCTTATACATGCAATCAAAACTGTCTTGAAAGAGAGTCTAGACGGCAAGACAGATACTACAAGGCTGTTTTGGACATCTACAGAAACGTCACACGCATGTATCCTGATGCAGAAGTGTGGGTCACCGGGCACTCACTTGGTGGCGCTTTAAGTTCGCTATTAGGACGGACGTTTGGTCTTCCTGTTGTCACATTCGAGGCTCCCGGGGAGTTGTTAGCAACTCGCAGATTGCACTTACCAATGCCTCCAGGGTTACCTGCAGATATCGAACACATTTGGCATTTTGGAAACACTGCCGATCCAATTTACATGGGAGTTTGCAACGGCGCTTCTTCGAGTTGTGCCATAGCAGGGTACGCAATGGAAACTCAGTGTCATTCGGGGAAAAAGTGTACCTATGATGCTGTGAATGATTTGGGATGGCACGTGAACCTGTTAAACCATCGGCTCAAGAAAGTCATAAAAGAGGTTCTGATGGTTTACAACGAGACTGCAGAATGCGTGAAGGCGCCTCCATGCTACGATTGCTACAACTGGAAGTTCGTTGACCACTCCAGGGAGCGTTATAAGACGACCACTACGCGGACTTTGGTCCCAACATCAACGCCGACCGAACCACCGGATAGAAAGTGTCTCAAAAGAACCTGGTATGGCAGGTGTTACAAATGGGATGATGGCGAGGAGGACCCAACAAGTGCGTGGTCTAGTGTTTCTTACCCCAGGACTACATTGACTACAAAAACCAGGAGGGCAGAATCGTCGTTGTCGTCGAGCACCACAAGCACCACAACATCCAACGACCAGGGTGAATGCATCAGATGGTCGTGGCTGGGATATTGCCTGGAATATGGTCGTCCTAATGGAACGGCTAGTAGCAGTGTGACAACGGTTCCACCGAAAACAAAAAGTGTCTCTCTGACCTACTCCTACTCTTCTGCAATCTCAACCACCTCTGAGATCAGTGAACCGACGTGCGTTGGTTACAACTGGTATTACCAATGCACAAGTTGGAGTGACCGATAAAGTACACGGTGTCTTCGCCAGGAGCTTAGGATGCTTCATTTGCTTCTGCTGTTACTTTCGATTTGCTGTAGATGGATATTGTTTGCGTGCAAGTAACTTTGCTTTATTACTATGGACGGGGTTTACTGGTTTGTTAAGGTTTCTTTTTTTTGGTAGGTTATCACTTTTATTAGCATATAGTCGTTTACGCGTATTAATTTATACAGAGCTGTATTATTAGTAGAAGAACTCGATACGACACGGCACCATTTGAACCCAAAGCAATTAGCGTTGGGGTGAAAAAAACAAAATCACCGCATCAAGTCTCGAGTCGCGTTTTTTTTTTTTTTCTGTTTTGTGAGAAAAAAGGAGCACGCTTCTGACGCGTCTTCGAACCATTTTATCCTTTACAATAACAACCATCTCGCTGAGTCAAACAGTTTTTTGCTTTGGATACTGATCGCTGACGTTACAAGATGTTTAGAAAAGTGAGGAGGAGAACAGATGGTCGTAAAAACTTTGAGGATGCATCATCTGGTCAAGGAGCGGACTCGGTCGTTCATGATTACACGCGCAAAAGCGGCTCCAAAGGGTTCAAAGACGATCTATCTTTGTACCCCCACAGACTTTCGTTCTACAAAGTCCCTCCATTTGATGAAATCACGGTGGAAGAGTTTGAAACTTGGGCCATTGATAGGCTGAAAGTGATCATCGAGATTGAATCCTGTTTGAGTCGCGGTAAGAGCTTCAAGGAAACAGAGTCTGTCCTCAAACCTGTGCTTGCGAAGCTTATGCCGTTGAATCTACCAAACAGGGAGTCGTCATCCTTGTATTTGGAAAGAAAAAAAGATCATTACTCGCACTTCATCCTGAGACTCGCGTTCTGTAGATCAGAAGAGTTGAGATCAAGATTTGTGAGGGCAGAAGCGTTGCTATTTAAACTCCGGTTCAACCAGTTGTCGATGCAAGAACAGAGAGATTTTGTCTCCAGTGTCGACTTGCCGTGGGAGAGTGTCTCCGAGGAGGAGAAAACAGACTTGCAACCCAAACTGATTGCATGCTCGTACAATGCGGTCAAGTCCATCTTGACCCAAACAGTCGAGTATCAAAAGACCAAGCGTGTCACGGATGATCAAATCAAATCATTCTTAGCGAACGAGAAGTTTTACAAGATACCATTTGAGTTTGTTCCGGAGCTTGTCACCACCAGACAATCATTCCTCCATCAGGGTAAGGCCTTTGTTGCACAATTTCAACAGCTGTCTTTGCTTACGTCTGAGTTCTGTGAACACCTGAATGAACAGTTGAAGATCACCATGAGAGCTCTTCCCACCTTGGACGAGGACGACAGACTAATCCCGGTGTTGAACAATCTGTCAAAGGGCTATGCTTCCGTGGAATATCAGTATGAAAGCGCTGGGGGAAGTGGCCAAGACGGGACTCTCACTGCCGAGGCTGTTCCATCGCTCGAGAAACACATGCCTCTTTGCATGAGGCGTCTGATGCAAGGCGTTTCAACTGAACACCACCTGAGATACATTGGAAGACAGCAGCTGTCTCTCTTCTTGAAAGGAATTGGTTTGAATGCAGAGGAGGCATTGAGATTTTGGCAGTTTCAGTTCACGTCAGGACCGGGATCGATGTCCATCGAGAGGTTCAACAAGGAATACAGATACACCTTCAAACACAACTACGGTCTTGAGGGTGGAAGAATCAACTACAAAGCGTGGGAATGTCAGACCATATTATCGAAGCCTAAGCCATCCAAGAGCGAGTTCCACGGATGTCCATACCGGGATCTTCATAGAGACAATCTTTCAATCCAATTGGCCAAAATGGGAATTGAAGAGCACGGATCTCAGATGGACAGCATTTTGGACTTGAGCGATAAAGGAGAGTATCAGAGTGCTTGTACCAAGGTCTTGGAGTTGATTAATAGGGACAAGATCGACCTGGCGCACAGGAAGGGAATCAACATCAACGAGACCTCGATTGTTCATCCAAATCAATATTTCGACCAATCCAAATACCTGGAGAGCATAGTCACGAAGCAGGAGGAAAAGGCTTGAAAAAACCCGCAAACAATAGTTCTTGCATTTTGAATAAGGTTCTACAGAGAATGTTGTCAACGGCCCCTCCCCAACTATGCGATTCTGGGGCACGCCGCCTCACAATCCATTCTTCTTTCGGCAATGGTTGCATTACCGTTTTTGCTTATTTCTACCTAGTGTACCGAATTATTTTTTAGTTTGTACTCTCGATGTCCGCTGCTTCGGCAAGAAAGCGCCGCCAAATAGCAGGTCATAACGGGGAATGAGGGAGGTTCATACCAAGACTGGCATTGTTCTGCAGCATCGGCTTTTTATTAACAGAGAATGCTGAATGAAACTCTATGTAATACCCGGGCGAGATCGTCCGGTCAAATGCAGTAATGTTATTGTAAGATTGCAGCACCGTAAAGGAAGAGCGTATAAGAGGCGCGATCTCAATGTTTTGGTGACATGAAGTAAGGGAAGAGACGCATGGTGCATATGGAAAACACAATCAAAACCCTCAAAATTATTTCGGCATCTATCAATTGGGACAATTTTTTTCCCAAAATGGATTCCTGCATCTAGCCGAGTTTCCGATTACGGGTAGCAACATGACAATTTGAGGCGGTTTCTTCATCCTCGAAAATAATACAATCTGATTCTCTTTTTTTTGTTTTAGGAAATAATTCTCAGAGGGGCTATTGAGTGAGACGCGTTGCACGCGTAATTTGTTAGGCGGTGGGGCATGTTTTATTTGGGATGGCGCATGCACTAAAGGCGTGTTATGCAGCACGGATGTACGCATCACGAAAAACAGGGATATCTCGGATGGCATTACAGAGAACGGTTGGTAATGCGGTCCCACAAATCGAACTATAATTTACAGGGATTGCCTGATAGTGGGAGGGAAAACCTTGGACTAGTTTGTTTTGGTTTTGACTTTGTGGTTGTGTCAACTCAAGAGAATACTAGCACTATTGGACGAGAAACAAAGCCTGTTCATCTGCCGCAGACCGTGCAATGACACTTAACATTTTTTCCAGATCCAAAAGCAAGTCTTCGCCGCGGTTGGGGACTCGCAAGCACTCGTCCAACGCGGCAAACACCCCGAAATTGGCATCGACACCTCGAACACTGACCAATGCTGGGTTCGTTGGTGAGGTCAAGCGGTCGGAGTTGCTTGAGGAGCAGATCAAAGAAATCAGTTACACGGCTTCCGACGCATACGACACCATTGAGGATCTCGGAGCGCAAAACTTGATGCTCCAGGAACAAGTGAGGCACCAGAAGGAGATAATTTTGAACCTCACAAAAGAGCTCGAACTCGCAAGGACAGAATCGCAACTCCAGAGCCCTTTGTTGAGCACTTCGTCAAACTTCGACGAGGCAGTTTTTGGATCCAGCCCAAGACCAAGTATCTCCGCCAACGTGACACGGTCGTCACGACCAACCAGCTCTTCTGTGAGCTCCAAATCTTCCTCCGAACGCACCTTCGTCAACGACTCTCAAGAGATAGACTTAAAAACGGAGACCGAAAACCTAATTCGACAACTATCCGCAACCAATAAAGACCTAATCCGGAAACACCATCAGACAATCGCGCAAATGAAAGATCAGATCAAGTTTCTGGAGTGCCAACTGGCCAATAACGCCAACAATTACAAGAACAAGCTGAAGAGCTTATCGGATTCTGTAAGCTTGATCAACGAGAATCGAAACTTCTTGACCAACTCAAACAGAAATACAGCTGGCGAATCTGTTGATGAGACCAACGATGACGGCTACCGGAAACTCAAGCTGAGCAAGCACAGCATTCCTGAGAAAGGGGAGACTTTTGTCTTGCGCAAGATTTCCATCTGAGGTCACAGACGCCAAGCTTGCAGCAATAATCGCCGACCTCTGCTGCTTGAGGCTGTTTTGAGGGAGTTCTGTATACCAAACTTTTGTACCATCCGACCTTACTGAATTTTTGTACTTTAATTAACGTTTTTATAGACATGTGTAGGATTTTGTAGGTTGAAAGAAAATTAAACCGCTCCGGTTTATTTTTTCTCCTCGGGTGAAAAATAAAACAATATTCAAGACAGAAATCGAGACATTTGTTTCTTCACCACAGATAAAGACGTCGCGCAATGAGGGTGTGGAGCATTGCCATATGCTTTCTTTCCTTTGTCAGTTTCTCAGTGCAGGCGCTGACCAAACAACAGCTCAGGACAAAAAGACTCGAGTCTCCTAACGGGATAATACCTGTTACCGATGACAACTTTGATATCGTCTTTGAAGGAGAAAAGGACTACTTTCTGGTGACATTGCTAACAGCGGTGGAGAATCCGAAATGTGAACTTTGTTCTGTTTTGCAACCGATTTATGAAACGGTTGTTAGATCATATTACAACAGCTATTCTGACTCAGATAAAGTGTTCTTTGTTTCCTTGGAAGCCAACAAAAACATGAAACATTTCAAACGTTACAACATAAACACTGTGCCACACTTTTGGATTTATCCAATAAGTTCCTCCATTTACAAGCCAGAAGGCAACGATGACCCTTACGACAAGAGACTGCCAATGCCCGAGAATATTGACTTCGTTAGCGAGCATTACACATATCCACTCAACAGTAAAATGGGAGCTTCGCAGATGGAGCTCGAAATGGCTCGCTTTTTGGGTCAGTTGACGCAAACTAAAATCATCATCAATCGGCCCTTGGAAGTTCAGGTGGTGGTCAAGTATTTCGTGGCATTCTTTGTTGTCTTCAGATTGATCAAGGCCAAAAGACAGCAGATTGTTGCCAAGTTGGTGGATAAAAAATTTTGGATGTTTCTGTCAATTTGCTTAATTTACGTCAATCTTTCAGGCTTCAATTTTTCTTTGCAGAGAAACGTGCCGTTTTTGGTGAAGAGCAAACAAGGTGCGATACAGTATCTGATTCCAGGGGTCCAAAACCAAATTGGCTCGGAGCTGGTAATTTCCATTCTTTTCCAGGCTTCCTTCTCGCTCTTGATATATCTTCTCATTGATGGGGCGAAAAAACTTCCAAAGAAAAACAGAGCCACAGGAATGATTCTGTTTGGAGTACTGATGTTCATAAACTACAACGTCTTCACTTCTGCATTCAAAGTCAAAGACAACAGCTACCCATTCACTTTTCTATATCTACCATTTTTTTGATCTTTATATAAAACCAGCGTTCAGTCCTCTTCTTGTAGTTCACTCTTGTTCACGAAATAGAACGATCCACATATCAGAAATGCGCCAAACATGTAGACCAACGAGTTCAACTTCTGTTTGAAAACAAAGTCACAAACCATCGCAAATGGGATCGTGAGAGACAGTCCGACAGTGACAGTCAAAGGGGAGGTGAGAAGCATGGCCCTTGCCCATAGGAAATCAGCCAAGAACGAGATCATGCAGTTAAACCCGATAACAAAGTAAACGTACCCACTTTTCGGAAGTTCCAACGTCTCGTATCCAAAGTAGTTGAGAAAGACAAGCGGTGGCCAAAGGAAAAGGAGATTGAAAATCCCAACGAACCCAAAGAAAAGCTTCATGTCTATTCTAGAGTCATTTTTGACCTTCAATTTGAGTAATATGGAATAGACTCCATAGCAAAGTGCACCTGATAGAGCAAGTAAGTTACCAACAAAGATGAGATCGCTCGTTTTATTGGTCACCGGATCGTCATTATTCGTAACCAAAACAACACCGAGAAACGAAACAATGATAGAGAACAGTTTGGTACGATTGATCTTCTCGACTGCAAACGAATAACCCACCAAGATGGTGAAAAATGACGATGTTGAGGACAGAATCGTCTGCGAGGAAACTGACGTGTAAATGAGCGATGCGTTGTTCACCAAATTTGAAAGAAACCAAAGTGTACAAAACCAAAACGAGAGAGTAACAGTTTCCTTGTATGTGAGAGGCGGTAACTCGGCACGTTCTCTTTCACTTTCTTGCGCGTTGGAATACTGTGGCTGCACTATTGGTTCACTAAACTCATTGTGAGTCGAGTTCGGAAGCTTGTCAGACTTGTGGGTCAGATAGTAAGGAATCAAGTATAGCGCGAAGGAGGCTGTATTGATCCAGGTAATGAGGAACGGCTTTGAGTAGATGTCTTTTTCGAAAAGATCGTTGAGAATCACAGAAGAAAGTACCCAAAGAGCCACCACACACAGGAGAAAAAACAGACCTAGTGACCAGTCACTGGATCTTCTTGTGCTTGGAAGCAACCCTTCCGTCATCGACTTTCGAGCTGTATTCTAGAGGATTAAAGGGGAAGAAACTCTTATCTCTAGATACTAAGGGAAACTTTTATCAGTCGTGGCCCGCGAGGGAAAAAAAAAACAAAAGTTGAACTCATATTTGAGTAATCAGAACAGGAGTCATTTATGAGTCCAACGTCGTGACCGTTGCACAAATCACGAAATTCGACAACCAAGTAATTTGTAGGCCATCCTTGAATTTATGAAAGTGGATCTATGCATTGAAACACTAGTCTCCCCCGATTATGACAAATATGCCAAAATTCTCATCCATAGTTTATTACATAAGCGTACAGCTGCCTTCCTTGTTACAGATTTGGTCTTAAACAAGTTCTTTTGGAAGTGAGAAAGGTATGTAAATGTCACTTTTTCAATGAGCTCACCTGGATCCCAGTGGTCTCTTGGCCATTTGTAACTTGAAAAGATACAAGAAATACTTGTGCTGGAAAGTTGCCAAGTTCGTAGCAGTGAGGACACCTGGTATTGGGGGAGACCGGATTTTACTCCCGCCTCCACGAGTGAATCTTTTGGATAGCTCCAGAGTGTTGAGAAGCCCTGAGAACTTTTCAAATACTGGGGGGAGATGCAGAGGAACATGGGGGACAACCAGTTCATCGAATTGCTCTGGGGTCAGGTAGGAGACACGGGCTCTCAGATATTCGATTGTTTGATGTCTCAAATAGTACGGATCAAACACGTCAATGAATTGCTCTCCATGTCTCCTGACATAAATGCTGCAAATGGTGCTCGTGTCTCTTGTACCTGTAGAGGATGTAGTTCGAGATTCGGACTCTCGCTCGGTGGTGCTGCTATCCCATTGTCCATTGAGATCTTCCCATTCTTCGTGAGACGAGGTTGAGCTAGGCAACACCTCTTCCGGGTTTTGGTCTGGTTTGGTTAGATCTAAATCATGGATGTCACGGTTAGCCACTGAAAGCATCTCGTTAACGAGCCGTGGAGATATGAATCACGGATGTGATAAGACTGAAAATCCATAAGGAGGAAACCAGATCTTATTTGTCTGAGTACGAAGCTTCATTGTAGTTGCTAGTTTTGAGAACCAGACAAAAGATCACCTACAGACAACATAACATACAACTTTACTCCCCTTTTTTTTCTACTATCCCTCTTTTTTTTTTTAACTTTCCCAGATTTTCTGTTTGGTCTTATTACATAATCAAAAAATTTACGGTACAACAGTGTTACCCGGCTCGCCTGCCGGTGACTAAAAATTTTTCAACTAGAAAGAGCTACGGACTTGGAAAGAAATCACAAGCTGAAGCAGAATTTGAGACATCGAGAAATCGCCATTCTGCGTGTTTGGAGAGCACTACCGAGCACAGAGACTCACACATCGCCTAACAGCACGCACCGTCGCCTTTTGTAAATAGACATCCCGCGGGAAATTTCAACAACTCACATCAACCATGTCGTGGATATTCGGAGGTTCCAAAAAACAGGAACAGCCAGAACAACAGCAGGCCGCTCCTGCTCAAAATGGTCTCAACTTTGACACCAGCCAAATCTCGGATATATCATCTATTCTAGGCAACAACACGCTCGATCCAACTAAGCTGCATCCTTTGGCAGGTCTTGACAAAGAGATCGAGTACCTTGACTTGGAGGAAGATAGACTGTCTACTCTGGAAGGTGCTGGTAACGGTTTGTTGCCTTCTAGAGGATGGACCGACAACCTGTGTTACGGTACGGGAACTGTTTACGTTGGAGGTCTTGCTCTTGGTGGATTAAGAGGTATTAACGAAGGTCTGAAGAACTTGCCACAAGGTAGAATCGATCCAGCTACCAACCAGGTGAGACCAGTGCCTTTCAAATTGAAGCTCAACACTCTGTTGAACCAGGTGACAAAGCACGGACCCCACATGGGAAACTCCGCTGGTGTTTTGGCAATCATGTACAACTTGATTGACTCTTCGCTGGATAACTTCAGAGAAAAACACGACGATTTCAACTCTTTGGCTGCAGGATTCTTGAGTGGTGCATTGTTCAAGAGCAGTGCTGGCATAAAACCAATGGGATACTCTGCAGGTGTCATGACTCTCGCTGCGGCTGCATGGTGCGGATTCAAAAGAATGATCGATTAGACCCCGCTCTGTTTGCATCCTGCCAGAACGATTAATTAATAGAAGCAAAGTTTGACAACTTCACATGCAACCCCTTTACGACGACGATGTACTTTTTTTTTCCTGTTGAATTTGTGCCTATGATATCTTTCCCTATTTTTGTTTGCTTACCATGGGACGTTGTCATTCTTTTTCCCAATTAATCGCCCTATGCTTCAGCTTGAATAGTTCTTCTGTTCTGTAAATACATTTTCCATTATGCTTATCAAATCTGCGAAGGTTCTCCGAGCGAAAATTGAAACCCCCAACTAGACAGTATGAGACAATAATGTTTGTTGATCAAATTCAACTCTTCAAGCTCATCCAGCATCTCGAGACGGTTGATTCTCGCGAGCACCTCCGGCTGTAGCCATGTGGAATAGATGAACTTCAGGTCACTCACCCAACTGTTTTCCGGTTCGAAACCAAGGGACACCAGTCTCTCTTTCTGTTTCTCAATTGTATTGTAAGTTAAGAGTGACGGCATACCAATGCCTCTCATCGATAGATTGCGGATCATGATCTCCCCATAGTTTCCATTCGAGTCTCCACCAATAGGGTCATAAACAACCAACAAACCCTGTGCAAGATTGTTTCTGAAAAACTTCAGCACCCTGGCAGAAACTTCTTCTTCGAGATAGCACAGACAGCATTCGCTCAGAACGAGCGTTCGACGAGACCAGTCGATAACAGAGTCCAGCTGGGACTTGGAGCTGAGTTCCCTCAGATCAAGAGGGACAAGATGGTAGTTATCTGTATGGAAATCAGGAGAGCAAGCATTGAATTCCTCAAAAGTTGTTGGAGGGGGCTCATCAGAACTCGAATTGAGCGCCTTTTTCAGGTTATTGTTGCTCAAAATGGCACATTTCTTCACCTTGGTGCTTTCTGCAAAGTCCAATTCTATCAGCGTCAAGTTCTGATGTTGCGGTAGTAGCCTGAAACACCGTGTATCGCTTCCAGATCCCAGAGAGACTATTTGAACCGGCTGATCTTTGTATGCCTCTAGAAATCTGCTAATTGCCAGATCAATCGAGTAAGTTCTCAGCCAGGTGCCCCTGTTGATAACAGGTGATTTCAAAACTCCTCGGGAAAATTGGGATTTGTTCACCAATCCTTCGGCACGGTCAAAGACGTTGAAAAATTGCTTTGAAAGTCGACGCTTTATTGCCAATCTTTTGAAATCAGACTCCACTGACAGCGTCTTAAAGTGAATCAAGCTTCGTATTAATGGCTCGAGAAACACGTCATCATTGTACCCCTTCAAGTGGCACGACAGACGACATGCAAGTGCATCGTAATCGGTGGACCGAACAATGTCATCGGGCTCTTGTATCATGATGGTGCTGTTAAGTATGTTTTAAAGCCATCATCTCCACTAAAGTGCCTGAAATCAATTTGCTAGAAATTTACATCTATCTCGAAAACCAGTGGTGTAGAGATGTCTCAAACATCGCGGAACGTGCATGTAAGAAAACGAGGGTTCAGAGAACGCGTTACAGTTCTTGCGGACGGACCAGGAGACATGACTCTAGGAGGGTGTTCGTTGACAGAACAGATTGTTTTGCTGAGATTTCGAACGACTTGCCAATTGGAGCGGCTCATACGGCCAATTCCGGGCCCGCAATATGTAATTCTACCGAGGATTCCACCGGAACCAAAACTCCGAGCCAACTATCGCAACCTCTCCTCGCATTGCCTTTGTGGGAAAACGGTCCAAAATATGGCTTTCTACACCGCTTGGAGTTAGTCCCCATACTGCTCGAAAATTTTGAAAAATCACGTTTCAGGGAAAAATTTTGATAAGAGTGGATACATGAATTTTTCAAGGACCCTAGAAGATCACAGTTTCTAACGTTCATTTCGCACAAATGGAGGCCAATTTTTGTACAGCCTGGGCGCTTGATAGTGGCTGTATCTTAGCACCAATAACTGGGCATTTTTAGCTTTTTTCACGATCAGTTACGGGGCTCTCAAGTCTACCAATCGCAACACCAGGGTCACGTGACCCAAGCTAACCACCACAACTATGGCACTTATGGTGGTGGCTCTGATCGAGATAACGTCATCTGGGTGCTCGATCACAGTAATTTTTCCGTGCCTTTCAGCCGCACGCCAAACTAAAAAAGCCAAAATTTGATTGTTTCGCAGTGTCCTTCTGCGTGCTACGACCAAGTTATGGCACATTTTTGGGAGCCATTCGGGATATGGTTGATCGTAAACGCAGTTAATTGGTGCGACAATTGTTCCGTTCAAAGCGTGCAGAGACTGACAGCCAAGAAAAATTAAACTATGTACATGCATGGACAAGATTTTTTCACCAGCCGACCGATCCCACTGGAAAAAATAAGGGGATATATATTGAAGTCACAACCTTCCCACTTCTGACTAGCTTTGGAAGTCCTCCTTTGCTACCAAAAAAGATGTCCACTGAAGCAGAGAAAAGCAAAGAATTGGCCGTCGAGGAGCACTCTCGCTCGTCTAGCATCAACGACTCTGGCTTAGACGAGATCTCGACAGAAACGTCAGGGTCGTTTGACAAAAACCCTTTCCTGGATCCAGCAACAGAAAAATACTACAGAGCATTGTACGAGTCGAGCAACTATGAATGCAGACACCAATTCGATCCCCACTTTACGTGGACCCCGGAAGAAGAGAAGAAGGTGAAGTTTAAATTGGAGTACAGAGTCACATTTTTGGCCTGTTTTATGTTTGCCGCTTTGCAGGTTGACCGTGGTAACATTGGGCAAGCGGTCTCCGACAACATGTTGGAAGACATGGGAATGTCCAACAAGGAATACAACACTGGTATGACCATTTTCTACGTCTGTTTCCTGGCGATGGAACTTCCTTCGCAGCTGATTTCCAAAAAGCTTGGAGCAGATATTTGGATCCCATTCCAGATGGTTGCCTGGTCTATTGTGGCCATTTGTCAATGCAAAATGCATACAAAGAGCGGATTTTACGCTACCAGAGCGCTTCTGGGTATGTTAGAGGGTGGTTTCATTCCCGATTTGGTGTTATGGATGTCTTATTTCTTCACATCCAGCGAATTGTCCATCAGATTGAGTTTGTTCTGGACAACTTTGTCTCTGACCCAGATTATCACCTCGATTATGGCGTACGGTATTCTTCATCTCAGAGGAACAAGCGGAATGTTTGGATGGCAATGGCTGTTTCTGATTGAGGGAGTCACCACTCTGGTGATTGGTATTGCCGGATACTTCCTCATGGTTCCGTCTGCCGTTCAGACCAAAAAGTTTTACAACAAGAAGGGATGGTTCTCAGATAGAGAGGAGAAAATTGTGGTGAACAGAGTTCTTAGAGACGATCCTTCGAAAGGTGACATGAACAACAGACAGGGAGTGACACCCAAGATGTTGTTGCAAGCATTGGGCGATTACTACTTGTGGCCAATTTACATCATTGGTCTTGTCGCATACATCCCTGTTAACACGTTGACCCAATATCTCACGATTGTGCTGAAGAAACAACTGCACTTTGACACATTCCAAACGAATTTGCTCGCAATTCCGAACAATGTGATCCACATCATCTTATTACTTGGAATCACATGGCTTTCCGAGAGACTCGACAGTCGACTTTGGGTGTGTATACTCCAGCCTCTGTACGCAGTTCCTTTGCTGGGAGTGTTGAGATGGTGGAACGGGGCAATGTTCAACCAGTGGGGAACATACGTGGTGGTGACGTTGGTTTTGGGTACTCCCTACATCCATGCAATCATGGTGTCCCTGTGTTCCAGGAACTCGCAATCCATCCGTAACAGATCGGTTTCGGCATCCTTATACAACATGTTCGTGCAGGCCGGATCCATTGTCGCGTCAAACATGTACCAGAAGAACGATTCACCGCTCTACTACCGTGCAAACATGCAGCTTTTCGTCATTGGGTTGATTTTGTTGCCTATTCTGATCCTATCCAAACTGTTTTACGTCTACATCAACAAGAAGAGAGACCGGATCTGGAACGCAATGACTCCGGAAGAGCAGGCCGAGTATCTGCTCACGACCAAGGACGAGGGTTCCCGGAGACTTAACTTTAGATTTAGCCACTGATTTATCGTGTTACATAGAGTATTTTCAAGGAGTTACGCCAAAAACATGCCATCATCGTACAGACAGAAGAAACAATAGGTAAGAAATGACGTAATCGAAACAAACCAGATTCGGCCACAGAGTCTCGGTAAATGCGGTCTGCGGTCTGCGGTCTGCGGTCGCGTTTGGACAAAAGCCAGGGGAGCATGAAAAATTTACCGGTGACGTCAACCACCATACATGCCGTTTCTGCCTTGTTGGACTGGCACGAAAACCAACAGGAAAAAAAAATTACCTGAAAAACTTGCTAGCCGTGGCCGCCGCGGCCGCTGCGGCCGCCCGTGCTGGTCCGCGCTGGGCCGCGCTGGGCCGCGCGCGGTTGCGCCGGTCGGCTCTTTGTGTTGGATTTTTCAACGGCGGTGTCGGGTGTGCTCCCCAACATTTTTGTTGAATCTCAACTGAACTTTGCTGGCCCGGTGCGCGCGAAACGGGCTGGCAACGGACTTGCTACCACGGGCGCTCCCCGGTAGATTCAGATCGCGTTCTCGGGGAACACGCCAACTTTCAACGGTGTCGTGGCACGCGAAATTCTGCGGGCGGGAAAAATAAACAAAGAACTGGCTGGACTGAACTTTTCAACAGAACATCTGGCGTAAGAAATAGTGTTTAAGTGATTCCGAAAGAAGGAGAAGCATTGTGTGTTTCTTTGGAAATATATATATACCAAGCCGCCTGTGTTTGTGTTTACGATTGCAAGTTGCAGCTTTGAACGAACTCTCTTGATCTGTGTTTTGTATGCAGATATAAGAAACTGGAAATTGTTTGTTCGTCCTTAGCACTAGCAAGGTTTGGTTAAACAACAGACAAACCTCGCACAACGAATCCAGAGGACTCAGCACGCGATCAGTATCCACTGTTGGTTCTCTAGTGTTGTTTACGAGCTCACAGTTTGATAACAACGCCCATTAGCTTACGGTAAGTCTATTATTCTCCATGGTTCACGTCTTTCCCCTCCAGCATTGTTGATTCCCCAGTTTTGTGTCTCCCACCCAGCGATCTCGATCAGCACCAACACCGCTTCATGTTGTTTCTTCCTCTCTTCCTCCCTCCGTCTCCCGAACCAGTGCTGTAATTCTGGCCTCATGTCTTGTTTCTCACCCCCGTTCTCACCATTTCGTGGCTGTGCAAGGTGCGAGAGTTGGAAAAAAAAAACTGTTGGCACGCAATTTCGTGGTGACAGAGAAGCTCCTGATGAAACCGCATAAGTGGTGGTGGGGTTATGTTGAGAGATCGCGGGGTTTGGCGAATGTTACTTTACGACACAACAATTCAGGCCGTCATCAATGCAAGACATGTCTACCACTAAATGAAGAGTCTACTAACTAATGCTAGAAGTTTTCACTTCTCTGGGTATTCTAAAGTGAAACCAACTTGGATATCTCCATTAATATTCAAACAGAGCCTCAAATACAGGTTTCAACCAAGCAGGTTATCACACTTACTTACATTTGATCCACGGCTCAAATCTGTCCAATTCCCTCAGATATCACCCGCAACCAATATAAGAATGACTGCTTCATATTTGGAAAAACACAAGGCACTTCCTGCTCATTTCCTCGGTCTCAACTCTGTGGAAAGAGCAGAGCCTTCTCTCGTCAAAGATTTCGTCGTCAAACACGAAGGTCACACCGTTATCCAGAAGATCCTGATTGCAAACAATGGTATCGCTGCAGTCAAAGAGATCAGATCTGTCAGAAAATGGGCTTATGAAACTTTTGGCGACGAAAGAGCCATTCAATTTGTGGCTATGGCTACCCCAGAAGATCTTGAGGCTAACGCAGAGTACATCAGAATGGCCGATCAATACATTGAGGTGCCAGGGGGAACGAATAACAACAACTATGCCAACGTCGAACTTATAGTTGAAATTGCTGAAAGAACCAAGGTGGACGCCGTCTGGGCTGGTTGGGGTCATGCATCTGAGAATCCCCTTTTACCAGAAATGCTGGCTGCTTCACCAAGAAAGATCATTTTCATTGGTCCCCCAGGTTCTGCAATGAGATCTCTCGGTGACAAGATTTCTTCTACCATTGTCGCACAACACGCAAAAGTGCCCTGCATTCCGTGGTCGGGAACCGGCGTTGACAAGGTCATTGTCGACGAATCAGGTATAGTGTCCGTCGATGACGAGACTTATGCTAAGGGTTGTTGCGAATCTCCAGAAGACGGTTTGCAAAAAGCCAAAGAGATCGGATTTCCTGTCATGATTAAGGCTTCCGAAGGTGGTGGAGGAAAAGGTATTAGAAAAGTTGACAGAGAGGAAGATTTCATCTCACTCTATCACCAGGCCGCCAATGAGATTCCTGGTTCCCCTATTTTCATCATGCAACTTGCCGGATCTGCAAGACACTTGGAGGTTCAGCTTTTGGCCGATGAGTACGGAACGAACATCTCTTTGTTTGGAAGAGATTGTTCTGTCCAAAGAAGACACCAGAAGATCATTGAAGAAGCCCCTGTTACCATCGCAAAGCCAGACACTTTCAGACAAATGGAAGCCGCTGCTGTCAGATTGGGAGAACTTGTGGGATATGTCTCTGCTGGTACCGTCGAGTACCTTTACTCCTACGCTGATGACAAGTTCTACTTCTTGGAGTTGAACCCAAGATTGCAAGTGGAACACCCAACCACCGAAATGGTGTCTGGTGTCAACCTCCCAGCTGCCCAATTGCAGATTGCCATGGGTATTCCTTTGCATAGAATCAAGGACATTAGACTGTTCTACGGTGCTGATCCTCATACGTCAACTCCGATAGATTTCGAGTTCAAGAACGAAAACAGTCTCAAAACTCAAAGAAGACCGGTTCCAAAGGGTCACTGTACCGCATGTCGTATCACATCCGAAGATCCAGGTGAAGGTTTCAAGCCATCCGGTGGTACTTTGCATGAGTTGAACTTCAGATCTTCTTCCAACGTGTGGGGTTACTTCTCTGTGAGTAATCAATCGTCCATCCACTCTTTCGCTGATTCTCAGTTTGGTCATATTTTTGCCTTCGGTGAGAACAGACAAGCATCCAGAAAACACATGGTGGTGGCTCTGAAGGAATTGAGCATTAGAGGTGACTTCAGAACAACCGTCGAGTACCTGATCAAGCTCTTGGAGACCCCAGACTTCGAGAATAACACGATCACCACTGGTTGGCTCGATGAATTGATATCCAAAAAGCTGACTGCCGAAAGACCAGATCCAAACATCGCAGTGATCTGTGGTGCAGTTACAAAGGCTTACATCATGGCTGAAGAAAACAGAAAAGAGTACATCAACTCTTTGGAAAAAGGAAGAGTTCCTTCCAAAGAGCTGCTCAAGACCATTTTCAATGTCGAATTCATCTACGAAGGACAGAAATACAAATTTGCTTGCGCAAAAGCTGCTAACGATACATTCACTTTGTTCATTAATGGCTCTAGATGTGTCACCAATGTTAGAGGCCTGAGCGATGGAGGTTTGTTGGTTGCAGTGGGAGGAAAGTCTCATTCTGTTTACTGGAAGGAGGAAGTTGGAGCCACAAGAATTTCCGTCGACGGTAAGACTTGCTTGCTCGAAGTTGAGAACGACCCAACTCAACTGAGAACTCCTTCTCCTGGTAAGCTCGTCAAGTATCTTGTCGAGAACGGTGACCACATCAAGTCTGGTCAACCTTATGCCGAAGTCGAAGTCATGAAGATGTGCATGCCACTTGTTGCTCAAGAGAACGGTATGATTCAGTTGTTGAAGCAACCGGGATCTACCGTTAATGCTGGCGATATCTTGGCTATTCTAGCTTTGGATGATCCTTCGAAGGTCAAGCATGCTTTGCCGTTCGAAGGCACTCTTCCAGACTCTGGATCTCCTATTGTTGTTGGTACGAAGCCTGTGCACAAGTTTGAGAGACTTCTCACAGTTTTGACTAACATTCTTGCTGGATTTGACAACCAGGTCGTGATGAATGCTACTTTGACGGATTTGATCGCCACTTTGAAAGACCCTGAGTTACCTTACTCTGAGTGGCACAACCAGATTTCTGCTTTGCACTCCAGATTGCCACACAAGCTTGACAGTGCATTGTCTGAACTCGTCGATAGAACTCACAAGAGAAAGGGTGAATTCCCAGCAAAGCTTATCTTGAAATTGTTCGAGAAGACCAAGAGCGAAGGTGAAGTTGATGGATTGTTTGACCAGGTTATTCAGCCTTTGGTTGACATTGCTCTGCGCTACAAGGATGGTTTGAGAGCTCATGAATACTCAGTTTTCGCTGGCTTGCTGTCTGAGTACTACAATGTGGAAAAACTTTTCAGTGGAGACAACACTAGAGAGGAGGATGTTATTTTGAAGCTGAGAGATGAGAACAAGGAGGATCTGAACAAGGTCATTGCTGTTGCTTTGTCTCATTCCAGGATTGGTGCCAAGAACAACTTGATTGTTGCAATTCTGGAACAATACAAGGTCGCTCTGCAAGCATCTCCAGAACCATTGACCGCTTTCAAGGAACCTTTGAAGAGAATTGTGGAGCTTGACACTAGAGCCACTGCCAAGGCTACGCTGAAGGCCAGAGAAATTCTCATCCAATGCTCTCTTCCTTCTATCAAGGAGAGATCGGATCAACTTGAGCACATTCTTAGAAGCTCAGTTGTCGAGACCAAGTATGGTGAGACCACTGGTGCTAAGCACAAGCTTCCTGATATGCAAATCATCCAGGATGTTATTGACTCTAAGTACATTGTTTTTGATGTCTTGACTCAATTCTTGTGCTCTTCCGACCAATGGGTTGCAGCAGCAGCAGCAGAGGTCTACATCAGACGTGCATACAGAGCATACTCAGTCACCGAGGTTTCTCACCATCTGACTCCTGGCTCTTCATCTCCTGTTGTCGAATGGAAGTTCCAATTGCCAGCACTTTCTACCGCTGCTTACAACTCTGTCCCTGAAAGTATCAGAAACATGAAGTCTTCTGCATCGTCTCCTTCGATGAACAGAGCATTGTCTGTTTCCGACTTGACTTTCATGATCAACAAGAGTGACTCCCAGCCACTTAGAACGGGTCTGTTGGTCCCTGCTGCACACCTTGACGAAGCCGAAGAGGTTTTGAGCAAAGGTCTTGAGTCGATCACCAAGAACAAATCTGGTGAGCTCATTAACGTGTGTAACGTTTTTGTTGGCTCCACTGAAGGATACGAGGATGAGGCCGACGTTGTTCAACAAATGAAGACCATTGTTGACTTCAACAAGGACGAGCTGAAAGCAGCTCTTGTGAGAAGAATCACGTTTGTCTTGGGAGACAAGGTTGGCTCATATCCGAAGTACTTCACCTTCAAGACCGATTCCGAGTCTGGTGAGTACATCGAGGACAGAGTCATTAGACACATTGAGCCTGCTCTTGCCTTCCAACTTGAGTTGGGTAGACTGTCTAACTTCAACATCAATCCAGTCCAGGTCGACAACAGAAACATTCACGTCTACGAAGCTGTGGCCAAGAACTCGTCGGGAGTCGACAAGAGATACTTCACAAGAGGTATCATCAGAACTGGCTCCATCAGAGATGATATCACTGCTCCAGAATATCTCACTTCTGAAGCACACAGACTCATGTCTGACATTTTGGATGCTTTGGAAGTGATTGACACCTCTAACACCGACTTGAACCATATCTTCATCAACTTCTCGGCCGTTTTCAACATCACTCCTGAAGACGTTGAGAATGCATTTGGTGGATTCTTGGAAAGATTCGGTAGAAGACTCTGGAGACTGAGAGTTACCGGTGCTGAAATCAGAATCATGTGCACTGATCCTCGCACGGGAGTCCCATTCCCACTGAGAGCCATGATCAACAACGTTAGTGGTTACGTGGTCAAGTCTGAGATGTACATCGAGGAGAAGAACGCCAACGGCGATTGGATCTTCAAGTCCATTGGCACCCCAGGCTCGATGCATTTGAGATCCATTTCAACTCCTTACCCAACAAAGGAATGGTTGCAGCCAAAGAGACAAAGGGCACACAGCTTGGGAACTACTTACGTTTACGATTTCCCAGAGCTTTTCAAGCAAGCCGTCATCTCTCAATGGAAGAAGTACGACCCAACAGTGAAGGTTGGAGAGGATGTTTTCTCTTCAGCTGAATTGATCACCGATGATGCTGGTGATTTGACCGAAGTTGTCAGAGAGCCAGGTGCGAACAGCATTGGTATGGTTGCCTTCAAGATCACCGCCAAAACTCCTGAATACCCAAGAGGTAGACAGTTCTTGATTGTTGCTAACGATATCACTTTCAAGATTGGTTCCTTCGGTCCAAAGGAAGATGCATTCTTTAACAAGGCCACTGAACTGGCTAGAAAGCTGGGTATTCCTAGAATCTACTTGTCTGCCAACTCTGGTGCCAGAATTGGAATTGCTGAGGAGCTGCTGCCTTATTACAAGGTGAGCTGGAACGATCCAGAAGATCCTCACAAGGGTTTCAGTTACTTGTATCTGACCAACGAAGATAAATTGACTTTGGAGAAGTCAGGAAAGATCAACTCTGTTGTCACTGAGAGAATCGTTGAGAACGGTGAGGAGAGACACGTCATTACTGCAATCATTGGTGCTGAAGATGGTTTGGGAGTTGAATGTTTGAAGGGTTCGGGTTTGATTGCTGGTGCTACTTCGAGAGCCTACAAGGACATTTTCACCATCACTTTGGTGACCTGTAGATCTGTGGGTATCGGTGCTTACTTGGTGAGACTTGGTCAAAGAGCTATTCAAGTTGAGGGTCAACCAATCATTTTGACGGGTGCTCCAGCCATCAACAAGCTTCTGGGAAGAGAAGTCTATTCTTCGAACTTGCAACTTGGTGGTACTCAAATCATGTACAAGAACGGTGTTTCGCACTTGACTGCTAATGATGATTTGGCTGGTGTTGAGAAGATCATTGAATGGCTTTCTTACATTCCGGCTAAGAGAGGCATGCCAGTTCCTATTTTGGAGTCATTGAATGACCCATGGAACAGAACTGTCGACTACAAGCCATCGAAGAACGAGCCATACGATGTCAGATGGATGATTGAAGGTAAGCAAAGCGAAGATGGATTCGAGACCGGTCTTTTCGACAAGGGCTCCTTCCAGGAGACTTTGTCTGGCTGGGCTAAGGGTGTTGTTGTCGGTAGAGCAAGACTGGGCGGAATCCCAATGGGTGTCATTGGTGTGGAGACCAGATCTGTGGACAACTTATTCCCTGCTGACCCTGCCAACCCAGAATCTACTGAGGTGTTGATTCAAGAGGCAGGTCAAGTTTGGTACCCTAACTCTGCATTCAAGACTGCTCAGGCCATTAACGACTTCAACAATGGTGAGCAGTTGCCACTGATGATCTTGGCTAACTGGAGAGGTTTCTCTGGTGGTCAAAGAGACATGTACAACGAGGTTCTCAAGTACGGTTCCTTCATTGTGGATGCTTTGGTTGACTTCAAGCAACCAGTCTTCACCTACATTCCACCAACCGGTGAACTCAGAGGTGGTTCTTGGGTCGTTGTTGACCCAACCATCAACTCTGAGATGATGGAGATGTATGCCGATGTTGAGGCTAGAGCCGGTGTTTTGGAGCCAGCTGGTATGGTTGGTATCAAGTACAAAGACAACAAGCTCTTTGAAACCATGGATAGATTGGACGGCAAGTGCAAGGAACTGAAGTCCAAGCTGGACGAGAAGTCGATCTCCGAGGAGGACAGAGTCTTGCTGACCAAGCAGTTGAGCGAGAGACAGAGACAGCTCTTGCCAATCTATGCGCAGATCTCCGTTCAGTTCGCTGATTTGCACGATAGATCTGGCCGTATGTTGGCCAAGGGCGCTATCAGAAAGGAGCTGAAGTGGTCTGAATCCAGACGCTTCTTCTTCTGGAGAGTGAGAAGAAGATTGAACGAGGAGTACTTGATCAAGAGAGCCGGTGAGCAATTACCACTCGAGTCCACCAGATTGGAGAAGGTGGCTAGACTCAACTCGTGGTACCCATCGTCTCTGGATCTCGAAGACGATAAGGCTGTTGCTCTTTGGATCGAGGAGAACCACAACTTGCTAGACTCGAACCTGAGAAAGCTCAAGGGTGATGCTGTGAAGCAGACTCTTGCTAGACTCTTCAAGACAGACATGAAGAGTACCGCCGAGGGATTATCTGAGATTTTGTCTCTTCTTTCTACGGAGGACAGATCTGCCATTTTGAACCAGCTTAAATGAGCATGAGTCTCATGTATATAAACAGGAGTGAAATGTGTCTCCTGAATTGATTGATATAAAGTTTCTGTTTTTAGTTTTGTTAGTTTCATGCCAAATTTACTTTTTCCACGTTTTATCTGACACAACAGAATCCGAAAAAAAGGGCATCAAGAGAAAAAAAATCCCTGTTCTGGAAGAGGATTTTTTTCCCTTAAAAAAGGGGGCAAGGAGTTGGAATTCTGGGCGCCGAGAAAAGACGAGTACATATCATACGGATTTCACCACATAGTTGCACAACAAAACGGTGTCTACAAGATCTTGTGAATTATATCGCCCATTAACAATCACCTAGCGGAACCAACACACTTAGCCTTTCTACTCACCACTTTGCTAGCTCTTTGCCCAAATTCATTTCATGCGACTCAACAATCTTTTGAGCTTTGGATCCATTTATCTGGTGTCCATGGCGACTGCTGCTCCGATCGACCAGAGCCACGCCAAGTCGGAAGCTGATCGGTATCTTGTCCAGATGAAGGAACGATTCACAGTGGAGAAGCTGTGTGCCCAGGACGACAAGGTGAAAAGTGCCAGTCATTTCCGGGATGGAATCGACAGAAACTTTTCGTTTGGGAACTTTGAAGCGTTTTCTGGTACTTTCAGTACCGACTCGCTGCTTCGAATGGCGTCAAACCCGATGGTGGCCAAGATTGTTCCCGACTCGCTCGTCGAGGCCGTTGACATTGACGTCGAGACGGACGCTCCACGCCACCTGGTGAGACTCTCGCAAGACGGCCCAGTCTCCGATGACGAAACAGAATACTATTTTGACACGGATTACCAGGGCCAAGGTGTGAACGCCTACATCATCGACAGTGGTGTCTTTGTCGACCACCCCGAATTTGAAGGTCGCGCGGTCAACGGCCCAAACTTCTCCGATGATCCAACCAACGACGATTACGTTGGCCACGGAACCCACGTGGCAGGGCTCATCGGCTCCAGAAAGTACGGAGTTGCCAAAGATATCAACCTGATCTCCGTCAAGGTCCTCGACAAATACGGACAGGGATCGTTGTCGTCTGTGATTGCCGGTCTTGAGTACGCCGTCAACCATAGAAGAGCCAGCGGAGACGTTCCCGGCGTGGCCAACCTGTCATTGGGAGCAGCCAAAAGTTCAGTTTTGGATGACGCGGTCAAGGCTGCGTCCGAGTCCGGGCTGTTGGTTGTCGTTGCGGCTGGAAACAGCAACGTTGACGCCTGTAATACGTCTCCTGCTGGGTCCCAATACGCCTACACCGTGGGAGCTATTGACGACTCCCAGGACAGAGTTGCGAGCTTCTCGAATTGGGGAAGATGTGTCAACATTTTCTCGAGCGGAGTCAATGTCAGAAGTCTCTCGAACAGCCAAACTAACCTCCAGAAGGTGCAAACTTTGTCTGGAACGTCGATGGCCAGTCCTATTGCGGCAGGTCTTCTTGGAATCCAGCTGAGCAAAGGCATGTCTCCGGAAGATGCTCTGTACGAGGTTGATGAACAGGCTGTTTCCGGAGGAATCCCCCGTATCAGTCTGCTTCTCAGACCGGGTAGCCCCAACAAGATCGCCTCTAACGGAATCAGAGAGGCCGATCTCCAGTCGTATTACGAGAGCACGTTCCACCGGAACGGGACCCAATCTGCTACGAAACCGCTAGCAAATGTGGCGGCGTAGACAACCCCGATTTTCATAACACCAAAACCAGAACAGTCTAGGAAGAACTCCAAGTATTAACTACAACAAACAGTATCAATTTCTTTAGTATACAATAATCTTTTCTTCTATAGAGACATCGACAAAACGCCGCTGGACTCCAACCCCGGTTCGCGCAGTCTCCGGCAGAGACTCAACGGTAATGAGGCTTGTGAGAGAAACTGATGTCCATCTCACCGGTCTCGGTGTTGTAGAATAGAGTAAGCAGCGAGTCGCATTGTTTTTCCGTAATACCTCCGTCCGTAGACGAGCTCTGCAGAGCCATCAGCTCGGAGTCGATGTCATCGTTCTTGAACAACATGTCTATATCGTTGACACATTTCAAGTGTTCACGGATCACGAGCGGATGCTTGCCCTTATATTTCTCGTATAGTCCGTCCTGGTTCTGGAACTTGAAGTCATAGCCCGTAACCGAGCTGATAGGAATGATGAATCTCTCGTACAACTTCAAAATGATGTTGGACGAAGACTTGTCTTTGCTCGAGGCCGTCTTCAACAGCTCCTCAACGCCCAGGGTCTGTGTCAAAATCACGTTTCTCAGCTCCTCCGTCTTGTTGAGCTTCAAAATCCCCAGGAAGTAGTCAAACGCGCGGATAACAGTCTCCTTCCGCTGACACGTTCCACAGAGCCCAACCTCTTCTGTGACCGGGCCGGTCTCCCGGCCGCAAAACAAACACTCGCACGTCACAGTGGCTACCTGAGGAGTGGAGATCCCGCTCTGCGAATCGCTGTGATGGCTCATCTTGTCAAATTGCGAGCCGTTTGTGTCGTCAACATAGCTGTTGTCATGGTTCGCTATGTTGGAGACAGCAGGATGGGTCGAATCCGCCGCGTTCTTCCTGTCCACACTGAACTTGTACAGAAACTGCTTCTGCAAAAACTGCTGTGCCGAAACCGGAGCGGCGGGATTGCCAGAAGGAGCAGCCTGCAGACTTGCGTAAGCCTGATGACCGTTTTGAAGCGTTTTCTCAAACTCGTCGTGCAGCCTGTGCAACGAGTCGTCCGAGCCGGGTCCCAGAGCCGCAAACGAAGCGTCCGAATGTCCTCCTGCGGTTGCAGATGGAGACGTAGCTTGAGAGAGAACAACGTGATCGTTGTCAAAACCTTCGTTCTCTTCAAGTAACCTCAGCTTTTGTAGCACATCAAACTCCTCCTTGTTTCGATACAGCGTCGTCTTCGTTCCGCGGCGCTTTTGGGCTCTTTCGATGATTCGACACGGATTGCAGGTCTTGAACTGCAAATGTTCTGGTGCCTCCGAATTGAGTCTTTTTCTTTTGCACCGCCGACAGGTTATTGGTTTCCCGTTGACATAGACATAGTCGGAAGCAGTGGTCACTTTTCCATTGTTGTACGCTCTCGATCGAGCGTTTAGTCTTTCGGAATCGAGTCCCGATGCAAGTCTCATCTCTTATCTATCTCGATTTTATTATGGTGTGTTTTGGGAAAAATCGCGAACTTCCTGAAATCTCGATTTTTGATAGTGCTAGTTTTCGGGGGTGCACCTTGAGGATCGTATGGGGCGCTCTCAACTGGATTATCGGTTCCAATAGATAACCAGAGGTATTTCCTGTCGAATTGAACAGTTAATCCGAGAAAAGAGCTGTTGTTTTCATAAACGTACAGTTGTTTTGTTGCCATTCTACAGAAAAATTTTCAGAATTCCACAGTGTTGAAAAAGAGGTCGTGCGCAGCCCAAAGGTCGATCGACGCGTCGATATCCCCGTTTCCCCAAGACAATCGGGGGGAAAAAAAGTTTCAACTTTTTGATTTTCTAATGTTATTTGTTTCTCAATTACTATCAATGTCTTGACATCTATTTACCCCTCTACTTAGCGATTTTTCCCATGTTCAGAACCGGAAGAAACCTTGCTCCTCAAGATACAAAACAATCTTCTGAATACCCACGTTCACGCTCTCGTGCTCCAAATCAACGGTGATCTCAGCATCCTTTGGAAGTTCAAAGGCGTCAATGTCGGTTCTGTCAGCGGAAAACAGACCCTTTCTGTCGTTTTGAACACAGTTCTCCTTGGAGGTCTCGACTGAGACAACAATGAACGATCCGGCCTTGGAAACCTCCTTCTTGAATGCAGCCAATTCCGCAGCAGTAGAAAGAGTCTCAGTGTTGGCAATGATGACACCAGCACCGGATCTCACGAGCTCGGAGGTGACAAAGGCGACAGACTCCTTTGGAACTCTGTTTCCGTCAAGAAGAGTGATGTGGCGCGAACCACTGAACTGGTTGAAGGTGGCCTGCAAAGCATAACTCAAGGCATCAACTCCCGAGTTTGGAAGACCCGACAGATAAAGAGCGAAACCTTGAGACTGTCTTGGAGGGTGAGCAGTTCTGAGAATCTTGACAACCTCCTGGTACGAGAACCATTCTGGAATCTCGGTTCCCTCACGGAGTCTCTTTCTCAGCTCGGTACCGGAGATGCTCAAGGTCTTGGTTCCGTCTGGAATCACATCGATAGGAGCGTATCTGTCCTCGTCTGGCAGGTAAGTCACCATTCTGAATGGTACCACCTCAATTTCGAGCTCGTTGGCAAATCTCTCCACGAGTTCCTGGGCATCATAGGCTCCGTAGAACGGAACACCCTTGGAGTTGGATCCTGGACCAGCGTGGTCTCTTCCAACGATGAAGTGAGTGGCACCATAGTTCTTTCTGATGATGGAGTGCCAAACAGCCTCTCTGTCTCCGGCCATTCTCATAGCCAGAGGAAGAAGAGCAAGCTGAGCCATACCGTTAGGGTACTTCTTGATGATCTCCTGGTACACCTTGACTCTGGTGTGGTGGTCAATGTCACCAGGCTTGGTCAGACCGACAACAGGGTGGATCAACAAGTTAGCCAGCTTATCTCTGGCAGCACGGACAGTGAGTTCTCTGTGCGCTCTGTGCATTGGGTTTCTCGTCTGGAAGGCAACAACTTTCTCCCAGTGCTTGTTCTCAAACTCCGATCTAAGCTGTGCCGGAGTCTTTCTGAGCTCGGTGTAGTCGTAGTGCTTTGGAGCGCTGATGGCCTGCAACTCACCACCAACATAAACGTCACCGGCAGTGTCAAACAGATATCTGACGGCAGGGTGTTCTGGGTCACCTCTGAAAACTTCCTTAGCCTCAACCTCCTTATCTGGCTGGTAGATGTCCGAAACAGTCAAAATGGCCAGAGCTCTGTCGTCTCTTGGGTCTCTCAAGACAACCCGGTCGTTCACCTTGTGTTCAGAAGCACCCTCCTTGGAAAGGTCGAGAGTGATTGGGATCGGCCAGATCTGGCCGCTTGCAAGTCTCATCTTGTGGACAACAGACTCGTAGTCTGCCTGGCCAAGGAAACCGGTCAAAGGCGAGAAACCACCAACCAGGATCAATTCCAAGTCACACAGCTGACGCTCGGTCAGCACGATCGACTTGAGTGATCCGGCTTCAGCCAGAAGTTCCTGTCTGATTGGAGCGTCTCTGACGAGCAAATCTTGAAGAGTACCACCGTGCGGAGTAAGCATTTCGTTAGCAGAGTATTGTTTGTTAATGGCTAGCTAGATAGCTCAAGAAGCTGTCAAACAATCGCTTATGTCGTGCTCAAATGCTGAGGACCCAAGGTTGGTGAAAAATTATGTCAATGAGAACATCTCACGTGACCAAAACGATAACATTTCACGTGACCAAACGTGTTATTTTTTCTTGTTTCGATCCCCGAGATCTGATTACGTCATCGCGGAACTCTTTTTACTCGCTAATCGCATCAGATGCATTTGTTATTACACTATTCGAGGATAACAGGAACGTACCTCTCCTCGTCGCAATTGTATATCTTTTGGCACTCCACCACCCGTAGCTCGCACTCCTTCATTGCCTGGGAGTCTCCGATCTTGCCCTGGATTTTGTGTCCTAGCTTGGCCACGCACAGCGATTGGGTCACCATCAGAACCTGCGACATGATCGTGAGCACCTGATTAGTCGACCGCACCAGATCATCCGACTTGAACACTCTGTCCAGCAGGAGCGCAGAAAAAAGGTCGCCGACACCGGTGAAGTACGAGTCCAGCTTGTCTATGGCAAATATCACCGGGTTTGCCAAATCGTTCGACGAAACACAGCAGAACATCTTGTCGTTACCATCCTCGAAGTGATCCAACCCCAGCTCTCTGGGAGACAAATAGAGCGACGACACGACCACGTACTTGACTCCATATTCGCTGTGCAATTTTCGGATAGCCTCCTTGAGACTTTTCTTATCAACAACCTTACACCGGAGAAGCAGCTCCAGCTCAAACTGGTTTGGCGTGATGATATCAACAGCTTTGGTTTTGATGATATTTTGGTAGCACGGTATCACGTCCTCGTCCACATACATTTGTCCCTCGTCGCCCATCACAGGGTCTAGCAGCCACCGCGTGTCAGGCCGTCTTTTTTTGATGTCCAGACACATCTCGCCCGCGGCTGCCAACGCGCTCGCCCCGTGGATGTAGCCGGTCAGAATCGCGTCGTAAGCAACATCCAGGTCCTTGAGACCCTGATACAACTCTGTCAGTTTGTCGCCGTCCATAACGTCTCCTGTGACTTTCCCGTAACCAGTGTGATTGGAGAAATTCACAGAGTTCAGAACATCAACGTCCCAGTTCAGAAGTTGCAGCGGAAACGTGGCGGCCTTGTTTCCCACGTATCCGTGAACGACGTGCGACTGGACCGTGAGAATCTTGTTTGAGGGTTTGATTTGCATGCTTATCGTCGGAAGCCCTGTCTGATTCTAGTCTATAAATATGTATCGATTGTATCTTGAAATGCGCTGAAAAGCAAAGACTCCGGCGATTGGGCCGTTCAATGACAATATCGCGGTCTATACGTCCGCTGCTCCACTGATAAGCGAGGTTCACTGCTCGCAAATTACAACCGAGCACTTGATCAGAATTTTTTATGACTATATTGGATTTGAAGATATTCAAGTATCGGATTTGAAAACATTTCAGGTTATGCTTATGTAATAAGTATTATGTATGTACTAACTTTTTTTTTTTTTTTCGAACATCGCTAGCAGCAGGTGAAGACCGGTGGCCTGCTGGTGACGGGTTGCAATCGTTCGATGATCACCAGCTTTGTGCCGACAGAAATCAGGTTGATGTCTTCTTTTGGCGAGCTTGTTGATGGCGGGTCGCGGAACGGATCCGCACAGACAGCAGCCGACGATTGCGATTCTGACCTTGTAGTTGCGGTTGCAGCTCGGGTGTTCTGGCCTTGAGCACTGTTTGTAGAGAGGTAGGAAGTCCGGTCTCTCTTTTTGAGCGGCGACTTGTCGATGATGTTGGAGTTTCCGATTTCGTAGCGGATTTGGTCGATTTCTCCGTTGAGAAACTGGGTCCAGTTGTCCTGTAAACTTTTGCTGATCGAGGAGTTTCCTCTGTTAGAAGGGTATTGGTCGTTTTCTTCTTGAGAATCGAGGTTCGAAACCAGGTCATTGTCGTCTTCGCGGACCGCATTTCTATCGGGCGAACCTGACACAGATGCCGCGGTGTCGTGGATGGAGCTCTCCATGGCGTTCAAGATCAACGGAACCTGGTTCGAGAGCGGAACCTCGATCTCCGAGTCGTAGACGAGAACACGCGGCTTTCTTGCCAGCTCCAACGGCCCTTCGTTTCCGTGCCATAGAGCCTGAACAACATTCCAAGCCTGGCCCTTCAGCACCGCGAGCTGTTTGCGGAACATCCTCTCCTTGAAGCCCGGATCTCGACTGTGCATTTCACGGAGCAAAATCGACGTGTCTTCCCACCATTCTTTCGAGGTGAGCAACGGCAGGAACTTTCTGCGTGTCTTGTCCGAAAACGGCTGGCCGATGATCGAAATCGGTAGAAATAGCCATCCAAACGGGAACGAACGCCATTCGTTCGGGTGTTTCCAGGGGAAAGAGAGTCCGTTGTCAATGGCTCCCAGCTTGATCCGCGGATTTTCAGGGTCTGAATCGTCGATTTTCAGCATCCAATTGTCCAATCCACGGTCGGTGTTTCTCACGATGAAGTCTAGAATCACCAGCTTTTCGATCTCCTCGCGCAGATTCATCAACGTCTCCTGATTCCACTGGAAAGAACACGCATGTTTGCGTTTGAACACCCGGGGAACCATCCCTTCCTGCGGCAACGGATGCAACTTGAAGAACTCGTCTGCACCCTTGTACCCGTTCAAAAAGAGCTGGAACGAGCCAACTTTTGCCCGCGGTCGCTTCTTCTTGATCCGGTAGCTCAGTCTCTCCCATAGTGGATAGTAGAACGCCTCAGACGAGATGCTCACAGTGTCGGTGTACGGAACGATGAACGTCTGCAACTGTCGGTCCATCAGACTCGTGGCACTCTCAGCAATGTAACCCGTGTTTGGAATCAGACACGAACGACCAAAAAAACACGGAAAGAAGTTCCGATGGATCCATTTCGTCATCTTGGGCGACAAAGGACCGTACGGCTCCTCGTCCTGGGGCTTGAAAACGCCTATAATCTCGTTTCTCTTGTTGTAAATGAAGTACGACCCTGACGATCCGGCTGCAATTCGTCGTGGCTTGATCCCACACTCCTCAATCGCACTAATCCCGCTCTCCACGATGGAATTGAACATCTCCTTCGTCGTGGGCCCCGAGTCCAGAAAACCCCCGTCGGGAATACTCCGCAGCACAGGAATGTCTGGCGGGGCCCGGAACACAGAGTAGTATATCTCTGTCGCACGGGGCTGAACACTTTTGGCCCGGAAGTATCGTGGGATCCTAGATATTCCCTTGGTCCATTTGCCCAGAGTGTCATTGACAGTCTGCAGATGGAGCTGGCGACTCAGATGGTTCTGGGAAGAGTTCTCAATCAAAGGCGTTCGTTCGGTCGCAGAATGCGCCACAACAGCATTTTGGTTCTGAATTCCAGGAAACTTGAACTCGTCGGTCTGCTGTGGCTGGAACGAGATCACCCGTGGGTCACCAGTGTCCATGTGCACTAAACGCTGTGTGGAAACACGTGTCTTGAATGCGGCTTAAATGAAACGAACAGACTTCGATTGTGGCTTGACGCTTAGACAGAACGACGTGTGATGCAATCTTGCGGACTTTCGCTTGGTTCTCGGCCGTATTCACCGGGAAATTGTAACTATCCATCTGTCCATGTAATCTGCTCAGATAACAAAAATTAAAGAAGGGTCCCAAAAATCGACGCGTCGCATCGACCCACAAAATTATCGACCGATAAAGTTGAGTTTTTTCTTGGATCTGTCACCCAAATTTTGTTGGGTATCTCCGATTCAGAACAACTACGTACAAAAAGACGTCCTCAAGACCAGCTATGACGGCACCGTCGCTGGAAACGCTTCCAGACGCGATCCTGCAAAACATCGCACAGCATCTCCCGCAACAGTCCAAGCTCAATCTGCTGTACACCAACTACCGGTTCTACACGTTGGTGATCCCGATACTTTACCGAAACCTGCTCTTCAGCCAGTCTGCCCTGATCTCCTCGAAAAACGACAGTCTCGAGGCCCTTTTCACCAACATCGGATCGTTCAAAAACCCCCTCGTCTCCGAAAAGAAACAACTCCAGCTCTACCAGATTCGTCAGGAGCTGCTTTTGCAATCGCTCACCATCAATGCCGATCTGTGCAGCCATATCCAACAGGTTGTTGTCGCGGGAAGTCCCACAGTTGATTCGAACACAAACACCGAGCTTCTCTCTTTCCTCAGCTCCAATTGTCCCAATCTCCGTCGTTTCGACGCTCCTCTTAACGAGACCACATTCGAAAACCTCAGCCACCTCAGCCACATCCAGAGCATCACCATCACCAGCCTCAATCAGCTCTGCAAATTTCCAGACTCTGTGTTTGAGCTGAGAATCGGCATTTTGGACGACAAGCCCGTTCTGGATACTTCGGCAGCACTTGAGAGTGTTCTCCGGTGTCGTTCCATCCTTCTGTCGAAGGACGAACCATCCACAGCGAGATTTCTCCGTTTCATCGACGAACTTCTCGACAAAAGAAGATTAGAGCTCCAGCTACTCAGCATCGTCTTCTACCACGGATTCAACGACTACAATCACACAAGCAGGGAGCTGGTACAGAGACTCGTGTCCCGAATCGACACCAACAAACTTGAAAATCTTGAGATTGTGGCCGGCTGCGACCAAATGGCATGCGCGTGTCTTAACGAGTTCGTCGAATGGCTCACCACAGATCGGAACTTTGCTCTGAGAAAATTGTCGATTGTACAGAAAACAGTTCACAGAGATCACAATTACACCGAAAAGTTCGACGTGGCCATCACCAGTCTGCTGGAGAGACTTCCGAACAACGACAAACTGGCGTATCTCAGCGTCAAACACATGCCCCCGGTTGACGGGATCATGGGAAACGGTTTCGAGGGGAACTACATCAAAAGAAGAGATCTGTACGAAAAGGTTCTACCTAAATTGACCTCATTAGAAACTCTGATCTCGCCAACTTTCATGCAATCGCTCGCATGCTACGAGCAACTCATGTCCGATTTGCTGTGGAACGGCTGCACGTGTGACCATTGCAACGACTTTTTGCCCCTGTTTGACAATTTTGTCATGAATCACCATTATTATGACGAATTCACTGGACTCGATAAGGACATAATCTCACCTCCATTTTTTGGTTGCGCTTCCGACACGTTAGCGAAGAGGATAATGCCCGAAATATGCGGTCTCAACACGTTGACAGTTCCCCTGCTGGACAAGTATTGGGACTTCCATGGCTACTGCGAGATAGACCACTTCGAGTCGTACGAGTGCCAGTTCAACCAGAGCTGCTTCAGACCCTTGGTCACGTGTATCTCCCATTTTCTCAGGGATTACGTCAACAGCATCGGCGAAACCAACACCAATCTCCACACTGTTCTCTTCAGCGGCGTCTTGTTCCGCAAGTTGGACGGAAAATGGACATGCATCTTCGATTGAATAAATATATAAATAGTGAAATAAATAACCATTATTTTCCAAACCGGGCAAAAAACTCCTCTCTCTCCCGTTTCAGCTCTCTCGAGTATTTCGAGTACTTCTGATCGTCCTGAACGTCCTCAAAGCTCTGGAAGTTGCTGTTGAACGTCCGGTCAATTTTGTGACTGATGGTTTGCAATTGGTCGATCCTGTCCATGGAGTTGTAATCAAACATCACAAAGGCCATTTTTTGCATGTTCTTGCACGCATAAACGAAGTCAAGGAGACTGTGGCATTCGTTGCTCAACGATGACTTTTTGTTCGATTCGCAGTCTAAAAAGCGCTTCTGGATCTCCGAACAGTTGATCAGCACAGACTCTTCCAAAGAGTTGTTCCGTAAGTACAAGTCAAACTCCTCTTTCTCTCTGATCTCCTGCGAGCTCAACGGTCCTGAATCTTGAAGAGTGTACGACTTGAATTGTTTTTCGAACGTCTGGGACTCTGACAAACGCGGCTGTTCCGCTGCAACAGTTGCATCGCTACTTTTGGCCTTCGAATCGCTGTGATCGCCCCCAGACTGTCTTTGCAACAGCTTCTTAAACTCTCTATCGCTCAACCCGGAGTCTTTCAACTCCAGATATTTTTCAAGATCTGGAGGCAAATTGATGTTTGGATTATCCACAGTAGTACTGTTTTCATCCCGCTTTACCTCCTGCTGGGGCTTCGTCCTCCAGTTGTACCAGGCCATCTCGATACCAAGCAAAAATGCTTATAAAGAAACACGCTCCCGATGATAGAAGATTATAATTTTTCTGAGTTCGGTCTCGAAAATCTACAGCCCCAATTTTGGGGCGGTTTTCATATCTAATTTTAAAGCACGTTTGAAAGTACACATTCACGCCAGATGGCTTGTCACCTCTTCCATCAGCCTTTGAGCTTCAACCTCCACTCTCTTGCTCTCTTTTATGTTCATCGTCGTACCGACTTCCTCGGCCAATCCGAGCCATTCCATCGGTTGCAACTCTGGAAGAAGCTCGATCCAGGAGAGATACTCGTCTGACTTGCACGTCTCCGGTAATTTCAGCTCCACAGAGTCGCTCAGAAGAGGATTGAAATCGTACTCAAACGACTCATGGCTGAAAAACTTGTGGGAGAGTTTCATCACCAAATTCAAATCTTTCTGGTTCTCGATTTTGCCTCCAAAAACAACTCTTCCAATCATGTTCGAGATCATGTCCCAGGAGATCAGATCCGGGGAAACGTTTTGTTTCTCTTTCGCATCCGAACCAATGATTTGCTCCAAAACGAACTTCGCAGAGATGAGATCGTTCTCATTGACGTCGAAACTACACTCAAATCCAATCGGAACAAACCTCAGTCTTTCCTTCAAGATAGCGTAGAACCACGCTAGTAACAGGTGTAGCTTTCTCAACTCCACAGGAACAACAGTTTTAGCCACGTCCAGCAAAGAGTTCGGTTTGCCCATCACTTCTTGCAGAACAGGCTTCAATCCAGGGTCATTTTCGAAGATGATTTGTTTCGACTGTCTGGATAACACAATAGGTATTGGCGATTCCAGTTGACAACTCAAGAATAGCTTGAATCCAGGTTTTGTCGTCGAGCTCTCCAGTATCTTCGGAACCAAATCGGCCAATTCTGCAGACATGTGAATGTTCTCTATCAACAGCCAATCACCACTCTTGCTAGCCTGTAAAATGAGCTTTCTGGCAATCTCGAGACCTTCGTTTGATCCCATAGAATATGATGTGAGTTCCTTGCCAATCGTTCTGGCCAATGCAAAAACATTTGATGAAGAGTCGTATCCGCTCGGCGATCTCAGCAACAAAACCTCACTTTCCAGCGTCACCTGATCAAAGTCATGTTCTTTGAGAGACTTCAATCCATGTGATTCATTACTCAGCTCCAAATAGTGGTAAAGCAACGGATTTCCATCTGCCGAGGGTTTATGATTGACCAAAGACATGACCACCTCGTTCAACGGATCCTGTTCCGTGCTATTCGAGATAGCACATAGCAGAATTCCAAGAATTGCTCTATCCTTTTGTAGAAAAGAAATTGCAGTGGAAACGTAAACTTCCTCGATCAGCTCACGTATCAGCTGGTCTACCGTTGCTCCCTTGAATCGATTCAAAACCTTGCCGAAAGCAGTCACCAAATAGTTATTTGGGAATCGATAAATCGGGTTCAGTCTCCACATTTGGTCCAACATCACCTGGACACGACAGAAACAAACAGCCAACGGTAGATACAGATTCATGGCAGTTTCAACCCGGTTCATCACCTCCAACGACTCATCCATTTTGGCTTTGATGTCTTTTGACTTGGACTTGATAAACTCTAGCTTATTCACCAGATCATCGTTCTCCAAGATACTGTCTTTGGTGTCATTCAAAGAGCCCAAAAGATCCTCCTCCAGACGGTACAATGCCTCCTTGTATTCTCCATTGACCTTGGATAGCTCAGCTCGCTGAGCATCCAACTCCGGCTTCTCACTTCTCATGGAAATGTTCAAAGCCTGGTTGATCAAGGAGCTTGTCGTGAATGTGTAGTTCAAAATGTTCATCTTGCTTGAAATGAACGATGAGACCCTCACTGAAGGATCTCTGGTGTGCACAAAGAGTCGGAAGTTTGCAGAAATGTCAATTTCCCGTGTTCCCAGCTTCACCAACTGCCTTCCACCTGAAGTTTCTATATCATGACCAATGATCCTGTTAATTATCGGATCAAAGTACTCTGCATCTTTGATCAAGATCGAGCCTCCAAAACGAACACAATTCTCTAGCTGTCTCAAAAAACCTTTATCCAAGAAACTAGTCACAACAAGCTCCTGTGGAAGGGTATTTTGCCTCAAGAAATCAATCATCAATCCTGAAGGATCAATCATATAGGAGTATCTTCCTGTTGAATTCAGCAAAATCGTGGTGTTTTCGACAAAAAGATCGTCTTCAGGAAGACCACTCTCTTTCCAAGTCAGTTCCTGGCCCTGTTTCAACAAAGAACTTTTGAAATTAAACGTCTTCGTGAACATAATTCCAGAGGAACCAAGCTTGTTCTCCCACATCTTCAATAGTTGAGCCCTCGTTCTCTGATCAAAAGGACCAGCAAAACACATGTAAGCAGCCGTTAGAATCGTGTCTCCGATCAAGCATTCACGCTGGTCTTTGAACACTCCGACGCTGCTTTGCCAACGGGATCTTTCTTCCGTCAAACTCTCCAGCAAAAGTGTGCTTCTCGACACCTTTTTCTCGACATCTTCCATTTCGCTCTTGATTTTCTCCCTCTGTCTGATGGTCTCACTATACTGCTCCTTGTAGGATTCGATGCTCTCTTGCAAGTCGGAAATCATTCCATCGATTGCAATCAGCTTTGCTTTCGTGTCCACAAGCGACTCTTCCAGCATCATCACCTCATTCCGCAATGGCTGAATCTTCTCGACCACGCTTGCATATCGCAACTGGGCTTCCACCCATAGTAATAACGGTCCACAAGCTTTACTGGCACGGTTGACTGATTCGTAATTGTAGTTTGAGCGTGACAGGTACTCTTTTTCCATGAAATCAAAGATTTCCTTCGTGAGATGAATCTCGCTGTTATAGTTGACAATGTTCGCAATGAAGTCGTCCCGACGAATAATCAGCTGAACATCCTTCCAAGTATCAACATCATAGCCCAACAAAATACAGACAGATTCCAAGGTAATTTTGACTGCCTCGGGAGGGTTGTGCATCGATCTGAGTTCCGTTAGATGTTGTTTCTTGATATTTTTGACTCCTCTTTGAGCCTCAAGAATCAGAGGCTCCACTTGACGAAGGTCTTCCAAAACAATATTCCGTCTGTCATTGATCAGTTTTTCCTGACTTTCGAAGCTGTTGTGAATCTCCATCGAAGCCTCCTGCTTCCTCTCCGCTTCATTTTGGTCAGTGATCATCTTATCAAGCATCAGACGTGCTTCTTTGTCCTTTGCGTCCAGCTGAGTCTTCTTAACAGATAAGCTTTCTTTGAGTTCTCTGACTTCTAAAACAGTCTCCCTGAGCCGATCCAGACCAACGTTGATGTGGGATTGATAATCCCGCAACTCCACTTCTTTTTTGAGGAAAAAGTCAATGAAACTTTGCACAAACGCAAGGAAGTTGCTTGGAGTGAAAGCTGCGGCATCGGGAGCAAACATACTCATTTGATGATAAATAGAGACGAATGAATCACAAACAGCATCCCTGTAGTTTCGTATCTCACAAGGAATTGTCTTCACTAGCGTACTCGGAACCACGTACTCCGATTTGTCAATTGGAAGTGTCCGTAACAATCCATTCGAAACAGCCATCAACGATTCTGCAGACCAGTCGCCCATCCAGTTGACAACACATCTGTTGAACAATGCCGGAGAGGAAATAATTTGAGGAGCGTTCGGCAAGTATGGATCATTGATGGTGAAAATGACATGGAAATTCTTGGACACCTGTTCTGTAAACCACTGATATAGCTCTTCGTCGGTGTCAAGATAAAGACCTTGCTCTTGTGAGTGTTGGGAGCACGAATTCATCAATGCAACATACTCATCTCCTTCAAATAGTCCAGGTATTTCTGCATTGGCCAACAGTGTGTTCATCCGCTCAAGGAATGCAGTGTCCAGAATTGTCGACTCATCGATGATGAAACAGAGCTTCTCACCCTCCACACCAGATCTTCGCAAGAGGTCTTTCAAAGTCGAATCAAAGTCTTTCAAGGAGTAGTTTCTAGAAACGTTCAACTGGAACACCTTCAATCCGTTGATCCAGGAAACAAACTTGCTCAATGTGGACTTTCCACTTCCGCTTGCGCCTATCAAAATTAAATGGCCCTGTGGGTTCTTGAGAACTCGATCAATTCTTAAGACATGGTCAAGCAAGTCGGGATAAAGAATCAGCGAAACGTTGGTTTCTTCCTCACTGAAAACCTTCAGTTTTTGGTCCAAAAAGGCACTTAACTCCTTCTCACTCACCGGAGCGTAGTCATAAGAAAGCCAATTGGAGTATAATATTGGCCGTTTGAGTGCGGTATCAAGATCTGTATGCGGGAAGTTCTCAGAAGCAGTCGAAGATATCAAGTTGAAAGTCCATTCTCTTTCGGATGATTCAGCCAATCTGTCCGAGAACAAGCGCAACGCCTCGTGAGCCCATAATCTAATCATTCCCTCGACGTTCAGCTCGAGTAGCGGTTTCATTGCCTCGAACATACCACGGACCCATCTGGTCAGTTCTCGAGGGGAATAGACATAGTGCGTTCTTTCCCCTTGGGAGAATCTGCTTTTCGAAGCTTCGTAGACTTCGATCATAGAGTTCGTTAAAGCATCTGTATATCCACGCAATCCCGGGACACACTTCAAAAGAGCGCTATTGAACGTGGAGTAGATCTGGTGCAAAGATTGAAGTCCAGGATAATCAATCATTAACACCGAGCAATGGCGTAGGAACCTATCACTTATTGGATTTCTTCCAGCATCAGTAGGAGGGTTACAAGCTCCAACAAATTGAATGTTTGATAAAGAGACCCAAGTTCTGTCCTTCTTTCTCCAAAAGCCTCCTTGCTCCACCAACTGTCTCAACAGGGAGATGGTCGTTTGCGAGCCGTACTTGTCCAGGGCAGGAAGATTGATTTCATCACAGAAAACCACCAGCCATCTTCCGGCAACGCTGGGTGTGAGAACAGTTCCCGTCGGACCTGTTTTATAGATGCAATGTTGTTCCAAAGTCTTCATAAGCAGCTCAGGAGTCGTTTCCTTCGAGAAGTTCATACCAACGAAATGGAATTTGGACGACTTTCGCAAAGAAGCCATCAACGTCATTGTCTTTCCCGACCCTGGTGGTCCGCAAAGTATGACATTTTGATGCTTGTTTAGCAGAGAAAAAATTAGCTCTTCGTGAACAACCGTATCGATTGTCGGAATGACGACGTCTGGCTGTGTGATGATGTGAGGCTCGATCGAGCTTTCAGGAACCTTGGTGTTGCAATCAATCCAACTGAAGTCTGTGGGAGAGACGTCAGCGTAGAATAAAGAACCAGTGAAGCTACCGACAAATTCTGAGAGCCTTTCATGACTTTTCATCTCAGAGGAGAAAAGACCACGCTCTTTGGCAGAACAGTCTCCAGCCAGTGCCCAAGAAATGCTTGTCAAAATACTTCTTCCGACAAAAAGACTAAAGTCGTCTGTGGCTGTGGCAGAGTTCAAAGATATGGATTGTATCAATGAGGTGAATTTTTCAAATAGTAACGTGAAGAGCGTTTGGAGAGAGGATGACCCTTTGCCCATAATGTGCGAGTATTTGTCTGCAATCTGCCAAATATCTCTGACCAAAGTAAAAGGTAGCAATTTGTTAATCAGTTCTTTGAATTTTGTTTTCAGATCGTGAGTGGTGGATCCAATTCCAACAAGGGCCTTGTCTAGAATGTCTTCGTTTGGCAGCTTGCGAGACTCAAACTCATAAAGCATGTTGTTGTACAGATTTTCCAGGTCGATCAGCGAGTCCGAAAACCAGACAACACCACATCTGCTGATTGTGGCTGGTGTAGCGAAAGCTAGACTTTCAACTTCAAATCCGATTTTCACGGAGTCGGGAAGAGAGATACGTTCACCGCTTGGAAGTGTCAGCAGTTTGTTGTCATCCAGAACACTGTTGAGATTCTCAACCCAGTCTGGATCCACATCACCGTCAAAAATGATCCATATTTTCTTGGTCCTTTCTCCTCTCAAATTATCCTCCACTTTTCTCAGTATAGATGTGAAAACCCCGTCAGACCATTCCCTGGTAGCATAGTCAAGAGAACCGTACAGTGTCTCTTTTCCCAATACTTTAGGATCAATCCGGTAACAGACATTCTCAATCCCAGTGTAACGATGAAGCATTTTCAATAGACAATCAAACATGGTGGTTTTTCCACATCCGGCTTTTCCAACCAACATGAAACCATGATGCGATTGTTGAATCTCATAGAGTTGAAGAACCTTCTTCAGCCATCGGTCACTGGGAGTCAGTCCCATTTCAATGGCTGCTTGCTTCAGATGCTCGATCATCTCCTCAGAGTATCCCGTCATTGCACATTCAGTTTCGAAGACTTTGATTCCAGTCTCAAATATAGTCTCGTCTTCAGGTAACAGTTTCGGTAACGTAACATTGTTGAGACTCCGAACCATGATGTTCAATTCTAAGTCCATCAAGTTGACACCCTCCACCGATCTGAATCCCCGCCTGATAGTACCACATTTGGTCAATGTTGCCTTTAGTGCACGTAACCCAAAGTCGTAGTGTGATTGGTTTGAGCATTCGGACTTGAGTTGATGAAAGAACGTGACAACCTTTTCTGCGATGTTTCTCGCATAGACGAAACCCTGAGAAATCAAGATCACTTCTGCAATGATCCTCGTATCTGGACTGATAACCGCAAAACTTCTGTATTTGCTTTTGAGGTTATCTGGCAGCAGAGATCTTCCGGCATATCCTGGGTTGCTGGTAATGAAGATTCCCGATTTTGGATCGACCTGGATGTTCTTTCCAAGAATTTCGACCTCAAGTTCATTTGCGGACATCAGGGCATTCTCAATCTTCTCAATTTGTGTGGAAATAGCTGACAACATTTTCTGGTCAAGTCTGTTGAATTCATCAAAACAACACCAGGTTCCAACTCGGCAGATTCCTACCAGGATTCTGCTAACCGAATGAAGATCAAAACTCTCGTCACAGCAGAACACCAGCACCATCATACCCAGATTTTGTCCCAATGCTTTCACAGACTCGGTCTTACCCGTACCTGCTGGACCAACCAGGGACCCACCTAATTTCTGATTCAATGCTTCTGTCATTGCCAGGAAACAAGAATCAACCAGTGGAGTGTAGACAAGTCTAGCAGGAGCACCAAGGTATTCAAACCCGTAGACATAGGACCAATTCCCTTGTCGAATCTTGACTCTTTTGAGAAGATCCAGTTCCATTTCATCGTAATAGTATCGTTGTTGTGACTTCCAGGAGAACGATTTCAACGTGACAGTTCCAGAAAGACTTAAATATTCAAAAACGTCCCTTTGGTGGACTATCTCAATAATCAAGTTCTCCAGTTTTCTGCGCTCCAGGAAGTCAAGATCTCCCAGGATGACGTCAGCTAAGATCGTCAGAAGATGGCTGTAAGACTCTTTCTCTCCAGCAAAACCTTTGTTCTCCTTGATTGCCCTCTCTGTCAGCGAAGTCCAGAAAATCTGAGCCGTTAAAATCAAAACCTGATTAGGATAAGCATTGACCCACCGCAATAGTTCCTCTTTCCATGTGTTGTCCCTCCACATTGCTCTCAAGCTTTCCAAGCACGACGAAAGCAATTTTGACAGCGAAAGCTTGGTCTCAATTTCCAGGGCGCTCATCCATTCAATCAAAGCAGGATGTTTGATAGTAGAGACTGGGGAAGATAGTCTAAGAATTTCTCCTTCAGGGGAAATTATCTCAGTGATAGTGGAAGAGTCAGAGTCGAACTTTGTGCCAGAAATACCTGCAAACATCTTTTGTAAGTAGTTTGAGACTAAGGCCACATTGTTGGAGTTTCCCACGATCTCAAGAAGGTCTTCATTCCCAAGAAAATAGAATCTAGGCCACAGCTCTCTCTGTTTCTCAAGGTACCCCATGAGCGACCGCTTAATTTTGTCAAGAGTGTCCAAGAGCTTTTTCAGCGTGTAATCAACTTGGTCAATTGAAGCAACCTCAATAACTAGCATGGATTTGTATAGCTTTGTTAAAAGAACGTTGAACTCGGAGCATACGTTTTTAAATCGATTCGACTCCAATGGTAACAGCTTCTTGATGTCTTCATTCCTCTCGAAGACTCCGTAGAGATATATCCACTGTCGCTGGACCTCAATCCATAAATCAAGAACAGAGTTGACGTTACAGAGTTTTTCTTCCAAAGTCCTGGCTCTTTTTTCGAACGCTTCGTAATAAGGAGACAACCTCATCGAAGATAACGATCCCAAATCGTCAGTGATCGTTTGGAAGAGAGAATCCCAACCTTTGATCAGTCTGTGATTCTCATCAAACTGAAAGAGTTCAAATTGAGTTTCCACCCATGTTTTCTCGATCGCCTTGAGAGACAATTCAAGATTTTTCTCACCTTGAGCGGTCTGGATCATCGACTTGATGTGCTTTTCGTTCGCAAGCAGATCCAGATCCAAAACTTGACCCAATGTGTGGTCTCCAACATTTGCAGCTAAAGCAAGATCTTTGAAAAGCATGGACCAGTGTCGATCACTGATCGCATCCGAACTCAGTCCACCTAGTAAAGGTATCACTTTGATGTAGTTTTTCAGTGTATCTTGCATTTCTTCAAAAGCAGAATACTGACGCACACTGGCAGGGAGGGATCTCGAGTGCGCCAGCAGTGATTCCAAAGACTTTCTCACTGACAAAACGGACACATCATGCCACTTTTGTGCTCGGAGCTCTGTTAAAGCGATTGAAAGATCACCTATTGATGTCCAGACCGATTTCAGCTGTGACACTTCTTCCAGCAGTTCGCTCAGCGTGTCATCGCCCATGATTGGGACATTAAGTGACTTACCTGCTTCAATAATGTTTTTGAAGTCCGTATCAAGCTTGACAAACACATTTTCGAAGCCCAGAAGCTTTTTCATCGCATAGTCGGCGGTGATCTTTCTTCCCAGTGGTCTCTCCTCAATCCACTTCTTTTTGGTTGATCTGATCGACTCATTTAACGAGGAAAGCTCACTGTTTATTTGAGAGATCAAAACTTCCGTGTGTGAGGCAATAAGACTTGACTTGCTATGGAGAATTCCAATCAGAGATGTATAGTCTGCCGAGACTTGGTCGAAGTGAAGCCAATCTTGGTCGAACCTAAATCTCGAATGAATTAAAACTTGGTTGCATGATTCAAAAAGATTTATGATCTGGCCCCAGTTTTCCGTTTCCTGTTTCACTTTTTGTACCACATTGACTGACAGAACCGAAGACCTCACTGATGAAAAATCGACTGGTAAAGAATCCAGTTGCACCTTATTCTCCTTCATCTTTTTATGGAAGTCTTTCATCCGAGTAGCGAATAGTTTCGAAAATAAGACAGTCATCTGTTTTTGCCATGTATCGTAATGAGAACCGATTCTCCATTGCGCTTGTTCGTAATCTATCGTCAGCGGCCCTATTTTTGTGAAGGTATCGACGGTATCGAAAACGTTCCTGAGACTGCGCATCTCGAGCAAGGCGTCTCTCCATTTCACCAGATCATCTCCGAAAGCTTTCTGGATATCTTCAACATCAAGATTCCAGAGAGATTGAAGGTAGAGCCAGTCTTTCACAAATTTTTCAGCCGAATCGAAAGTGGTCCTCATCATGTTGAAACACTCTTTGTAGGAGTGTATAGAAGAGCTGATTATTGAGTGAAAAGTTGCTGCCGGCTGTGGTTGAATGTCCTTGGCCTTGACATCAAAAGACTTGGAGTTCAGGCTTACTTGATTGCAGACTGCAGAGACACATTCGTTCAAACAACTAACGTAGTGTTCCTTTGAAATCTCTAATGGAGGGGAAACGTTCACTTTGAAGTTCTTTACTGTGATTTTGTGGGTTCTTTGGACATCGAAAGAAGAGCCATGATCCATTTCACTGAACACACTTGTCCAGTTTGCCAGCTCTTGCTCACATCTAGCAACAAGAAGATCTCTGATTGTGAAGTTTGTGGCTCTCACGAACTCCTCAACATTGCTGAATCCCTCTATGATCAGCTCATCAACCAGCTTCTGCGTTTCTGAGATATACTTTTCAAAGTTTTGTTGTGAGTAGGCGCAATTGTTAATGTTTTCCAAGTTTGTAAGCAATCTCAGTCTGGTTCTATCAAGAATCTCCTGTTTGCGCACAAGGTCAATGACTTTGGTTTCAATGTTGGCAGTGATTTGCAATAACTGAACCTCCTCCAAATCGTTCAACTTCAGCTCCAGGAGGTCTTTTGCATTGGCCAGAGAGCTCCAATTAGAACCTAGCAACTTTCCAATCAGCTCGAATATATCTGTTATTGACGGAACAAGTAAAGTTTTGAGATCTCCGAGATTGTCGATATTTGTCAAAACCATCTCAAGACTGGAAACAGACTCGGATAAGCAGGTGGCATATGGGAAAACTGCCTCGATTGTTTGGGAGTACGAAAGAACAGCTCTTGGAATGTCGAAATCAAAAATCTCCAAATTCTTTATCTCCCTGAACAGACAAACAGAAGACTGATCCAAGTTGACGACTAACTTGAGGTCGTTTTTTGAAGAAGATTTATCAACCTTAAGAATTCTGTGATTTGTAATTGGATCCTCAAGATCCCTTTTCATGTCAGAAAGCCATTCAGAAATGCATTTATCGACATCCAGCTTTTCTCTGATTGTGGATATCTCACTTTCAATTTTCCTTCCTTCTGGATATTTGGACCAGTCTTTTGTGAGAATCAGCTCTAACCTTGAGACCAAAAAATCCAGCTTGTATTTGGCTTGATTGATCCAAACTATCGTACTGGTGAACGTTGGAATATCCCTTAACTGGAATAGGTTTTTTGTCTCAGACTGTATCGTGAACTGATCTCGAAGAGCAGACAGTTCCTGTTGCACGACTGTCAATAGTTGTTCTTGATGTTCCAAAACGGCATTTCTGATGTTCGCTCTAGTCAGAAGAAACTCGAACTGCTCAAAGGTTGTAAACATGTCGTTTGAAGTATTGACATTTCCAAGAACAGCACGCAATAAACCGATAATTTTGTCCTCGATGTCTCTCAGGCGTTTGGAATGTGTCTTTTCAGCCAAACTCCAAGATCTTCTACCATCTGCACTCAAATCGAATGGGTCGGCATCTTTAATGGAATTATATGCGTCGCTCAAACTTTTGTCTAGGGCTAGTTCTTGGATATCAATAGTCTTCGAGAGTCTTGAAACGATCGTATGCAAGTCATTGAACTCACGTCTGATATCCTTAAGGTGAGACAATGTGATCTGAAGCTCATCAGAACAAGTTATTTTGATTGCCACAAATTTCTCTGATCGTTTTCTCAAGAGCTCTCTAGCAATCGCTGTGAAGTCTTTGATGTGATCATCAATTGATTCAAAAATTTTGTCAACCTGGCATGTTATTTCCATAAACTGATCGTAACTAACATTCATTAGGGACAGACCCTCGACCACATCGGCTATTTTTTGGTTGATATCGGCCAAAATTGTTTCAACGAGCTCGATGGACCTATCGATAGGATACATTGTGACTCTTATTTTCTTGAGATGATCAAATATCATGTTGATGGCCTCTGCAACCTTAGTCAGATCTTGGGAAGCAAGCAGATCATCGATCCGCAAGTCTTTTAGAAGTTGGTTGTATTTGATAGCAGTGTTCAAAGATTCCTTGATTCCCGTATCTGATAAAATCGAAAGTGTTGCATGAAACCGCTTTGCTGATCTGAGGACGTCTATGGTGACCTTTACAACAGAACTTTCCAATTGCTCTTGGATCGACATAAGAGCCGCTTCTTTCGAACTCCAGAAGTGTATCTCTTCAAATGTGTTGCCATCCGAAGGATTATGGGTTAGTCTTGTCACGTTTTGAACCTGTTTCACCCAATCGTTGACTATAGCTTGAAGACTGTTCAAAAACCCTGGCTCCGTCTCCAGCTGCTCTGTAAATGACTCGATCGAAATGTTCGCGATATTGTGCTGGTTGTTCTCACAAAACTCTCTAATTTTTGGATGTGCTGATAGCGAGAGGTTTGGAATCCGGATGGTCTGTTGTAAATGCTGGAAAGAAAGAACAAGTTCACTGATTTTTTTCTGTGTAAGCACAATGGACTGTGAGGCAGGTTGTCCTTGTGTGAGAACTGTAAAAAAGGGGGAAATCCCCAAACTGAGCAAAATCTTCAGGTTCTCAAAACTGTCGTTTGTTGAGTTGTAGCTGATCGGGAGATTGACCACCAAAATCTGTTCTGATAACGGAACTTCAGCTCTGAGTTCTCCGCGACCTTTGATCAACATCACAATGGAACTTTGAGAATCAAAAGCTCTGGAAGCAAAGTCTTGCAGCCGGTCATAGACATGAAGCGTTTTGCCATCTGTCGATGTGGGTTAGTAATGTTCCAGGGCCAATTTTTTTGAGGTAACTTACTCTCTTCAGTTGCTTGTTTGACAATAAAGATCGATTCTTCATGAGTACTGCTGACAAACTCTGAGAGTCGTGATTTGCTCTCGTAAGAGGTATCTGAAGATTCTGTGCTAAACAGGGCTTTTGAAAGACCTGAAAGGTAAATCGATAGCTGATCCGCAGACAAGAAAGACTCCTTGTCAGCATCCAGTGATTGCATATTCAGTTCACGGCTCCAAATGGCCTTCACGGATGTCTTGGTATCAATTGGCAACGTCTTTGGTCCAGTTTACACGGAGGATACACAAATCACGCTCAAATCATATTTGTAAATAAACAAACCCTATTTTTTCAGTAATAGTTGATCGCGAAAAATGCACGTCAAGACTATTTCACCAGCCACCAACATAAGAACGCGACCGGTGGCTGGTGCCTCGACAAATTCTGGGATTATCGACTACGCGACTACACTCTTTTTTTTTTTAACTAGAATTCAAAACGGTATAAAGAATATGTATCTTTTTCTTTTCCCCTCTCCTTAAACTGCCCGAAAGCTATTAAACGGGAAACAAAGCAGAAAAAGAAGTTTGAAAGATGAATATCAAGTTTAGACGTCTTGACGCTTTCAACAGAGGAAAAAATGATCAGAGATATCTCAAAGAAAAACAAAAAAAAAGAGATTATCCCAAATTGTCCAAACAAAAAAAATTAGTTATTAGGGAGTTTATGTCTCTCACAACAAAGCACGAACCGAAAAGAGTAAACAAGTAGTATCAATAAATGGAGAGTGACCTCTATATTAGTCCATTACTGACTCTAACTTGACTTTTCGTGTTGAGTCGAAACTCTGTTCATGGCAACCATGAAGTCCTCAAGAGTTCTTTGAGGTGGTTGTTCCTTCAATGGCTTACCGTTCATGAATCTGTCGAACTTCTCAGACTCGGACATCATGACGTAGGCACCACCAAGAACACAGAAGACACCGAAAGACCAGATCCAGACTCTGACAACGGTAACGATGTCGTTCCAGTTCTGGGACCACCAACCGAACAAGGTGAACATAGTGGCGATGACATCGACGATCAAAACAGCACCAGACAATTGCCAAGATGGAGCAGAGGACCAGAATGGACCGGAAGCTCTGGTAACGAAAATCAACCAGTTCTCAGTCAAGGAGATTTGCAAGAACAAAACACCGTCAATAGAACCGAAGTTTTGGATGATACCACCCTTTGGCAAGAACATGGTAGTCAAAGTGATCCAGGTACCGACAGCAAGGATGACACCCATAACAATGGACATACCCCATAATCTTGGCAAGTTCCACTTGACTGGCTTCTCATCGTAAGGAGCGTTATCGTAAGCAATGGCCAAGGTAGCAACATCAGCGAAAATAGCAATGAAGACAATCAAGTCAATGTTCAAAGACTCGTTCAAGATAGCAATCCACAAACCAAGGAAGATCTCCAAGTGCAAGGAAAGAGCAATACGGTAAACAACGTATGCGTACATTCTGTGGAAAATTTGTCTGGAAGTCTTCAAAGCATCAATGATGGCAGAAAGACCTGGAGCCAAGAAAACAATATCAGCAGCGGATCTGGCAGAGTCAGAAGCACCCTCGACGGCAATACCAGTATCAGCCTTCTTAAGAGATGGGGCGTCGTTAACACCATCACCAGTCATGGCAACCAAGTAACCTCTCTTTTGCAGAATCTCAACAACATTGTACTTGTGTTGTGGGAAAACTTCAGCGAAACCATCAGCATTCTCAACGAAATCGAACAACTCGGAACCGGACATGTCTCCTCCACCAGACAGACCCAATCTGTCGGCATCGAAGATGTTAGTACCCAAACCCAATTGTCTACATGTCTCCTTAGCGATACCGACGGCATCACCAGTTAACATCTTGACTCTCAGACCCAATTCCTTAGCTTCGTTAACAGTCTTGGCAGTGTCATCTCTAGGTGGGTCCATACATGGCATGATACCCAAGATTTCCCAGTGACCTTCACCTCTCTTTCTAGCAACACCCAAAGATCTGAAACCTCTGGAAGCGAATTCAGCAACCTTGTTCTCGTAGTTCTCCAAAACATCCTCTGGAATTGGGTGGTCTTCTTGGACAGTCTTCAAAACGAACAATGGAGCACCCTTAACACAGATAATTCTCTCTCCCTCTGGGGATTCAACGTAAGCAGTAACCTTCTTGGAAACAGGATCGAAAGGTTGGAACTCCAACATCTTGTACTTGGTCAAAGCAGCTCTAGCTCTTGGGTAGTTAATCAAAGACTTCAAGAAAGCCTTGTCAATAGCATCCAAACCCTTCTTCTTTCTAGAAGCAGCCAAACAAGCAGTCAACATCAAGTCATCAGCCTCAACACCCTCGACGGTGTATGGCTCGTGCAAAGACAACTTGTTCTTGGTCAAAGTACCGGTCTTGTCGGAACACAAGATCTCGACACCAGCAAGAGACTCAATAGCAGACAACTTTTGAACAATAGCTTGCTTCTTAGCCAAGTAAGCAGCACCGACAGCCATGGTGGTGGTGACGACAGCTGGCAAACCGACTGGGACACCAACAATGGTGATAGCAAGAGTGTATCTCAAGATTCTAACGATCTTGTTGGTTCTGTAGAAAGAAGCAGTCCAAACAAGCAGCAAGGTCAAGATAACCAAGACCAACAGAGTAGTACCAATACCGTTCAAGACCTCGGTAAAGTGACCTTGACCACCAGAAGCCTTGTTAACAAGAGCAGCAGCTCTACCAACGAAGGTAGAGTCACCAGTAGCAGTAACAATCATCAAAGCCTCACCTCTCTTAACAGTAGAGGAAGAGAAAGTAGCATCACCACTTCTCTTGTCGACAGCCAGAGACTCACCGGTAAGAGCGGATTGATCGACTTGCAAGAAACACTCGTCAGAAACCAATCTACCATCAGCTGGGATGACAACACCGTCCTCCAAGTGCAAGATGTCACCTGGAACGACCTCAGCAGCACCAACTTCAACAGGGTGACCGTCTCTGATAACGGTAGCAGAGTTAGCCAAGGTCTTCTTCAATTCCTCGACAATAGAACCGGCTTGGAACTCTTGGATGAAACCAACACAAGCGTTCAACATCAACAGACCACAAATAACACCGAAATCGACCCAGTCCTCAAGACCAGCAGCCAAAATAGCAGCAGCCTCCATGACGAACTGAATAGGACCAATGAAGAACATACAGAACTTCAAGACCAAGTTCTCCTTCTCCTCGGCCATCTGGTTCAAACCGTACTTCTTTCTTCTCTTGGCAACTTCGTCAGAAGTAAGACCAACCTTAGGGTCGGTTCTCAAGAGTTCATCAGGAACAACCTTGAAAGAAGCAGCATCGGCTTCATCCTCGGCATCCTCATCCTCGGCATCACCACCGTGATTGGATTGCAACTCCATCACAAGTTGGTCAATGTCCTCATCTTCATCTTCATCTCCTGCGAGAGGAGCCTTCTCGTTTGTTGGCTCGGTGGCAGACATTTCCGAATACTACCTAATCTGGTTCCAACTAATTAAAAAGCGGAGCAAAGCACAGTGACGAAGCAAGGCAATTTGACTCAGCAATTGAACTAATTGAAAATTCAATATAAGATAATATATGAATCTTCTGTAAAACACAAGAAAAAGCTGAAAGTAAAGAAGAGAAAATAACAAACTTCAAAATAAACGGACACTATACCACTTAAAAACATGAGAGGATTTCTTCAATTTTCAGGAATTTATGCTTCCAGCAGCTCGACGTCCAAATTCAGTAAACAACAAAAACAACCAAAACAGACAATTGCCAAAAAAGAAACAAAAACAAGGAATAACCGGAAACAAAAGGGAGTTTCCTTCAGGCCAGCCAGGTGGTTATGCAGCAAGTTCTTTTGTTATCAGGTTGTTTCTTATTGTCCGCCCTAGGGAATTCTTTCACGGATTGGGCGGACGAGTTGGATTTTCGCTGGAGGAAAGAATACCGGAAACAGAGCGGGAGTGATTTTTTTTCTTTTCTGGTGACGGAATACCCGGAATTGAAAACCTCGCGCTGCTACCGTGCACACCGGCCAGACAAACAACATCGATTCTATTGATGTGGGTGGGTGGAGGTGCTGCATGGGTTGGGAACAACAACAATAGTCACAATTCGTTTGGCACGCAGCAGCACTTTACGTACCGGAAACGGTACCCTCGCACTTAGGCCGTGCCGAGGATACCGTGCTCGGTCCCAGTACTGCCGTTCGCCCAACGAGCGAGTGGATCGGAAAAAGCTGGAGATAACTCGCACTTGTTGCCAAAGTGGGATAAAATGTCCAATGAGATGGCGATGCGCGCTGAGGACGGCTTATTCGGCGTCCTCTCATAGGGGGCCTCACACTATGGAAGCGACTACCGAACGGCGGGCGTTAGCACCTCGAGGTCGGGATAGAAAATGTTACGGGATTAAAACAAGTCTACGGCAGTAAAAATAGCGCAAAGCCAGCTATGGCGAAAACCACCGAATGGATCCCAATTGGTGTTAAACAGTCTACACGAGCCCCTAGACAGGCTGAATCAAGGGAGTGGCTGCGTCTTGAGCCAGCCGTTTGAGATGGAAAATTAGTGAGCCCTGTCTGTATCTAGAAGTGGCCTCCTCCAGTAAGCACCTAGTTTCTGGCTGCTGCTGCTGCTGCTCTGCTTGGCTAAATCCCACTTCTGTGGTGAGTCCACACGTTTCTTGTTGTTGTTTCCAACCACTGGAAGTAAATTATCCCGCAAAACATCGCACTCCTGACACCGAGTTTCCGGCTTGATTACGTCGGTGATGGACAAATAGGCTGTCGCGTAATCGAAATCTGTTCCTCCAACAGCTATGCACGAATGCCACTGGCGCCGAGCATTGTTCTGGCTCTTTGTTGCGCTTTCGCTGGTAAGGGGAAACTGCTGTTCGATAAGCACAGTCCGCGAGGTTTATCTGGCTCTCTTACTGGGCCGGCTGAATAAGTAAGTGACAACGAAGGTATTATTCACTCAACCACGGGCCGGCTGAAAGTCTTGTAACTGCGAGCATGGCTGTACCCGAGGACGCTGGATCCTGGATCTACCCTGTGACGTCAATTCCGTAGCTTCCAAGGTTCCACATGATTCTTCAAACTACAGACTCCGGCCGATGCCGCCAACGCAAAAGAAAAATATGACATCACCCGCACTCCGGTTTTCCCCAGCGATTACCTACCTATTCATACGCAAGCCAAGAAAATCGCTCGAAGGCCGTTTTTATCTGTCTCGAGAACCAACCACGTAGATCTCCCGACCGGATTCGGGCCAGCCTCCAGCCTAGCTCGTCAGCCAGCCAGCCCTCTCAGCCGGTCCCGTTACTCCAGCCGGGTGGCTAAATTCGCTCCGTCCCTGTCTGTGCAAGACGCACAATATTTTTTCATGCCATGCAACTTTTTTTTCCATCCAACCCCGTCGTCGGTTTGATAATAATCTGGTTGAGCGAATTTTACAGCAGCTCGCTCCTGCTCGCTCTATTTCGCACTCTCGTCCGTCCGACTATTGTTACTTTTTCCACAAGCACCGCATTCCCCGTCCAGTTTCGCGCTTTTTTCTTCCATTCTCGCCCGGACTACCACCCCCCCTCGGCTAGGCATTTTACCCCTCACGCCTGGTTAGGAATCTATTGTTTCCAAATCTTGTTTTAGTCGGAAACCTTTTTTGCGTCTGCTATGCCGGTCTGTTTTTTTTTTCGGCACACTCTGCCGACGCTTTAGGAAAAACCTCTCGCCCGATTCGGAACCTCGTTGCAGTCGATCGCCCGCCTGCGTCCTTCGCACCCTCGGTATAATCTCGGGATCTGTTATTATTGATCCAGAGATCTGGATCGAGAATTTGTCGCAAGACCATAGAACGGACGTGGTGGTTGTGGTTATGATCGCCTTGGCTTGGCAATTCCTATTTTGTTTTACTTTGATCAACAAAGTATCTACTTCACTAAGCCTTACCTAGCTACTCAATGCATTACCCAAATCCAAAACCCGTCTTCAGAATACCAGGGCCATGCGATTCAAAAACCGAGATGTTAATCGGGACAATTCAACCATCCTTTTTGTGTCACTTGGCCAAAATTGATCAGATCGCTCTATCCCGCCCGTCCCAGATTTACTCGCTCTCATCCTCCGTCACTTCAACGACGCCGCGTCGAACTCTCCAACCCATTCTCCGGCTCCCAGGCCAGTCCATCGCATCTTCGTAGACCTCCTCTTCTTCTTCCGCCGCCGCGTCTTCATCTGAAGAAACAATCAAAGCAGGTCGACGTCTCCGGGTGAAAATCTCTTCCATTTCCCTGTCAACTGTGTCATCTCCCTCAAACTCGTCATCGTCCTCGTCGTCGTGGTCAATGTCCTCGTCTTCGTCGTCGTCAACTCGCATATGTCCACTGCCCCGTGTGCTCGACCCCGGAACGTCTCGAGACAAAATCACCGGATCATCGTCTGAATCCAGGTCATCCACTCCCATAGAATCCGACCTTGAGCTGCAAGCGTCGTTCGAGTTCCTCCTGGAGCGTGATCTGCCCAAGAGACGGTTTCTGAAATCGTCAATACTGTCCAGATCCACAGAGTCGGAATCGTCCGATCTCTCCTCCAAAATCTCGTGCAACGTCCGATGGTCAACAAAGCTGTCGTCATCCTCTTCTTCCTCTTCTTCCTCCCGTTCCTCCTCGTCGTCATCCTCATCCTCGTTGTCCGACCGTGTGATCCCGAAATCGTCTCTAGTGCTCGACGAATCGCTGTAGTCCTCACTACCTCTTCCACCGAGCCAACTCAAGCCCCGCGACGTTCGGCGCGTGCTGAGAACAAGACGCCTTCCGCAATTCTCGCACGTCGATCCGTTCACCTCCCAATGACACCGGCTGCAGCGCGCAACCCCGTCGCTAACATCGATCAATGCTTCGCTCGTATCCTTGAAATACTTCTCCCAGATTTCCTCCGTGTGTCTCATAATATACTCGTAGCCTGCTTCTCTCTCCTCCTTGTGTTTGAGAATATCATTCCTGTCCAGCAAGTCTCCGTTGCGTATTGCCGCCTCTAGCATGTTCTGTGCAAGCTGTTTCACCAGCTGATTCAGCACGGGCGGGTGTTTCACATCTTTTCGACAAAGAGGGCACGTCATGTTCACTGCAAGCCACTCGTCCAAACACGGATAGCAGAACGTGTGGCCACACTCGCTCAGTGTGAAGGGGGTAAACAGCAGATCCTGACATATAGTGCACGTGAGCAAGCTGATGCTTTTGTCGGTCACTTCCTTCACCAGATGCGCATCCAGCGACTTCAGTTGCTTCTCCAGCACCTCTGACATCTCCCCAGGGAATCTGTTTGCGGCGGATCAAATATCAAACACGGGACAATTGCCCTCCTTTGTTTGCAGGACTAGATAGATTTCGAAATATTTTTTTCTAGGTTATTGGCACGGGTTTTCTCATGGCAGTCGCGACAACCGTTTTGTCGCGATAATGTTTCACGGAGCAGCAGGTGTCAAACCACAAGTGTCTGAGAAAATGGTGGGAATGGACCGCAAAAAAGACCAACTTCTCCACCACAAACAAGTCCAGAACTCCATCTTGCGTCTCAAAGGTCTAAATTTTTTGACCCTCTTCTCTGTCTAGTTTTTTTCCTGTCCAATATTTAATATCCGATGTCTACAACCAGAATCTAACTCCGTCATCCTGCTTCCACCAACAATCACTTCCGTTTCCTCTCATTCCCCCATAAGTCTATGATAGCCTGCGTAACTGTATTAAATCTACCAAGCAAATGCACGTTCTATATATACAAGTTTCACCTGTCTTTTGTGGCTCCAATCCATCGACCGATCGTGTCCAAATACCGGTCCACGTCGTCCAGAGCCCGGTCACAGCGCTCGTCATATTTCACTCTCAACTCCTCAATTGATCTCTCAAAATATTCCGTAAATTTACGGTAAACTTCCCCCCTGAGCTCGTTTTCCCGGTCGGAATCGTCCAAATCTCTGGCCAGCCGCACACATAGCTTGCTGCGCAATCTGTCGAGATTTTTGAGGAAGTACGGGGTCAAGGGCAGTTCCGAGTCCTTTTTCAGCTGCTCCATCACGGAAATCACCTCTTTAAAGTTCAATTGCCGACCGTAGAACGTCAGAACCGCGTAAATGAACTGCAGAACCTCCGTGTCGTTTCGAGGCTTCTCGACAACCAGTCGCCGCAGCAACAGATATCCCGACTCGAAATCATGACATTTTGCACTCTCCAGAAACAATCTGGTTAGCTCGTCATACGGAAGTCTGTCGAGCGACGACGAAATCGTTTCCTGCAACAAATGAGAGATTCCATGTCGATAGTTTGGATCCAACTTTCTCTTTTTCCAGTAGACTGCGATCTTCAAAACCGGATCCGAAGTATCTAACAATTGTGGATAAGACTCAATGATCTGCATCAGACTCCGGAACTCGTCCAGAGAGTGCGAAACCTTCACTGCAGAAACCATCATGCCCTGTTTCGGCCGGATTCCGCACTTGAGACGCGACTCGATCGCCTCCAATGTGGGGACACTGTCCATCGGCTTCAATCCAGACTTGACCTGGTCAACTATGGTTTTTCTGAAGGTTGAAACTGCGTCTTTTTCGAGCCTCATCACTTTCTGATACTGCATCAGACATGGAACATCCTCTGAAAACTCGACAAACTTCCTCGTAATGGCTGTCTTTTTCGTCGGATACTTTCTCAACAGACACTTCCACAGATCCAAGTAATATCTGCTCTCAAATCGAAGTCCACCTTCGTCGCTCAGTTTCGCCAAAAACCGCACAAAAATGTCCGGTCTTCTGTCCTTGATCAGCCACGAAAGAACCCGATTCACACGCACTTCCAGCTCTTTCTGCGACCGGCTGCTGTTCAAAATCTCCGTCACCCGGTCGAAAATTCCGTGTTTCAAGTGCGCATCTAAAAGATAATTCTCCATCTCTCGCCGGTCGCTCTGTCCGAGTCGCTCATTCCAGCTGGAATACTCTCCCGAGCGATAAAACCCGCGCAGCTCCTCAGAACTCTTGAGAACGCGGTCGTGAGTCTCCGAAAATGCAATCTCAAAATCGTGGTCCTTGCCCGTTCGGCTCAGGTTCGCAATAAACCAATCAAACTGCTCTTTTGTTCCCTGATCGCGCAGCAGCTTGTAAAGAAATCCGTCGGTGTGCGGGGCCACGTCAAAGCCCTTGGAAACCCATAGCCTGTACGCCATGTAACAAAGCGACGGATTCGACGTCACCATCTGCAAATCCCGCACATAAGAGTCCAGAATGAAACCAGGCAACTTCGTCGCAGACATCACCGACTGATTGAAAATCTGAGTCGCCATGCTAACATTCTCTGACCGAATGTAGACACTCAAGGCCAGCTTGAGAACGTGAGGTTTGGCCTGTTCAACGAGACTCAAATACACCGAGAACACGCGATCAAACGAGTCAAACCGGAAATTCCTGTACTCTAGTTGCAGAATGCGCTCCAAAGTCTTCTCTCCCAGTCCGGTTATGTCATAAGTCTCCGAATACAAACTGAACAGTGCGTAGCAAACCGTAGGCTCGCCGGAAACGTCCTCCAGCAGTCGCTCGAACTCCACGGGAGTCAAAAGCACACCGCCTTCAAACTGTTGCTCGACAACCTCATATATACGCGTGTAATTTCGAGCTGCCACCAGGTCCTTCACCACGGGGATCGAAGGATACTCGTAGTTGCTGTGTTTTTTCGTGAAATTTTGCTGTGTTTCGAAATCAAATGGTCCGTAAAGACCGTCCAGAAGCTTCTCGTACGGTTTGGTGTTCTGGGTAGTGGCAGAAAAAGTCTTGACATGGTCCAAAATGCTGCTTTCGGGCCCAACTTCTGTGTTGACAGCCGAAACCCGCATTTTGTATCGTTGTATCTCTTGATTTGCGGGAGCTTCAGCCTGTTTTTTCTGCGCAGACACCGGAAAAGCAAATGCCGTGTCTATTTGATGCAATAAGTGTTGTTTGTGTTGTTTCAAAAGCCGTGCCGTGGCCTGACCAGCCCGACTGGCCCTGTCCGTGAATGTCTCTAGTCTATCTACATGGTCGTTGTTTTGGCGTGTCAGTGTCTTTTGGTCCTCGTCAGACATCGCAGCTCGACTCACCGCGGTGTCAACAAGCTGGGCGGAGTTTCCTCCGGATCCGGTGTTGTTGAATCCGCGTAATCCAGACACCTTTGCCCATCGTGACCTGGCCACAAAACACTGAAATCGCCCTCGTACCCTTCCGGGTTGGTGCCACATCTTCTATATTGCGTGTGTTCTCAATCCACTGTTGCGGGGCTGTGCCATGTGATGTGTGTGTTGTGCCGTGGAGAAGAAGATCTTTGCACTGATGATCAGATGATATTGGTGCCGGAGCGGTGAAATTGGATCGGTGGTTTTGCTAAAAAACGGCGATCTTTCTCAGCAAAAAAATTTGTGCCGACGTATGAAGTAACCCAAACGATGATTATGAGGCCTCAATAGGTCCAGAACAGCACCAAAATACTCCTTTTGACAGATGAGTTATTGATTTGTTCCCGTTTCCTGTGGTTGAAAAGTTGGTGCACTTGGAAAAATTTTTTTTTTTTTGTGATAAAATATTTACAATTTGAAACTCTTTTATTCGATGATATAAAACACCTTCAGGTTTATTGCTATAAAGTCCGTCAAAATTCCGCCGAAAAACCTACCAAATCTCTACAATTTGCTGCTCAGATTGATGTGAACAGACTTGATCTGGCTGAACGCTGCCATTCCAGCCTCTCCGAGCTCACGTCCAATACCAGACATCTTGTATCCTCCAAAGGGAACACGGAAGTCGGCCGCAAACGTCACGTTCACAAACACCTGACCACTCTGGACCTGGCGCACATAGTTCTGCGACTTGCGGATGTCGTTTGTGAAAACATAAGCGGCAAGACCGTAGATCGAGTCGTTCGAGAACTCGATCGCCTCCTCCTCGGTCTTGAACTTGGACACCGTCACCACAGGACCAAAGATCTCCTCCTGGACAACACGCATCTTCTGGTTGCAGTCGGCCAACACAGTAGGCTCGATATAGTGTCCACCGACAGGCAATCCAGGTGGCACTTTTCCTCCCGTCACGAGTCTGGCGCCCTCATCAATTCCCGATTGAATGTACTCCAAAATCCGTGACTGCTGGATCTGCGAAACCTGCGGACCAACATTGACACCCGGCGTGAATTGGCTTCCTTGAACCATGTTCTCCTCAACATGTTTCTTCAATCTTGCCAAAAACTCATCGTAGATTGTTTCCTGCACGTAAATTCGCGACGAAGCAGTACAAATTTCTCCCTTGTTGAAGAAAATACCAAACGCAGCGTATTTCACCGCTTGTTCAAGGTCGGCGTCGTCGTAAATCACCAGCGGAGACTTACCACCGCATTCTAATGTGCACGCCTTGAGGTTCTCGGCCGCAAGTTTTTGGATCATCTTTCCAACACCAGTGGATCCCGTGAACGAAACCTTATCAATTCCAGGGTGACTGGCGAGTCTCGAACCGCAGACCGATCCCGTTCCGCACGTGACATTGATCACGCCGGCAGGAAGCCCGGCCTCGACGAATAGTTTGCACATATAGAGTGCGGACAACGGAGTGTTTTCTGAGGTTTTGATAATGAGAGTGTTTCCAGCAGCCAGACAAGGAGCAGCTTTCCAAGCGAACGTCGAGACAGGGAAGTTCCACGCAATGATGGCAGCACAGACACCAAATGGTTCGTGGATGGTGTAAGTGAACTTGCTCACCTCCGATTCGATGGTTTTGCCGTCCATGGCTCCAACAGCGAGTCCGGCGTAGTACTTGAACACGTCAGCCGAGTGCAAAACGTCGTAGATGGCGTTGAGATCCTTTGGTTTTCCACTTTCAATGGCCTCAAGATCCGCAATATGGTCGCTGTGTTTGACAATCAGCTCCCCAATCTTGTGCAAGATTTCATACCTCTCCTTGCCGCTTTTTTTAGACCACACATTGGTGAAAGCAGCCCGTGCGACTTCCACGGCTCTGTCCACGTCCTGCTCTGTTGCCAGGTAGACGGGACAAATCTCGTCTCCGGTACCAGGATCGGTCACTGGGATGGTCTGGCCATCTTGTGACTTGACAAACTCGTTGTTGATGAACAAACCCGTTGGTTGTTGGTAGACTTTACCGTTAGGAAGCTTGATTTCGACTTCTGTTGAGGGCATTTCGATAAGATGTGAATAGGATGTGAATAGTATAAGAGCTAGATTGGATGATCAAACTAAACTTTTGCTAGTTAAGTGGTTCTTATATTCTATTTTGATCCCTTGATCCGAGCCTGTCCTTTCCCTCTGAGCGAGCTATTGTCACAATTCGTTCCTTTTATATGCTGCGCAAAAAGAATGCACCTTCCTTATCAAGAAGCGAAAAAATCATTTTGAACCACACGCGCTTGCAGCGCCGCAGATGTGGCGCAGTCGACGCGTCGGGGACAAGACTTACGTCGATCGACGCAAAGGGCAATCAATCACTTCAGAAAACAAAAGATCAGATAAAAAATAATCAGCTAGTTATCGTTTTTGCCCTTCAATATTCCTTTTGACCGACATGTATTCGAGTACACAACGGCCAGCCACACCTCCTCATCCGGAAGCAGATCAAGAGATTGAGACCCTGGAGGGCGGAATTCCGCAGCAACTAGCTGCTGAATTGGAACTTGATGTTGATCAGGACGATTCCAGCATGGAGGAGGATCGCGAGAATGCAAGTATGAAGGTGGACACCTCGTCCGAGTACACTGCATTTTCACCAGCAACGAGCACAGCCACAGAAGTTATAAGCAACAGTTTTCTTGATCTGGAAGCAAGAAGAGCTAACCCGGTGAATCCTTTTGGAGAGAATAGGAATTTGACGTCGTCTGATCCCATCAAAATCAAGTCAAGACCGCCGGACAGGCACACGAGACTCTCAATCTCTCAGCAAAGTCGACTTGTCAACTATATCGACTCGGAACTTCTCCAAATTCAGCGAATGTTTATCAAGTATTTGTCCCTGAGGAACGATGAAGACGACGAAGAAGACTCACAAAACACAGAAGAAAAGACACCGGAGCCTCCTGTTTTGGAACGAATTGACGAAAGAACGATAACCACCTCTCTGGAGGAGATCTCTCAATATACCTTGGTAAAGCTTTTCAGTGCGATTGATCAGGTTGTTTCGCTCTTATGGTACTCCATTTTCCATACAAAGGAGATACCTCAGATATATCACTCCAATCTGCAGTTTGTGGAAAGGAACTCGCTGACAAACAAAGAGATTGAACTTGTTCATGCAGAGCCTGACCAGCTTTTTGGACAAACGAATTATCTGATCAAAATAATGGGAGATCTGGTTGATTATCTCGAAAAGTACCACCTTGAAAGTTTTGCCGACTTGCACAAGGTGCTCGAAACGTTGGGAAACCTGGACAACATTTTGTGCATATTGATTGACCAGTCTTCAGAGGAAGAGGACGAGAAGAGTCGTGCGTGTCTGATCAGTACCACGGAAAAAGTTCGAATTGATTCTGTCATCAACAGAACCAAAATGCTGATGCTTTCCAAGTTTGAAAGGTTCAGACAGGTTGTTGAAGAGTCCGAGGAGGAACAGGATGGAGCCAAAAGAAAGTTGGACCACCAGAATGCACAGGAATATTTACAGATTTACGAACAGTTGATTGGAGAAGTTTACGAAGGACTAAGCGACAGAACTTCGATTTAGCAATCGAACTTGGTTGACTATAATTAGCATTCATTTCACAAGGCGCGGGGTTGGGAGAAGGCGGACTCCCAAAAACCCAATTGAAACAAAAAAAAAAAGATCAAATGGCCAGACAACTGAGTCCGCGGGGACTAATCAGACAATCAAAGCCCGAAACCTGACTGCCATTTTCCTCTGCGCACCACATGTCTTCGAGTCGTTCTGCAAGTTGTGCGGACAATTGACAGTCGTGAGTTCGAGCAAAGGTGTACAGTTCGTTGGAAATGACTTCTCGATGTTTCATAGTCTTTGCGGCACTACCGGCAACTAACAAAGGGAGCAGGAGCGCACGCTTGAGCTCATAACTTCCCTTAATTGTCGAATACTCGTTGACAAACTGCTCAAGATAGTATTGAACAATGGAGTCGCTGGTTTCGACCGATAAACTGGACAATCTCAGGTAGAGGATCTCCAAGGCATAGTAGATCGCCTTGGCAATTGAGACCCAGGAAATCACGTCAAGATAGTCGTTGATCTCACTCTTTGCGGTGTCCAACTGGATCTCGAACGTCTGCAAAGACGTCCACATGAGGGTCAAATCGTTCTTGACTTGACTCAAATAAGAATCCAATTGGTTTTGGTCAAATGCTCGGAACATCTTCAGCAGCCAGAACAATTTGGAAGCGTTTTCAAACAGCACACAACGATGCTTCGAGAGGTTATCTGAAACCCAAAGCGGAAGGGTTTTGCGGGTGCCGGAGAACTTTGGCAAACTCGATCTGTTTGCGTCGAAAAAGTCGAAGACAGACTCTCGCTTTGCCAGTTCCTCATAAGAGCTGAAATAGATGCATATCGGGAAATTGATCGAAAAGTCTTGGAATATCACAACTTCGTCAGGGAAAAGACCGTTATTGTATGTTTCAAACTGTTCTTTCAGAAGTGCGTCAGCCTTGTGTCCAAGAGTTTTTTCGATGATTGCGACGGTACTGATAGCCACCGAGATCCAGTTTGCAAGACCTGATTTTGTTGAAGTGCAGTTCGGAGTCTGGGTGCCGTCTGCAAGAGCTTGCGCGTACCTTTCGAAGGAGGAGATCGATGGAAGGGTCAGGTTGCCCAAGCTGAGACCCAAATAAGGAAGTTTTGGATCCCCTTCGACCAAATCCATGCGAGTGGCCCATCTGGAGTCACCGTCGTTCAAAGCATCGTACAAAGACGAGAACATCTGATGCACGGACTGCGACTCGATTAACGAAGTCTTGTCGCTCAAGGCACGAGGCGACGACTCACGTGACGAGGAAGATTCCAGAGGAGACCTGAGAGCAGGAGGCGTGGATTGCGTCGAAGATCTATCGAAAGAAACCACCATATCGAGCGAAACAGCCGGTTGCGACACGCTTGTCGAATGGGTGCGCTTGTGTTTATAGGCTTGTAACTCAAAGACAGAACACATGTTGGCTGGAATCTGGTATTCCTCGTGCAATTCTATGGTTGTCTGAGTAGTTGCAGGAATCGTTTGGTTGAGTTCACTGTAATCTAAGCTCGAAGAGACACAGGACGACGACTTTGGCGAAGTTTCTTCTGATTCAACCTCCATTTCTGTTCCTGTTGACGACCTGATCTCGAAGTCCTTGGGCAAAGTTTCGGTGGCGGTGGACGGCCAGCAACACTGCAGGAAGTTGCGTGCACAACCCGAGCAAACTGGGAAGCCCTCATCGCACTTCTTCTTTCGTTTGCGGCAGGTAAAACATCCCGATTTGGTTCTTGTTTTCGGAGGTCTTAATTGTTTTCGCAGACCGTTAGATTTTCGGCCTTTATGTCGATAATCGGGAACCGTTGGCTGAAACATGTTAAAAATCTTGAGTTTTATAAGCAAGTAACGTGGTAGAATAATGGGCAGATTTGACGTGTGGACTCGACGTCATTTAATAACCAAGACAGAGAGAGCCGCAAAAATTTTTCTCCCGTTTTTTTTTTTTTTTTTCGCTTGATTGCTTTTGAAACTCAAAAAAATCGACGCGTCGACAGTTTGCAGCACCAGCCTCAATTGTTTCCTCGAGTCGCTCCACAGACGAGAAGAGTTTCCCAAAACGGCTTATCTGGTGGCAAATGCACTCTGGCCAATGGTCAACCGCGGTGAAACAGCCGCGGTGAATCTCAAGGAATATGTTTGAGGGCTATGTTGGAACAAGTAACCACCCGCCTGTGACAGCACCTCAGCTGGCTTCTTGATTTGCCGCGCTTGCAAGTTCCAAATCTGTGGCGTTTCTGTCCACTTTGGGAAGGTCGTTCTCCAGACGCACCGCCACCTGTGCACCGCCACCGCGACACGGACGACACCAGCCACAAAACGTTATCGGATTCTGCTGATATATAAGGATCAAACATGTGCTGCATTTACAATATTTATCAATGTGTCTTGTTTATTCTTTCTCAGCAACTATTTAGCCAATATTTATTCCACAATGGTTGAAATTGGAGCGCCTGCTAACATTGAGTCCCTGTACAAGTTCACTGACGATGTGTCAGATCCCAAACTCTTTGAGTCCTGGAAGCCAAAGATCCAGGCGTACAGAGACGCCCTCGAGAAGGGGACTCTTCCCGAGTACCGTGTCCCAGCTGACCAGGTTCCATCGACTTTGGACACACAATCGTTCAGTTTGGTGAAGTTTTTGAAGGAAACGACTAGTCTTTCGGAGCAAGAAAAGGTCATCACGGAATCCACTGCTGTGGATCTATACAAGCAGTTGGAGTCGAAAAAGCTGTCTGCCGTCGAGGTCTTGAAGGCTTTTGCCCATCGTGCAGTGATTACACAGCAGTTCACCAACTTTGCCATGGAATTCTTCATCAATGAGGGTCTCGAACGCGCAAAAGAGCTGGATGAATATCTTGCCAAGACTGGCAAGACCGTGGGACCGTTGCACGGAATCCCTATCTCTCTCAAGGAGCAGATCGGCTATGGAGGAAAGATCACTCATGGAGGATGGGTCGGTTGGCTGACAAATATTCCGAAGGAGGACGCCACCACGGTGACTGTCTTGAGGAATCTGGGTGCGGTTTTTTACGTGAGAACCAACGAACCACAGTCGCTGATGCATCTTGACTCGAATAACAACATCATCGGAAGGGCCAGAAACCCATACAACTCGCTCCTAACGCCTGGAGGATCGTCGGGTGGCGAGGGCGCGTCGATCGGCGCCAAGGCGTCTCCATTGGGAGTTGGAACAGACATCGGAGGGTCGATCAGAGCTCCTGCTGCTTTCTGTGGAACTTTCGGTTTGAGACCCTCAACAAGAAGAATTTCCACGGCTGGCGGTGTTTCTTCTGGAAAAGGCCAAGAATCCGTCGTCGCTGTGGCCGGTCCACTGGCAAACTCTATCGAGGACATTGAACTGTTTATGAAGACTTATATCAATGACGGTAAGCCATGGGACCTGGACCCATGGTGTCTGCCGATTCCTTGGAGAGAAGTTGCCAAGCCTGCTCCTAAGGACGTGACCGTTGCCATAATGTTTGACGACGGAATTGTCAAGCCACACCCTCCTATCACGAGAGGACTCAAGTATGCTGAGGAGAAGCTCAAGGCTGCTGGTGTCAAGGTTGTGAAATTTGAGCCGATCGAGACCCAATTGGCCTCGGACGTGGTTCAGGCCTTGTACACGTGCGACGGAAACCACGCCCAAAAGGAGATGTTGAGACCTTCGGGAGAGCCATTGCTTCCTCTGACCAAATGGGCTCTTTCGAACGGAGCGGGCGATAAGAAACTGTCCATTACCGAAAACAGAGAGCTCAACTTCCAGAGAGACAGACTCAGAAAGTTGTACAACGACTACTTTGTCAAGGAGAAGGTGGACTTTATTCTGTGTCCAACGTACACCGGGGTTGCTCCTGTTTGTATCGAGGACGGGATCGCCGGTCCATACTACTGGGGCTACACTTCTCTTTTCAACTTGCTAGATCTGCCAGGTTTGATCCAGCCTACCGGATTGTACCAGGATCCGTCGATCGACGTGAAGGACGAGTCTTTCAAGCCAAGATCGGAGATCGAGGCCATTGAGCACGCGAAGTACATTCCGGAGTTGTTCAAAGACGCTCCTATCGCTCTGCAGGTTTGCGGAAGAAGATATTTTGACGAAGAGGTGGTTGCCTTTGGCAAGACATTCACCGAGATTTTGGGTCTCAAATAGATATTTGATGGGAATAATATATAATTTTTGATCGACTAATCCAAGACAGGCAGAAATTGTCCGACAATGAGCATCGGAATGTCAAAGACGTCTCTTTTGATGGTCCAGACACAACAGCATTTCAGGTAATCCTCCTCGTCTGCTTTTCGGAGATTGCAGTCGGTTAAATATGTTGCGTTGAGGTCTCCAAACGCAAAGTCGCTGAAGCTGCGGAAGTATTTGATGGTGCTTTCGTCGTCCATCAGCTCCACGATGAACGTGCGTTTCGAGAGCAATGCCATCTTGGAATACCCTGTCATGACGGCAAACTCGTTCGTCAACGCGACGATTTCTCCCGTTCTCCGCCAGATTATTGTCGGCGACGGAGCCATCGAGATAAGGTGCTCGTACTCCAGCAAGGTTCTCTGGAAAGACCGTTCGGTGAAAATGAGGTCGTTTTCGTGGAGCGACTTGGTCGCAGAGATGAACGACGGACGGTATTTTGCCATGCATTTGGCAATCTCAATCAACTGTTCCTTGTTGAAGCGTTTCTTCAGATACGAGATCAATGCATGGTAGGCTTTTGGATACTGATAGGCCCGAACAATGTTGGTCAGATAAATATCGTCAGGCATCTTCACCACGTGTCTCATGATGAGCGGAGACGTGTAATCCTCGTCTTCTTGGAAATCCTTGGGGATCATGCTAGCGGTGTTGGGCATCTTGGAGTGTTTTTCGTTGTAAGCGTAGGAGTTTGGAGTGCCGTTGTTTGGATACGAGGACGTCATGGCCCCCGTTTTCATGTTGATTTCCACAAAGGGTCTCGTCCCCTTGTCATCGTCAAAATCAAAGAAGTCGTCGGACGGCGATGGCGGGTTGGTGTTGAGCAGATCTGTCAATTGGATGTATTCTTCGTTGGCCATGTTGGACTCAAAGTTTTTGATCGATCCGTTGGTGGAAAGTATGTCCGACAGAACGTCTGGCGTCACTGTAGACTCTTTAGAAGTGCTGTTCAAGGCCGGAACCGGCTGGTAGAACATGTGTTGTCCCGGTGGCTGGACAAATCCGGTTGATTGGTCCGTCCCGTAGGCGTCTTTGGACTTGTACGAGAAACTCTGTTCTGGGGTTTCTGTGGTTATATTGCTCAATGGAACCGTTGACGGAACTGGATTGGCTACCGAAGACTCCAAATCGTAGCTGCTGGTCTCGGAGACCGGCGACGACAACGGCGACGACGATTCGTGCTTCTGTCGCTGCTGTGGCTGGGTCTGTTTGCTTCTACCCTGGCCGATTCTGGTGGTTTTCGGCTTGCGCTCGGGTCTCTTTTTGTAGGAAGACTTACGTTTCCGAACCGAGTCCTTACAACTGGCCTGAATTCCGCGTTTCGAACAGTTCAAACAGGGGCGCGAGTCGTCACACTGGAGGTGCTTTGAGTGACAAAACTCACACGCCACCCTGGTTGCTTTTCGCGTCAGTTTGATCTCCAAGGGAAGTCTTTTTGTCATGACAGAGATGGGGTCACGTGGCGGCGCTTCACAGAGATTTCTAGCACATTTGATACGCGTGGATGGTGTTGATCTGGGGAAAAAGAGGGGATGATGTAAGTATTTACATCTTTTTTTTTTCTTTCATGTTGAAACCCTTTTTTTATGCCGCAATCCGGGGAAGACAATAAGAGAGAGAAAAAAAAAAAAAGGTCGTGTGCCAACCCGACCTTTTTCCCGGAGGTTTTGAGAGGCTTCCGGGCCACAGGGCGGGGGGATACCGTATGAAATCGGGACACGAGATCTGGCAGACCTAAGATTTACTTTACTGCACAGTTCGATACTCAGGTATTCAAATTAGGATATATACACATCCACGGGAGATCGTTTTAAGCTAGGTCAACATACCGAAAAGCTTCGATTTGAAACGCTTAGTTGGTCTTCAAGACGTCCAAGAATTGACCCTTGGATGGCTTGGCAGAAGAAGCCTCAGCCTTGACGGAACCAAGCTTCTTCTCAGAGAAAGCCTTAGCGTAAGGGTTCAATCTGAGCAGAACTTGCTTGTTCTTGAGTGGGTTCTTCTTCAGAACGTGAGTTCTCTTCTGGGTAGCCTGGCCAGCTGGTCTGACAACAGCCTGGATCTCAGCAGAGTTGATGATTCTGGTGACATCGGTGTTGGTGATGATGTTGGCTGGCAGAGAGTAACCGGACTTGGACGAAGCAGTGGTCTCGGAACCGTAGACAGAGTCAAGGGCAGCGAAAGCGCTCTCGGTCCAGATGATGAATCTACCCAAGTGAGCACCTGGAGCCAATTGCAAAAGACCAAGGGACTTGACGTTAGCGGTCTCGACACCTGGAACGTTTCTGAAAGCCTTGACAAGACCGTTGTCGGTACCGTAGACGACCAATGGACCTCTTCTTTGGGTGAATCTTCTACCTCTCAACTTACCCTTACCGGCTCTCAACTTCTTGGACTTGATGACCTTGACAACGTCCTTGTGAGCACCGATGGCCTTCAAAGCAGCAACGGCATCCTTGGTCTTGGTGACAGACTCCAACTCGTTAGAGACAACCAATGGGATCTCTGGAATGCTCTCGATTCTGTGACCTCTGGCCAACACAAGAGATTGGACAGCAGATGCAGCAATAGCAGAAGCAGTAGCGTATCTCTTCTCGTTGTGGTTGACCTTGACGTGCCATCTTCTCCAGATCTTGGTAGGAGCGAACATACGACCACCTCTACACATGTTACCGAAAGCGGCTTGACCAGATCTGTGGGTTCCTCCACCACCAACTCTTGGGATTCTGGCAACAGCTCTACCGGTACCCCACGACTCAGCGGAGGTCTGGTGACCAGCGTTCTCAGCGACAGCGTAAGCTTGTCTCTTGTTCTTGTTCACTCTGGTGAAAACGGAGTGGACAATATCTGGTCTGATTGGAGCCTGGAAAACGGCTGGCAATGGAAGGGAGGTGGACGAAGCCTCACCCTTAACGGAAACAACAGAAACTTGTGGTCTGGTGGACATTTTGTGTAATAGATGATGGGGTAGAAGGAAGAAAGGGTGTTAGAATTGTGAGAGCTTTGGAATTTTTTTTTTCACCATCCTTGGTGAGGGTGAAAAATTTTTCAGACAGTTTTTTTTTGAGCTTTGTCGTGTGCAAAACAAACCGGGTAACACAACAATTTGTGATGTCGCGCCAGTCACTTAGGCAGCCTTTTTGCTTTTGTGGTGGTGTGGGGTTAAACTCAAAAAAAAAGGTTGGCTGATAAGATTAAAATTGTGGGAACCTGTCACAGGAATGATTGTGAAGTTTTTTCTTTAACAATTTTTGCCCCCCTTTGATTTGTTTCTGAGGTTTTTGTTTCAATTAGCAGCAATAGAGAGTTTTGATAGTCAAGATGACAGAGGTTGCTAAGAATGACGCCCCGAATGTGCCCGAGACTGTAGCTGGTGTGGTGAGTATCGACCCGTGGCTCGAGCCTTTTGTTGAGGAATTGGCGTACAGAAGGAAACTTGCGGACGATTGGATCGTCAAATTGGATCAGAATGAGGGTGGATTGCTTAATTTCGCTGACTCCTACAAACAGATGGGGTTCCATGTTTTGCCTGATAACTCTATAGAGTACAAGGAGTACGCTCCCAATGCCGTTGCTGCGTGTCTTATCGGCGACTTCAACAATTGGGAGCACGACAAAAACACAATGACCAGAGACAGTTTTGGATTTTTCAAGGTGGTTGTTCCGCCTGTTGATGGGAAGCCTGCTATCCCGCACAATTCAAGAGTCAAGATCTACATGACATTACCGAACAACGAGAAGATTGCCAGATTACCGGCTTATATCACACGTGCCACGGAGCCACCAAAAGAGTATGGACACTCCAACTACGAAGCCCGGTTCTGGAATCCAGAATCCCAGTACGTTTTCAAGAACAAAAGACCTCACCTTCCAGATTCGCTCAAAATTTATGAGGCGCATGTGGGAATCTCTACCCCAGAGCCCAAGATCGGGACTTACAAAGAGTTTGCCAAAAATGTTCTTCCAATGATCAAGGATCTTGGCTATAACACCGTTCAGTTGATGTCTGTGATGGAGCATGCTTATTATGCTTCATTCGGGTACCAAGTGACGTCGTTTTTTGCCATTAGCTCGAGATTTGGTACTCCTGAGGACTTGAAAGAGCTTATTGATACAGCCCACGGATTGGGATTGAGAGTGCTTTTGGACATTGTTCATTCTCATGCATCTAAAAATGTGGATGATGGTCTCAACATGTTTGATGGTACCGATTACTGCTATTTCCATGGTGGAAGCAAGGGCGTTCACAGCCTCTGGGATTCCAGACTGTTCAATTATGGGAACTATGAAACACTGAGGTTCTTGTTGACCAACCTCAAATTCTATCTTGAAGAGTACAAGTTTGACGGATTCAGGTTTGACGGTGTCACGAGCATGTTGTACACGCACCACGGTATTGGAGAAGGTTTCTCTGGAGATTACAGGGAATACATGAGTCCATGGGGTCCGGTTGACAAGGAGTCGTTAACGTATTTGATGCTTGCCAATGATCTGTGTGCCAAGTACGGTGAGTTGGAAAGCTGCTCCATCACCACGGTGGCAGAAGACGTTTCTGGGTATCCGACACTTTGCATGCCACGTTCCTTTGGTGGTGTTGGCTTCGATTATCGCTTGGCTATGTCGATCCCCGACATGTGGATCAAGATATTGAAGCACACCAAGGACGAGGACTGGGACATGGCTGCTATTGCACACACACTCTCAAACCGCAGATACAAGGAGAAGTGTATTGCATATGCAGAGTCCCACGACCAAGCTTTGGTTGGAGACAAGACTCTGGCTTTCTGGCTCATGGATGCAGAAATGTACACCAATATGTCCAAACTCTCTGAATTGACTCCGTGCGTTGACAGAGGAATTCAGTTGCACAAGATGATCAGGTTGATCACACATGCATTGGGAGGAGAAGCGTATTTGAATTTCGAAGGTAACGAGTTTGGTCATCCAGAATGGCTGGATTTCCCAAGGGCCGGAAACGGAGAGTCGTACCATTATGCACGGAGACAGTTCAATCTGATCAAAGACGATTTGTTGAGATACAGATTTTTGTACGACTTTGACAAGGCGATGAACGAAACCGAAGCTCGGTACTGCTGGCTGAATACAGAGCCCGCTTATGTTTCCTTGAAAAACGAAAAGGACAAGGTGTTGGTTTTTGAAAGAAACAACAAAGTTTTTCTGTTCAACTTCCATCCTACAGAGTCCTTCACTGATTACAGAATTGGTGTGCAGGTGTCAGGGTCTTACCGCATCGTGTTGAATTCCGACCGTGCAGAGTTTGGTGGACACGACAGGATTGACGAGTCAGTTTCTGAGTACTTCACCACTCCTTTTGCCTGGAATGGAAGAGACAATTTTATCCAGGTTTATTTGCCTTCGAGAACAGCTTTGGTGCTTGCGCTGGACGATGAAATCAAAGCTAAAGCTTCTTGATAGAAGATCGTTCTAAACCAAAATCCCTACGTGCCTGTCATTTTCAGGCTTCTTTCTTTGCTTCGCCTACAATGTTTTTTTTGTAACCTTTCCCTTTTCACTCATTTGCTCTTGATTGTATCTATCCTGCATAATTACAACCCTTTTATTGACAAGATCGACTTCATGGTGATCTGTTCCATGAAGCATTCCAGACACCTTTCGTGGCTGGTTTTCAGCGAATTGGCGTAGCTCAAAAAGTCGCTTTTTTTCTTCATCACGTCTTTAGTCTCGGTCACCTCAAACAGCTTTGACAACCGTTCAACATGGTAGGAGAGAGAGTTTAGCGACTTTTCCATCACCAATTTTTCAGGGCTCTTTCGAAGATAAAACATCACGGCGTAGGACCACATCAGCGTGATTCTGCACTTGAGCAACGTGTCGATTGATTCCCGATAGAATTGTGCCTCGATCCAGGAGACACCTGCTCTCTGTTGGATTTCTTGAACCCTGTACTCCAGCTTTGCCAGGAACTGCGTGTCTCTTTTCAAAGACACCCGGTGAATATCAAACAATCTGTAGTAGAAGAGATATCTTTCGAGCGACATCCTCGATTTTTCCTGCTTCTCTCTCTCCTGTCGAGCGTTCTCGTCGTCCTCGAATCTCGTGCAGTTGTAATTGTTGTCGTGCTTGCTCCAATCACCAAGACAAATCCAGCAAAACTCGTAACGACACTCCCGACAACTCATGTGGTTGCAACCTCCATTCTTCTCAATCGCCGAAGAACACTTGGGACAGTCCTTGGTGTTGACGGTTATCCAGTGCGAGGTCTCAGACTCGTCCGTGCAAGTCTTGATCCACCGCTTGACTACGCCACATGTGGCTGGTGCATGGCCTTCACGGCCACAATAGAAACAGAACCGATGTCCATTGATGCAGCGCACAATTGGAATGTATTTCCGCTCCACAAACTCATCCACTGTCGTCACCTCGTCCGAATCAAATCCCTTGTACTCGATGATGCCCTCGCAATCCACCGCCGGACACCCTTTGAACAGTTTCGAGTTTATCTTGGAGTACAGAACCACAATGCTGTACCAATACCTCGTGATAAGTCGTCTATTCCGGATCCGTAGCCTCTCAAGCCGCTCTCTTTGGATCTGTCGTTCGTGGAAGTTGAACAAGGCATCGTTGACGTCGATCGTCTCCTCCGCCTCGTCTCCCTCCTCCTCGCTCTTCTGCCCTCCGTCGTCCTCTGCATCCTCGTCGTCCTCTTCCTCTTCCTCCAGAGACTGCTGGTACTTGGCGTGGATCTGCTCCTCTGTCAGCGGGACAAGAAGCTTCTGTTTCTGCGCAGCCTCCTCCTCCTTCTCCGCATCCAAAACCTGTTTCTCAAACCGTTCGCTCAACTGTTGCACCTCGCTCGGCCGCAAAAACAACTTGCATCCCGTCTCCGGACACTGAATCAACACTTTTGAGTCCTGCAAGGACTCCCGAACGTACCTGATGTAGCAATCCAAACAGTAGCGATGCGAACAATGCGCCAGATGAAACGTCAGCAAAGGAGTCTCTTTCGTGGACTCAGAACAGCAAATGAAACACATAAATCCGTCCTCAGATTCCTCAATCAGCGGAACGTCACCATCAAATTCCGACTCCCTCACTAAACCACATTTCTCCCGCAAGTCTGCGTAGTCGCCTGTCGTGTAGTCCTCCAGCAACTTCTGGTCATTCCAGTCATAATTCAGAAGCAATATAGTACAATCATCCAGCCCTATTTGCAAAACAGAGTCCAAATTTTCCACTGTTTCTTTCAACTTCTTCTCAATGTCCTCCACCTCTATCGACTTGTACCGCATCCGATGCGTCGGCCATCCACCGGACGTGGTTTTTGTGGGGAAAGTGTACTGATACTCGATCACATCTGGCTCGTAGTCGAAATCGTTGTCGTCCTCAAGCTCGTATTCGCTGTCGTATTCATCATAGTCATCGAAGCTCTCCTCCTCGTCGGACATCACGCGCACAACATTCACAGTATTCCCAGTCGGTGGCAGAAACTGATCCGTTGGCAAAAGGGTCCAATTTAGCGAGGCAAATTGTCTCGACAGAATGCATTACTATTTTTTTCCGGTGATATTACGTAATCGCTGACTCATCTCGGACTCGGTGCTGTTTTGGGCCCTCACGTCCTGCTACCTCCTGTACACGTTTATGACGCCGCTGCGGTCGACGCTCACTACCATCTCGTACGGCAGACGCAACAGAACAAGGTCATTCACCACATCACGATGGTTTTTGGCCAGTTCCTGCTGTTCGTGCGCCTGTTTGTTGCGTTTTTTCTCGCCGTTCTTCACCTCACCTGTCGAGGTGTATCTTTCGTACACGAACGTCAGGTTGGAATTGATCTGGGTGGACGAGAAAACCGGCATGTCGCCAAAATTCTGACTCCGCACGCCGGGAGTGATCAGTTTGGACGATTCGAAGTCGAGCAGTCGCCATTCGACCAGTTTTAGCGAGCTTGTTGCACACAAAAGACCGAGCCTTTCGCTGCCGTCTGCGACCGCCAGCGCCGTGCAGCTCTCGTCTGCAGTGATCAGCGACTCGCTGACGGAGAGAGCCTGCAAATCGCCATCGATTGCGTCTGATTCGCTGCCCAGCTCGCTCACCGCGTACGTTTCCAGCGTGGACGTTGCGCTCGACGAGCACAGAACCTGTCGAGGCTGCAGCTTCGAAACGTCCCAAATGGTCACGTCTGAGTGGCCGCTGGCGCCGACGATCGCGACAAACCGGTTGCGTTTACCGTTGAGCTCGAAACGGCTCGGCAAAACGCGGATTTTTCTGATCGGGTAGCTGGAGTTGCGCAGTTTTGCCGACTTGAGCGACACCTCGAAAGACAGATCCCACAGGTCCAAAATCCCCTTTGAGGTTCCCAGCAACGCCCACGACTGTTTAGAATCCACTGCCAGCGCCGTAGGAACCCCGTGCGAGAGATTGTTCTGCAAGCTCAGCTCCACCTTCATCGTGCGGACGTCCAGAGCAACGAGCTTGCTGGACGGGGTTGTGAACAGCAACAACGGTCTTTCGCTGGTCACGGAGAACTGGAGTTGTAGGGCGTACTCGTCAGCAGAGTCCAGCTTGAAGTGTCGGATCAGAAACAGCTTGGTGCTGCCGTGTCTGGGCTTGCTGGAAAACTCGATCCGGAAAATCTTGATGTAGCCGTCTTTGGTGGAAACGGCAAAACAGTGTCTGTTATCGAGGAAATCCAGACAAACAACGCCCGATCCCAGACTGATCGATAGACTTGACGACCCGGTCACGTTTGTCTCGAGTCGCTGCGAGTCCCAAACCTTCAGAAACCCCTGGTCGTCTCCCGTGATGAAGAATCGATGGTCCGGCGAAACAACAATGCAGTTGACCGACGACTTGTGCTCCAAAAGTCGCGAGATCAACACTCCGCTCCTGCTTTCCTTGGGCCCAGAAGCATTGGCTGAGTCGGCCGCGTCCAGCTCGACGGTTTTCAAAGACGGGCCAAACTCGTTGTAGTCGTCCAGCAACGGCTCGAACTTCATGCTGTTAAGAAACTTCAGAATGTACGGGTTGGATCCCGAGTAGCTGTGCTTGATCTTGGTGGTGATTTTCTGGAAGTCCAACGTTTCGTCGTTGAAATTCAGGTCATTCGACTCCGAGAACGTCGACGCCGGTCTGGAAGACGCCAGCGTCGTTGCTGCGGCCGTTCCGCCCAGAACAGTCTCCTCGTTCGTCAGCAACGACGGCTCTGCCTTGGTGATCTCGCCGTAAACAAACGACGACGCCTGTTTCGTGGCCGGCTTAGTATTGCTGGAACTTGACTGATTTCGGAACGTGAGAGTCGGGGGAGCTTCTGGAGTCGTGGGAGTCCCCTGGATCAGTTCCGATTTGTGACTCACGTCGAAAAACACCGTTCTGGGAAGAATGTTCATCCGTTTGAACTCGTCGTCGCCGTTAAACGGTTTGGACGCCCTGTTGCGCGACCTGGCAACACGGAAGATGTAAGACCGCAAAGTGGCCACTTTCCACAGCTCTTTCTCAGTCAATCCGACCGTGTAAAGCTTTTCGACCTGGGCCATGTCGGCTTGACTCAACGGGATCTCCGTGTTGTCCACGACAACCGTGTCGTCGGCGCCGTGGTTGTTCAAGCGATACATCGATCCACGCGGATTGCCCTTCTTGAGTAAAAAGGCTATGCCCGAGGTGCCGATCGAGTCTGTGTTTCTGTTTGTGTTTTCCACACGCTGCCAAAACAACGTCGGATCCTGTCTCAAAGACCAGCTTTTGGACAGGTTGTAAACGGCCCTCGACAACGGGCGATGTGCGCAGATGTACAGCGTTTCCCAGTTGAAGTCGGTCACCTCGTAGCGGAAAAACGGCCGGATGATCGGATAGAGCATGCAATAAAGATCGGCCAGCGACAGATTGTTTCCGATAGAAATGATCAAGTTCAACACAGACTGCCGGATGATCTCGCTTGGATGCAGCACCAGTCGGATCGTCAGCTTCACCAGGTCCCAGATGTACTGCTTTCGTATCAACCCGAGTCGACAGAGCTCCGTAAACACTTTGAGAACGTGGATCACCACTAGCTCGTCCGGATCGTTCAGCGATTGCACCAACAATGGTAGAATGTACTGCTCCAAACTGACAATTCCAACAAAAATCGAGATCGAAACGATGCTCACCACAAACCCGAGTCTGATCTGCGGGTTCCTGTCGTTGAGATACGTGATCAGATGACTCAGAATCACGTCGTTGGTTTTCTCCTTCCCGAAAAACGAGTTCAATGGCAAGATGTTCTTGAGCAAAGAAATCCGCACAAATGCGTCCTGATCCGTCAGGATTTGTATCGTGAGGTTCTCGAATCCCTCAACAAGGTTTTTGAAGTTCACGTCCAGAAGAGAGTCGTTCGTGATGAGAAAGTCGTTCTCGGTTTCAGGATCATTGAAGTGTCCCAACTGGTTTCTGAAAAGATTTGACATCTCGTAAAAGTTGCGAGCCACTTTCGCCAGGTACGGCAGACAGCCAGCAAACACAGACCGCACGTACCTTCCCTTCTCATGCGAAATCGGTTGCGGAGAGTTTGCAGAGGAAGTCACCGACGACGGCGACGACGGGCTCTCAACAACAAGGTAAGTTCTCTTGAGAAAATGCTGCAACTTCGGCAGAATGTACTCGGGGAAAATGTAGATGTTGACCGGAGTTATCACGTCCACCATCGTGAGCAGATGGGTCAGCGACCTCAACGCAGCGCTTTGAACGTCCTCACTTGGATCGTCCAACATGTAGATCAGATACGGAACACACCGATCCAGTTTGGCCTCGTCGTGAAGCTGCTCCGCAAAGGCAAGAATCAAATCGCACGCCTGTATCCGGAACGACGAATGAGTAGTGTTTCTCACGTTGTGGAGCACGACAGACAGCAGGATGAGCGACGAACAGTCGTTGCTTGTGGCTGATTTGAAGATTTTGGACGTCGATTGCGGAATGTGTTTGTTCATTCCCGGAAGATCCAGCTTCAAGGGTATTAATGTCTCGCTGTTTTCGTCAGTAGCGGTGTGTTCATCTTCGGATATCAGATGCTTGAATCCAAGATACAGTGAGATCTTATCAAAATCGTCATATATTTGGCTCACCCTGGCGTCGCACTCTTTGAATTTGTCGGTCAATCCATTAGAACCTCCAATGCTGGTCAGTTTTCTCACGTAAGGATGCAAAAACGTGTAGAAATGGTCGGGAAAAGTGGTCTTCCTGTACTGGATCAGATATTCACGTGCCTGCAGTCTATTTTGCGGATCAACACTGATCATGCTCTGTATCAGTTTACGAACGTTCAGATCGTCAATCGAATCCAGGTTCGGTTGGTACTCTCCCTTTTTGTACTTGAACATCTGCGGCAACGTGAATATCGTCAAACCTTCCAAATACAACTCTGCAATCACACACCCAAGCGAAAAAATGTCCATTTGCCACGTCAATTGCCCGTTCTGCTGCTGTGCTTGAGCAACCTCCTCGTCTGAAGAAAGAAACCTCTCGGGAGCAACATAGCATGTGTGACGCTGACTTGTATCGAAATAAAACGAAAACTGGGACGGATTGTTCTCAGGGAGATAAACGGGCTTGAAAATTGCAAAATCGCTGATCAGACACCAGTTCCATGAGGTCATTAGCACGTTCTCCGTCTTGAGATCCCCATGGTATATGTCCTTGGCATGGAGTCTTGACAACGCCACAAGTAATTGGTAAACAATCCATTTCTTCTCAATTGACTCCAAAAATGGTCGTATCGATATGCGGTCGTATAGATTGTAGCGCGTGTATGGACGGATCAAGAATCCTGCCCTCTGAGAGTCGATGATAGAGTTGAAGGGCAAAACGTTAGGCAAGTCAATTAACTCCACCCGTAATTTTTCCAGCTTAGCCACCCAAAACGAAAGATCCAGCTCTGTAGTGGGCTTTATCAGCAATTTCACCACCACAGATCCTTCTTTGTCCAAACATTTGATTGTTTTCAAAAATCGGGTTGAGCTCAACGGCTTACTGTACTGTACTTGGTCCAAATAGTCAATGTATGCCGAAACTGCAATTGTCTGTGCTGTTGGAGACAACAATGACAGCTCCGCACCCATTTTGTGTTCTCGAGACCAAAAAACGTCGTGACTGAGAGTATCAAGATAAATGTTTCTCTTTGTTTTATCTAGTTTTGTGCTTTATTTTATTTATTTTCTATAGTACTTTTTTTTATCTAGACACCTTTGTTTCTTCTCCGTGCACGGATGTTCTCGGTAATTTCTCTCTTCTAAAAACTTCAACTTTCTCTTGGACCCTGATTTTTACAATTTGTTAAAACATAGAAAGACAACAGGATCAACGTACGGAAATGTATATAGACTGATCATTTCGGCAGAGCAAGAATGCAGACAGGTCAGGAGGATCTCCGGGGGTCTCCTTCCCCAAAATCTGTCTTTATCTGATAGCTCAGGGATGCTTCTGACTAACCACCATCTTAACTTTCCTCTCCTTCTTAAACTTCTCCACCTCGTCGTGCAGCAATATCTTCATGTCATTAACAGACCGACACTGCCATTCAAAGCTGAAATCAAAGGATTCCGAAACCACAGGCTCATCCTCGGGGTTGCGCACCTGCGCCAGCAATGGATGTTCTATACATTGTTCAACGGTGAATCTTTTCTCCACCCGCCAACACAATAGATTAGACAACAGATCATGTGCCAAGGCGCTGGCATGTGGATAAATGTCTGCCCAGTCTTGCTTCTGGAACTGTGGCTTTGGCGAAGCAAAGTATTCCCATGCAACCGTTGAATTGTAGCTCATTATCACGTTCCGGGCTGGTGTCCCCAAAACTTTGCAGATCTCATTTATCTGATGCATTTGGTCATCTCCAATGAACAACGGCTTTCTTCCATACAGCTCCCCGAATATGCAACCCACTGCCCACATGTCGATTTCCTTGCCGTACTGTTTGCGGGTGAGTATTAGCTCCGGGGCCCTGTACCATCTAGTGGCCACATAGTTCGTTATGTTGCTTGATCTGTGGCTCTTGTTCATGAATTTCTCCGAAATACCCCTTGCCAAACCGAAATCGCAGATCTTCAACACTCCTTGGGAGGTCACCAATATATTTCCCGGCTTGAGATCTCTGTGGATCACGTCTGCCGAGTGTATGTATTTGAGGCCACAAAGAATTTGGTAAATGAAACATTGGATGTGAAACTCTGAGAATTGAACAGAGGAATGAATCACTTTAGCCAGATCGTAATCAATCAGTTCCTGGAAACAATAGAGTCCATCGTAAGGTTTCATATAGACAATATCCAGGTCAACCAAGTTGATTATATTTTTGTGTCCTTTGAAGAATGCCATCAACTTGAGTTCTCTAACGGCTCTTTTTAGGAGCACTTCCTTGTTGAAGATGTTGCTCACTTTCTTGATGGCAATCGAAACCTTGTCCTTTGATTGTAAGTCAACCGCCGAACACACGGTTCCGTACGATCCTTTTCCTAATACAGTAATGACATGGTATCTGCTATCTAGATAGAAATTTGCTTTCTCGTAAACGACACGGGTGGGTGGCTGTTTTTGTTGTGCTTGTTTGGCCCCAGCTATCAAACGGCCAGGATTTAAGCTCTTGGGAATGTATGAGGGCTCTCCTCCAACCGCTTCGATGTTCGACATCTCTCTGAAATGCAAAGAGTCAACTGTCAGATCCGTTGAATTCAATCCAGTCCAACTGAACAATCAACAATCCCTCTAGAAGAACCTTTCGAGTTTCGGTGGCAATTATCCCAACTTGATATAAACGCTGCAAAAAAAAAAAACCACCCGCCAGAGCTGCAACACAAATTTTGTCGCGAGGAGTTTTTTTTTGAGGAGAAAAAAACAAGACACGCTAAATTGCCTCTTGTTTAGTCATGCTCGGTACAATGACTCCTCCTTTTTCCTTGTGTTTTTTTACAAATAGTCCTCTTTTGTTCTCCTTTGATCTCAAATGTATTAGAGCACTTCAGTTATAGAAAGCGGGTGGTATTATGAAAGCGGGATAAGCAGTTTTACAAATCTAAAAGCTCAAAGAAAGCACAATAACACGTACGCAATACTAGTCTATCAGAGTAGCATATGTGAATGTTGGGTAGTTGTGGAAATTTCTCTGAGTCAAGCACGAGTTCTGAACTTCTGACACACTTCGAGCGACAGCATGACAGGGTTCACACCGGCAATCTTGTCAAGCATAGCAGAAAGTAGGTGAAACACCTCCGTCTGGCACATGAACGAGCTCCAACTGCTGGAACTTCTTCGACTGATTGTGGAAATACAACCCACTAATTGACCCGGTGAGTTGGTTGAAACAAACATAATAAAACCCCGCAAACGAGGCTCCCATGATGTCGGTTATGTTTGCATCGGGAACAACAAACAATTCCTTCCATCTCATGTACAGAAACTCGTTGTTCAAAGCGTTGCGGTAGAACTCCTCGTTTTCCAGGTCATTATCTGGATCAAACTCTAAACTTCTCCAGCTGGGGAAACGGCCCCAGTGCTGCAAATCTGTACGCTTATTTGCGCCCCAGGCCTCGTTCTTGGTGATGAATGAGTAATGTGGGCCCACGATCTCACCCTTGAAGAACGTTGTGAGTTCTGGATTGTTTTCTGTGAGCCCGTGGATAGTGAAAAATCCACTGAGATACGATCTTTTCAAATCCACCTCCTTCAAATCGACGCGAACCTCAAATGTAGCACTACCCGATTGTTGAGACCCAATAAATGACGCATTTGGCTTTAGAAACGAAGACACACGGTTCTTATACGAGCGTGAAAAAAAGTCCCTCACCTCAAGCTCTGGATTCCTGCATAGTCCAAGCTTCCCACTTCCTCGATTTTCGTTTCTAAGCCGATCTTCAGCGCTGTTTTGCGTCTTGCCCTGCAAATCCGGGCTCTCCTCAGTTTTTGAGGTCACATCGTCATGGTCTAATGGAGACGAAGGGCTTTTGTGTAAATGCTGTCTATTTTTAAGATCGTGTTTCAGTTGTTCAATTCTGTGGCCTTCGCCAGGACTAGAGTGGCCCTCGTGGTCCTCAGTCAATGTTCTTGGGGTTGGCATCTTGTGTATTGCGGCTCCGCTTTTCTTTTGTTATCCCACTCGGTTTTGAGACAACTATGTTTGCCTTGAAAACCGCTGCTCTCAAACAGCGTATTTGTGTCTTAATCAGCACGTATAACACTCGATCCGTGTTTGTATATATTGGTTGAACAGAGTAAAACAGTTTTGTTCGGGTAAATCACTCATTTTTTCTATTATCGCTTGTGATTTTATCGGCCCTTATATAAATGAGTTTCGTACTACCAAAATTCTGGTTTTGAATAGAGATTTTAAAGATTGACATGAATCGGCAGTCTGTAGCGTGGGGTTGGTGTCTGTTTGGTAGACAAGTGAACTGGGGGTGCGCTCTGTTTGCTGGCCAGCTCGAAATGTAGCCGCTTCTACGAGCTAGAGCTCTGCAGCCGAAGAGGAAAGCAATCGCGAGATCAGAAGGGACAGGAAGGAAAAAAGCATCACAGAAGTGATTTGTCGGTGAGCTCGTGTTGCGAGACTCAGAAGAAAGTTCAGGCGGGATTCAAGGGTGCATGGGGCAAACAAAATCGGTGTTCCATGCTACACTCCCGGCTTGTACAGTCTTGGAAAGCATTTATCTGATCTTGTACTAGCGGGGCAATTCTTGCGACAATATTGCACACGGTGATTCCGGATGCAGAGGGTGTGCTGCCAGTCGAAAAGAATTCAAAAACTGTCACGAAAACAACAGCAAGTTAAGGTGATGAACTGGTTTTTGTCTTGAAAAGTTGCGATTATCATCCCACGACACTGAAAAATAATGTGTTTTTTCCATCCCACTATCATTATCGAGGGTTTTCTTATCCAAAATTTTTTTTTTTTTGAGTTGAAAAATTTTTGGAAAATTAATGCGATAGTGGTGATAGCGACCTGTACACATCACGAGACAGCATGACGGAGGAGAGCAACGTGATTCTGGCGATGGACGACAACCTGGCGGACGATCCAAACAGAACGGCGAAGGACATTTTTGCCGGTACTGTTGGAGGTGTGGCGCAGGTTTTGGTTGGACAGCCATTCGATACCACCAAGGTGCGGTTGCAGTCGTCGAAGGGGGAGTATTCGTCGGCAATGGACGTCGTTCGCAAGTTGCTAAAGAACGAGGGGCCTCTCGCTTTCTACAAGGGAACGTTGACACCTTTGGTGGGAATTGGAGCGTGTGTTTCGATCCAATTTGGAGTGAACGAGTTCATGAAGCGGACTTTCAACAGCATTAATGGTCAGGAAGGACAGTTGACTTCGTCGCAATTTTTCCTGTGTGGTGCTGCGGGTGGATTTGCGAACGGATTCTTGGCAGCGCCGATCGAGCACGTGAGAATCAGATTGCAGACCCAGAAAGCAGGAAACAAGGAGTTTGACGGTCCTTTGCACGTGATCAAAAAGCTTTATGGTGCGAACGGTGCAAAGGTTCTTTTCCGTGGTCTCGGACCGACACTGGTTAGAGAGTCGTTTGGAATGGGAACTTATTTCCTCACGTACGAGGCACTGGTGAAGAACGAGATGGAGAAGCGGAAGATCGAGAGAAAGGACGTGGAGAGCTGGAAGCTGTGTGTTTTCGGAGGATTGGCAGGGTACTCCATGTGGCTGACAATCTATCCGATCGACGTGGTCAAGTCGGTTTTGCAGACTGACAGCTACCAGAAGCCGGCTCTCAAGGGAACTCTGGACGCAGTGCGGAGCATCTACGCCGGAAACGGCGTGCGGGGCTTTTTCAAAGGCTTCACGCCGACGATTTTGCGTGCTGCTCCAGCGAACGCAGCTACTTTCTGTGCATTCGAGATGACCATGCGTGCTCTGGGCTGACAATGCTTCTAGAACAGTTTCTCAGCACGTATTTGGTCTGCCAGTAATATAGAAAATTGGCACTTAATCTAACTATCATTTTTCACTAGTTGAATCCAGCTACCATACTTTTTATTTTTTTTCAGCTACCGATAATTTTTCAAACTAGTTATTTTACCAATTACTTAGTACGCAAAAATTAGTTTAAACACCGGACAATCGTCGCCGAACAACCAACGACAATATAAAGGATTGACCAGCGTTTACGTAGCTGCCGCACAGTTTAGTCTCAGCTGGGATCTCGCGTCCCCCTACCCAATATTACTATCCCAGCCCGTCTGTGCAGCTACCCGTCGCACAGGTTTCAGTACAATCCGGACGACAGGAAACGGTCGACGTAGCCTCCACTCCGCTGACTGGCAGTGGCCGGGTCGGCGTCGTCGTCGTCTTCGTCGTCCTCGTCCTCGAGTCTCCGCAACAAATAGTCAACCTCGACCTTCTTAGTGAGTGGAATCACAAACTCCTTGTAGATTTTGACGATCATCTCGGGCCGAACCTTGCTCTGGATGTTCTGCGTGAACTTGAGCGTTGGGTCGATTCCGTATGCCTTTCCCTTCTCGAGCAGACGCTCCAGAATCTTCTCCTCAACGGCCGCGTTGGTGATGGCCTCCTCGATGCCGGCAACGTCGCGTTCCTTGATCATCTTGACAAACCGCTCTCTCTCGTTGACAAACTTAGCCTCGGCAACAAACTTGCCGAAGTGGATCCGCCGCGACAATGACTGCAGACACTCAATGTCGGCCATGGCAGTCGAGCCCAGATTCACCGACTGCTCGCCCTTTCCTGCGGAAATTGCCGGCACAATGTCTTTGATGTAGATCTGCTTGATTTCGTCGTTGATGTTGATCTCGTCCGCGTACGACGCCAGAATCGGAGGATAGTTGATCTTGGGCAGGAACGTAGGCTGCAAAACGGCAGGGAAAAATGGAATCTCGTCTGGAGCGTCAAACCTTCTCACCTGGCTGTGGATTATCTCGTGTCTTGACAGCAGCCAGTCCAGAAAAGAGCCGTCAAAGTCCGGGATTGGGAACTGATTCGTCTTGTAAACCGAAGCGGACGCATAGAATTGCGACCTTTCGATAAAGTTGAAGATGATGGTGTCCTCCATTCTCACCAGCGCATCCCTGATGTTTGCCAGGTTCAGCACCGTATCTGGTTTCATGAAATCCATCGTCAATTGCTTATCTTGTGAGGAATAGTGGGTTACCAGATAAGAAAAGCCTGTCTACTCCTAGAGCGAAAAGGCTATTTATGAAGAAATTTTTTTTTAGCCACGATAAAAAAAAAAAATGCGAAACGAAATATTTGTTGATTTGGCTGGAAGCTCCAGCAGGTTACATAGAAATCGGCGGGTAACAGGCGGTTGTTGCGGTCAATTGATGTCGTGGAATATCATGAAGAGCCCTCTAAACTAATTGAGGACATTGGACACGGATCTGCGGTGTTTCCGAGAATTTACGGGCTGTTCGCCGGTCCAGTCATCGGAACCTCTGTCACAGCACGCGACACCGCGTTCTCGGCCAAGATCCCGGACCGTGTCTCGGATTGTGTCTCTGACTGCGTCTCTGTGCGTGTGTCCATCGGCTGCTCAGACTCCTTCACAGGGTAATCAGGACATCTTTTCAGGCTGCCGCTAGGAGAGTCGGCGGAAACTCCTGCTCCCTGTCTTCGAAGCTCCAACAAAATCTCGTTCAGATCGCCTAGACTCAACAGCATTCCGATCCTGCGGAACCAAAGAAACCGGTTGATTCGGTCCTCCTTGCTCTCGCCAAACCCAAAGTTACTGTGCGCGTCCCGCAGGTCCTGCTCCGACTTGTCGTGTTTTCGCAAAGAGGCCGTCAGCGACTCGTTGTAAACACCCCCAATGTAGTCGTCGTACAGAATGATGTGCGCAAACTGCAACGCGGTGTACACGAGCGTCGTCACCAAGAGCGACATGAAAATTGTGCGACGGTTGCTCCGAAATTGTTCGTAAAACGTGGCGTTCGGGTCAACCTCCTGCCATGCACGGTCCCCGTACCAACCGTACGCCTGGTACGTGTGTCTGTGGTGGTCCTGCCAGCTACGCGTGCGTGTGTTGGATGTGAAATGCGTGCGATTCGATCGGTTATTGGCGGTCGGAGAGTGGAAACTCGACGAATTATCTTCCCATCCGATCTGGTACTTGTCGTAGTTCGCCTTTGTCTGCGGATTCCGCAGCAGCGTGTATGCTGCCAACACTTTCTTAAACCTCTGTTCCTTCAATTCTTCCGTGAGAGTCTTGCTGGTGTCGGTAAACATGCCCTTTTTCTCCAAAGGTGCCCCGTGGTACGCCTTCGCGTCTGGATGATAGATCTTGGCCAGTTTGTAGAACCGCTGCTTCAATGCACGCGGATTGAAATCCGATTCCGACTTGAACCCGAGAACCTGGTACGGAGAAGCCCCCTTTTTGGATGGATATGCATTGAGAAGATCCAGCATCTCCGGGTCATGTTCGGCAGCAACAGCGTAACCACGCAGACTCCACAGCCTGTTTGAGCGACAACAACACTGCTTGAAGGCGCCAAACACCGCGGTTTGCGGTCTGAGTCGGTTCAGAATCATTTCAGCCGATACGATGACAAGGACTCGAAAACAGTGTAGAGAGAAGCGACTTCGGTCAGCTCTGGTGCAAGGATGTTATGGAGATGATTGGAAATGGGAATGGCACGTTTAAAAGACGTCTGTTTTGAAACGCTCTCTTTGAATATGTGTTATCGGGATTTGATCTAGGAAAAAGGGTAGAAAAACTAAAAAGCGAATTTTGTACTAAAAAAAAAAAAAGAATCTCATCTACAAATTCTTTTCTTTTCTAGGCCCGTATGAGGTAGACAAACACATTCTGTGGAGCACGAAACGACAAGACAAGAAAGGCGGTCCACAGATCACAACACAAACAATCACGTGTATCAGAGATCGGAAAACACATTTATTGTTGGCCCATTCCCGGCAACAAACGCACACCAGACCCCGATATTACGTAAGCGGAAACGAATCTTCAAATCAATCTTTATTCAGTAAAACTGCATTCGTTAATGTATGTGTAGTGGAGTCTCAAAGGAAAAAAAACAAACAACATGGTTCCTCCAAGATCTATAGTATAAATACTCAATCTGATCAGCTGACTGGGGCCACGCCCAAGCCGTTTATGTTTCTGAACATTCTAACTCCGTTCTCTCCCTCGACAAACTGGCAGTATCTGGAAGACTTCCACAGAGCCTTCCACATGCTCTCGTCCGAGTATCTGTAGTGCTCGCCCATCACCTTCTTGATTCCCTCGGTTGCTGGTCTTCCGTGGTAGAACGGAATTCTGGAAACGTAGTGGTGCAGCACGTGGGTCTCGATGATGTCGTGGAAGAAGAACCAGCCGATAAAGCCAAACTCTCTATCAATGGTAGCAGCAGCTCCTCTAGCAAAGTTCCATTCGTGGCTGTCGTAGTGGGGCAGCGTCACGTCGGTGTGCTGCAGATAAGTGATGAACACCAGCCAGTGGTTGGTGAAAACATAAGGCAAAAACCAGTTGATGAAGCAATGGAACCAGCCATATGTCTGACACCATTGGTATGCAACAGCACATTGGGCCAGGATACCAATGTCCGAAAGAACGATAAACCAAAAGTCTCTCTTCTCAAAGATAGGAGACTTTGGGTTGAAATGCGACAAAGCAAGCTTGTTGTGCTCTGGGTAATCCTGACCGGTCACGTTGGTCAGCAGGTAGTACCACCAGCCTCCGAACTGTTGCAGGATCAGCGACCAGAGCGTGGCGATCGGAGCGTCCTCAGTGAGCTCCGAGAGTTTGATGGTTGGCGAGATGTTTCTGGCCTTCTTGAACTCCTCAGCAGTCTTTGGAACGAAAACCATGTCTCTGGTGAGATGGCCTGTAGCCTTGTGGTGCTTTCCGTGGGAGTATTTCCACGAGAAGAAAGGCACCATCAGATAAGAGTGCAGGATCCAGCCGACAGTGTCATTGACCCAGCCGTACTTAGAGAACGCCTGGTGGCCACATTCGTGGCCCAAAACCCAGATTCCTGTGTAAGGCAGCGACAAAAGCACTGCGTACGACAGCCACAGAACGCCTCTGAGCAGCTGGTGTGGAACCTGTGGGATGTAGGTGTTGGCGACGTAACCGAACGCCAGACAAACAGCAATGTCTCTGAAAACGTAGTAGAACGAAGTGACGAGCTGTCTGTCAAAACAATCGGAAGGAATCGAGTCTAGGACCTGCTTGATGGTGAAATCAGGAACCTTGAACTCTTCTCCCTCAGTGTTGATGGTGCGAAGACCTTTTGTGTTCTTGAAAGACCCAATGTTACCCGATCTCTGGGTGACCGTGGAGCGGCCAGCATCCGAGGAGCCGTTGGAGCCCGTGACAGTGACAGCGGACATTATGGTGGGGTGCAACAACAGAAAGGTAGGCAACACACCAGGAGAACAAGACAGATTTTAACGAGGAAAAATTTATATCAATTTATTGTATCAAAAAAAAAAAAAACCCAAAATGCAAAAAAAGGAAAATCTCCAGGGGGCGGCTCACTGGGCTACCGGGGGGCTTGCCCGGTGGGCCCATATTCCCACCGCGGTGAACGCGGTGATCTACTGGGGCTCCCGCGCAATCTTTTTTTTTTTTTCCCGCTCCTCCTGCATTTCTGGGGTCCTGCAGGATCCCGTTTTGGAATCTGTTGGGATCAACTGTTGTTGGGTAATGCCAACGCAGCAGGACTATCGCGGCAGTGCAGAAGGGATGCCAAGAACTGCAGCAGGTTACCCGGGACGACTTGCAGAACGTCGTTGCATGGTTACCCGCAGACTGAGCCACGGTTTTTTCCGCGCAGTCGGCCTTCCACGACTCGTCTGTGACCCCGCTTCCCGGGACCCGGGGACCCTTGTTTTCCCGGGAGGGCTGCCTCTTTTGCGGTAATCGGATCTCGAAAACGATGGAGTTTTGAAATTTTTTTTTCGCGAGCGCAACACGATAAAAGAAAGTCTCCTGTTGTGGAAAGTGATCGTTAGTCTTCAGTTGGAGCATTGCCGGATAGTATACAACATCAATGTCGCCAGTTGCCGAATCGTCGCCAGAGCTCAAGAAGAAGCCTATTTCGTTCTCCAACATCCTGCTTGGAGCAGGTCTCAACATGTTTGAGGTGACCACTCTGGGTCAGCCTTTGGAGGTGGTGAAGACCACGATGGCTGCTAACAGAAAGCTGGGAATTGTCCAGGCCACCAAACACGTGTGGTCGCGAGGCGGAATCAAGGGATTCTACCAGGGATTGATTCCATGGGCCTGGATCGAGGCTTCCACCAAGGGTGCTGTGCTGCTGTTTGTCTCGTCCGAGGCCGAGTACAGACTCAAGGTTCTCGGTGCGTCGCCATTCCTGAGTGGTATCGGTGGAGGTATCAGTGGAGGTCTTGTTCAGGCTTATCTGACAATGGGATTCTGCACGTGCATGAAGACGGTTGAGATCACCAGACACAAACAGGCATCTGCTGGCCAGCCTGCCAAGAGCTCCATGGAGGTTTTCAAGGACATTTACGCCAGAGAGGGAATCCGCGGTATCAACAAGGGAGTCAATGCTGTCGCCATCAGACAGATGACCAACTGGGGTTCGAGATTCGGTCTCAGTAGACTTGCAGAGGATCTGATTAGAAAGGTCACCCACAAGCCGGAGGAGCAAAAGCTGAGTGCCTTTGAAAGAATCCTGTCTTCGGTTGTTGGTGGTGGTCTTTCTGCCTGGAACCAGCCAATTGAGGTGATCAGAGTCGAGATGCAATCCAAGACCGACGATCCAAACAGACCTAAGAAGCTCAGTGTCGCCGGCGCAGCCAAATACATCTACCAGAACAACGGTCTCCAGGGCCTTTACAAGGGTGTGACTCCTAGAATCATGCTGGGTGTCTGGCAGACCGTTTGTATGGTCACTTTGGGTGATTATGCCAAGGAGTTTGTTGCTTCCTTGACGGGAGAGACCCCAACCGGAAAACACTAGTGATTACCCGTGACATTGTACGGAGCAGCAGTACGCGAAAGAGCCCCACAGCTAATAAACTTGAATAGATCATCGGAGTGCTCACTTCTTGTTCTTGGCTCCAAAGACTACTAAATTTATTCCTTTTTAGATAAAGAATCAAACATCCTTGCACGGCTAAGTTTCTCAGATTTAGGGGAGAAAAAAAAACACACACACACAGACTTGGCAGTAAATATACACTAAACGGCTTGGTTGTGTCACGTGACATACACCACGTGATTGTATAGTTTTATTTTTCTTGGGAAAATTGACAAAAAAAGAAGGGCGAAAGGGGCAAAAATCCATCGTGTCGCGTTTAGCGCCCAATGCTATTTTTCATTACAAAAACCAACCTAAGGTCCCGTTGTTCGTTTGGATGTATGTCAAGTAAGACATGTCTTCTTTTCTCTACCCCGAGTGGCACTCAATTGCTTGACAACGCTTCCTGAACGTGCTGCTTCTACTAGCCCTACAGAGTCGAGTCCCTCCGCTATAGCGAGTTTTTCCCCTGTTCTTTTTCCGGAGACACCAGACACACCTCTAGACATGTCCCAAGACACGTATCAAGGAATTGTTGTTAATGGAGCCAATGAAGATTTCTCAATGCCGGAAGGGGATTTTAACTTTAATTTACGAGGCACGAGTCGCACATCGAAGCTGAAAAAGCCATCACTCAAGTTTGACCCATTCAAGTTCCAGCTCAGAAAGACGGATGTGGAAAATTTGGTGGTGTCGGAAAAGGAGGTTACCAGAAAGGCATCAGTCGACCCTTTTAACTATTTCAATGACGATTGGTTATCCCAGAACAAAGTTTTCAAATATTTCACTGTCTTCCATGTTCAGTATAACTCAGCAGAGTTGCCAGTGAGAAGATGCAAAAACGAGATTTTTGGCGTACCCTGTGCCTTCGAGAATCCTTACCATGTCATCACTTGGGCCCAATGTGATGCTTGTTCCAAAATTTTCCGGTTCCACGGTAGAGCATCCAAATCTAGATCTGAGTTCAGTATCAAACATCATCTCAAGAAACACCGTATCCTGTTTGACATGCAAAAGGGAGAAACCATGCGCGAGATTGATACTCGCGATGTTTCGGTGCCAAAACATCTTCGGAATACACACAGACATATTCAGAAAAATCCCTTCCGAACACATTTGGCAGGTACAATAGCTTACAATAACCTTCCCTTTCGGCTTGCCGAGTCCAAAGGACTGAAACATGCGTTGGCTTCTTTACTTTCCATGGGACTAAGAGAGTTGCGTGATCCTGACGATATGGAGGCGATCAATAAGTTTCTTGATCGGACTGTTCCGCGCAGACGGGACATTTCCAGACACGTCGATAACTTTCATTCGTCCGTCATTTCGGATATCAAATGTGGATTGAGAGACCAGCCTTCAGTGTCTCTTTGTGCGAACATTTGGACTCATAATCATCAATCATTTTTTGGAGTTATGGTCAATTTGAAGGGAACAAACATCCCATTGACTTACGTTGGCTACGACGACAAGACTCACGACTCTATATCACTCCTAGATACTTTGGAGAAAGTGCTCAAAGACTTTCAGATTGAGAATAAAGTCATATTTTTAACACTGGATTATTCTCGACCAAATTTCGAAATGTTGGGATTACTCAACGAACGGCGATTGGCTGCCAACTTACCAGCGGTGGAGCATGTGCACTGCGTTTCTCATGTGCTGAATATTGTTATTAAGGACATCTTGCAGGCGGTATCAAACACCGATGGAAAAAAGACATTCGACGAGTCGAGGATTTATGAAGCCGTGAACGAGTTCAGCAAGTGCCTTCGTAATAATTCCAAACTCTTAGCTTACTGGAGAAGGAATGTGGTTGGGAGGAACCCTCAATTTATTTGCAATAATCGGTGGACTGGTCTCATGCGCTTTTTCAGAATAATTGCGATTCATGAGGTTCAAATCCTCAGGTATTTCAAAGGCTTTATAGATCCTGATTCGGTAGAGTTCGCTGAGTTGGATCAAGAGGCCAAAAAAGATCTCCGAGCTATGTCGTTGGATCCCAAGGACAAATCTGCTATCCGCGCTGTGATCGAACTAATTGAAGCAGGATCATTGAAAGGCCTGCATGAGCTCATGAATACTTTTGAACGACTAACTTTGAGTACAGAAAAGGATACAACCAACAAACTCTGCAACATTACAGCAGTCTATCTCACTCTACTGAAGTTCTTTCAAGCAGTTTCTGCCACGATAGAAGATAAAACTACCGTCCAGAGCCACCATGTTCCATTTTTCAACATCGAAAGAACACTGTTCCATTATCCATTTCCAGAAGACAGCGAGGTGGACAACTTCAAAAAGATTCTTTCCCTATTTAGTCTGGACTTTTTGGATGCAATTTCCGAAACCTATGACAGATTTATCAAATACTACAACTTGTTGTTTCAAGATATTCTCCCTCTGATCGGCTCATTTTACAATCTCGCTGATCGTGGAAAGGTTCTCAACTCTACCATTAACCTAAGATCGGTTCACTATGATTCTGCGAAGCTTGATGGTGCAGTATTGAGAGACAGGGTCACTGAAGAATTATTCCAGACATACAAGAAGACAAAAACTTACAAAATTGCACTTCACAAACGAGGAGAAAGTGATGCCTCCACTGTTGAAGGAGACGAAAGGCGCCACCTTCTAGCGGAATGTGAATTTTATATGAACAGTATTCCCATTGAATTACTTTGCAGAAGAGGCGAGAACCGAAAAAAATGGGAAGAAGATCCTGTTGCTTTTTCTATACAGTTTTGGACTGGACCAATGTCTTCGGCACTTGCAAGATTGAAGGAGGTTTACGAATATTACGGAGATATCCCAATTTCTAACGCAAGGTTGGGGGACTCCTTCAACACCGCTCTCAGGCGGTACCGTTCGAAGCCTGACACTGTGAAACGCCTCATGGTGGTGAAACACTTTCTTTCCAATGCCCCTGGTGTGGAGTGCCTGGACCATGTGGATACCGAAAACGTGGTGGATTCGGAAGATGATGACGACGATTTTAAGATTTTTGAAGTTCCCGAAGTTTCTGAAGATAATGAAGATTTGGAGGATCTTGAGGATCTTGAGGATCTCGGGGGAATTTGAGGATCTTGAGGATCCATAGTTTTAAGTCGCGTGATATTTAGTCACGTGCAACATCCGTTTTAGGTAACGTGTAGAATTTCAGACAGCATTTGCTGAAAACATATCACAGGAATTTTTGGAAAAAGTTTGAAAATTCGCGATTTAATACAAAAATGTGCCAATTCTGAAAAAAAAACTAGAGATTACAATGAAAAGTTTCACACTTAATTCCGATAACAGGGTCTAACAGGTTAGATTTCACATATTTCGCTCGAGCTTATTAAAGAACGAATGCTATAGTAAACTGCCCAACGGGCCAAAAACAAAATCGTACACTTCACGAAAAAAAAGGGAATAATGATTAACGATGAATGAAACAAAACAAAATCACTTCTTTCTCTGAACTCCCCACTTATCGTAACAATACAGGCCTGTGAAGGTCAATCCCAAGCCAATCCACTGCACGGAATTGAGCCTGGTTCCCTCTACAAGAATCGAGCAGCTGATGATGATGATTCTCTTGAGGATGTTGGCGATGCTGTAGTTGATTGGACTCACGAGCCCGAGGATTTGGAACGCAATGACGCTCTGCATGAAGTGCGAGAGCCCATTCAACAGAACCAGTCCAGCCAGGTGTTGATCGATGAGCGAGAGCGAGAAGATTGGGTTCGATGAGAGCTCTGTGAGAAGGTAGAACGGCAGCGTCAGCATGAACCCGAGCAGCGAACAATGGAAAAGAACCGACATCTTGTCAAGCTTCTTCTCCGACTGCATCACGAGCTTGTTCAAGGATTGCGACGAGTTTCCCAACAAAGGTGTCACTGGAGGCGACGTGCTCTTTGGAGTCATCGAGATCGGCAACATCGGCGTCGAAGTGGCCGACTCGCTCTTCACCACCTTGAAATTGAGGTTGTTGAAGTAGTCGTTCTTGGTGTCCTTCGTTTCGAAAGTGAGGATTTTCTTGGCAAAAATGTTTTGAGAGACAAAGATGATCATGGAAATGAAGGCAAACACGCATCCTTTGTAGAACATGTTGCTATCAAGCAGGAGGTTGTTGTTTTTGACACAGCTCATCATGACACCAGTCACCAATGGGATCAACGTCAAGTAAGTTTTGTTGCTGAAGTTCTGTTTGAACATGAATCTGTAGATCAAAACTGTCGTCAGTGGTGACAGGGCCTTGATTGTGTGAACGAGCGAGACAGGAATGATGGAGGTGGCCTTGTGAGATGCGATATGGCCAGCGAATTGGAACATTCCCATCGGAAGCGTGGTCTTCAGAACAAACATCGTTGGCTTTAGGAAGTCGCCCGAAATGGAGTAGCTGTAACTGTTCATCTCCAGTGGGAAAGTCCCCTTAGGAAACTTGTCCAGAAGAGAACCAGTGGTATCCTGCTGGACATAAAGGGAGTTTGGATTGAGATGGTGTCTGTGAGATGCAAAAATGGCATCGTATTTCTTCACAAACATCACCGTTGTGAGACAAAAAGCTGCATTCATAACAAATTGCAGTTCTGTGAGGGTCACTGGGAATGAAAAGCTCTTCAAGATCGACTTTGTGGAGCTCGAAGAAATCACCGAGGTGAGATACCACAGAGCACACAAAACACAGAGCTTCCAGTCAATGAGGGGTAGAAGATAAGAGTATCTTGAAAAGAATTCTTTTATCGAGCAAGACCAGTCTTTCAACTTGTTATTGTTGATTCCCAAAACGACCAACATGACGAATAATTAAGCGTGATGAAACGAATGCGAAAGACCAAGTGATTGGTAAAGTTGGGTTGTTGTTAAATTTGTAATTTGATGAGCGAACGTGGGACGATTGTAGCGTCAGTGAGACAAAGGAAGTATTGCAGTTGTATCTAGCAAATTACACGCCTTTCCAACCAGTGATAGTAGCGTCTGAGGAGTAGTCAATAGCGTCTAATGGCTTTATTGGCTCTACTTGCTCTCAGAAAGCAAACTAAACAGCCTTTCGAACAGGTTTAGAAGGAAAAACAAGAGGGTATAAAAGAAAAGTGTACAACTATTTCCCTTCATTTGGACACAATCAAATTAGGTGGTGGGTTGTCACTAAAAAAAAAAATGCACAAAAAAAAAGCAACGAGGAAGAAAATTCAGAAAAATCTCCTGGGAGAATAATCATTTCCCTTTTGGGCTTGCTGCATGACGATCCGGATCAAGGAGCGAGAAACAAGGGCAGGCGCTGTTCCGGATTGGGAGGACTCTATTGTTGCGCACAAACTTCGTTTGCATACGAAGGGGCTTGTGCTAACACGACTCCGAATAGGGATGCCAGGAACAGATGGGAAGATCTGTGGGCAGATAGCAAAGGGGGGCGGACGGCATTTCTGACCGGATGCTGTAGGAGTTTTCCAGTGGATGGAGCCGTGTGCAGCGGACGCCAAACAAGGGATAGCAGATGAGGAGACTGGTTTTGCAAAATCTTGGGAACTATTGCGCAGAAGAATTTGTTCTTGGCTCTGAATATGAGGCTCTGTATATGTTGCGCACCGTGTCGTGCAGACGCGTCTCCGGCGTGCCCACGGGAGAGAAACGCATAACCACGGCCGCGCGGCCTGGTTTCCCACAGTTTCGCGCGAGCGCGCTAATGCCGGCCCTTGGCTGCATCTCTTAATAAATTTCAGTGGATGCCTGGAATTCACGCGCGAATTCATCACGGGCCCCCCTGTGGTGACCGTTGGAGATGATGTGCAACTGGCTTGTGCTGCTGTACGATTATTAGCAATTGGACAGATCCGCGTTGAACGTGGTGCGCTGCGGAAAGCAACCGGTAACTGGTACCCAGTACATGTCCACTGCAAGGTCGATCGCCATGAGCATCAGGACCCGCTCATCACCTGATAAAGGCCGCCACAGGAGTCGCTGTGCAAGATCGGCGCCCATTTTAACGACCCTTGAGGTATACGTATTGCGGACCCATGTCCGTTTTCTCATCTCTGCCATTTGAGATCGGGTCGGCAACTCCCTTTATCTCCTTCTTGTGCAAAGTATAGCGTCAGATTTCCTCCATCGACATGAATTTTGCAGTGTGGATACGTGCGTCCTATTGTTACAGGGAGCGCCGTGCAATTTTTACCCCTTGCAAGAAGCCTTTCAAACTCGGATTACGAGCTACCAACAATTTTTCTCGGTCTTAGCAGTATCGCACAGACAGTTCAGGGAGCTCACGGCTATTGAACGGCAGCGCGTGGCGGCTGCAAATTCTGGTGTCTTCGCAGTTGCTTTTACCAACCGGTGCTACTGTACAGTGGCAATGTTGGAGCAATATCATAGGAGTTGATAGACGCTGAACTAGACCGCGGCTCAGCGACCTCGGCTGTCTGCTCGGTTTCGTAAGCAGCAGCGGTGGCTTTCAATACTGTGTTTCATTCTGTTATCTGCCAATCTGAGTGGTTTTTCTAATCAGCCTGGTGTAGCCGGTGTAAGGGTGCAAGTGAAAAAAATATTTTTTTTTTTTTTTTTTTTTTTCTATTTTTCACTTTCTTGGAATTTTTCACCTGACTGATCAACACCCTGCAAAAAAAAACCTCCACATCATCCCCATGACCACCACGATAAACACATATCCACTCATAAAATGGTTGCAAGACCCACAGAATAAGTCCTTGTGGAACAGCGACCTTCTCACTCTAAAACAGTCCCCGTGTGGCGGAGTAGGTGTTTTTGCAACCAGATCGTATACCCCACAGCAGGACGATCCGCTATCTTCAGTACTACTTCGAGTGTCTAAAGAGTCCATTCTAAGTGCAAAAAACTCGTGTATAGCGAACCTGCTCTACGATGCTGGAATCTCGGGCATGCATGCTCTCGCTATCGCCTTCATCTACGAAAAGGCTGCGGGCCAACAATCGCCTTGGTTTGACTACATAAACTCGATTGATCTCCACAGTGTGGCAGAACAGGATCTACCGCCTTGTTTGTGGTCCGAGACCAGCAAAAATGCACTGATCGGCACGGAGGCAGAGACGTTGGGAGTTTTGGACTCGTCAGAATTGGAAGAACATTACACCATCTCGCTGCAATTTGCCAAAGATAATGCTCACCTTATTGGTATACCGTACGAACTCTCAGTTTCTCTTAAAGACTCCAAGGAAGTCAACGATACAAAGTACAAGAAATTCGCAGCCATTGTGCGTGCTTTGGCCTCGAGAGCATTTTCCATTGATAATTTCCACGAGTTGGGACTGGTTCCAGGGGCAGACTTGTTCAATCACGATCCATTTGGACATGAGAATGCCCATTTCGAAGCCCTTGGAGACGTGTGTCCGTTCTGCGGACGTTGGAACGGATGCGGCCATGAAGAGCACGGTGCTCCCGATAGCGAGGGTGATGACGAAGACGGAGAGGAGGACCAGGACGGTAGCGAAGAAGAGGAGGAGCACGGCTCGGACGATGGAGACTCTTCTGACATTGAAGAAATTGACGAAATTACTTTGGATTACGTAAGCAAGCTTGAGAAGGAGTTGGAGACGGAGCTACCTGAACCCAAGAGCGATGGACTGGTTCCCGAGGAATGCTGCGATATTATTCTGCAAACCCCGATCAAAAAGGGCCAGGAGGTGTTCAACACGTACGGAGAGCTTTCCAATAGCGTGCTTCTTGCGAGATACGGGTTTTGTGCCGGAAATAATCCTTTTGACAGCGTGACATTGGCCAAACCTATCTTGGATTACAAGAAGAGGAACGGAAAACAACTGAAAACGAGATTTGCGTGGTGGAGCGAATGTGGATTTGATCTTTTGAAACAGTATTTGATGAAAGAGAGAGAAGAGGAGAATGAGGATGAAGATGAAGAAGAGGAAGATGAGGATGAAGAAGATCCCGAATCTTGGTTGTTGAACTGCAAAGTGCATTACCCTGGTACATTTTCGGAATACACTTGTGCTGTGGCGAACCTGATGACCATTTCCGAGTCAAATTTCCGGAAGCTGACCACCAAACCAAGCAGTTCAGCGATGATAAAGCTAGCCCAACGCACTGCGCTTTCTTCGCAGCTTTTGAGAGACTGGTGTAGGGAAAAATTGGACGCGTATCAAGACGCGGAAGCGGCAATTGAGAGTGTTAAGGTGTTGGTTGATGCCGAAAAGACACTTTTGGAGAATGCGGTGGGAACATTGTCCAAGAGACAGAAGTGATAGACTACCTTTGATGTAAATGATGAATAATAGATGATCAGCTGATCTGCATCACGTGAGCATGTCTGGATTTTTTTTTTCTCGTGTCCCGCTCAAGAATTTTCCAAATTCTCCAATTGGATGAAAAAACATCCACGAACAAAAACAAGAGGGAAACAACTACATCTAGTGGGTTTTACATCTCTTGGAATTGTAAAAACGTTACCAATGTTCACAATTGCCGCAAGACAGAGGGCTGCCGGCCAGGCCGCTCGGGCCGCTCGGGCCGTTCGGAGTCCGGTCAGACAGAATTCGACAGTTGTGGTGAAGAAAACGCATCCGGTGAGAAAGTTCTTCTTCAGATTGACGCTGTTGACGGCAACGGTATACGGTGCGGCAGGATATGTTGCCACGAAGAACGACACATTCCAAGATGCCTTCATTGACTACGTTCCTTACGGAGAGTCTGTTGTTTCGGCAATCGAGTACTATACGTACCACAAAGACGAGCTGTTTTCTTTGAGCAAGGTGAACGAGTCGTTCACGGATGTGAAGGAGAAGCTGGGATTGGAGAAGACTGTTCCTATTCCAAAACAGGGTGTTTCATCCGAAAAGGTGAACCCTGCTGCATTGGCTGGTTCGGAAAGTACCAATGTTAAATCGCAAATACTCGCGGCCACACCATCCGAGCTGCCGTTGATTGACCTGCGCAGTGGAAATGAGGCTATTGACTCGACTGTTGCGTCGTTGAATCTGCTGATCTCGTCCATCAACCGGAAAATGACGGACGTTAACGGCCAACACGCAATTGATTCTCTGAACAAGAGCATCAGCGAGCTTTCCAGCAAGTACCAGGAGCTTGTTTCTGCCAAGCAGGAGGATCTGAAAAAGTTTTTGGCAGAGGCTGAGGAGGATCTGAAGTACAGATTCAGTTCTAAGGAGGTTGCGTTGACCAACGAGTTCATCAGCAAGCTTACGGAGGCCAAAGAGGAGATTGAGAAGAAGCACGATACCAAGCTGGCCCAGGAAGTGGAGGCAACGAGACAGAAGATCCTTTTGGAAGCAGAGAACATCATTTTGAAGTCGAAATTGAGTGCCATTGACGAGTTCAACAAGGTGATTTCCGAGAAAATTGACACCGAGAGAAACAACAAGCTCAAGAATCTGGACGCTCTGGCATCGAGAGTGGAGGAGATTGAGAAGTTTGAGCTTGAATTGTCGAAATCGGCAGCATCGTACACCAATTACAAAGAGATCAAGAAGGCCATTTACAACTTGAAGAGAACCATTTCGAGCAACGAGGTTTCTGCCAAACGTGGAGAGGAGCTCGTCGCTGAGCTCGCCAAGCTGAAGGCTTTGGCCGAACCACTGCAAAACGAGCTCATTTCCGCGGCCTTGGACGCACTGCCTTCGAAAGACACTCTGCTGAGAACAGGGGGAGTTTTGACGCAATCGCAGCTGATCTCCAGATGGGAGTTACTGCTGCCAGAGCTCAGATCTGTGTCGCTTCTTCCACCGAACGCGGGTCTGTTGGGCCACGTTTCGTCGTTTGTTTTCTCGAAGCTGCTGTTCGCCAAGTCCGGAACTCCTGTCAAGACGGCCGATCAGTCGATCGGCAACGACGTGGAGTCTGTTATTGCCCGGGTGAACGACTTTTTGCTCAAGAACGAGCTCGACAATGCCGTCGAGGAGGTTTCGAACCTGAAGGGCTGGGCCAGAAAGATTGCGGATGATTGGCTTGTGGAGAGCAGAAAGAAGCTGGAGTTGCAATTCATTGTGGAGGTTGTTGATGCCGAGATCAATGCCAGTGTCTAGACTGTATAGAGAGGGGGGATAAATCACAAAGTATCTGATGAGAAGTAATTAGAGGAGTATGGAAAACGCTACACAGAGTGCAAAAAAAGTTCCTGACGAGGTTTTTTTTTTTTTTTATGAAATGCGAGAAAGAAGAAAAAAAAAAACTAAACTGTATACAAAGTTTTAGCTTGTTTTTGGTTGTTGTTCACGCAAAAATACACCGCTAACTGGCCAATTGAAGCGGGGAAAAGGGCATTGGAGACTTCTGGAAAGCGCTGCAAACTAGCAAGAAATGTCTGCGTCAACCTCTACCGCAGCACCACAGGTCTACGGTGCGGACGAGATTAATGCTTTGGTGTTGGACCCGGGCTCGCACGCCACCAAGGTTGGATATGCCGGGTACGACACGCCTAGCATTGTGCTCCCGTCGTACTACGGCGAGGTGGCTGGTGCGGACGGCGAGAAAGTGCGGATTTTCGACGAGAACGCGCTGTACACTCCTCGAGACAAGATGGAGATCAAGCCACTGGTGAAGGACAACCTTGTGATCGATTGGGAGGGTGCTATTGAGCAATACAAGTACATATTTGACAAGCTGGACATCGATGTGAACGATCAGCCACTTTTGCTGACCGAGTCTACGATGAACTCGTACACCAACAAGGAGAAGGCGTTGGAGGTTTTTCTGGAACAAGAGAAGTTCTGTGCTTTCTATCTTGTGAAGCAGCCGACGTGCGTGTCGTTTGCGCACGGGAGACCGAACTGTCTTGTTGTTGACATTGGCCACGACTTGGTGACGGTGACTCCGGTGATAGACGGCTTGTGTCTGAAGAACCAGGTGCTTGGGACGACGTATGCGGGCGCCTTTCTGGGGCAGCAGCTGGCACAGTTTCTGGAGGAGCGCAAGATCGAGATCAACCCGACGTTCCTGGTGAAGAGCAAGAAGCCTGTGTATTGGGAGGACGAGAGCTCGCGGCCGGAGTTTGAGAAACGCACTCTGGACATGGAGGTGACGGAGTCGTTTGTGGAGTTTGCTCGGCAACGGGTGTTGCAGGAGATGAAGGAGAGTTTGCTGGAGTGTGTGGACGACGACGGCGACCTGGTGAAGGGTCCGAACTCCACGGAGAGCGAGCTGCTCAAGAGCAGCGAGAGCGACGACGAGGTTCGGTATTTCGAGCTTCCGGACGGACTCAACGTGCCGTTCACCAAGCGCGAGCGGAACCTGCTGAGCAACTCGCTGTTCAACCCATTGGACACCCTGAGCGCCGTGGTGAAGGGCTGGGAGACTGTGCAGGACGGAAACATCATCAAGTACATTGGAAACGCCGACGACACAACCAGTAAGGACTATGTGCCTCTGAGGCGGACCAAGAAGCCCGAGGACGACGACAAGGACAAGATGGACGTGGACGGCGACTCCGACGGCACAGGCGACAAGAACGGCTCGCTCAAGAAGAAACAGGGTCTGGGTCTCACCAAGGTGGTGCAACTGGCGCTGGACCGACTGGACATCGACCTCAAGCCGCAGCTCGCCAACAACATCATTCTAACGGGCAGCACGTCGCTGATTCCCGGTTTGAGCTCGCGGCTTCACTCGGAGCTGTCGCTGCTGAACCCTAGTCTCAAGATCCGGATCCATGCCACGGGAAACACCGTCGAACGCAAGTACTCGTCGTGGGTGGGCGGATCGATATTGTCGAGTCTGGGAACGTTCCACCAGCTGTGGGTCTCGCGCGGCGAGTATGAGGACGCCGGGGCTGAGCGGCTGATTGTGAATAGATTTAGATAATGTGTAAGGATCTGGAGAATTGTACCCTTTTCTTTTCCTCTGTGGAAGTCAATGGAACCCGGCAACTTGCCATCCTTTGACCATGTCGAGCCACGACGTCTCCTTGTCGGCGTCTTCCTCGTTGTTTCTGCCTCGCCAGATCTCCATCATGATCTGTTTTCCGATCCATTTGTCGCCCGCGTCGAACGACGACTTTCCCAGAATGTCGAAGCGTGTCTGCAGCTGGTAGCCGATCGCGTCCGAGCCCGTCAGAAAGAAACACCAGAACGGCAGCGTGATTTGCAGCTCGGTGGTTCCGTTTGCGCGGATCGACAGCCGTTGCAGGTCCTCCAGATGTGTCAACGTCGACGTCACGTAGCCCTGCAGCAGACTCGGGTCGGTGTCCTTGATGATTCGGAAGAAGAAAACGAGGATCGAGTTGTAAAACGCGATCGAGAAATGGTGCAACGCCTCGTGAACAAGACTGTGGTACCGACGAGTCCCGTCTGAGCCCGTCTCGTACAGGTCCCACGGTACTTTCCAGCCCATGAGCTCCTCCTCGATGTCGCAGCACAGTCGCGGGAAGTTCCGCGGGAAGATCTTCTTGCGCAGAAACCAGTTGCGGTGGTCTGCAAGCCGAACGACACGCTCCATCAGATCCAGCAGCGACTCAGGGATCCCGAAATGAATCTCTACGGGCGAAACAGTCGTCTTTGCGGCGTCGAACGGGACGGGAATGTGCAACGGGGCGGCCGGGCCGGGTTTATGGAGCGGTTTCGGCCCGTCCTCCTCGTCCTCATCCTCTTCTTCTCCTTCTTCTTCTCCTTCTCCTTCTTCCTCTTCCTCTTCCTCGCTCTCGTCAAACTTGAACCGAACCGTGAACGACCGGGGAGGACGGTCCTCCACAGGCGGCCGGTCCGCCAGTCGTCGCGGCAACTGCGGTAGCACCCGCTCGTCGTCGTCGTCGTCGTCCTTGTTGTCGCTCTCGAGCAACGACGACCGGATCTCAATTTTCGTCCACGGTTTCGGCCGAGCAGCGTTCTCCAGCGAGACGTCGCGCATCAGATTGTAGCCCGAATCAATGTCCTCGTAGCCCCTGTCGGTGATGCGGTAGTTGCGAACGTCGATAGTCGACGACGATTTGAAGAAAAACGACATGTATCGTAACCAGCGCATCAGGTCGACAAGCGTCTTGTCGTCCGGACTCAGCGTCCGAACATGGTCGCAAATGCCCTCGGCAACCTTGAACAACAACTTGTAATTGTGCAAAACGTTCAGCAACTCGTCCTGTTTGACGGCCATGATAAACACCAGAATCAGCTCGTTGATCAGACCCACGGAAAGAACCCGGTTCACTAGATCCGTGTTGGCCAGCTGCGGACCTTTGTCCTCATCGTAGTCGCCAATCAGCGGCCGTATCAACAATGCCAACTTCACCAGAGCCAACTCGCGCATCGCTATGTAGCACTTGAAAAACATCAACGAGCTGTCGTACAATCCAAAGTCGTTGAACAGCTTCTTGTACTGGTTGAACGCAGTGATCACCAACGCTTCCAGAACAAACGTCTCGTGAACCAACGTGCAGTACTCTCGAAACTCGCCGTCACCCGTGTCGCCGTCCTCCGTGCAGTCCACGTCCAACAGAAGCATCTCGCCAACCAGCCGATACAGAACAGGAACAACCACCGTGTCGAACGAGCCGCCCTTGAACGACACAAAAGACATGCTCGGTCCGTTCTTGACAAATAATCGCACAAGATTGCGGATCTCCGCGTTCCCAATCAGCATCTGGAACGTCGCCTTGGTCCGCGACGGCTCACCAAGCTCCGACAGAACCTTGCGAAGACCCTCGTCGCAGAGCTGTTTCAAACCAACATCCGTCAGCTCAAGTCTATCCACCACACGCGACCGGATCTTGTCCGTCTTGTTATAATAATCGGCAAAAATCACCTCTTGAATCTTGTTCCAATCGTCCGGGTCAGCTGTAGCGTCGCCAACCAGCGTTCGATACGTCAGAATCGCGTCCAGATGTAGTCGCGGATGGATCCACAACTTGCGCGGAACAAGCTCGTCGCCCTTGGTCCAGACCTCGCTGCTTGAAGCTCTCGTGGAAGTCGTCTCGTGCTGGGGAGTGTTCCGCTCGCTGACAGCCTGTGAAACGCGTGTCTCTGCAGGTTCATCAGGCTTCTTCAACTTCTTAGGCTCTTCAACGTCCGCTGGCTTCTCTGGCTTCTCTGGCTCCTCAATCCTCACCTCCAAACCGTCGTAGCTCGGAAAAACACCAAATGGACCGCTTATCAGCGGCTTTCCCCGGTAATTTTGGTCAACTAACACCTCCAACAAAGGATCAAGATCGTCCAGATACTTGTACGAATGACGCTCAGGAAAAAACATAAACGGAACTTGCCGTCTCTGAAAATGCTCCTCTGCCTGAGCTTCCACAGAGGCAAACCCATACGATCCGTCGGGCAGAACAATCATCGGCTCGCTGAACTTGAGCTTGATATCGTATCCAAGACACTCAACTTTCGACTTCTCGCAACGTAAACATCGAGGCTTCCGTCCATCACACTTGACCTTCCTGTTTCTGCACGTCTCACATCCGGTGAACGTTCTCTTTTTTGGCAATTGCGGCCCATCGTTGCTCCCGTCCTGTTTTGGTCTCTTTCTCTTTGTTCCCATAACGCAGCCGAAACGCTAGCAAAGACTTGTCAATTGCAGTGGAACCAGACAGAAACGCTCCAAAAACAACCAACCTTGCAATCACAAGCAGTCTCAACAGCAAAACTTTAGACAAAAGTCCTGATTTGTGTCCCTTCTACCCAGGGTTTGATCTGATAAAGGACAAAATCGCATTACTCAAAAAAAAATAAAAAAAAAAAAAGTACCATCGCTAAAAGTTTCCAGAATGCTTCTCAAATGCTACGTGAAATTCAAACCTACCTAGAAAACTAAATCTAATCGATAAGAGCATCTTCTTCATCAAGATCGACCCTTCTCAACCTTTTCTTGCCGTTCTTGGCCGGCGATAGAGAGTGCTTCTTGCTGTTCATGTTCAAAGGACTGACACTGTTTTCCTTTTCGATGAGCTGGATCGCAGACTTCTTTGCAGAGTCTCCAGAGATCACATTGCTAACGTTCATTTTCACCCCAGACGTGGCCCTGAGGGGCTTGTAGCTCAACTTCGGTGTTCCGGTCTCCTCGGGACGCTCCACAAACGGATTCAACTCAAACAACTCCATTTGCTTGTCGGAAACGAGTTTCTTCGTCTGCTTCTTTGGAGTCTTCTTTGGCGTCTTCTTGGGCGATTTTTTGGGCGATTTCTTCGCAGGACTGACAGATTGTTCTTTTGGTGGATCTTCAAAAATGACAATCTCGTCCATAATGCTGTTGGACTGTAAATCCTGCATCAACAGTCCCGGGGATTTCGACGGAGATTTACTCAAACGTGGCTGTTGTGTATGACCCTCCAGCGACTCCACGACGCTCATTTTTGTCTTGAAAGACTCCAATTGAGACCTTAAATCCCGCACGTCTGCTTTGTGTTTCGTCTGCAATCTGGTTAATTCGTCAGATTTAGCATCCAGCTCCCTCTTCAACCGTTCTGCCTCATCGTTCATCGCACTAGGCATCTGCTTGTACCTCGTCAGCTCAATCTCTGCTGAAACCAACTGGTCAACTCTCTGCTTCAGCTCTTCGTTCTGTTGCAACAACAAGCTGATTCTCTGGTCTTTTGATAAACTCTCTTGCTCAACATCCCTGTTTCGGTGTTCAAGCTCGTTCATCTGTACCCTAATATTTTCGAGCTCGCTCGACAGTTGTTCTTTGATCGCCTTTTCTTTAGCGACGGCCGCATCACGCTCCAAACAGACCGTTTGATAAGAACGCGTTTCCTCACTCTGTTTCTCCGCAGAAGAGGAACGATACGATTCAAAGTTCGCACGGGTCTTTGCCAGCTCCTCTTCCAGCCGTTTCCGCTCATCCGAGCTCTTGTTCGTCAACTCCAAAACCACTGCATCATTACGTTCTCTCATTTCTTCCATTTGCTGGTCATGAGTGGCCTGGAACTCATTCATCAGCTTGTGCGTGGATTCGATCTCTAGTTTCAGCGAGTTGATCTCCTCCGTAAGAAGCAGCGTCTTGGTTTCGTACTCCTTTTTGAGCAGCTCTTTTTCCTCTTTCAACTGTTTGGTAACATTCTGGATTCTCGTCTCAGAGTTCCCAGCGTCTTGTTCCCATCTCTCTCGATATTGTTCCAGCTCTGCTTTTATTTGTCCCAATTCAGCCTCCTTGGATGCCAACTGAGCCTCTTTCATTGAAAGAACGTTCTCGTTATTCTTCCTCAAGGATTCAAAACTTGCACTTAGAGCAAGAAGCTCAGACTCTTTCAAGGAAATCTCTTCGTTCTTCGTTTCCAATTGCGAGTTGAACTCCGCGATCTGATTCTGGTGCTGTTCCGAAACAAGTTTCAACTCCACAGAGTTGTGCTCCCTCACTTTCTGCAATTCGGCCTTGTGTGAGGCCTGCATCTCAGAAACTTTACTTTCAAGGTCTTCCAAGGATTGGCTCAACTTCTGGGACTCCGCTTTAGACTCGCCTAGCCTTTGAATCAAGCTCTGGATTTCGGCCGTATCTTGTTCCTTGAGCTGCGAAAGCTCAGATTCGAGCCGCTTGTTCTCCTCAGAAATACCAGTGAACTTCTCTGTCATCTCACCATACTCTTTTTTCACAGATAGAAGTTCGTTCGTTTTGGCTTCTAGTTGTAGATTGATCTCCTGAATCTTTTCCTTGTAACTCAGAGACAAAGCTTCCAACTTGGAATCCGTTGCTTGCTGATGGTCTGAGTTCAGCTTAAAAATCTCGTTTTTGTGCTCGATCGATATCTGATTCAACTTAAGCTCATTCTCCTCATACAACTCCTTTCTGACCTTCAATTCGGTTTGAACAACTTCTTCCTCCAGCATCACCAACTTTGACTCTAGTTTGAACTGGTAGTTTTTCAAGTTATCGATTTCCGTGAGCAACTCTTGGCGAGCTTTGTTTCCCTCAGAGTTAGGTCTAGACTGTGGCGGTGGAGACGAGGATAGTTGTCTTGGTATCTTTTGGTATTGAATTGGGTTGATGTATCTCAATGTTTGTAGAATCAGACCCTCGTCTCCGTTTGGGTCCAAGTTGACAAGAATCGAAATCAAGCTCTTAGACTTGACATAATCGTGGAAGATCAATCTGGTCAGCTTGTTGGTTCTCAAAAGGGACTTATTAAATTGTCTCGTGGCCACAAGCTCCAGACACCGACCTAATTGCGTCAACGAGGCATTGGTAAACCCACCTTCTCTGAGATTGACCCCTGTTGTTTGAGAAAGTTTTGATCTTTCCAATCCAGCGAGATCGGCGATGGTCATCCGCGAACAGTTCACCATCTTGCCAAAGACTCTCAACACGTTTATGAACACAAAACAGTGCGATCTGGAAGATTGTTTGTTCACGTGTGTAAACGAGGTTTTTCTGTTAGCCAGACCGTGCTGCAAAACCTCACAGGAAGACTCGTAATTGTTCACCATGAACTGAGAGAGATTGTACGGCTTGAGTTTTTGATCGCTAGGGTCCGTGATGATGTCCAACGAGGATCTGGTCTTTTTGGTATCAGTATTCATCAGCAAATCTTTCACAGTGTCGTTGTAGATCTCAAACATCGAGATGGTAACACTGTATTCTCCGTCTTTTTCTTCTTGGGAGTCCATATGTTTGTACAAGTTGCTCACAAGTCCCTCCAATTTAGTGTAGTTTGTCGAAAGGGAGTTGTTGGCAGTTAATTTCTCAAAGACATGCTTCAATGATTGCGAGGCAATTCCCTGTTCTATGTTTTTGTCTCCGAAAATGGTGTAACTCTTGCCTGAGTTGGAAGGACCAAGTGTAAACAATAGACAATCTTGGCCCTTGAAAAGACGGTCGTCAATCATTGGCGATGCAACAAGCTTGAAAAAGCTTTCGGAATCTTCCTCTGTACCACTGGTTGTTGAAATTGTTTTGAAATCAAAAGAAGTTCCAAACTTGGCAAGCTCAATTTGGAGAGGGTTACTGGGAGACTGTGTAAACACAGGAACCACGCCTTCAGCGGGCTGTCTCATCCTTAGATGTAACTCCATTTTCACAAGTATCTGGTGAGTGCTTTTTGGTAGCGGTGAATTGGAATCAGGAGTGTTAAAAAGAGACCACCGGAAGTGTTGCCTTCTTTTTCTCTTTTGTTTATCATTTTTGCATTAAAAAAAAGCTTTGTTTACATCTTGCACTGCGAAAAGTAAATAAATTGAGCCGATCGACGCGTCGAAATTATCAAAGCGGTCTCCCACTTTTTTGAACTTGAAAAGAGGGAGAACTTCTTCTAGCTTGTTTTCTCCAGAAAGAAATAAAGTTATAAACAACAAAGCCAGTTATGATATTGTTGGTTCTTCTACTCAAAAGTCTTGGAAGTATTGATCACCATAGGTGTCACAGAGCTGGATACCCAGAATTCCTTTTATTTCAAATAAATAAATACAACCAATTACTAACCCTTTTTAGGGAAACTTGTACTTCTGGGAAAGACGATATTTTTTATCTGCTGTTTGTTGGTATCTATTGTCATCCCAGTGGTCATTATTACCATGTTTTCCAATCCCAAGTTCCTGTTTCAACTTGTTTTTGACTTGTACAATAGGCTCTACCGCACGGACGAGTGGAGTAACTATGTTGGGACGCCAGGTGTGGGCCCTTGGGAGGACGAAAACAGTGGCGTTGACGGTGACAGTTACGGAGAAGTCGAGTTTTGGTGAAAGAAAGAGAGACAAATGAACATGTAGGGAGTTGCAGACGCAAAGTGGCTGAGATATGTGTTCCGGTGCAAGGATGTCGCGGCTCGCTAAAATATTTTTTGATTTTCTGTGTGTTTTACTTTGCTGAAGTCAAGTTAGTCGAGAGTGGATTTGAGCACCAAGAAAGTCTTGACAGTTTCCATTGGGGCGCGCGCTTTGAGAAGGGAAGGCAACGAGAATGACCGAAAAGAAGGCAATTGCAGAGAAAGAGAAGGTGTCGCCCGAATCCGATGCAACACCTGAGGTGGAATCCAGTTCAATTGAGAAAGTGGTGAAAGACAAAGAAACGGAAACCGTTGACAACGATGAGAAGGACACCAAGAAGAGAACTCATGATGAGACGGAAGAAAAGTCGGATGTTGAAGAGAAGGAGACAGATATAGAGACAAAGCGTGCGAAGACAGACGGTGATGAGTCAAAAGCAGAGGAGAAAAAGGAGGCTGAATCTGAGACCAAGACCAAGACCAAGACCGAAGTTTCTGAGGCTGAAGATGCCGACAAAGAGAAAAAAGAAGCCACTACAAGCAAATTTGTATTTGGAGCAAGAACTCCTTTTGGACAGGCTAGTGGATTTTCAATGTTAGGAGCCAAGAAGAACGTTTTTGGGAGCGAAGCGAAGACGGAGGAAAAGAAAGATACAGATTCGAAGGAGACAACCCCAAGCAAGTCAGTTTTTGGAAGCGGGTCGACGTTTGGCAATGGATTTCAAAATGCATTGAAGAAGAAATCGATTTTCGACCAACCACCCGAAAAGAAAGAAGAGACTCCTGGAGAGAGCGAGAAACCGAAATCCAAGGAGGTTTACCAGAAGGTTCATTTGAAGAAACAGGAGATCAAATCTGGTGAGGAAGAAGAGAAGACTGTGTTTCAGGTGAAAGCCAAACTGTACCACTTGGATCTGACAAAAGTCTCGGACGGTTGGAAAGAGAAGGGGGTTGGAATTCTGAAGGTGAATGAGTTTTTGAATCCAGTGAAATACAACGGCAGATTGGTTATGAGACAAGATGGAATATTGAAGTTGATTCTCAATGTTCCTATTGTGAAAGGGTTTGAGCTTTTCAAAGGAATGGCCAGTTCGCTCAACAGCGATCGATTCATCAGATTCCAGGTTATTGAGGACGACAAGCCAGCTCAATATGCATTAAAAATCGGACAGGTGGAGAACTCGTCCAAGCTGTTTGAGTCGATCAAGAAGCTGATACCGAGCGAGTAAGAAAGGTCTATTCCATCCATTACTGAGATACAGAAGCTCGCCAACAATCTAAAATGTATGATTTATTACGTAATGAAGTGAACATAACTTGAGTAACAAGCTATTTGGTTATTTTTTGATGAAGGCAATGCTGGAAATTGCGGATCCTTTCACGCCATTGAACTCAAACACCGGGTATTCGATCTTTTTCCACACCTCAAAATCTCCGTTTTTCAAAATGATCCGTTTCAGCTCCTCTTCTGTGAAATTGCACGAGGTTATCAGCAAAATTCCGTCTTTTTTGATTAGCTTTTTCACTGTGTTCGGATAAACCTCAACTCCGGAGAGCTGATTTTCTCCGTATTTGGCGTCGCTCAGTCCAATAGCGTCCAGTGTTCCCTTGTCGAGAACGATATCGAAATGTTCTGCGTGCGTTTTTAGGAAAGTGTCATTACTGTCGAGAATGTCACTTTGTTGGAACTCAACATCTTGGTCGTTAGAATCTGCAATCTCCTGTGCAAACCTCACACTGGTTTCGCTGTAGTCGACTCCCACAAGGTCCCCTTTCCAACCTTCTTCGTTGATCTGGAACAAAAGATGGCCGTTACCGGTTCCCAGATCGCAGATCTTGGACGTTTCAACCAAAGTGGGCAAGTTGCCTAGGTTGTTGAACAGAAAATCAACCACTTTTTCCTCGGCACCAGAGTCTGAGAACCAGCATTCGCCTGTGTCGTTAGGGTTTTCCTCGAAGTTGGTGCGTTCCAACTTGTAGAAATCGTCCCAATACTGTTTGGTTCCGAGTTTGGAATGGTTGAGGTTAATGGTGTCTTCCTCGGACATGGTGGAGGTTGTGGAAGGCGCCAACAGGAGTCGATCTTAGATGTCTAGTTGAGTTGAAAAGATTTGACAAGAAATGAAAATTCTCTGCGTCGGCCTGCGTCGATCGACGCATAAGGGATTTTTTTAGAACAGAGAGGAGGGTTTTGACTTTTTTTTTTTGGGTCCCCTTTTCTTAAACCAGAGAGGGAAAGAGCAAGGGACACTTGTTCGGAAACTGGCTGCTTCGTGAATTGTCAGTAGAGAGGAAGGAACACAGAGACCAACAATCGTGGCTCATCGGTGCTGTCTGGATACGAACTCGCAGGAGCAGGAGCAGCAGGGATTAGGAGAGAGGAAGGATAACCTCTGGTCCCTTGCAGAAAGACTGAAGCTTGAATTGACTTGGCCATTGAACCCTTTGCTGCTGACAATATCGGATGAATTCGGGTGTTTGGATGGAAAACCGTTGAACAATGCCAACGGCGATGCCCTCCGCCGCCCCTATCTCATCCCAGACATCCCACGCTGCTATCTCCATTTCCATCCCACCACCACAGCGTGCCCGAAGTCAGACCGGGCTCCCCCAAGTCAGACCCCGCGAGATTGCGCGGGATGAAATTTACTGTTTGGGAAACCTGATTACGTGAGCAGCCACACAAATGGAAAATCTCGTTGTCTCTTGCGCGAATAATTGGATTCATTGTTGTTGAAGGACGAGCGATAAGAAACACACATATATAAAGGAGGACCGAGAATCACGTTGCATTGGAATGTCAATTCGAGCAAGAACACTAGGATTATTCGTCAATCACAGATTTAGAAGTATGTCATCAGCCACACCAGTTAAGGTTCTCAGATTCGGACCAACCAGATTCGCCCAGGACGCTTGGAGCGATCTGGTCAAGAACCACAACGTGGAGATTGTGGAGTCCAAGGCGCAGAACAGAGCCGAGTTTTTGAGCGAACTGAAGACAGGAGTGTACAAGGACGTCTCGGTGATCACGAGAACGTTTGAAAGTGTTCGTCAGACGGGATTGATTGACAAGGAGATGTTGGGAGAGATTGTTGCCAACACCTCAGTCAAAGCCATCAGTCACAACGGTGCAGGTTATGACCAGGTTGATGCCGTGGAATGCGGGGCTCAGGGGATCCAATTGTCGAACGTTCCGTCCATCGTGGACGCTGCCACGGCCGACACCCATATCTACTTGCTACTGGGAGCCCTCAGAAACTTCCAACTCTCGCTCGCAAACCTCAAAGCGGGCAAGTGGCCTTCTCAAAAGTGTGCTGGCACGCCAATTGGCCACGATCCCGAGGGAAAAGTGCTGGGAATTTACGGTATGGGCGGAATTGGACGGGCAGTTCGCGACAGGGCCAAGCCTTTTGGGTTCTCCAAGATCATCTACCACAACAGAAACAAGCTGTCTGCAGAGCTGGAAGGAGGGGCGGAATACGTCTCGTTTGACGAGCTGCTGGCACAATCAGACGTGGTTTCGATCAACATTCCGCTGAACTCTGCAACCAAGCACTCGATCAACGCAGAGACGATCGCCAAGATGAAGGACGGCGTGGTGATTGTCAACACTGCGCGCGGACCAATCGTGGACGAGTCTGCGCTGATTCCTGCGCTCAAGTCGGGAAAGGTTGCTTCTTTCGGAACGGATGTGTTTGAGAACGAACCGAACGCCAACATGGAGCTGGTGAACCTGCCGAACGTGGTTTCGCTGCCGCACATGGGAACACACACCGTTGAAACCATGAAGAGCATGGAGGAGCATGTGGTGAAGAACGTTGCGACGTATCTGAGCACGGGCAAGGTTTTGACCATTGTTCCGGAGCAAAAGAGTCTTTTTTAGAGTTACAGCCCGATCGGGCCGATAGGGGTTTGGACGAGCGGGGACGACGTACATTCAGCGTTCCAACTGCTGTATAATACAGATACGTAACATCTGCCGTCCGAGTGAAGATCAATAAATTCTTTATATTTAGCGAGAAAAAAAAAAAAAAATTATCCAAAAACAGACGGGAAAAAAAATGATTTATCATTTGATAAATAAATATCTGTACAATTGCGGCAGAATCGTACACCTTTCGAGCTTTTTTTGGCACAAAAAAACCGTCCTGATCCAGCCATGATTCTCACACCGCAACGGTTGGTCCATCTGTCAACAAACTCCACGCTGTCCAATTACTGGTATCTGATCGCCACCGTCACGCTGACTGTTTGTAATCAGCCCCAGGAGATCCCCAGATTGTACCATTACACGTTACATTTGCGGGACCTGCAGCGCCAGCCGTCCGAACAGCTGGTCGAGGAGGTGAACCGGGTGGTGGAAAAGTACGAGGCGATCCATTCTTCGGGTAAAGACGCGCAATTCACGCCGTACAAAAACACATCAGACTCGCTGCTGCTCACCAACAAGATCCGCGAGAGCATCCTCAAAACGTCGGCATTGAGCGGGCTCCCCAAGGCAATAAACGCGCTCACGATTCTACGGGACACCACGCCCAGCAATTTGCGTGCAAAACACGCTAGCCGGCCCGAAATCGCCAGCTTTGCCGACTATGAGCAAGAGCAGCAGCGCGGCAAAGAATTCTGGAAAGCAATATACAACAAGATAAGCGTCCGGGTAATCAACCAAATGAGCTCGGCGTACCCCGATTTGTGGAACTACGCCATACAGCATGTGTACTCGCCGCTGCTGTCGTATTCTGGCGTGCTGACGCCGCAGGAGACGTCTATGATTGTCATCTCGTGTCTGATTCCTCAGGATGTCAACCCGCAGCTCAAGGGCCATCTCAAGGGCGCGCGCAATCTCGGGATCGATCCCGAGGTGATCCGGGAATGTCGCGCGATGGCCATGGAGGTGAGTAGCTGGTGCGGCGTGGAATGGCGTGGCGAGGTTGCTAAACTATAGGTCGAAACGCGTGTCACACGCGTGCTCCGTTCGAGTTCGAGTTCACCGACACCTCCAGCCGCTCCAACTTCTTGTCTATCACGTTTATACTTGCGAGCGGGTCACCCGTGTGAGGTTTCTCGGTCTCTGATGTCTTCTCGTCCACATTTCCAGCCGGCTCCACGGCCGGCTCCCCCCTCTGTACGTCCAAAAACCCATTCATTTCCTCGTCACTCTTGCCAAACAGCTGGAACCAGAACTTGACGTCGTTGTAGTTCGGATAAACCACGTCTGCGTCCGCGTCCGCAACGTACGCCGGGTTGACAAACTCCGGCCGCCTGCTCTTGAAGTAGTCCCAGACGGACCGTGTGCGCTGTTCGAGCCGCAATGCACGTTTCTCGCGCTCGCAGTCGTACAGAAAGGTTCCGTATTGACAAGAGTACAGATGGTAGACGAGACGGCGCAGAAACCGCTCGTTGTACTCGAACTTTGTCGGGAATTGTCTCAACAGCTGGTAAACACAGTCGAGAAATTGCTGGAAAACAGGACTCTCCAGCTTGGTGTTTTGATGGTGCTTGAAATGCTGGTTGAGCTGTTTGATCTTCTGGAAGTTGGAGTCGGACGTGTAGTTGTAGAACTTGGTGTCTCGTTGCAGATGTCCCGATCTCTCGTTGAACCGGTGGCCGAACGAGCACCAGTCCTTCTCGATGAGCACCACAAACCCGTCAAGTGTGCGGAAGAACGGGTCCAGACACAGCTGTACCAGCGACGCCACCTGCGAAGTGCGGTCCCAGCCGTCCGAACAGTGCACCACGAGATGCATGTTGTTGAGATGCAGCGACTTCACCAGCAGATCCGTCGCCTTGAGCATGTTCGACACGTGATCCAGCCACTTGGACCGCAGCAGCAGCTCGCGATTGTGGAGCTGGCTCGAGATGTCGCCGTTCTTCAACACCTCCTTCACCTTGTTGAGACTCTCGCGCATCACGTGGATGTTCTCGATGTTCAGAAACACCTTCTTGCACTGGCTGTAGTTGTCCATGTTCTCTGTGCCAGCGCCCAGAGCTGCCTGTGCCATTGCGTTGGTGAGCGGCCGCGCATCCACGATCAGGTTCGGCGTGCGCTCGCCGCCGTTCGTTCGGAACATCTCGTGCAGCAGTTTTTCGTCCTGGACTGACCGACTCTGCTTGATCCCGACCAGCGGCTGCGAACACCGAACAATCGTGCATCCGTTGCGCCGATGGAAGTACGTCAGAGCAGGAAACCGATTTTTGGACCGGAATTTCACCGAATGGCTCAACACGGCGTCCGAAACGGCGTCCGGAACTGCAACCACACCCGGGTACGACGCACACAGCCGGTAGTCGCGGTTCAGCTGCGACAGTCGCCAACTGCCCGTGCCATCAAAAACGAGTCCCTGTCGCTCAAACTCGCCGCGCGCGCTGTAGTCATTCCAGCTGTTGTATGGTAGCTCGATCTTCACCGGCGAGTAGATGAACGCATACACCTTCTCAATGCTCTCGATGCACGTCAACTTCATGATACTTTCAAAAACGTCGTTGCATTGAGCGAAATCGGCAAAGTCAAACGCAAGAAACGTAAAGTCTCTACATCGGATCCGAAGATTTGCCCCCCGACAAAGCTCGTTGTCCACGTCCGAATCAGCAAGATAAAGTAGTGCAGAGCCCCTGTTAAACTCCACCTTCTCGATCATTGGATAGCAACACCACAGCTCGCGCAGGCCAAGCGGCCGCGACGCCGTGTCGCCCGCCGCGGGTCCCGGCAACGTGAAGATCAAATGGTGTGTTGTCAGATGTAAAGTGCCCTTCACGGAAATCCCGCGTCGCAAAAGGACAACGTCGTCCACTTTGCTGATCTTGATGTACTCCATGGGGGACGAGATGTAGAGAAAACAGATTGGGTATGATTGAAGCGAGTTGTACACCAAAAGTTTGTTGTTGTTCTCTTATCAGATCCCTCTATCGAGATATAAATTAAAATTATGTTTTGATCAAAATCAAGAAAAATAAAAATGTCAAAAATGACAGACCGTGTCAATAAGGCAGCTGACGATGATGGAGACACCGGATTTCGGGTTGTTTGAGCGCAATTTGTATCGTTAAAGGAGACTCTGGGGTCACAGACTTACAGGGACTCTGAATCCGATTCGTCTACTTTCTTCTTGTAAATTCTTGCATCCACCGAATTTCTCTATCGAGTTCTTTTATTCATCCTCTATCAACCTTTTATCCACAATCCTGTTCAATATCTTGTTCCTGTCCCAGTCCCATCTCACGCATCAACACCCTTGACCCACCGCCGCGCAATCTCGTCCTTCAACCGAATCCCACGGTTCTTCCACTTTCCCAGCGACCAAAACCGATAAGACCCGAAAACAGGCGCATTTGCATAGCTGATGTTGGCCTTGTAATTGTCCCCCGGAGACGCAGACGTTGCAGAATCGCGGCGGCCCAGCTCTCCTGAGTGATCACTCCTCTCCCATGGACGCAGCAGAACATCATTTGGAACCCACCGACCCTCCATTCGCCAGATCTCCCCATATGTCATCTCATTGATCCGGCTCACCGCACGTTTGTACGCAAACATCTCGTCCTCTCCCGTGAACTTGCCAATGTTTTGGAAGTCCTCCTTCTTGCTGACTGTCGGCTGACTAAACTCGTTGCTTCCTTCGTCGTACGACTGGATGTTTGGTCTGTACGGATTGGACAGATACAGTTGAGTACGTGCAAACATCTCTGCCTCGAGATTTTGCAAATTGTTCGATCTCGAGTCCTCGGCGATCTCCGCATCCTTCAGATCTGGGAAGAACAGCTCTGAAGGTGGAACCTCCGTCCGCAGAAGAACTTTACATCGCGCCTCATACAGCGAGTCCAGCAGCGTTATGAGCCGTCTGGCCTCGCTCTTCCGTCTCGTTGTCAACACAGGAATGTCGTCGATGATAAACGTGTGATACCTCGACGCGAGAGAGATGTAATCGCTGGGTCCAAAATTCGAGCTGTTGCAAATGTCGTCAAATCCAAACCTGACAACTCCCTCGTGGTGACAAGGAACCTCAATCACCCTGCCGTAGCTGACAAACGAGGCCCGACCCGCCTTCTCAATGTCCAAAATCTGCCGAGTCAGCTCGTTCCACTCTGCGTCGTGGCGAGCGTTTCCCTGCTTCACCACCAAATACGGGACCAGCCCGTCGGTCTTCATAGTCATCCGGTAATCATTGTCACTGTTCATGTCAAAAACGTGACATCTAAGCTTGAGAATCCGCTCAAAGCTCTGGAACTGGGTCTTGTTGAAGTCCGTCGAATACAGCTCCTCGGGTAGCCTATTCGACGTGGCCACAATGACTCCTCCCAGCTTCAGAAAGTATGTGAACAGAATCTTGACGATCTTGGCCGAGGCCAGATCTGGCAACATGAACTCGTCCAACATCAACACGTAGTTGTTGCGAATCATCTTGGAAGCAATCTCAAACAAAATAAACTCATTTTCCAAAGACAACAGCGTATGGTTGTCTTGGTTGGACTTCTTCCGCCTCTCGTACACAGAATGGATCTCTGAGTACACCCACAAAATGAAATTGTTGTAGTGGATTCGCAGTTTTTTCTCAATCGGAAGCGAGTTTGCGAAAATGTCCAACAACATCGACTTCCCGCACCCAACTTCACCGTTCACGAGCAGCCCTTGCGGGGATGGAAAGTTGATCAGCTCCTCTTCATCGGAGATCACTCTCACCAGCTCGTTCCGCTTCCGTGTCTTCTGATTCTCGTACCACCTCGGCTTGTATCCAATGGTGCTAAATAACAAGCCTTCGTTGCGTTCCGGATGAAATCGCATTTCCAGCTCCCGAACCAGCTGGTTGATCCGGATCGCTTTGTCGTCCGGCTGATAGTCCTTGAGCCGGAAATACAGCTTCTGAAACTCGACCGCGGCACGCAGCTGACTTGCATCCTGCTTCAAGATGCCCCGCGCAACATAACTGCGATAGATCGTGAGCGGATCTGTGACAATCAGATCACAATCACTCGTTTCCGCAGGCTGAATGGTGGGAGTCCGTCCCTCAAACCCACGCGGACCGCACGACACGAACCGGCGCGACACCCCGCGGAGATCCGGATGTCTAAGTCCTCTTGTGCAAAATCCCAGCCATCGCATCACAGATCACCGTGTTAAATGCCAATTTTTGTTGGATTAACAGGACATGTTTCCGGTGGGAAACATTGATCTTTATTTATTTTTGACACTTGGTTTACAGTTTTTTTTTTTATCTCTATTCACGGTTTTTAACGGAGACATAAACTTGAGCCATACACGCACAAATAGATGAATACTGCTTACGTCAGACATTGGTCTTTGCTATATTTACAGCGAGTCTATGGGTTTGAAAGATACCGGCAACAGCCACCAGGCCTCACAGCTGGATCCCTGCATGTCTCTTCATCAGCCAGATCTGACACCCACAGAACAAAAAGAACAAAACGTACAGAAAAACGGCACCAAACACCGTCTTAGCAACACTTGTCAAGTTAGTAGAATTCTTCAAGCACCAATCTCTCAATATACTCACGCCTTGCCGTCTGTTGGGTCTGTAATCGAACCCATCATTGACTCGTGGTTGTTGTAGAACAACCCACCAATCACCGAAAGAATCACAATCCCGAACGCAGAGATCAGGGTGCATGCCCATGCTTTGCCGGCCTGTGCTGTGTTAGCAAAAAAGGTCTGCTGTAGTAGCCGAAATACTTACCGAAACAACAGGCTTCATCTTGTATAGTAACTCAAAACACTCGCACTGTGTGGTGCTGTTTAGTACACAAATGCTACACCTTGTCTTTCCTTATGTTCCGTTCTTGTTCTATCAGTATGCCAAAAAGTAATCCGCACCAAATTCGGAAAGCGCGAGGCAGCAAACAGGGTAACCCCGTCTGCGACCACTACTTTGTTGTGATATTTGAGGATCTGGATAGGAAGGTGTTGAGGCAGCTCACCAGGGTACCGATTTATGGGATTTGTGATGAGCCAACCTGGCGATAACATAGTCGTTTTTATCGCAAAGTTAGCTTACTTTCTGATTTTTCCCGCTGCTACGTTGCAGTATCTACTTGGCAATTCATTATAGTTCATTATAGACCACCAGCCTGGAGGCAGGCAGTCAGTCCATCTTTTTTGTATTTCAATCATTTCGACAAATTCAGAAACAAACGTCCCCGTTATTTCGGAACAAACGGCTCGAGATAAACGGGTTTCCAAAATCAAAACTGACTATGTTCAGCGGACTTTTCAGTACAGTTTTCGCCTATTCGTGAATCAAGTACTGGTTCAATTTCTTCACCAGTAACGAAACCCTCGCTTCGCTCAAGTTTCTCGCTCATTGATTCTGCATCTCGATACTAATCTTGGCCTTCTTTCTCAGCTGTTCTAGCTCCTCAGTATCTCTCTGGTTGCCCTTTTCCACCACCAGGTTCCTCAACAGCCGGTTTTCCATCTCCAACTGCTGGATCTTCATCTCCAAGTTCTTGGACAGCTCTGACAACTCCTTCAAATTGCGCTCCATCTCCTGCTCCTTCAGTTTCTTTTTGATTCTGAACCGCGCAGACGCAGCCGTGTTGCGCCGTCTTTTGTCGGTCTCGACATATCCCTTGGTTTCTCCCGAACTGCCGGTGGAGTTTCTACCGTGTGTCTCGGACGGAGACCCGGACGCCGAGTTGGACGCCGAGTTGGAGATCGAGTTCTGACGGCCCGAAGACGACAGCGGCGACGTGCTTATCGGATAGCCGTAAGGTAGCGAGGACTGCGGACTGATGTGCTGGATCGGCTCGAATTTCGAAACCTGCGCAGAAGCGGGTTGTGCAGGTGGTGCGCGCTCGTGTTGTGGCTGAAACTGTGGCAGGGTGTGTGGCTGAGGTTGTGGCTGAGTATGTGGCTGGGAATGTGACTGCGACTGCGACTGCGACTGCGACTGCGACTGTGCGGAACCAGTTTCGTCAAGAATATCGGGCTTGTGATACGCTATAAGCGTCGCAAGAGCCTCTATCTGTGTCTGAGACAGCCCCGCAGCAGAGAGCGTGCTTTGTGCCCCGCGAGGCACGTTCACGCGCGGCAAAGCCGTGCTCCCCGCCACTCCCGAGTTCCCGTTGGTCGCGGACGGGGCGCCCAGATCCCCAAGATCGGCCGAATGTGTCGCTGGACGCTGCTGCAAAAGCTCGTGTATCGTAGACGGAATGTTACCCTGATTTGACTGGGACACCGTCGACAGAGTGTTGTTGATCGGGTCTGCTGAATGCTCCGCCAGACCCAGTCCTGTCGAAGAACCTTCCACTTTGACCTTTGGTTTCTCCTCGTCGGGGAAAATGAACGAATCGTCCGCAAACGCAGCAAGCTCCGCGCTCAACTGCTCGTCGAAATTCGGCTCTCCACCGGTGTCAGCTCCGTCTCCGCTTTGCATGAAGTTATCGACGTAAACAAGCTGCTCCAAAAGAGCCATCGGCGTGTCGTCCATCATCTGATGACTGTTGTTATTGCTGTTGCTGGAAGCGCCAGGACCTACGCCACTCGACCCGTAATGGTTGTCGTTACTGCCAAAACCAGAGTTGTACGACATGATGAGAAGTGTGTGTTTTCTGATGTGTTAAATATTAGCTGATGACCATGAACGTTTTGTGACTCTTTGGATCTTTGCTGACTTTTCCGGTGACGTGATTGTGGTTGAAAGGTGTGGTGAGGCAGGAAAAATGATTAAATTACGGGTCCTGTTTTGTCTCCCCGCTTGCTACGGCCTGGTTCGTTTGTCTCATTGCGGCAGGTGGTGGAAAATTTTAATGACAAAAGCGTGGCATATGCGGCGCTCGCACGTGCTCTTGCGTGACTGTTTTTTTCTTTGTTTTCCGGAGCCACGGTCCAGCCACAGTTACCCGCCAGAAACGGCCGGCCGAAAGGCCGGGTAACCACCGCGGGACCGGGCAAACCTCGTTACGACAGATTAGAAGCTGGACATGTCAAAGCTCTGGTTGTCGTGCACTGCGCCACGCCTGTCAAGCAGTGCGGCTAACACGGTTGCGTGTGTCACCGTAAACAAATCTACGAGTGTCTTGTTCGCCAAAATTGGAATCATTAGTTGAGGTCTATACAGTGGCAGCACAAGCTGCCAATTTTTCGGTCATTAATCGTAACATGTAGTAGCGCACAGTGTCTAGTCGGAAGGGGAAGACGTGTTCGAGGAAGAACGTCTCCATTTGAGTTTTTTGCCCAGCTTGTTCCACGTGGAGGTGGAGGTGGGCGTTCCGTTGGAAGGCGAGATCGGACTCGAGACGAGCGAACGCGACGACAGACTCGATGAAAAGCTCTGGTTTCTGTTGCCGACACTCGTTTGCTGACGTCTGGGCAAAGATCCACATCCTTGGCCGTCAGACTCGTCTTCGGAGGACGACGACGCCACCGAGACAAACGTATTCACAATCACCTCGTTGGTAAACTCCTGGAACGACGCGTGCAAGTAGTTCTTTGCAATGCACAGAAATTGCTTCAACCGTGCACGGTCCGGCACGGAATCCGTGGTCAGATCCGTCTTCATGTCTCCCGGAATGTTGATCTCGCGAGAAGAGCTGGCCGCAATGTACTCCTTCAGAAGCATGTTCCAGGTATCCAGATCGCTGGAGCCCGCCGCAAGAAAGCTCTTGAGATCCAGGTAGAACTCGAGGTTTTCAAGACAGTGTTTGCGGGTCAGGTATGAAACAAATTGTGACTTGGAAAAACAGCTCTCGGCGGCAACTTCTCCGCCTAACACTTGGTCCAGCTTCGGTATGCACGGCTCGCTTGGAAGCTGCTCCTCCACTGGCTGGCAAACCAGGCCGAGTATCTGGCCCGGCTCGTTGCACGATTTCGTCTCAGAATGTTGCAACGTGATCATCAGTAAAATAAAATAACCATCCAGTTTTTCTCTAGTAACCGGTGCAAAAAAATATGGATCTACAGGGCGAGAAATATGCTTATATTTAAAAAACAGCTCTAATCTGTTTTATGTCAGGGGCTTAACGGGAAGCCACTACATTTTTTTCTGAAGGAGTGGGGCCCGCACGTTGCTACAAAAGGCAAAAAAAGAAACGAGTCCGGTGGGAGTTTCTATTGTTTTGCGCGCAACGGCCAGTTTCCATGCACGATTTTTTCGTGTAGAGGGCGGCGAAAAACAGAATCTGCCATATGCGTCTAAACCGCCCGTCTGCCGACTTGGAAAAAAAAAACGAGCAGCTGTTGACATGGGCAAAATCTGGCTAAATTTTTGCGGAGAAAGACTTAACCCACATGGCAACAGGGATGACCAAGGCAAGTGCAAAGAGCCGGGGAAACGAGGCACTGAAAAGCCATGATGAGGTTGAGCACGAAAGCCAAACCCACGGTTGTTCGGGCGTTCTGGGTCCTGTGTCAGTGCCAACGTCTTGCGGTCTGTGCTTCGCACTACCCTCGCGACTGTGGCTGTGATTGGCCGGAGTTACATGATATGACGTCTCTCAGCGATAAGAACCGGTTCAGATGGAAAAGTTTCGGGGAAGGTGTGAGGGGTTGACAGTGCGTACAAAGTAAAAGAAAAATTCGTTCACACAGGTTTCGGCTGCTCGGTATAAGCACCGTGGGGCAAAAGCGGAGATTTGCGAGAAATTTGACATTTTCTTTTAGGGAAGGTGCACCAAAGCTTTTTAGAACCGGTTACAGATTGCTAATACCGGGTTGGTTAGTTGCTCACGGTAATAACTGTAACCGAAAACTCTGTTGGCCTTCCTTACCACCTTGTTCGTCTGCCAGAAAACTGACGGGACTAGCCGCGAAAAAAATTAGAACGTATCTATTATGCAACAAGTTTCCTAATCAGGAAGGTCCCGCGGCGGCCATCTATCTATCTGACTTGAACGTTGAAACGGGACAGACTAATTGACATCGTTGACTTCGCACCGCACAAAACCGCTCAAGAAATTTTTTTTTTTCATGCTCTTTGTTTTTTGTCAATAGAACAACGGCTGTGCTTGTGGTGTATGGTTGACATATTGGGGTCAAAATGGTGTTGACGTAGCGTTGACGTGCCTGGAAAACACGTGGTAATAGATGCTCGACGGCCAGTGCAGCTCGTCCCACAGCGCCGCGCCGCGTCGCGTCGCGTCTTTGGAAAGCTGGTTCCACTCCCAGCCACCATGGTCTGTAGATAGTTTCCGACTTTTGCTGCTCTAGTTTCCGACATGGTCTGGCTAGAAGTGCCGGAAACATACCACCACATTTTGTTTCCGGTTCCGGTTTCCGGTTTCCGGGTCAAACGGTTTTTGGTCTGGTGGTTTTTTTTGCTCACTCAGCTAACTCTGTAGAAAAACAATTTTTATCTCGCTATTTCGTATCAATTCGTATCAGATCTTATCGGGCACCAAAAAAAGATATCTGTCTGACCCCACCCCTGCTCCCATGGTGCACTCGGAGACCCCGCGTTTGCTGAGGTCAAAGGACCCAAGTCTTCTACCGGATTACCTCAAAGAACTCAAGAACTCCAACCTCGTTACGCTTTCTTACATCCCCAAGATCAGGAAGCCCAGACACAACAGAAACTCTTCTTCGTCCTCGACTTCGCTTTCCCCCCCACCGTCAGCTTCACAGCATGCTGAGCCCACGCAAAAACTGCTGGACCCTCCCAAAATCACCAATTCCTCTGTGAAAGCCGAAAGCATTCAACGCGTCCCACCCGTTCACGCGTTGCCGGCTCCAGAACCCCAGCAGCAAAACGACATACCGGTCAACATCCTTACGTCATCACCATCCTTACTGATTCCAATTACATCCCACCGTCGCCGTCGCTCCAAAAAACCACAGCTCAAAGTCACTTTGAAGTATCGTCCTAGTCCGCAAAAGCAACCACGTTCGAAAAACGAACTCTTTCTCAAGTACGACGCCGAGACCGGAAACATTGTTCCGGAAGAGATCCGGAAATCGTTGTTTCCGACCCCCTCTTCGGAATTGCAAACTTTGGCCAGTTACAAACCGGTTGGAATGACGGGAATCCAGCAAGCAGAGGCGGAATGGCTCGAAAATGCCGCTAAAGTAGCACACATCTTGCAGAATTACAAAAATATCTACAGGTTGCTACGATATAGGAAGAAAGAAGTGAAAAGAAGGAGACCCGCACCACAACAAGGTGGTTTGGATGAGGACGTTTCCGATCCGAGAGAGTTCACCAACGAATCCGAGCTGGAATAATGATATATTTATGACAAACTAATGCATATTTTTCTCTAGACGTTATTGAGAAACCTGTCAACGTTGTTGATCACGTAGAAATCAATGTTGCGACCCCATATCAGATCCAAATGTTCGTAGTTCTCAACCCCAATAACGCTCAATTTGGGTCCTTGTTCCTCTTGATCGTCCACTTTCACGTTGTCCATCACTTCTTGTGGCTCCACAACATCTTCGATCGGATTCGAAACGTCGGAATCCGCAAGATTGGTCACGCTGACATGTCTGAACTTGGGCAACTGGTTCAACATCTGGTTAATGTCCACAAGGGAATCAGATTTACCGTAAACGAGTAAAATCTCGGGCACTTTGATGCTGGAGTGGATTGGATACTGGAACGTGCAAAATAGCTCCGAATCGTGGTACATCTGGAACTTGTTGGAGCGAATAATTTGGAACCAATGCACCACACATTTCACCGAAGTAGTCGAGTAGAGGTGAAAGTAGCAGATGAATTTTTGGATCGGGTCAATGTTGAGGGACTTCCAATCAAACAGGATCTTGTTGGGCAAGTCGATCATGTTCACAAAGAACGGAGGGTATGTGATTGACTTCCAGAAAAGAGTGGACTTGAGTAGAATCTTGCGGCCAAATAACAGATACATTAGTCCCGGGGAGAAGTTGACAATTGAGTTGATCAGCCAGTTGGACAGTTTCTTGGGAGTTGTTGCTGGGGCAATAAGAATCAACTTCTTGATCTTGGTGTTCAGATCGTTGTTGATCGAAATGGAAGCCAAACCCTGCGAACATCCTTGACTGAATCCAATGTAGCTGAGACTGGATGCGTTGTTCAATTCCAGGATGTAATCGATGCTGTTCGGGATATCAAACATGGAGAACTCATCGATGGAGAAGTTCCAGAACTTGGCTTCTTTCGACGAGCGAGAAACGTGTTTGTTGGAGTATTTGTTGCCTCTATTATTGCCCAAATACACGTCATATCCCTGTTCAAGGAGCTTGAACGGCAAATTCTGGTATTTATCGCACATAAGCACCCAAATCTCGCTGTTCATCAGTAATCCGTGCTGGAAGTATACTATCTGACCGTTTGGCTTGATGCCGTTGAGCTCGGGACTGAGACGGTGAACCGTCAGAAGATATCCGTCTTTTGTCTTGACAAGATGATTTTCGACACGGAATCCGTGGATAGCGCAAATCTCCTCAAAATCAGCTGCTCTCCGCAGCTTTTCGATCTTATAGAACAGTTTATCGTCATTCCGGTCGTCTGCCTGCATGTATTGGTTGTAAAGTGAGTTGTTTGGATTGCAGAGATTGAACACGAACTTCACGACACGTGTGAAGAACATGATGACCGACTCGGGCATCCACAGCGTGATGAAAGAAATCAGCTGTTCCAAAACAATGAGCAAGATGGACGAAAGGTCTTCAAATTTGAGTAGCATTCGACGAAAACTCGACGGTTCAGTCGAAGCGTGGTCATGTGGCGGAGGCGAGGCTGTGCGCGCAGACTGCGGTGAGCGCGGTAGTTTTGTCTCGTCTGACGACTGTTGCGGCATGTTCGAGTAAAAACAGGATAATGGAGAGCAAAATTAGTTGCCGCTAAAAAGAGGGAGAAAAGTTGATATTTTTATTTTTTATGTGGGCTGTTGTTTGTTTTTACTAATAGAGGCGCAAATGTGGCGGTGTCGCCAAACGTGGCTGGTGTGACACTTTCGCGGCTTGGAGGCTGGTTTTTTTTTTTCCTTGTATATTTCCGGTCGACCCGTCGATCGACCCAATTCCTCGCTTAAATTGCTGCGCAAGTAAACCTGCCGTTTTCGGAATTGGCAGAAAATTTTCAAATTGGCAGGAGTTTTTGTTGCAAGTATTTCCCCTTGTTTAATTTACTTGGTCTTGTTCTTGTTCTTGTTTTTGTTCCTGTTGTTGGTTGCCAATTATCCGTTCCTCCGCCAATTAACAGCATTCTATCAGCTTTGTGTCTTTGCCCACGCAATGGGACTCGGAGGATTACTTTCAAGAACGCCGTCTTCCAGACGAGTAAGTGTTTACAAATGAAACGACCCCCCCAGTTTCATACTAACAACTTCAGTCGAGAGATTCCGGAGTGTACTACTACTCGAATGGCGCCGCCAATGGTAACGTCGGCGCTCAATCGGGTTTTGCCGGAAATCGCTCAAGTGCATACCTGGCTGCCAACGCTGCAACGGGCAATCTGTCCCGGAGTAGCTCCATGACGAGTCTGTCTGGAGCCGCCGCCGCCGCCGCGTTGCGCAAACACTCATCAATGTCGCATTTGGATGTCAATTCCGGCCCACGAGTCAACGGGGGCCGCACAATGTCGCTCAGTTCGAGAAGTTTCCGCAGCCCGAGTAGCCAGCATCAGCCAATTAGGCGGTCAAACTCGTTCCAACAGGGGGGAAACTCGTACTTGAAGCAGCATCAGCACCAGCCATCTCGAGCAAACTCCCTCACTTCGAATGGAACATACAGACCGGTCAATTCCAGATCAAACTCGCTTGCATCGAACTCCTCTCGCTTCACTAACGGTCTTACCACAACCACAACCACCACGACAAAAAGGCTACCGTTGTCGGCTAAAAAAGCTCCTCACACGACTGTGGTGAAAACCACAAAAGAGCAGGATGCTGAGGGACGGACCAAGTGTATCATCAAGACTACTGTCGAGACCAAGGACGGCTATGAAGTGACAAAAACAACGGTTATCAAGCCGTCTGTTGTGCCAAACTACCCAGGATCAATCTACAGCGACAATGATAACGACATGGGCGCTGTTGAAGGCTTTGATGAGGACTTCTACCAGGATCACGAGGAGCCGGCCGTTTACCCGGTGGAAAACGGTGCGGTCCAGCAGCCGGAATTGGAGCAAATTGCCGAAGAAGATCCAAACCAGAGCTACTCCGAAGAACCTGCCCCAGAACCTGCTGCACTAGCACCTGCTGTGCCGGTTATTTCAAATACTTCTGCTCCTTCTGTCGAGGCAAGAACTCACACCTACAGGCAGCTAACACAGGCTGCTCCGACAGCACCCCTGGCCAGAGTGAAGTCTGGCTCCAGACAAAACGGTATCTCTCCGGTGAGATCGATTCTGAAAAATTCTCCTCGGCCGACTGACTCCACGGTCACGCTAGACGATTCCGACGGGCAATCAATCTATTCTGATGCTCCCCAAGAGATTCAGCGAGAGTCGTTTAAGCCACAACCACGGAATTTCAAAGTGCCATACGAGAACGAGAAGGTGACAGAAGACATCCAATCGAACGCTTCATCGAGTGTGCCGATGTCTCCTAACGTCCCTTCGCGATCTGCGCTGAGACCGCAGTCGCAGTTTCAATCCTCGCCTACTCAGCCTTACGGGTTCCAGCCTCCATATATGTCGCAGGGTAGAACCAACTCGTTGACCTCAACCACGTCTTCAAATATACGGAAGCAGGTGAAAATTAGACACCCGGACGAAGTGAGGGATACCAGAGAAAGAGAGCCGGTGAGAGTGGCCCCCAAACCAACGCCCGAGGAGCTCTACGAGAAGGCTTACCAAGTTGCGTACCAAAAAGTTTACGGAGAACAGCAGCCGGTTGTTGATACCGGTAGTATTGCGGAGATGGATGAGGACACGCAGAAGAATACCATGCTCAATACGGGTTCAAGAACCCATTCTTTGACGACAAACCCTCAGAGACAGACACTCATATCCAAACCTGTTGCAAACGGTGACAGAACGGCCTCATTTAGCTCTGCAGAGAATGCTGGCGAACACTATCAATCCAATGCGGCTGGTGTTGGTTTCAAAACCTACTCGTTGAGAGAAGAAGTGGATACTAAGGAGTTAAAGAGACTGCGTGCTGTTGCGGCTAAGGAAGACAAAAAACGCTTGAAGCAGCTCAGAAAGGAGCAGAAATCGGAGATGAAGAGATTGAGTAAGCAAAGAGAAAATGCCAGACACAATGTGGACGTTTTAGAAGAGCAACATGCTCGGCCGGTGGTTCAATCTGCTGCTGAGCCAGAGCCAGTCGCTCTTTCTTCCGCTCCAGCTCCGGTTGCTCCGGCTGTTCCGGCTTCTCCAGTTGCTCCAGTTGCTCCAGTTGCGGCTGCTCCTGCTGCAGTTTCCGAAAGACGTGACTCCTTCGCTGCCGACACCACCGTTGGTAGCACTGTGGCGGAATCTACCGGAGCCAAGAAAAAACGGTGGGGATTCTCCAGAAGAAAGAACTCGAATTCTGCACCGGCGGTGATGATTCCAGAAGAGAGAGATCCTAACGTGACTGTCGGGAGCGCTGCGGAGGCCAAAGAAGGCAAGGACGGCAAGGAGGGCAAGCGCGTCGGAAACAAAATCATGAAATTTTTCAATTTGTGAGTGTTATTAGTATGATTGTTTTGTATAGTACGAGAACGAAATCTTTGAGACGGGACATGAGCTCTTTAGCTAAAGCACTTGGAATGCATGTAGATTGCACTTTGATTTGATTCGTTAAATTGACTACATGTGGTGGATGACCATGAAAAATGACTACACATAAAGACTACACAGGTTCTTAGGGTGCATTAAAAAAATTCACTGCAAACCAAACTGCACGAAAAAAAATAATTACGCGTGCTGTTTGTTCCTCAACTTGAGTCGAGAACTCTTCTGTTTCCAGCCCAGAACTGTCAATCTGTCCACCACCATGTCGACACCGCTGCTGAAGGCAAAGACACTTACTTTGCACTGGCACGAGAATAACTTGCCGGTGTATTCGCTCGATCTCCAGCCTGCTCGCAAAGGAGCTTCATTTGCACGTCTGGCCACCGGAGGGGGCGACAACAACGCACGAATCTGGCGGCTCGTACTCAATGAAGACCAGAATGAAGTGGAATCTGTTGAATACCTGAGCACACTGACAAAACATACGCAAGCGGTGAACTGTGTGCGGTTCGACCCGACGGGGGAACTGCTGGCAACGGCATCTGACGACGGAACAATTATGATTTGGAGTCTTTCCGACAGCATTATCCGGGAATTCGGTAATGAGGATGACGACATAAAGGAAAGCTGGTACCTCAAGACGTCTTGTCGGTCATCTACATCGTCGGAAATCTACGACATCAGCTGGTCACCGGACAGTCGGTACATCTGCTGTGGATCGATGGACAACGTCACCAGGATATACAATGTACAGACCGGTATGATTGTCAAGCAGATTGCCGAGCACAGTCATTATGTTCAGGGGGTGACGTGGGACCCGCGGGGCGAGTTCATTTGCTCGCAATCTGCCGACCGATCCGTTCATATTTATAAGGTTGCCGAGAAGGGAGGCGAGCTGGCAGTTTCTCCTACAACTTTTTACAAAATTGTGCGAGCAGAGCTGCCGACCACCAAACTTCCGACGTCCCAGAAGGAATCCACACCGACTACGCAGACTACACAGACTACACAAGGTAGTCATGGTTCCTCGTCTCAGCCCGCCGCAGCCAGTCCGCCAGGCCCGGCTGCATATCTCACGACCGAAAACCTGCTCCAGCACAAAATCACCACTTCTCCCGCAACTTCTGTTCCCCAGACACCCTCCGCGTCCTCCACAATGGACCCTCCGCTCCAAACTCCGCGTCACAAGAGAACATATTCGAACTCTTCTACGTCTTCTACTCACTCGCTCGCGATGTCGATCACAAGATGCTCTTCCCCGTCTCTTCCTCTACCCGCAGTGATGCCGCCATCATCCAATGTGATGTACAAGAACTTCCAGCTCTACCACAACGAAACTTTGCAGTCTTTCTTCCGAAGACTCAGTTTTTCTCCAGATGGACTGTTACTGTTCACTGCGAGCGGAATATACAAGCAGGCAGACAACGAAGAGCTGACAAACACTGTCTACATCCACACGCGATTTGGGTTGAACAAGCCGCCTGTTGCCCATCTCCCAGGCTCCAAAAAGCCCGCTATAGCCATCAAGTTTAGTCCTGTGATTTATGAGCTGGTTGATGAGGAACCGTCAGTCTTTAAATTGAAATACCGGATGATTTTTGCGGTTGCTACACAGGATACTGTTCTTATTTACGACACGCAGCGACTCAAAGCCCTGGGTATTATCACAAACATTCACTACGCAGTGATTACCGATGTGAGTTGGTCCAATAACGGCAAGATTCTGCTTGTTTCGTCAGCAGATGGATTTGTTTCAAGTGTCATTTTGGACGAGAAGCTCCTTGGGAAAGTCAAGACGACCGATCTGGCACAGTTCTTGAAGGACAATCCGATCCATAAACACCATTCTGAGCCTCCTGTGGCCGTGAAGAAGCCGAAGGTCACGGCAGCACCGTCAATCATGGACATTTTGTCCAGCACGACGCCAAGCTCGCACTCGTCGCCGGTGATTGAGGCTGTCGCCCCGCCGGCCACTTCGACATCGGCAACTCCGACGGCGTCGTTTTCGAAGCTGAATGACGAGGTGGAAGTGATTGATATCACAGACGTCGACAAGGAGGATGAGGTGATCCACGTCGACTTGACTAAGGATGCGGACAAAAAAGACAAGGAGAAGAAACGGATTGCGCCAACGTTGATTAAAGACACTAAAGATCAGTTGGAGCCACAAGAGAGCTAGCTAGAGGCGCGACTACACACCGAAAATACGACTACACGGCCGGGATTAATCCATACTTTTTTTGCGCAAAGTTCCCAACCTTGCTGATTTCAAGACACTTGTGATCCTTTGACCGCCTTCACTACATAGTTTAACTGGCTGTTTCCTGAAATATAAAGCAAGTCAACAGATGAAATCTGAAAAATCTGGAAAAAAAAAATAGTTAAAAAAATTCTGGCAAAAAAAAATACACAAAATCAAATCCAGCTGTTTTTTCTGGTTATCTACGACTCAAAGCCTTCTTCTACAGGATAACAGGTTATTTGCCAATGGACAGCTCATCTGTATCCATCGTGGTAAGCCTTGTGCTTCTGATTATATGTGCGAGCTGGTTCGTGTCCACTGAACCACCCTCAGGGTCAGGTAGGGACAGCACGAGACCTCGAAGAAACCGGGTCACCAACGATATGATCAATACTGTCCAACAGATAGCGCCGGGACTCACTCCCGACCAGATCAGATACGATCTGGAGCTCACCGGAAGCGTAAATGTCACCATCGACAATTACCTCAACCATGGAACGCTTCCATTCCGGCCAGGAACAGAGCCTGGCATGGCCACAGTGGCTTCTGGCAGAAGCACCGTGGGAGATTCCAGCAAAACAGGCCTGAATACTACAAAAAACAGCGCAAAGGCCGGCGAATCAGGGTTTGCCGAAGGACCGTTCAACGGGCTTACTTTTGAGGAGAAGAAAAGACAACTGATTCTCCAGGCCAGACAGAGATTGAGCGAGAAAGAAGGATTCAAGTTTTAGCAGCTATATAAAAACCTACCTGGTGTAAGGATGTTATGTTTTTCTCATGCTCTCTTATCGAAATACATTCTGAATTTTTTGTCCTCGTTCTTCACCCTGTAGATGAAATTCATGATCACCTCGCTCTCCTTGACGCTGAGCTGGTTGTTGAAGTGGTCCTCCACGGCGGCACGCAAATCGTTCACGCTTCTGTAATCGTACAAATTTTTGCCTCTGTTTTGTTCGTTTTTGACGTAAGATTCCGACGACTCTCCCAGCTCCGAGTCTTCTAGCAGGTAGCCCTGAAACGTCTTGATATCGGGCGAGACAATCTGGCTGGTATTGAGATACAACTCCCTGTATCTTCTGAGTTGTTCTTCGGTCCAGTCGCTAAAGTCCAGTGGGCTTTTTTTCGGGAAATCGTCTGGGCCATTGGAGTGAATGTACTTTGCCAGAAACTCTTTCTGTTGTTGTGCGAGAAGCTGGTTGCGCTGCTTGGTTGACGACCGCGACCCGCCACCCGTGGAGGTTGTTGGGTGTGCGGATTCTGACTCCGATGGTTGGTCTCTTCTTGCCATGGCGGGGTGGGCGTGATAGCAGGAGGAGAAAAGAAGTGATTGTTTTTGATAAAGTTTTAAAAAAGTCCGACGCGTCGAATTGGTCTGCACAATTTTTTTTTTCTTCGACGCGTCGACCGATTTTTCACTCGAGTCAACTAATTGAACGGGACCTGTCTGGATACGCATCCGATCATCAAGCCCATTGACTGACGCCTCTCGAATGTCCAGAAACGTTCACGTGCTTGGTGCCGGAGCAATCGGCACTCTTGTTGCGTCGGCGCTCACCAAAAACTTTTCTGTCAACTTCATTGTGCGGACTCAGGAGAAGATCAACTTTCTCAGACAGACCAACAACACCTTCAGCATAAATCAACTATTCAACAATACTGTTCAGAAATACCAGATTGCAGGTGCATGCAAGGCGGACCAAGTTCAGGACGAAAAGGTTGAGTTTCTGCTTGTCAGCGTCAAGACTTTCGACACGGTGCGGTCGTTGAAACCGCTTCTGTCCAGAATCGGACCGACTACACGGATCCTGTTGGTTCAAAACGGAATGGGAGTGATCGACGAGTTGTACACACAAGTTTGGCCGAACCCAGACAAACGGCCCACGATTTACCAGGGAATCATCACACACGGAATTTTCCAGGACCAAGAGCAGAAAAACACGTACAATTACAACCATGCGGGTTTTGGCGACCTGAAATTGTGCAAGATGCCACGAGAAACAGGCAGTTTAGTGGACAACGACGGGGTCGTCGATGACCCTGTAGTGGAGGCCCTGGTGGACTCGTCACTGAACGTGAAGTATTACAAATACAACGACCTTCTCGTCCACCAAGTTGCAAAATTGATGGTGAACTTGTGCATGAATCCAACAACGGCTGTTTTGGACTGTGTCAACTACGAGCTTGAACAGCTAGAGCCGTTGCGAGAATACTTCCGGAGCATTATTCACGAAGCATTGAGCGTTCTCAATCGGGCGTTCCCCGGCCTCAAGGACTCGCAGCTGTACGAGACCATGCTGGACGAGGAGCAGCTGGTGGACTTTGTAATCGACAAGGGGGTCAAAATAAACGGCCAGAACTCCACCAGCATGCGGCAGGACGTGCGTAATCTCCGCGACACCGAGATCGATTACATTAACGGATATGTTGTGCGGGTTGCGCGCGAACTGGGTGTCGAGGCGGGTGTCAATGACACCATCCAGAGTCTGGTGAAGATGCGGCTGCAGCTGAACCGGTCTAGAGGTTGAACTGAGAGAAATTTTTTATAGGATAGACGTAACACATTGGGTTAATGATTCGTCCCGGAACAGTGGTATTTTCCGACATCCATTCGACGGCTAGTTTGCATGGGGTCGGCTATGAACAACAGCCGGGAAATAATTATTTGTCAGTCCGGTTCGTCCGTCTCATCTGCTGCTGCCAAAAAATCGCAGCTACCAAAAAAAAAAATCGCAGCTACCAAAAATTCAGTTTCCAAATTTCCAGCTACCAAAACTCCTAAAAGCTGACAATTTCCCTGAAATGAAAGCCACCAAACGTTTTATAATAACTTGTAGTCTTCTAGCGTCGTGAGGAACACTTCTTGGTATTTTTTCCAAACAAGGTTCCTTATTGCAGTGACCCCCTCTCAATTGATCCCAAAACTTACGTCCACCCCTGCCAATCTCAAATACTACCAGACCTCTTCCAACCTACTACCCTCTACTGCTTTCTCGCATAAAGAACAATTGTTACCTTGTTACCTAGCTACCTAGCCCAGCTACTAAAGCCATCAACAGCGATAATCTACCGTGTCGCTCTCACGATTTGTCCTCGTAAGAGACTGCCTTCTCGCCCTCAGCGGCAACAGCCTCTATTATATCGCTCTCGTCGCCCTCAAACAGATTCTCCTTGTCAAGATTGGTCTTTGGACCCTTGTAGAATCTGTGGGCATAAACCATGTACCAAACCACAGACAGGAACATGGATCCCCAGTAAACAACGACCGTCCAGTTCATGTAATCCGGCGTGTTGTCGGCGCCACGGTACTCCGGGAAGTTGAGAATTGGGATCATGAGCAACACAAAAGACACCGCACACCAACCGGAAACAAGCGACATCTTGCCAAGATGCCACGGACCCTTTTTAAACGTCTTTCTGGAGTACGTGATTCTGAGCAGCGTTGGAATGGTGAACGAGATGAACGACCCGATGGCTCCGACCGAGAAAATGGCGTCGATCGGCGTCTCTCCGCCAAACATCAGCAGCAAAAGCAGTTGTCCCAGGAACCAGTTGGCCCACACGGCGTTGACGGGAGTCTTGGTGATTGGATTGACCGAGGCCCACAGCTTGCTGAAGGGGAAACAGCCGTCTCTTGAGTACGAGAAAAGAACTCTGGACGCGGCAATCATACACGAAAACGACATCGAGAACGCCAGAATGGCAGCAAACGCAGCTAGAGTGAAAACACGGTCCTCGTCCAGAATCTGGGCGAGCCACGAGACGTACGGCTGGCCAAGATCCGCGTTGACGGCCTGGTCCACGTCCACAATCGTGTACGCCATGGCGAGCTGGAAAATGAACCCGAGAATACCTCCGACGGAAGCAGTCAGAACAATGGCCCGCGGAGTGGCGATCTGAGCGTTCGAACACTCCTCGGCCAGATGGAACGGAGAGTCAAAGCCCGACATGGTCCAGATGACCGCCATGAACGACATCAAAATCGAGATTCCGTCGGGCCACTCGGTGAAATTGGTGATTCCCCAGGCCACAGAGTTGCTGTTAAACTTGGAAAGTCCCTGTTCTGTGCGGTTGTTTCCGCCCAGAACCATCACAAACGAGATGAACAGGAAAATCAGGTTCAAAGCCGTGCTGACAGAGTTGATCCAGGCGATCCATTTGGTCGGAGCCGACGCAATGATGGCTCCGAAAAACGTCACACACATAGTCAACAGATAGTTCTGCCAGTTGGTGGCCTCGTAACTCGGATCCTTGAGCGTCTTCATTCCGAGAATCAACGACGAACATCCATATGCAACCGAAGGAGCTCCGGTGATCTGCACAAAATAATTCGACCACCCCACAAACCACGACAAAATCGCTTTGTATCTTGGAGGAGCAAGCATAGCTGTTGCGTAATACAACCCTCCGGAAGTTGGGAACGCCGACGAGATTTCCGCCATCGAAAGAGCCACCGCCAGCACACCAATCATTCCAACGAGATATCCCCATGTAATTCCTGCATTACCGGAGTATGCCAGCGAATACCACAGCGTAGATGCGATCGAAGGCAGCAGACCCAGGACAGAGAAAGAAACTCCAAAAGTGGTGAGCAAAGAAAACTCTCTTTTGAATTCCTGTTTGTAACCAAGAGCAAGAATGACCGCTTCGTCGTTGTCAACGGCGTGATCAACGACAATTTTCTGGCTCCGATTTGACAGCACCGAATTCAGATTCATCTGTTCCACGGACAGAACCGTGGAAGTAGAGTGCACGGGGTTGACGGAACTTCCCATGATTATTGTTGTTGTTGCTGTTGTACTTCCGGTGCTGGAATTCTCCGATATCCACTCATCGACGCCCGTCCTGGCTTATATACCTCTTCCTTTGACGGCTGTCGCTTATCACCCAAACCTTATCGTGGGATTTTCAGAATTTTTTTTTTCGGCCTCCTCCTGCAGGGTTATCATTAGCCTGCAGAAGATGCAGCTTCCGATTGTGCAGCTTCCGCGGTTCTCGCGCTAGCGGCAGACGAAAAAGGAAGGTGGACCACCAAGGTGTGGGGTGTGGACCTGTCGTAAATTTCGACGCGTCGGTCCTGGGACGCGCAGGAGTGGGGTCGATCGTCGCGGCGACGCGCGACGCGACGATCGACGCCCGCCGTCCGGGTCTGTGTGTGTTTTTTTTTTAGCTCTCTCTCTCTTCAAATCAAAAACCAATAAAATCCGCTGACGACGCATTACTCATCCGTTATTGCTAGACACCATGAGTTTCGTCCGCACAACCTGCAATTGCACCCATCTTCTCCGCGCGGGTCTGCGCACCGCCCTTGTTCGTTCGCCGCTCGTGCGACTCCCCCGTTCGTGCGTTCGTGCGCCACAGTCCGTTCGCCTCTCGCTCCGCTACAACTCCATTCTCTCCAGCACCGACGGCACGGAGGTGCCGGAGTCGGTGAGACGGCTGACGCCCGAGCAATACCACGAGCACGCGGACGCGACGCTGGAACAGGTTTACGGCGACCTGGACGAGCTGTTTGAGACCCGCAACATCCTGGAGGCCGAGGTCGAGGAGAGCGTAAGTAGTTGTGTCCCAGATACGACACAAACGACAGATTACTAACACACAGACATCAGGCCGGAATATTGACCATCAACACGGCCGAAGGCTCGTACGTTCTGAATAAACAGCCCCCAACAAGACAGCTGTGGCTGAGCTCGCCGGTGTCCGGTCCCAAGCGGTTCGATCTCGTGGACGGACATTGGATCTGTTTGCGCGACCAGACGCGGCTTTTGGACCTTCTACAGGCAGAAATCAGCCATCTTTACGGAGAATTCGAGTTCTCCGACCAGTTTTGACGTGATTTCCTGGCAAACTCCGTCGGGCCAGTGAGATTAACTTTTTTGCACGACCTCGAATAATAAAATTTTTTCAGTGAAAAAAAAAAATTACCAAAAAAAAAAAGGGAAAGAAAATTAAAGAAAACTAGTAACCTTCTTTTTTCTCTCACCACCAACAATCGTAGCAATGTCGACTGTTTCTGCTTCCAAAGCCAAGAGAGAGGCCAAGAAGGCCGCCAAGGCCGCCGAGGGAAAGCTCAACACCAAGAGACTGACCAAGAAGGAAAAGGAAAAGATGGCTGCTGGCGCCGACGTGGAGTCCGCCGCAGAGGAGATCAACAAGCTCAAATTGCAGATGGACAAAGACGGTCTTTCCGACCGTGTCACCACCGGTGTCCTGGACTCGCTGGTCACCTCGAGAGATATCAAGATGTCGTCCGTTTCGCTGTTGTTCCACGGTAAGGTTCTGTTGCAAGACTCTACATTGGAGTTGAACTACGGCAGAAGATACGGTCTTTTGGGAGAAAACGGATGTGGTAAGTCGACTTTCTTGAGAGCATTGGCTGCCAGAGAGTATCCTGTTCCAGAACACATCGATGTTTACCTTCTGAACGAGCCTGCTGAGGCTTCGGAGTACTCTGCCCTGGAGTATGTTGTGAGGGAGGCCGAGGCTGAGCTGGCCAGACTCGAGAAGGAGGTCGAGGACATCATCGTCGAGGACGGTCCAGAATCGCAGCTTTTGGACCCTCTGTACGAGAGAATTGACGAAATGGACCCAAGCACTTTCGAGTCGAGAGCAGCCATCATCCTGACCGGTTTGGGTTTCAACCCAAAGACCATCACCAAGAAGACCAAGGACATGTCTGGAGGTTGGAAGATGAGAGTTGCGCTGGCCAAGGCGCTGTTCGTGAAGCCAACTCTGCTTCTGCTCGATGATCCAACGGCCCACTTGGACCTGGAGGCGTGTGTGTGGTTGGAAGAGTACCTGAAGCAGTTTGACCGTACGTTGATCCTGGTTTCGCACTCGGAGGATTTCCTGAACGGTGTCTGTACCAACATGATCGACATGAGATTGAAGAAGATCACCATGTACGGTGGTAACTACGACGCGTACGTCAAGACCAGATCGGAAATCGAGACCAACCAGATGAAACAGTACCACAAGCAACAGGAGGAAATCGTGCACATCAAGAAGTTCATTGCCTCGGCCGGTACGTATGCCAACCTGGTGAAGCAGGCCAAGTCCAGACAAAAGATTCTGGACAAGATGGAGGCAGACGGTCTGATTGAGCCGGTTGTTCCAGACAAGGTGTTCTCGTTCACGTTCCCAGAGGTGGAAAGATTGCCTCCTCCAGTCCTGTCGTTCGACGACATCTCGTTCGCCTACGACGGAAACCCAGAAAACAATCTGTACGACAATCTGTCCTTCGGTATCGATATGGACTCGAGAGTCGCCCTGGTTGGACCAAACGGTGTGGGTAAGTCCACTCTGTTGAAGCTCATGACGGGAGAGTTGCAGCCACAAAAGGGTAGAGTTTCCAAACACACACACATCAAGATGGGTGTCTATTCCCAGCACTCTGCCGACCAACTGGACCTGACCAAGTCTCCATTGGAGTTTGTCAGAGACAAGTTCTCGCACATCTCTCAGGACTTCCAGTACTGGAGAGGACAACTTGGTAGATTCGGTCTGACTGGTGAGGGACAAACTGCCCAGATGGCCACTCTTTCTGAGGGTCAAAGATCCAGAGTTGTCTTTGCTCTGTTGGCTTTGGAGGGTCCAAACATCCTGTTGTTGGACGAGCCTACTAACGGTCTCGACATCCCAACCATCGACTCTCTGGCCAACGCCATCAACAACTTCAACGGTGGTGTCTGTGTTGTTTCGCACGATTTCAGACTCTTGGACAAGATTGCCAAGGACATCTATGTTGTTGAGAACAAGACGGCAACCAGATGGGACGGCAGTATCTTGGAATACAAGGCCAAGCTGGCAAAGAACATTGTCCTGTGATGTCTTTATATATTGGTCTCCGCACTTGCTTTGTTTTTCCCGCAATCTCGAGCCATGCGAGAGTTTGTGGGTTCGTTTTAATATACTCGTTCTGTTATCTGGTGTAGTTTTCTTGTGTCTATTGAATGCGGCTGTCGGTGTATCTAACGGGTATATGCGGACGGCGATAGAATCCATATAAAGAATTCATTTCCTCGTCGAGGCTCTCTTTAAGTTCAGTCAGTATCGGTAGTCGTACCTTCGTCTTTTCACTCCTGCTTAGTTTTCCTTCTTCACTCGAACTCTCTTAGTCTTTGTGATTTGTGTTGTTTCCAACTTCAATCTTTTCCTCTGCAGCCCTTCGGTCTCCTCCTCCTTCACCTCCTCCTTCACAGTCACTCGGTTGATTCCGTTGTTCAAATCCCTCAAGTCTGCCGCAAACAACACTGAATGGGCCCAGCCAGCGTACTCGCCCCAAAGCTCCTTAAAGTTGTCCTGGATCCGCGCGTAAACGTCCTTGTTCAGCGTCTTGCCCTTGAACCGATAATTTTTCACCGCGATCTGGAACACGTGTGTGTCGACGGGCACAACGTCGTGCTTGTCCAGCGACATCAGCGACACACAATCGGCCACTTTCGGACCCACTCCCATGAAGCTCTGCAGATACTCGTGACACGTCTTGTGCGGTTCTGTGCGCATCGTATAAAGACGGGCCATCTCATCCTTGTCAGTCAACATCGAGGCCGTCTGCTGAATGAACTTTGCCCTGTAGCCAAACCCAAGACCGCGCAATTGTTGCTCCACTTTGGCATCAGACAGCCGTTCCGGTCCGGGGAAACTGTAATGAGCAATCTCCTGGTACTCGCCAAGAAGATCGCCGTAGTTCGTGCACAGTGCCTCACACATCTTGGAGATACGCTTCACGTTGTTGTTGGTTGAACAGATAAACGACACAAGATTCTCCCATGGGTCCTGGCGGAGCATCCGAATCCCCTCAAAATTGCACGAGTTTTTCAAAAATTGCTTGTCCCTCGAAATCCACTCGTCGTACAGCGCCTCCAGTTTCACATCCAGATTGAAGTAGTCACGAACCACCTCCAGGGTGTCCTTTTTTGGCGGTATTGACGAGTAGTGCAAGTTTTCGTCGTCCTGCTTGAGCAGAAGAATCCGATTCTGAATTGTACACGACCAGACGTCATCAACAAGCTTCCATCTGAACGCCTGACCGCATCGAAGCACTTTCGAGATGGCCAATTCCTGTCATGTTAGAGGGGGGCGATCTTGAGGAAATAGCGTGTCTTTTGCGACTCACCTTGGGGCTGATCTTGATAGATTTCCACAGAACGTCTTTCGTCATTGTCCTAGATCTTCTTTGAAAGGATTTTGGCCAAAAATTGGGTTGTGACTGACCTATTTTGCCTTCGTGTAGGAAAAAAGGGGAAACAAAAAGTTAATTTACCCGTTTGGGGAAAATGGTTGATTTTATACAAGAAAAAATTTGGAGCCCGAGAAAAAAAAAATTGTATTCAACTTCCCTGGTTCTCCCGATAATTGACAGTAAAACACAACAATTATGGTGCTGCACAACGATAAGTGGAAGTATAAAGCAAAGAGAAATCATTTGCGCAAACAGGGAGCCGTGAAGGAGACAGAAAAGGTCGATGGAGATGACCAAATTGTAAAGGAGGAAACTCAAAACGTGGAGAGTGGCGAGAACGACGACCAGAGTCTCGAGGAAGAACCAGTTGACAGCAACTTGTGGAGGTTTGAAGAGCTTCTCCCACCGTCAGATATCCCCAAGGATGAGGAGCAACTTGAGTTGGAGCGGAAAGAACGCGAAGAACAGCTCGAAATTGAACAGCAACAGGCCCAGCTGGTGCTGGAGAAACTGCAATTGCAGCCGGGCAAGGATTGGAACTCGGCCAAAACAAAGAACAAATCTGCCAAACACATGACTACCGAGGATCTTCTGAGCTGGTCGTTGAGCGAGGAAAAGAAGCCTGTTGAGGAGAAGAGTCATGTGCGCGTTTTGACAGAGGAGGAGCAGAAACAGTACTTCCAGCTCCAGGAGAAGATTGACCATGCAAAACTCGTGAGCTCGATGAGATCAAAATATCAGGCCGCGCCAACCAAGGCCAAGGTTCTAGAACTCGACACCAAGCGTGGCAAGGACAATTACAAGCCTCTTCTGGAACGCAACCTGCGCACGGGGATGCGCACCGAAGGTTCTGATGCCAATTTCGAAGAGACATTGTCTGAGCTTCTAGGAGGTGCGAAACTGGAGGAAGAAGAGCCAAAAAAGGACGTTTTTGACGTTGATTCGCTGAAAGTGGAGAGGAAAAAGAAGGAAAACAAGAGAGACACTCCGGGTGTGCAACTTGAGCCCTCTGCTGACAATGATGACTTCCTGGATGAGCTTCTTGGTTGACTTTGCAAGGTCTCGGTGGGTTGTGATTTTGCGGTGCACGGGTTTTTTTCCACATGGGGAAACTTTTTTTTTTTTTCAGTTCGCGTTGTTTTTTTAATTGAAAAATTAACGCGTTCCTCCGTGAAAGGGTACATTTTCCAAGAGGAAAGCGTGTCCATGGAAGGACTGATGAAGCAGCAACAGGACCCACGCACCATGGAGCTGACTTCCAGAGACTCCGAACTGGAGACAGTTGAAAAACTGCTTTCATTGGCCCACTCGTCACTGAAAAGAGTGTTGGGTATGTGATTAGATATCGATCAGCGACCGACAGGATACTAACGAGGCGATCAAGACTCAGAAGGTAATGGCTGTGAGTCCAGCACGCTGGACAAGACGTCCCTTTATTACAGAGACAAATATCTAGGGCTTCTCCGGCTTTGGGAAACACAGAGAAACAAGTATGAAAAGGAAATCAAGCGACTTGAGGAGACAAACAGCCGGTTAATGCGTGAGAATGAGGCTCTCCGAGCGGATAATAGGTCGATTGGACTGGATAAGACTCCAAAAAAGGAGTTTTCCCAGAACACTGTTCTTTCGGAGACAGAGACTGAGGGCTCCTTTGTGGCTCCAGAAGCAGATGCAGACGGCGGAGGGCGGCCTCGTTGGTCTGTTCGTGCAAATTTCGACAAGCTGGACTCGTCGCCTTCCAAACAAAAGATTCCCGTTGACACCGGCGCCGATGAAGAGTCGACGATCGACTCTGTCGGATATGAGGACGAATCGGTTCTTGTTTTGACCCAACAGAAATCGCAGCAGCCCCGTGACAGGATTCAAAATCTCGGTGTGAACCATACACTGTGTTCTTCTCCGGTGGATCCACCCAGCTCGCCAATTTCGGGGCCTTTGCACTCGATTGTGCGGGACGAAGTGCTTGATTTGACGGTTCATCCAGTCAGAAAAGGCAATTGGTGGCCCGAGGATTTCAAGCCCAATCCGGAAACCAACTTTGGTGAAAAAGAAGCGTTCAAAATGCGGAAAATCAGTTTGAGATATGCGCATCCAGCTTTACAAACACAGTTCAAATACCAGCAGAAACACCTACAGGACGAAGCCATGCGCGATTTCAATCGGCTGGCAGGAAACGTTTCTGAGCCTGCGATTCCCGGGGTGAAACTGGTCTGGTCTACACCGAGTGGCAAGGATGTCTCGAAGGGACTGTTGACTCCCGCTAAAACTCCTGAGCAGGCTCTGGAAAATCCGCTGTTCGATCCTATTTTCAAGTTCGAGATCAACAAATCCAATTACAAAAGTCTGAGCCATAATCTCAAAAGCAACAAGATCAAGCTGTGGTTGGATTTGCAGGACTCTCCTCCTGGGCATGAGCGATCAGAGTTTCCTACGTCGTCTCAGCTCGCGGAGGATAAGGAGAAAGGGCTGCGGAGAGCGAGACTCGTGGCGTTACAGAGATTGTTTCAGACAGTTATGATGGTGCAGCCTGGAAGAAAGAGAGCCGGTGACGAGGAGGCAATCTATGACCAAGTCGGGAAGTTTGTGTTCAAAAACGAAGAGTGGAATCGCCTGGTCCAAACGGATAAGTTCAAGATTGATGAGAGCGTTTTTTACGATGCTGAGAGGGTTTGAGGGTTTGAGCGAGAACTTCAAGTCGAGTAATTGTTGAGTTTCCCTAATTTATGCTATGAAAACCGCACTACATAGTGATGACGAAATGATCAACGATAAATTTTTCAATGTGGAGCTAATTTTATCAGATGGAAAAAAGATTTCGAGCCTCGAGATCTGAAAAAAAAAAAAAAAATTCCGAGATCTGAAAATGTGGGGTAGTTTACAGAAACCGTTTGAACTCTAATAACATAGTAAAACATTGGCATGGGGTTGTATTGATGACACTCGCTATGAATCTATTTCATCGCTCGGTAAAAAAGACACCAACTCTCAGCTCGCTCGAATCAGTCCTTTTTCTTAAAATCAACATAACTATAGTAATTGAAGTTGTTGAGCGCTGGGTTCAAATCCAGAGACGTACTCACAAACTTCTTTGCTCCCTCGGTCAACCCGTACTGCACAGTCTCGTCTGAAGAGCCGACAGATGGAGTCAGAGACGTAATGGCGTTACCATATCCATCACTGACCGGTTTCTTGGTTGGATCTGGGTAAAATCTCTTCAATGGGATCCAGCTTTGGAATAGTTCATAAGAAGCCAAGGTGAATCCGAATTGTGGAGACGATCTGCAAATTCTAGCAATACCTCCTTTGAAAAGAGCAGTAGCACCTTCCTCCTTGACAATTCTCGTGAAGGCATCGGCGATGTTCTTGTAGGCTTTTTCGCCTGGTCTGGACTCGACTTGCAATCTCGTCTTGATCACGTCACATGGCGTCGTGAAATAAGCAGCAGGCATACCGGCCAGAGCACCACTCACGAGCAATTCCCAGGACTCCAGTGACTTTCTCTTGGAAGACTTCTGGGGATCAAATCCAAACATGTATTTCTTGATGTTGGCGTAAGCAGGGAAATAGATTGCACTGAACGGAACATCTCTCAAAAGACATGCCGATGCACCCTTATACAACCCTGTTAGTCCCAATTCTTTGACAATGTCAACGGCAGACTTCTCCACGGCAGGAAGGCCTTGTTTCTTCAGTTGTCTCATGGTTTCTCCCTGAACTTGCAGTCTAATCTTAGTGATCTCCAGCGGGTTAGTGAAGATAACCTGGCACGCACCGGCCGAAGAACCAGCCAGAATCTCCCAGCCCATTGTAAGCTCGCCGTTCTTGCAGTATCCAGCACCGATTCCACGGACGATATCATTAACAGTCAATTTGATGGCCTTCTCTGGAGCAACACCCACCAATTGGGGCAAAAGACCCGAGTAAAATCCAACCAAACCTTCGTGCTTGAGCACTTTCCTGAAACAGTCGCCATACGAGGAATACAAAGAGTTTCCCTTCTGGTTCTGCATTCTGGTTTTCACCAGGTCGATTGGATACACAACCGTGGCCCCAATGGCTCCGGCAACAGATCCCAGCAAGAACGAGTATGCGGAGTTGAAGACCGGGTAAAAGCTAAATGGGATCGAGTCCGAGGACTCTCTTGTCTTGATCAAGTCGTCCGTGAGAATGGCCAACATGTCACCAGAAGAAATGGCAGAAGTGGCCTTTTGTCTTTCCAAAAGCTGCGAGTTCCATTGGAAAAACAGCGAAACTTCCTCCTTGCTGAGCTTTCCGCCGAGCTTGGAGTTGGCAAAAGAATAAAAGTCGTCAAGGGTGATGTTTTTGTCCTTGGAGTACTGACCTGTAGAGATCTGTTCGTAAATCATGTAGTTGAGCGTTGGAAGGTCCTTGACGAGCCGCAGAAGTCTGACCGACTGGTCGTACGACAACAGGGGACCATAAACCTCGTTCGAGAGAGTTTCAAGCTGCGAAAGAACGTTTTCCGGGAGTCTATCGTGGTAAATTTCCTTCACCAGATGCGTGAAATTTCTATTGCTGATTTTCGAGTCTATAGTCTGCAACTGCTCAAACTTGGCGTTCAGCTTGAGTAGAGGCAGTTTTGACAACAGAGCGTCAAACTCGGTGGTGGTGAGCGTCTCGATCTTGTTTTTCTCTAAAAAGCTGCGCACCAGCTCGAGATCCGAGCTGGTTTTGATGGTCTGGTTGAGGTTGGCGAGGATTTCGAGAAACCGGTCGGCCTTGATGGAGGAATCGGCAGTCTTTTCGGCATAAAAGTCCTTTTCAAAGAGCTTGAACAGCTTGAAAAGAAGCTTGTTCGACTCGCTGGAGCTGTTCTGCAGAACCAGCAGCTCTTTTGAAAAGTTCTGGAAATCCTCTTCCGTCAGATACCCCTTCTTGTTGTGGTCGGCAATGAGATAGAGCAGGCCAAACGAGTCGATCGGCAGGAACGAGGTCACTCGCGAAAGATACGGCTTGTCCTCGCTGCGGATCACGGCAACAAAGTCCTCAAACTTGAGAGCTTTCTGCGGGGTGTCTGGGTACTGCTTAGCGTATTTGGCAAATATTTTGGACAAAGATGACTCCACTGTAGAATGAGACATGACGAAGGAACTTGTAGTGGAGGGGGATGAAACCGGTGGCGGTGTGGCAAAGGAAACGTGGTCCGAAGTTGTTGTTGAAGTTATCATATTTAGAAAGAAACAAAGAAGAGTTCGCCACCAACTTTAAAATAACTGACTCCGCCTGTGATTCGAGTCCGATTTCCCACTTTGGACAAAAAATTTCCCCGACTCTCTGAAAAATATTTCTCAATCGGAAGGACTCACAAACTGTATTGTTTGGCTACACGCGCTATTGTCTTATATTGTTGAAGTATGAGTCGGATGAGTCACTGGGGAAGGACAAAAGGAAGTGAGGGTTAAGGGGCAAGAAAGGGCTACTTATAGCACACAACAACGGTTAGATTGATTAAAACGGGCTCGGTTAAAACGGCTACAGGCGTCTAAACGCGGAGAAGGGGAGGGGTGCACGGAACAGACCAGCCGAGGGGTCTGGTTGGCCGTTGGAGCCTCGAAAAATGAGGGGAGAGACGATGGTCGCGTGCAGCGCGGCAGCGGTAGCAAAGGCGTATAAAATTGCCGGATGGCATTCGCGCGCCTGCGAAACGTTGGATCTCCGTGTGTGCGAGAGAGCCGGTTTTCTACGGTGAGGGGAATTCGCGACTCGCGACTCCAGCGTGAGAAATGGGGTAAAACTTCCCCTCTAGTCTAGTCGACGCGTCGATCGACGCCAACAAGCTGTTGAAAAATACACTTAATTTGTATTGTAGAGATAAAAAACTATGTACCGGTGGTGATTCTTCTCTTACTTCTTCGTAGCCTCGCCACCCTCCTTGGCACCGCTCAGGGCGCCCGAGGCGTACTCGACAGCCTCGGCCAGCTTCTCCTTACCGGTCTGCAGATACTCCTGGGCGGTCTCAGTGAGACTCTGCTGGCCACCGCCGACCGACGACTTTGCCTCGTCCGAGCCTGCCTGGGCCTTGTCTGCGAGGGTTTGGCCGAACGACTTCTGCGAGTCTGGAGCGTTCGAAGCGAACTTGTCGACCTGATCGGTCACCTTCTCCTTGGCCTGCTCGAGACCACTCTTTTGAGAGTCTGGCTTGAGAGCCTCTGATGCTTTGTCGCTGAAATTCTTTCTACCAAAGTCGGACATGTTCAATTGATTCGATGGATACACTAACTTCAAAAGGAACGACCCAAGAACAGCCAATTGATGCTGTATTTATAGTGTTGATTCTCGAGAAGAGCAATCCAGCTTGACATGAGCCTCGCTATCGAATTACCGCATTCGGAAATATTCGTCCGCGCACGACAAATAGCAAGCATGGAAGAACCCGACAGCAAGCATGTGTAGTGACGTTGCGCAATTCTGACGCATCTTAGATGATTCTCGAAACCAAGCAACTGTAGCACACAATAGGCCGGGTGTATACGCACTGTTCTGGGAAGCTTGCTTGAGCAAATAGTGTTGTGGAACGGGGCTCAGCAGAACATGACTGTGGGTGTATGTGGAAGAGGTCGGTGGCTTCGGTAACGTAGGGACCCTAAAGTTTCAGAATGCGGCTTTCTTGTATTTTTCAGAGATTGCAGCCACTTCAGATCCTATCGGCAAAGTATCTCTCTGTGCGCAAACCGCGCTAAGTTTTGTCCAAGAGGGACGAGGCCTTCGAAGACTTCTATTTTTGTACATTCCGATTTACAGTTTGACTCGGAGGCTTGTAAAACAAAAAATCAGATACGCTGCTTCCGTCTTTCTCGCCAAATAAGGTCGGCATTTGCCAACGCATCTCCGGTCCCGCTTTTGCAGATGGAAAACCTCGAAATCGGCGTGCGGCTCGAAAAAAATAATTTAGTAGCAGGTAGCTGCTGCACAGCCAAGATCCGGGGAAAAAAAAATAAATAAAAATAAATAAAAAAAAAAAAGTTTACTTTACTCGGATCAATTAGAGTGCATAAAAGTGTATTAAGAGGCTCTTTTGGCCGCCATAGACATGTCTGTGGCAAAGTAATTAAGTTGAAGTATATATAATCTGACGATTTCTTCATTCGTCGTCGCTGAGACTCACGTCCAGCCAGCCCTTGGCCCGCTCAACAGCACGTTCCCACAGCGTCCAGAACTTGTGTCGTTTTTTGTCGCTCATTGCAGCGATGAAAACGTTGCGTTTTTCGTCCTCCTCCTCGTCGTCCGAGTTCTTGTCGCCAGCCAGACAGTCTAGAACGTCGTTGAGAGAACTCCACAGCCCGACAGACTCGCAAAGACCGGCCGCGATCGCCGATCCAAGAGCCGTGCACTCGGCGTTGGTCGACCGCACCACAGACACACAGGGGCCCAAAATGTCCGCCTGGATCTGCATCACCGTGGACGACTTGCTCATTCCCCCGTCCACATGCAGCGTGTTGAGCGGGTTTTCCGGGTCGCGCAAGTTGCGGTCGTCCAGAAAGTCCGACGAGCGGCCTGCGTCCGAAACCATTGCCTTGAGGATCGCACGAACCTGGAAACAAACTCCTTCGATGGCGGCCCTTGCAATGTGAGATGCGGTCGAGTACTGGGTCAATCCGAAAATGGTTCCTGTGGTTTTGGAGTCCCAATATGGCGCAAAAAGCCCCGAAAATGCCGGAACAAACACCACACCGGCGCTGTTCGGCACCTGTGCTGCCAACGGACCGATGTCCGATGCCTTTCCAATCATCCGCAAGTTGTCACGCAGCCATTGGACCATCGACCCGGCCACGGCGATCGACCCCTCCAGACAGTACTGTGGTTCCTGGCAGTCTTCGCCGTCAATCTCGGGCTTGAGAGTCGGGAACCAGTAGCCGACCGTGGTGACGGCTCCGTGTTTCGACACCAGCTTCTTGTTTCCCGTGTTGTACAGCAGAAACGCACCGGTTCCGTACGTGCACTTGGCGTCGCCCTTCTTGAGAGCGAGCTGGCCGACAAGCGACGCAGATTGGTCACCCAGACACCCACAGATGGACACCCCGTTCAACATGCGGGCCAGAACGTCGGCGGCGTCCTCCGACAGATACTTGCGACGGTAGCCAATGGCCGCAAGATCGGGCAGACGGAAAGTACCGAAATGGAACGAGCTCGGAACAATCTCGGGCAGGTTGATCTTGGTGCGGTCAACGTTCCAATACTCGAGCAAAAATTGGTCGTAATCGCGGGTCTCCAGGTCCATGAAACTAGTTCTCGAAGCGTTGGTCACGTCCGTGTAGAACGATTTTTCCGCGGTGATGTTGTACATCAGCCACGTGTCGATGGTTCCAAACATCAGGTCGCACTCGCCGCTTTCGTAGCTGTTCCGGATCGGAGCCACGTTCTGATACAGCCAGATCCACTTGAGTGACGAGAAATACGTGCTGACAGGACACCCGGACTTGCTCTGCAACTTGGCCAGAACGTGCTCCGGAGTGGACTCCAGCGCCTGGTTCATCAACGGGAGCGTGCGCGTGTCGTTCCAGACGATTCCGTTGTGCAACGGCCGTCCCGTGGCCTTGGACCAGATGATGGTGGTCTCGCGCATGTTGGCAATTCCGATCGCAGCAACACGGAATTGCTCGGGCTCGGACCCGTCCAACGGCTCGTCCGAGTTCAGAATCTCCAGATTGGTCATGCAAACCGCCAGACATTGGATCACGTTCGCCAAGATGTGACACGGATCACATTCGACCCAGCCGGGCTGCGGGAACGAAAGAGTCGGTCTAGACAGGTCTTCCTCCAGCTCAATGGTGGAGTCGTTCGCCAAATCAATTGCAATACCCTCGTTGGTGAAGATGGTGGGCGAATTCCGGCGCGAACCCTCCTGGGCAGACGTGGAGTACTCGATCTGGTGCTTGGTCACCTCGCGGCCGTACTTGTCAAACAAAATGGCACGCGTGGACGTGGTGCCGATGTCGATGCTGCACACCAGCGGCGTGTAGGTCATAATTCAAACAGGGTTGTCTATATAGCGGGATGAGAAATTTGTTTATAGCGTAATGGGAGAGGGAAAAAAAACAAACACACAAAGGCAAATCCAAAAAAAGGGTTTTTGTTGCGCTTTTTAAATCGAAAAATTCTGTGTCTGTGTGTCAGTCATGCTTATCGAATCTCGGAACCCCACACTAATTTAATTTTTCAAAATTAAATTTTTTTTGCATTGTAGCACGTTTCTTTTTTCTGTCTCCCGGAAAAACTGGCGTGCATTTCAGCGCACCGCCACAGAGAACAAAGACACCCAGTAGTCCGTCTTAAGCCCGATCCAGCCATATCTGGGTGGTCTGCTGCACTGCATGCCTATTTTTAGACGGCTCCGCGACGCACGTTGCTCCGGAGAGTCTTGGCTGCTTCGATGAACGCGGGGTCGTTGTCGGCTAGTCTGAACACCGGGTCGCTGCGCCACCGCAGCCTGTCAAAAACCTCTGTCATCAACATGGCCTCCCAGTTGCTCTCGAACGGCTGGCGCACGTCAAACCCTCGCACACGCGCGGCCCCGTTGATGGCGGCCACATCCGCACCACCCAAAATCGGCCTGTCTGGCCGCAAACGTGGTGACGCGTCGCGTGCTAAGTGGCACAACTGATACAACTTTTTGGCCAGAAGCGGCCAATGTTCAAACCACCGCAAATGCACCAATCGCAGCAGCAGAAATTCCCAGCTGTGCCGATCCTCGAATTCCGGATACCGGTCGTCAAGATGCTGGACCAGCGCGACCGCATTGTAGATCTGGTTTTTCTCAATGAAATGCCATTGCAATTGTCTAACTACCCGGAAACTTGGAGCGGAACGACCGTTGGCCCGCATGTGGCGCAGCGCAAGGGCCCATGCAGCATCGATTTCCCCGCGCGTAAGAAAATGGGACACAAAGCGCGAAGTCATTTGAAAATTGGTCACACCAGCCACTCCGCGAGCTTTCAAAAATCGCTCAACTTCCTCAACCGGAGATCCTTCCGCCAATTTCTGCTCAGCCACCTCACCCGCCACACCCGCGATCGGCACCCGCCGTTTCTCCATCTGCACAAGCATTCTAGACTTTAACTCCGGGTCACGAAGACCTCGGAATATCACGTGACACGTGGTCACGTTGGGCCGCACCTGGTATTTTTCAGCCAGCTTGAGGGTTTCGATCGCATTGTCTGTCCTGGACGGATGGTTTTTGCGCAACGAAACGTCCAAAAGAATGTTGAATGTGTCTACGCGCGGGGTCTTTCCCAGCTTGATCAGTCGGTCGCGAACTTGGAAGCATTCTAGTGTCCGATAGAGTCTCCCAAAATACGCAAGTATCAGATGGAACGAGTCTACCGTTAGCAGCGAACTGCTCGACAGGGTCTGATATATTTTGGTGACATACGGCTCCAATTGTGGACTCGATTTGAAATCTAAACGATAAAGCTCTCCAATGTATCTGTTGATGGATTCTGCGGTCGTCACCTCGGGCACCTTGGGCAATGACTTGCCGATCTGTTGCCGTTCCCTCCAGTTGAACTGGTCTTCTGACAGTTCCACGCCATTCTGGAGCAGTTTCACAAACAAAGTGTACGCCTCGGCCTCTTTGTTCGAAAATAAAGCGTCCTTTTGCTGAGTATTCCTGTCTGACTTGAAAACCAAATCCTGATATCGTTGCGAAATCCGACTTTGTATGCCCGTCAGATCAACTGTCGTACTCAGAAATCGCCTCGTTGGTCGTATCGTAAATCGCAGCATCGTGCAACCGAAGCTATCCTGATTTATCGGAGAACGCTTAACATGACGCAGATTTATTATATATTTTACATTTTTCGCATAAAAAAACTTGATTCCATATCACGTGCTCAGACATCACGTGATGCGATCCAACACCTTTCTCCGATGTCAAATCAGTCATGGATAGCCTCACTGACATCCAACCACTCCTCTAATTTCTCCACAACATCTGTCTCATCTGGAACTCTCTCTTGACCAAAATTCACGAGCGTGTCGCACTCTCCCACGGTATGGTATTCCTGTTGGTCTGTGCCACCACGCTCCAGAATGGCAAGCGTGTAGCCCCTCTTGTCGAAATCGTGTTCTTTCCCCACAAGTCGCCGCCCGCGAAGATAATTGACTATCTGAGCGTCTCCGTCGCTTGTCTGTGTTCTTTCACTCTGGGACTCCCACAGCTTGTTCACGTTTCCCACGCGTCCGGTGTAATTAACATGAACCGGCAGCACGTTGCACGTGTATTTGTTCTCGCTGGGATGTATGTAGTGCACGTTGGACGTCATCTTAGAGCAAAAATTGTGGTGATCAGCTCAATTTATCAATCTATCATTCAGTTTCGACGCGTCTGATCCAAAAATGTTCACGACCAATTTTATTTTGGTTTATTTCCTTGATAGATTTGATAATTTTCAAATAAATCTTTTTGAAAATTCGCTGCAAAAAAACTATATCGAAAGCATCTGCCATTCTTGCCAATTTCCTCACATTCGACATCAGAAATGACGGCACCAGCGCTTCAATCTCTCAAACACTATCCACATCTTATTTCCAAGTAAGTATCCTTGTTTGAATTACGTCAGCATCACTAACGTTCTAGATGGGGAGACCCAATCTTCGCCGTGGCAATTGGTGTGGCTTCCTACTACGCATACGAGAGAAGAGTTGGAAGACCAGAAGGACACACGCTGAACGAACTGATGGCAAGAAAACTGCAAAGATGGAGGTCGCAATAGTTTCCAAAAACAATATACTCCCGAAATATACCAAAAATGAAGTGTCCATTTTTTTGATCGAATTATTTTTCCACCACTGAACCAAAAAACACAGTACTTTTTTTATTCGTTTACATGTCTAGATGTCTAAACCCTCAAATCAAGGGCTGGGTTTTTCATGGCAAGCATCCGCTTGTTTCTCTTCGACAAGTTCTTTCTCTCGTTTTTGCCGATATCTATCAGATCACGGCCAAACGAATCTTCGTCTTTCAGTTTGTAGATCCGAACAATCCAGTTCTCACTCGTGAAAACTTCCTCCATGGTATCCAAAGTGATGCTCGAAGCGTAGCCAGCGCTCATTCTTTGCTGTCTCACACGATCCACCGGATCGCTTCCGCCGTAGGCCTCTCCAAATCTGTAGAACGAAAGCTTGTACATCAGCGAGTTCTTCATGGTTTCTGTAGCCAGGTCATCCACACGGTATTCTCCTCTCTCCGTGAAGTAGTTTCTCTCGGTAACCTCGTCGGGCCAAATTCCCTCGGAAATTCTCACCATCCACAAAAACTTGTTGAGGTCGTCTCCCGAGTATCCAATGAGTCCCCCAAAAATCACCAAAACGTAATCAACACCCAATTGACGCATAATCACCTCAGATTTATCCTCCGAGACAGACATTGCCTTACCAACCGTGGCAATGTGCGTGTTGTTCCAAGTGTTGTTGTCCACAAACGTAGTTCTGTCTGCCATTCCTCCAATCTGATAACCGTAATCCCACCAGGCCATCACTTTCGAATCCTCAGGCGTGTTCATACGCAACCAATAGTAGGCCTCTCTGTAATCGTCGATCAACAACTGCGAACCATCAGGGTTTCTCGAGGCCAAAACAACGGATGGAGACGAGTATGCATTGGAGGTGACCCAGGTACAATGTTGAACGTAGAAAACAAGATAGAACACAAAGGTCATCGTGACAATCAGCTTGGAGATGATACTGGAAATAGAATCTTTTTCTTCGTCAGTTTTCTCTGAGTTCCACCAGTTGGCCAAAACATCCTTCAGGTCCAAGTAAACGTCAAACAGTCTTCCAAGAGTGATTCCCGCACAAACACAAACGACAGGAGCCAGAGTGAGCATCAATCTCACCATAACACCAGCGAAGTAGGATCCAAGGACCGAGTAGACAATCACAAACACCGCACTGTTGGAAAGGTCCTGGAAACAGAAGTAAACTCCAGCAGGGAACAACCAGATCATGAAGTTGAGATCAAAGAAAAACGATGACCATGGAGTAGGTTGATGTTCCGAGACAGAAGCAATGATTGGAATGTGAATCTTGGCATAGTTTGTGTCCCAAAGCGAGTAGAATCTACCGGTCCATGGGGCAATGAGTCCAAGTTTAGTAGCCAAAACCAGGCCGGCAACTCCAACAACGGCAATCACCACACCAAAAGCAAACATCAACCGGTTGAATTTTTGTGCTGGAAGGGTGTGTTTGAGGTAATTGGCCAACAAAACCAGCTGCAGCAGGCCAAAAACACCAAAGGAAGCCATGTGGTCGTTCGATCTGATTGGCAGGAAGCCCACAAATGGAATCTGCATGGACATGAGGGTTCCCAGGGCGTACCAGGTGCAGTAAGAAGTGTAGATTTTGAAGTCGAATCTGCCCATGAGAATCAGAATGAAAACATGCAGAGGAATAATGTTGGTGATGAAGACGTATCCTCCCCAGGCACTCACCATGTAGAAGTAGAAAACGGACGTCAGACAGCCAAACATGACCGATCCAGTGTTGACGGACTTGAGCCAGAAGAAGAACGTCACCAGCAGCAGGGTGATGGCAATTGCCTCGTTATCGTACGATCCAGCGACCGACCGCGAGATGTAGCCGGGAGTGATACCCATGAAAACGGCACTGAGAAGCGCTCCTGTCTTTTTGTTTCTGAGTCTGTCGCCGGAAGACGTCACCTCGAGCGTGAGCAGATACATTGCGAGCGAAGTGAGCGAACTGAACGCCGGAGCGAGCAAAACACAGATGTTTCTGATGTCCACGGGAAGTCCAATGTATCTGAGAGCGTGGTAAATCACGCTCGATGTCACCATCAGACCGGGATAAAGCGTTCCACCAGTCACCCGGCCGAGCGGATACCACGTCTTGTCATCAAACCAATTGAGAAAGTCGTAGAACGACGTGTTGACGAGGTGTTTGGTGGCTCTGAAGTTGAACCACGGGTCGAACTCGTGGATGATCGACTCGAAACGGATCACCGAAAACAGTCTGGACGACACGGCTGCAAACGAGATCGAAATGAAGATCGCCGTCAGCAATAACGCCTTTGCCAGCCCCAGTTTGCCCGAGTCCACACGGATGTAGCCCTCTTGGTCAACGAGCTTGTTCATTGTGTAGAAAAGAGCGCCAATCGGTCAAACAATTGCAATTTGTGCAAATATCAAGTCAAAAGCACCAATATTTCGCTGTTGTAGAGACCGTTGGACCGGTTTTTTGTGTAAAATCGCCCCTTGTTTATAAAAAACGTGTCATGTTGCCACCGGAGAGTTAAAAATCGCTCCGTCAAAAAATTTACTTTTTCCCACTGTTTTTTAGCGAAAACGTTGAAATTTGAAGATAATTCGTGCTTGTAAAATGTACGTCAAAAGAGATAAAAGAACCAACTAATCAGCCATGAGTCTGAATTTGCAACCGATGAATAGTGCGAATTACACCGCAGCAAGAGAAGGAGAGTCTGTGGACCCTGCAGACCACAGCGACCACAGCGATGCCAGCTTATCTCAACAGGTATCTCTCCCGCAAGCGTCCCCTCTGCAGGCCCAGAAGGCCTACAGCCCGCCAGAATCCCGAGACACATCGCCTGTGCGGCCGCAGCAAATTGATCAAGTGTCCGACCGCCCATCGGACTCCAACACCGCCCCCGTGCTCACCATGGCCTCCGCCTCCCTTCCTCTCGCCGCTACTGCTACTGCTACTGCTACCGCCGCCGCCAAACCCGCTGCTGCTCATCCCGGCCTCTCCGTCTCGCCGCGCTCCCCCAAGACACTGCCGCAACAGCAAAACCTCACGCAAATGTCGCGGTTCAACACCGGGCCCGGCAGACCGATATCGCTGTATCTCGACGGCGTGCACTCTCCTTCACCAGCCACATCCGGAACACCAGCCACAATTGGAACGCCCCGTCGCACCAAGTCACCCTTCAGAGACCCTTCCAACGTGTACATCAAGCAAATCAACGACCAAAGACGGCCTTTATACACTCCGGCGGTGCTCCGCACCGACTCCACGGGCCAAAGTTGGACACCAGCCACAACCTGTACCGCCACAACCGATCTTTTCGACGTTAACAAGATGCCTGAAAGACCACGTCTGAACACGTCTGTGTCGTCGTCGTCTGTCAGATCAGCAAACTCCATCTCGGACTACTGGAATTTCCTTATTGGTGGCTTGGGAAATGGTTCGGGCCCACGAGAGGCCTTTGATGGACCCACCAGAAGCCACTGGAAACCAAATAACCATCGTTTCAGCTGCTTGAATTGCAACAAAGTGTTCTATTATTTGACGGAAAACAGAAGAAAACACCACTGTCGATACTGTGGTGAAATTTTCTGCAGCGATTGTCTAAGAAACTACGTTTATCTGGATGCGGACGCCAACTTCACGCTGTTTGGCAACTCGGAAACACTCGATGACGACGAAACAGAGAACCAACGCAACGAAAAGAAGTATCTTTGCAAGGTTTGTCATCCATGTGCTCAGAAGTACGAGGAGTACATCAAAAACCACACCACCAAGGATCTCAATCTAGAGAACGGCGAGTTCCGTGCCTCCAATCGCAACGTCAACAGCGGCAACAGACGAGAAACACTTGTGAACAACCAAGGAAATCCGGTTCCAGCAGATTGGGACTGGAGTTCGTTTTGAAACGCTTTGTAACACCATCAAAATTAAGTAATATACAGCGGTGAAGGAATTGAAATGTTAATTAGTGTAGTCAGTGTAGTTGGTAGAGTGAGTCTCATTCATCAGGTGCATTCTTGGCATCTCTTTCTCTGTTTTCCTTGATGATCTGATCTCTGATCAATCCAATCTTGGTATTGTTTGAGCTCTCACGGTCGCCATCATCCTCCGAAGACATGAAGTCCGTCTCGCTGGAGGAAGAGAGACCCGCAGACGACGTCACTTCGCCGTCGTTGGACATGATCGGAACAGAAGAGGTCAACTTCATCGTGATAGATCCCGAGACAGGACTCTCTGAAGCCTTTGTCAGCTTCCTTTGAGCCCTTCTTTGTCTCAATTCCTGTGTCTTGGCCTCTTCATACTCATCTTCAGAGTCGAGAGCACCGACACGTTCTAATTCTTGCTTCTGTCTTCTGCGTTCGCGTCTTCTTTGTTTCTTGAGCTCCAGTTTCTTCTCGTACTCGAACAAGTTGAAGTCAGGGAATAGTGATGGGCCGTATTCGTTGATGAGCTCGGTGATTTCCAGCGAAAGTTTGGCTCTTGTTTCTCGCAGATCCTTCAATCCTTTTTTGTTCACCAAGGCCAACCACAACGGTCTGATAGACTTGAAAAGATCCATACCTTTGTCGCCAAAAATCAGCGCACAATACGTAATGGTGGCCGAGAAAACATAAAAGCTGATAAACAGCCTCAAGGCAGACATGTCAGACAGATTCCAGTACTTTTTGATCAACAAACTTCCCAACAGTGAGTAAAACACGTACAACAGAGGAGCAACGCCAATGCTGACCAAGATCTTCCAAGTGGCAATGACATCTCTTGCTTGAATCTTGACTGTTGAGGCAGCCAACGCTTCTTTCCTCTTCTTCTCACTGATTCTCTTCGTGGCGTAGAAAACAGGAGAAAACAAGATGGCTCCCGGAAGAGCCAACGTTCCAATGGCAATCAACTGGACCAACGATGTCATGAAACGAACAAAAATGGTCAACGTGTTCTCGTTCCTGCTCTCCTCCACCAAATGATCTGGAATCTTGAAAATCTTGAGTGTCTCGTTGTACTTCAAAATGTTTTGTTTGAGTTCAACAAACCGCGGATCGTCTTTAAAATGCATGTAACCCTTCAAAAGTCTTCTGTTCATCTCCACAATCGATGCTAGCGACAGACGACTAGACATGTTGTTGGAATACAGTCTTCTGGCAACTTGGACGCAAACAAGACTTTCATAGTCCGGACAAGTCACTGTCACCGCCTTCAACCCCCCTGTGATTGTATCCAGTAACGTTCTGATGGCGTCCTTTGTGGTCTCAGGGTTTGCATACTGGGCAACAAGCTCCCTGTCAATCTCAATAGGCATTCCAAACTCAACAACAGCACGCGACCGGAACTTGTGTGGGTGAAAGTAGTTCATTCCACATGGAACAATCTTCACGTTGCAGTCTGGATTGGCCTCCATTGCTCCCAAAGCCATGATGGCCACACCGGCCTTCAATGGCAGCAAATCGGGTCTATCATGAGATCCTCCCTCGGAAAACAGTCCAATACAATGTCCGTTGGCAAGATGATCAAACACCTTTTCGTAAACTTCCGACTGATCAATCTTTGGAGCAACTTTGAAGGCAGTTCCCTCTCTCAAAACCTTTTTGGCCTCGTCTGACGTCTTGACGGAGGCGTATTTCACTGGTTTTCTCAGCAGAATTTCCGTGTCCGAAACCACTTCTCCGATCTCTGCTGTTCCCAGAGACTTGGCAAGACCCAACATCCCCTTTGGCTCGCAATGTTTGGTGAACTCGGTGCCTTCGCCAATGACACGGAGCTCGTTTTCTGGGTCCAATCTGATGGTTCCGGGAACGCTCTTGAGACAATCCTGGGCTCTTCTCACCGGGATCGACATCTGCGACCGCGAAACTGCACCAATGAACAGTCTTTTGTGCGATTTCTCAGCGATCAAAAACGAAATCCGTCTAGACGTCTCCTTCTTGACCTGGCCCATCAACACGATCGGATCCACAAACTGGTTGGCGTGCGGAGCAGCCACAAAGATGATCGGACCCGAACTTGGGAGCCGAAACGCTCCACGAGGCCGAATTTCCCGGAAAAAACAGTCAAAAATCACTGTAAACACCCATAACACCAGATCATACACAAACTTCCTAAACAAAGAAGGCTCCTTGTAGCTTTTTTTTGAGGGCGGCATGGTGAAAGGCAAAAATTGCGGTCCAATTTGACCGGTTTCAAACCAATACAGTCAAAAACGGTCGATTGGTCAGCAAAGACAGTGATTGAACGCCTTATTTGTCCCAAAAGCGCTCTGGTGTTCCCTATGAAAACAAAAAGAACCCTCTTTTGCCAGAGAAAAAAATTTAAAAAAGCTGAAACCTCCGCTTTTTTTCCCGCACCTCATTTGTCCAAGTGCTAGAAAACTCCATGAGGCTCAGAAATTGTTGGATCATTTGTGGCTATTTTGGACCAAAAAGAGCGTCTGGGCCGAACCGGAACAGCGTTTTCGGGGCTCTTAACGGCTCAACGCGATGAATTGGAAATGAGGCTCCTAATTTGCGGTGAAATGTGGCCGGTTACGTCGAGTCGTCTGGGAGTGGAAACTACAATCCCCGGGCCAATGGGGTCGGGGAGTTTGGGCTGCGCATGTGCATGTTGCTTTGCAGACGCCTTGTTCTCGGATTCCACTCTTCTTCCACCACTCTGTAACACCGCCAAACACACACACACCAGAGATCACCTTGGAATGGCTGCTGCCTGTCAAGTTTCACCTCACGCCATCAGTGCTTAGTCAGCGCTTACGTAATCCGGTAAAATAATTATTCATGCTATCTACTATCGTGAGGGAGGGAGGTTTGACTCGCCAAAGTCTCGAGATCAGTTCCAGCTTGTTTTCCCACGCTCACACTAGTGCAAACGCCCTCTCACTGCAAAACCACCGGTTATCAAAAAGTTCAGGAGACGCTTATCTCACAGACTAAAATCTACACTTTTTTAACCCAGACAGCCCTTCCCGCCTCAACACCGTATTTACCCACCCAATCGATCAATTCCATCCTGTCCATAAACACCGTAAACGCAACCCCAAACACAGACATTTAGCGAGCTGCTATGTGTCTAAATCCATTTAACCATTCGTGAAACAACACAGCCTGAAATTTCGATTTTTTTTTCCCAAACCAAAATACCGATTACCCGATTGGGAAAGAGATAAACAGCAGATCAGAGATGCGGCTACAGTCAGGGAGTAGTGCTGTTGTTCGAAAGGATGTAGGTAAACTAAGTCAAATCAAGTTGTAAAAATGTGATGAATCTCTTTTTTCTTCTTTTCCCAGGAGCAGGACCCCCCCAACTACATACATTCCTTTCCCCACCGGCCAGATGAAACCCCGGAGTCTGGCCAGCATCCTCAAAGCCAGCGTGGCTACCATTTGCCTGGCAAATGCAGCCCTCTCGCTGACCATATATCTGAAAACACGGCATCATTGGAGTGTGATAGCCTTTTGCGCAAGTGAGTTTGCAGCAGGTCTGGTGACGTTGTTATGGACTGTTGTTGACTTGATTCCCCGTGTGGCGCATGAGGTCTCACTAGCCACACCAGCCACAAAATTTGTTGCCGATTTGGCCTCGATGGCATTCATGATCTACTGGATCAACACAATTTTTACGGACAACATAGGGATACCCGAGCTGCAAATGACGCAGGCGCTTGTCTCCATGTTTGTAGTGTCATGTTTTCTGCGTGGCCTCGCATTCTCCCTTTCATCACAGCTTGCGTCCAACGATACGCCGAGAAACAACAGCATATGCTCGTCCGACGAGATCCAGAACTTCCATTTCGACCCAGAAATGCTCACAGCATCCACCAAAGCTTCGCACAACACCGTCCGTTTCAAGACGTCTGCACAAACGCTTGTTCCGTCTCTTGCTGAAAGAGTCGACATCGAAGATTACTACTTCCGAGCCGTCGCAGAGAAGCAGCAGCCTCAACAACAGCATATCTACGTCAATACATGTGAGATCATCCCGGAGTTTGATCCCGAACCGCAGCCAAAACTGACCCTTGTCCAGCATTCTCTCGACGCACCAGCCACATTCACCAGCCACGTCACCGCCACATACCCATCTGCGGAAAACGGGCCTCTTGGTGACGACGAGCTGGGCCATCTGACCGAGATCCCGGCACCCTCTACACCACAATGGACGTTCTCCAACACGGGAATCAACCACATCTCTCTCGAGTCGTGGAACCAGAAATCCAACCAATGGCTTCAAGATAAGGAACGGCTGGTCCCTAAACCTGCTCTTTTTGCCCAAGAACGTCCACAGCTGCCGCGGTCGTTCAGCGAGCCGTCCTCGGTGAGCACATCCAATGAGAGTGTTCGGAAAATCAACGAGTCGTTTGTATCAGCGGCACCGTTCAGTTACTCGTCAACAACCTTACCCGGCCTAGCACTAGGCGATCTGGACGCTCCAATTTATTCGCGTTCGCGCGCCTCCACCGCCACGTCGCAAACATCGCCTTCGCCGAGAAAACCAGCCACGCGCGAACGGTCGGGATCACACAGCCCACTCAAGCGACTACGCAGTCTCAAGTTCAGAAAACCATCCCACTCGCAGTCACAACCAGAATTAAATTTTGAATTTCTCAAAACGCTGCAAAATTCCCCCAAACACCGCCACGCAAAAACTCTGTCTGCAGTGTCTTTGCGGACGCCCGTCAAATTGGCCACAATGACGCCGGCAACGTCGTCGCCACAACGTCCCGTTTCCAGGCCCGTGCTGCCTGCACTTCCGGTTCTAACTTCTGAAAATACGCCCGAGTCGGCACATTCCGCCGCGAGCCAGTCCAGTTCGCTCCCTTCCGCCGTGGTGGGTGAGTACGACCGCGAAAAATGGCGGGCCATCCGCCATCGCTTGCAAGATGAACTAAATGCATCTCCCTAGTCCCTATATACAGTTATCATAATCGGCACACCCTAAATACCGCAACCGTACTTGAATAAAGCCGGTCTGTTGGCTGCTCCCCAGGACCCCAAGCCGCCTGTGCAGCCTTTGTTCTTCGCTACTTATCTGCAGGCCCTGGCCCTGGTGCCTCTCGTCCCCCGTTATCTAGCCGAGATCACCCCGATAGGCGGCTCATCCTACGCGGCGCATCCACATTTCGCGCAGCCATGGCGCAGCCTTCACGCTGCCTCCACGCAAAAAAATGCCCGCTCTGGTGAAAAAAACTATCCACCTGCCGCTCGCTTGCCCGCTAAAAAAAAACTTTGATGCGGCTTTCTCGCTTCCACGTCGGTTCCTCCGCACTGCAATAAACTACATAAGTTCAGCAAACACCGAACATTTTTGCTCCCCGAGTCGTCTTCTTGTCCGACTGATATTTCCGCTGCCCGCCCCTGCCACCGTGACGAACTTCCCCTTGGGCTCCGAATACTCGTCTGGGCTGCCTTCGTTGACGTTTTCAACGGCTGCCCAGCCACAATACTACCAACAACCCCACGCATCGCTGTATGGCAACGCTCACCCGCCACCCCCACCTTACAACCTCGCAAACTTGTCCGAGCTCCCTAAACGAATATACAGATCTTCAAACCATCAGCACCAGATCAGTGCCACAGAATACATTCCCGCAGACCCGGATGTTGACATCTCGGACTTTACAGAGGAAGATGTCATCATTTTGCGCAACCTCCTACCATTGGCGGAGATCCACAAGTGGAAACACATCTCCAATAAGCTCTCCAAACAGCGCTCCAAAAAGCTCAACTCTGATTACTGCATAAGAAAGTTCCACCAGATGTTTGATCTCCCGTTCGACCCGGCAAACTCCTTGCTCAATTCCAACCATTATTTGAGGTTGACCAGAGACAACAACATCAAAGACTACAATTTGGAGGGATCCGTGGGCAGTTCGATCCCGTACATCGTCAACAGAGACGGCTGGAACTATATAGATTAGAGAGGTGTGGAAGAAAATTCCCGAAAGGGGGTCGGAAGAAAGCCGGAGACCGAGAAATGACCGAAATTTTGGTTATAATGCCGGAATTTCTCCTTCGCTGCTCCCGAGAAATGGTTTCCGCCCCATACTTCTCGTGCTCTTAGGCGACATTGTACTACTTTTCACGTTGTAATAAACACTTTACGTTCAACTATAAAGAACAGCCGCAGAGACGTGAAAATTTCGTAAAAAAAAAAAAATTCTCGGTTAGTCACGTGGTTGCTGGTCACGTGAATTTTCAAAATGTGCGTGTGTGTGTGTTTTTTTTTTCCAGCAAGGGCCATGGCGTCGACGACATCTGCCATTTTCCAGATCGGGTATTGTATTCTGTCAGTTTTTTGCACGGGTCAATAACGACTTTTGAAAAAGGGCACGCGTCTTGAATCTGGCGCGTAACGCCCCCTCCATATTGACAATCATTATACCAACCGATTTCTTCATGGTTCTTCCTCTTTAGTTCGTTGAATTTCACTGTTTGAACTGCAATTGATGTTGTTTTTTTGCCCAAGATGGGTTTCTCTGCTGAGATAGATGAGCCGACTGAAATGAGTGACTCCGATTTGGAAAGTTGCGACGTCTCTCCCTCTTGCGATACACCAGACACGTCTTTGGACCGCGACCTCGACATGAACAGAGATGAAGGTAACGAAGCTTTGAGGTCTCCTAAATCCCCTAGTCGAAGGGACCGCTTGGTGACTTTGAAAAAGTCGAAGATCTCTTTCAGGCCATCCGATGTGGAGCTCGATGCAAAAAAGGTTAGAGACTTGATTGACAAAGAGAGAACTTACGGAAAGCATCAGAATATTGATACTGAGTTTTATTACAACGACAATTGGAAGCCCATTGCCGTCAAAAATAATTATTTTGAGCTCTTCCATGTTCAACATCAACCGTTGAGAAGATGTAAGAAACCTAAGCACGAAATATACCAAGCGGAAAGTTCAATTGAGGTACCTTATGAATTGGTTACCTGGGCCAAATGCACACGCTGTCCAAAGGTAATCCGATACCATGGAAACCAAACTGCCTCGAGGGTCGAATCCAGTCTGATGGTTCATGCTCGAAGACACAAAAAGGCTTCAGTTATCTCAAAGCAATTGGAGCTCGATTTAAAAATGCGTTCCGTTCCGCCAGTGGTTGAAACCACTTTCCAATATCTTCACAAGCAGAAGTTCAAAGCTCGTCTTGCTTTGCTGATCATTTACAACCACCTCCCCTACCGAATTGTTGAATCCCCAGCTTTTAGCGATGCACTAGAGTCTTTTGGAGACGGTTTACTCGAATGCTTCTGTCCAATCCCAGTTGCGAGACAGAAATTGATGGATTATGTCAACAATTCCATTCCTTGCAGGCAAACGATCTCGAAGAAGGTTGATGAGTTTTACTCATGTGTCAAGTCTGATATCAAGTATGCTTTGAGTCTGCAAAAGTCTGTTGCACTCTGTCTCGATATATGGACCAAGGAACGTCAGTCATATCTCGGGGTAATGGTAAATGTGAGAGGATCCAATATTCCCCTCTCATTTGTTGATTTCAAGGGGAACCAACATGATGCCAAAGCGATTTTGCATGGTCTGATGCTAGTTCTCAAGGACTTCGAGATTGAAGAGAAAGTGATCAGCATTACAATGGACAATCGTCAGACAAACACGAAAATGATGACCCTACTGAACAAAGAGAGAAAGATGGCTAATTTGGGTGAAGTGAAAACAGTGAGCTGTGTCTCTCATGTACTGAAAATCATCATAAAAGAGATTTTGAGCTCAACTTCGATTTGCAAAATCGGTAACACTGATGACAGAGGACAAGAGTTCAAAGAGTCTACCATTTATGGAAGCGTGATGGAGTTTTCAAAATGCATCCGTGCCAATCCTCAGCTTTTGGCATATTGGACAGATAACGTCAGCCAGGTGCAACCCCAGCTGCCATGCGTTACTCGCTGGACTAGTTACATGTCCTCGTTCAGAGTCGTTATCCAAAGTGCGAATAAGATTCGAAACCGCTTCAAGCTCCTCCTTTCAGAACCTGGTAGTGTTCAGACGTTTTGGGAAACCAGTGAAAACGAACAGGTGCACCCTCTGGCAATATCGTTGGAAGAGGATGAGAAAATGGCGATCCGGAGGATCATTGAGCTTATTGAATCTTCAGATTCGCTTAAAGGCCTTTACATTTTGTTAGAGCGATTTGAGGCACTCATCAAAAGTACAGAGAAGGATTCAACGAACAAATTGGTCAATGCGTCTAGGATTTACTTATCTTTGCTGAAATTATACCATGCCCTTTCCGATGAGCTCAAGCATAGAGCGAACATCCAAAAACATGATAGCTCTCTTTCACATGGTCAGCCTGAGTTTTTCGACATCGAAGCCTGTAAGTTCCGTTTTCCTGTCCAAGATGACGAAGAATTCAAAAGATTGAAACAAGGCATCTCCTTTCTTGAGACTGACTTCTTGGAAGAGATTGCAAAAAGCTATGCAAAATTTCAAACATATTACGAGTACTTGTTTGATGATGGGTATTCGTTGATGGGTTCATTCTTCGATGTCGCAGATAGAGGAAAAGTGTTTTCTGCCACTATCAACGAGAATGCTCCCGAGTTTGACAACGCAAAATTTGGCTCCTCCAATCTGAATCAAAGGATTATTGATGAGCTATTCAAAGTACACCAAAATTCTGAATACTACCGAGAAAAGTTCGAAATGTATGTTGGGGGCAATCAGGAGAAACTCAATGATGGCTTTGAACGTCACAACTTTGAACGTGAAGAAATGATCCGACTCTTGGGAGAGTATCAATATTACGTTGATTGTTTGGATATCGGTTCTCTTTATGATGAGAAAATCAATACTCTAAATTTGAAGAACGATCCTGTGGCAACTTCTGATGATTATTGGACAAGGATAGCAGGGTCTTACACTCCAAGATTGGCCAACGTTTACGAATTATGCAAAGACTCTCCAATCTCCAATGCAAAACTAGAAAGCTCTTTTAACAGTGCCAGGGATTTTTACACCATGAGGAGGCACCAATTACCACCAGACTCAGTCTCAAAACTCGTGATTGCCAGGCAATTTGTCATCGGTATTCCCGAAGCAAAGTATTTGAGATTGGATATTCCTGAGGAATCGCTGCCTGAAGAAGACGAACTTTAGCATCAATAGGTTAATCCTCAACATTTGATTACGTAACTGCTTATTGTTGTAGTTTTGAAGACAAAATTTGGGGAAAAACAAAAGCCTTTTTTTACCGGCACACGACCTTTGTAACGCTATTTTTCCCTGTGTAGAAGCGAAACGGTTTTTTTTAAAGCCTTAGATCGGGCCCTTTTCGAGAAATAAAACCCCTGTTTCCCCCGTCATTTCCACTCATGCAACGCTCCTTTAGACAGTTTTCTTCCCTTGTTTCGGGCCGTCGATACTCCCCCACGTTTAAGACGTATCTGCAATTGGACAGCGGAAAGATCGGCTCGTTTTTCCACGACGTTCCGTTGTCGCTGGATCGGACCTCGAGGACTGCTTCGATGGTGGTGGAGATTCCGCGCTGGACAAACGGCAAGTTCGAAATCTCCAAGGATCTGCATGCGAATCCAATTGTTCAGGACACCAAGAAAGGCAAACTTCGGTTTGTGAACAACATCTATCCCCACCATGGGTATCCCCACAACTACGGAGCGTTTCCGCAGACGTGGGAAAACCCGATCGAAAGCTCCCCATTGGTTCCTGGCGGTCTCAAGGGTGACAATGACCCGCTAGATGTGATTGATATCGGCTCGAAAGTGTCAGATATTGGTGAGATCAAGACTGTGAAAGTTCTTGGATCTTTGGCGTTGATTGATGACGGTGAATTGGACTGGAAAATCATTGCCATTGACGTTACGGATCCAATTGCGACAACATTGCACGACATTGGCGACGTTGAGACCCAGATGCCACATCTTTTATCGAATTTGCGCACCTGGTTCAAGAACTACAAGCTTCCGACAGGCAAACCGGAGAACGAGTTTGCATTCTCGGGAGAATACAAGGATGCTGAGTTTACCATGGATGTTCTGGAGGAGTGTGTGGAGAGCTGGAGGGCTCTCATTGCAGCCAAATTCCAGGGAGATAAGATTCCAGCCATTGCGAATGCAACCCTGGAGAAAAGTCCAGGATTTAGCGTTTTTGACATTCCACTGGAGCAGACGGGCAGCGAAATGCCTGTTCCGCCCGAGGTCGATGTTGTTTATTACTACAAGAGCTGATCATTTGTATATATTAATGAAGACGACGAGTTTCTTATATGAGTATTACATCCTTGCACCAGTAGACTTTTTTTTTTTTTAGCTTTTTTTTTGTTTTCTTTGATTTTGATTTTTTTTCCAACATGTTCAAAACAAACCAAACAACCCTTTCTTGGTCCATTGCAACGCATCTGTCACATCCGCCCGAGCCAATCACAGCTTTGCATTTCTTCCAATATGAGCGTAAAATTGGCGTCGGGTCCTGATTTGGACTGGTAAGTACTGCTTTTGTTTTGTTTACAGAACCACACTAACATTTGCCCTTCGAAATAGGACTTTCGAACATGCTCTTTTACTTCTGAACAGTCCCACAGAGGACTCTGGAATAAGCAAACGACTTGAGCAATTTTTTGTGGCGAACAAGCCGCTTCTTTTGGCGACGGAACTTCCGTTTGCCGCCCCAGAGGGCACGAAACCAAAGCTCGAAGCCGACACTTTCGAGCTCAGATCGCAGAAACTCAGCAACACACTGTCCAAGAGATATCGGGAGTTTGCTGCAGACATTTCAGAACTTCTCCAGCTTGACCAGAGAGAAGTTGTTCGCATTTTACTGGCCACAATTAAAAGAATTCCGGACGAGGAGTCTCTAAACATTGACAAAAGCACCGACCAGAGCGCCATTGAGCACGCAGAAACAAACGAGGTGCTCTCTCTGCTGGTGAAACGGGTCATGAGAGAAAGACGCACCATTCTGAACACGATTTTGCACTTTTTGAAACAAAGCGGATCTTTTTCGGATCAGATCTCGGAGATTGTCAGCGAGATCAGCAGCAAGTCCTACAAGCTGGTGGACGCATACATCGATAACATCTCGGCAATCGTTGAGCAAATGGAGCAGTTGAAAGAGCATCCACTAGACTCGCTTGTGCGAAGCGAGCTGGGGCTCTTGATCCTAGACATTCTAAACGTTCTGTCGTATCTGATTCTCAAGACGAGCAGCGGGTTCACGAAAACCACCGTGACCAAGTGGTTCCGGCTGATGCAGAAGACGAGTTATTTGGGCTCGTTGCGCCGCAAGATTAAAACGTACGACTGCGAGCAGATCGAGACGATTGAGAGTCTTTGCACAGTGATCTCGCTCGTTTTGCTGGACCTGGACTTTAACTTTGGGTCATTGAGCGACGAGGAGACGTTTTTGAATGATCCCGAGGACGTTTTCAGCATCAACAGCAGCATTTTTGGGTGTGGTGCCAACTCTATCGTTCTATACGCGTGGAGCATCATTTTGCACAGAAAACATTTGGTTATTTCCGAGAACGTTTCCCATCCGGTGAGTGTCCGATTCATCGAAAAGTTCCAAGGTCTCAGGAATCTTCAGTCGACGTATCTTTCTGCTGCTCTTGACGCCGAGAAACTGGACGTTTGTGCCGCTCTGATAAAGTGTCACGGTCTTCTGTCGTACGACAGTCTTTATGCTGCGATTTTGAGCTCGTTTGTGATTGCCTTTGTGCCGTACGTGCAGCTGAACGATCAGATTTCGCTGGCTATCCGCACCATTCTCGACGATGCCCCGGACAAAATTGTGGAGCGGTTTTTCCAGAATCCTGCGACCGAGGACCTGATGGCGGTTTCTCGTGCCAAGCTGCCTCTATCGCTCAAGCCGTTTTTGCGGCTTGTGGGTATCAATGCCAATCTGGCGTTTGAGGAGCTGCATTCGCTCAAGTCATACATGGAGTTGTTCAACGAGGAAGATTTCTACTACAAATACAGAATAGACGACCGCAATCCGGAGCTGATTCGGCTGACCCAGGACGTGGACGTTCTTCCTCCGTACGAGACGGGTGGCGAGCTGTCGCTGCTCTTGAAGGACGGAACACGCGCTCAAATCTTGCCTGGAGGAGCTGGAAAGGACAAACTGATTGTTGCGTTCTTGTACGACTACAATGGATGGTCGTTGTTAGGACGGATTCTCAAGAATCTATCCAAGAAGATGGACAACGATACAGAAAAAGGCGAGCTTTTGGTAGAGCTGTTGAGACTAATGACGGCCGTTGTGGGCGGACTGAGTTCGGAAGCGGTTGACGACGTTCTTTCGGCAATGGGTGCCTTTGTTGACGACCACGACGTGATCGAGATTGTGTTCCGTGCGCTGGACCAGGCGCTTCATTTGCGCAATGTTCCGGTTCTTGAGGCCGGAATGGACTTGTTGACGGCTTTCTGCGGCGCCGGACTGGGCTACCGTGTGTGGCCGTATTTGTACCGGTCGCAGCTGCTCGGGTTCAAGGCGAGTGGCGGTCTGGCGAACGACGTTCTGGGAACCGTGGAGATGGTCAACTGGCGGTTTGGGTTTACTTTGTCGTTGTTGCGGCTTGCTGGCGTGCTGGTGGACGATTGTGTTCGTCCGGACAAACGTGTTGCTGCAAAGCTCAAGTCCGAGGTGATGGACCGGCTTGTTGCGCACGCGATCCACGTGTTTGAGAACTTTGTCCATTGGCGATACGGTCGCGGGTGCGAGAAGCTGCAGATCGGCACGTTCTGTGTGGACGTTTTCGGCCGGATTCTCCGACTGGTTTACGGGGTGGACGAGAACAGTCCTGCTGACTCCAAGGTGACCCGTGCGTTGGCTGCGGCGTGCGGCCGGGTCACGGCGTCGTTTTTGGCCCCAGACATCCAGGTTTCGCGGTCCACGAAGCCCCTGCTGGCTCTGGTGGATTATCTGGCGTCGCTGCGTGCGGACGTGGACAGCAACACTCTCTTTGGATACTGGCAAGACAAATGGATTCATGCGGCGTTTGATTTTGCGTCATGTCTGGTTTCGGTTCGCTTCTACTGTCAGGGAACAAGTGCGTCCGCTTTCGAGCTGAATCTGTACTCGAAACTGCCGGCCCTGGTGGACGTTTATGCTCGGAATCTGGGGCTTCGTCAGGACGTGATTGGACTGTTGGCAAGTTTGGTGAAGGCCAAATGGGAGACGGAGCCGCCGTCGTTGCTGACTCATCTGCGTCAGAAACACTCGCAAATTCTGCTGCGGTGTCTGGCCACCGACATGGCGAACGAGTTCGAGAGCCATGGGTTCAAGACTGCTTTGTACGACCTGTTTTCTGCGGTGGTTCAGGGAGACCAAGAGGGGCTGTCGATCGTGTTCATCACGGGTCGGAACATTAAGGAATGGCTTCTCGACGAGAAGAAGACGCTTTCTCCGGAAGAGAAAAAGACTCGGGGTCGTTATTCGTTGCTCAAGATCCTGAAGAGCAACGTTTCACGCATCGCCGAGTATCCAAGCGACGTTGCGATCCATCTTGTGGACGCTCTGGCGCTCGCATTCAACTCGTGGATTACTGCCAAGGAGGAGGGTGACGACCAGACGTTTATCGACAACCTTATTGAGCAGCTGGCAAAGTTCCCTGGGCTTCCAGAGCTGGCTGTTGCGGACCCGGAGAGTCGGACGGTTTGTGTGGAATACTGCTACCAAACAACGTTGCTAGCTAAGATCGCGGAGATTCTGTCGTTGTATCTGTTTGTGTCGCAGAACGAGCGGTGTAAAGCTCGGATCTGCGAGTATCTGAACTCGCGGGAATTTGTGGACGGACTGAGTGCCAAGTTTGAGATTGTTATTCCTGAAAACGGCCAACAGCTTGCGAGAAGCAACGCCAGCTGGGCCGGCTACAATCTGGAACAATTTGCGCTGTCGTCGGTGTTCCGTCGTGCTAGATACGGCGTCGAATCGGTTCATTCGTTTGCGTTGATGGACGCTATTTTCCAGAACGATGCTGAATGGCAACAGACGCGACAGAGTTTGGTTGGGGAGAGTCTAGAGTTACAGCTGACGCTCGCACAGATCGCGACCGCCAAGGCATATGGAGCCCTCGTGACGTGTTTCTGCAAGATCAATGCTGACGGTCTCAGCACAGACTATCTCGACGTTGCTCTGCGACTGCTCCAGACCAACGCTCGCGACGGCGTTCCGTCGTCGCTGCTCGAAAGCATCTACCGTGAACGCATCGAGCTGGCGTTTTTCATCTGTCTACCATTGTCGCAGCAGCGGAACGTGGTGGCTGGCGAAAAGCTTGTGTTTTCTCTGCTTTCTACGACGTGTCAGCTACTGCATTCGAGTGAAATCAATCTGCTTGGTGGTCTTGTGAGCCTCGAAAACCAGTTCTACAAGCCTCTTCTGCGCATCTTGCTCATCGGCCTCGGTTTTGTCCGCGACGACACCACGCTCCTCGTGGAGTACGGAGCCACGTTTGCCGACATGTTTGTTTCTGTGATTGCCAGATCCATCCAGACCCTGTTTGGATCGATCCAAAAACAGGCCGTTTCCTACCACAGCGACGACTACGCCAGCAACCCGGTCGTCTGCAAACAGGTGGACGACGTTTCGCTCGTGATCGCGACGCTCAGGGCGTTTCTGCGCATGAACCTGCCACGCGACCTCGAGAATTCCATTGCCCGGTCGCTGGTGGAGTCCGGCTGCATTCGTTCCGTGCTCAATCTGTACGCGTGCTCGCACCTGGTTTCCATCGGAAAGGAGGAGGTTTTTGCAGACTCGGCACTGATGGTGATCTTGGAACTTGTCAACGTGAAGGTTATTGCCGAGAAACTCGTTGCAAACGGACTGTTTTCGGTGCTGACAGACTCGCCGATCTCGGCCAGAATCCAGCGCGGCTCTGTTTCTCCCGTTTCGCACTCAAAGTCCAGACTGCACCATCTTTGGACCAACGGCATGCTTCCGATCGTTCTCACGCTCACGGTCACGTTCGGCGAGAGAACGCTGCCGGAACTGTGTCTGTTCGTGTCGGCGTTCCAGAAACAGATCCAGACAACCGTTCTGGGGTGGCTCGAGGCAAATACCGTCATCACCACCTCAGTGATCCAGGAAACTTCGCAGATTGTCCTGCTTGCCAAGGCGTTCAACGGTCTGGACGCCTACGACTTTGTCAAGACCGCCAACCCGAAGCTCGAACGTGTCCGGCTCGTGCCAGGACTCGACACCAAGGAGGAGAGAGTGGCTTTTGTCACGGGTCTGAATTACCTGGTTTCGCATCCCAAGTTTTTGTCGTTGCGCGTGTTCCCGTCCAGTTTGGAGGAGCAGCGACTTCTCGAGGGCGAAGAAAAGGGAAAGTTTGTGGACCGTCTTCTCGAGGAAATCAAGCAGCTCAGAGACAGTCTGCTGGAATAATGTATTTTAGATCAATTGCACGACCCAGATCTCAGATCCCAGATCTGGGATCTGCTATGCTGTGCTGTGCTAAATTAAGTACTTCTAAAAAAAGAATTATAGCTATAGATGATGCGTGGCGCATCGAACGTCTCGAGTCGTCTAAAGACCGCCCCGGGAAATGACCCCGATCATGATCTGGGCCGAGGACCCTGAATTTTTTTGCGACTACTGCGCCGGTCGGTGACCCGAGCCGCACGCCCCATTTTTTTTTTAGATCCCCGAAAAAGCTGTATAAAAAGGGATGAAAACCCCGTCTATTTCGTCTCATCCTTAGTCTCTCTCTCCACTAACAAACAACATGAAATACGCACACACTCTTCTTACTCTCTCTGCTTTGGCTGCCGGCTCGATTGCCGCCTACGTCCCAACTGACGCCTACACCACCCTCACACCTACTGGGTCTCTGGTGGCAACCTCCGATGTGGCTGGTAAGACCTTTGGAATTGTCGTCCAGACACTCGACGTGGTTCTTGACAAAAGAAACCACGCTGTTGACGTCCCGCAAGCCCTCACCATCTACCAGGAGGTCGACACTCCCGAGGCTCACACCATTTATCCAGAGGTTGGCACTCCTGAGGCGCAGAGTCAAGCCCTGAAAGCTCACGCAATGGACGTTCCACAGGCCACAACCATCACCGCCACAGGTGCCTCCTATCCGCTGGTTACTCAAATCGGCGACGGCCAGATTCAGGTGCCACAAACCACGGTCGAAGCTGTCACTACATCGGACGCTATCACCACTACAACGTACTCAAACTTTGTCACCCAGATCTCCGACGGCCAGATCCAAGCCACACATGCGCCACAGGCCGGTAGAGACGAAGACGCATTGGACTCCATCACCATTGGATGTCCCGAGTTTGACAACACTCTGAGCATGACACTGGAAGATGGCGTGCTCATCGACTCGTCTGCGAGAATCGGGTCGATCGTCTCCAACAACCAGTTCCAATTCGACGGTCCTACCCCACAGGCAGGAGCCATCTACGCGGCCGGATGGGCAGTCTCTGAGGACGGATATCTGGCTTTGGGAGACGATTTGGAGTTTTATGAGTGTCTTTCGGGCGACTTCTACAATCTGTACAACGAGCAGATCGCAGACTATTGTCTTCCAGTTGTTTTGAAGGTTGTTGAACTTTCCGACTCCTGTTAGTTTGCATGGTCATCAGCATTATCTTGCATCATTTTCTCCTAAGCATTTTTTTTCGCACTTTCATCAGCATTATTAGCATTATTAGCATTGTTCATTAGCACACCATCTGTATATCAATCAAAATCGTCATTATTTGAGCTTTTGTAGTCCTCATTTGAGAAACATTTTTCTGAAATCATCATTGCTCTTTGGCTTGCTTTTCGCAGTCTGTTTTTCCTTCTCCTTCTCCTTCTCCTTCTCCGGCTCAGATTGCGGTCTCTCCAATCGCTTCTCCTTACGCGTCTTGCGACTGCCCTTCTCCAACTTCAAAAGATCGCCAACAGACCCGATTTTCACCTCCGTGTCGCCAATTTTGTATCCATTGAACTTGATTTCCGCCCTCCCGCAATCTCCTAGATTTTCAAACTCAACCAGAGCTCCGTTGACCGCCGGTTTCAGCTCAATTTTCTGCACCAATCCCGCCTCTTTTAGAACAGCAGCAAGCTGCGCACTGCTCACTTTATCGTCCAGGTTTAGCACCGAAATCGTCTTCGAGAAATCAAGCTGCCTGCGATCCAACGTCGGCTTTTTGCTTTTCGAAATAGCCTTTTCCACAGTCAAGACCCGCCCAAAAAACAGCTGGCCGTTTGTCTGTTCGATCGCCAACTCCGCACCTTGCGCAGTCCCGAACGTAATGAAAGCATAGCCGTCATTCGCCTTGTTCTGTTTGCGACTCTGTTCGCCCAACGGGATCCTGATCGAAACAAGCTCTCCATACTTGGAAAACTCCTCCTTCAGCTTCTCCTCGTCAACCTTGTAGAAGTCCAGGCCGCTCACATGCACCTGTCGTCCCTCCTCCAACGGTCCGCTGCGACTGTCACGAGACTTCGGGTCCGACAACTTCGCAATCAACTTGTAACTTCGGCCCGAATCTCCCTTCAACTCGCTGCCATTCAACTGTCTGATCGCCTCAGCTGCATCCTCACTCTGCAAATACTCGACATAGCAGAACCTTCTGCTCACATTCGACTTCAACGATGGCAATCGCACGCTGATGGTCTCACCATAGCGCGAGAACAGCTCCTGTAACTGATCGCGACTGTATTCAGGTGGGAAATTCGTCGCCCAAACGGTGTTGTTCTGGAGATGGATCACCCGGACCTCGTGGTCGTTGATCTGTCTGTGGTCCTTGGTCAAAGCAGCATGCAACGATTCCTCGCTCGCAAACTCAACGGTCGCCTTTTCCCCCAACAAAACCACGCTTTTCGTCTCGCCACAGTCGCGGAAAAACTCCCGTAAAAGCTCCTCGTCAACATGTCCAGACAGACCAGAAACAAGTACCGTCAAATTCTCCCTGTCTCTGCCTGCAACCTTGGGCTTCTTGCTGGCTGAGTTCGTTGTCGTCGGCTCGGGCTCGCGTTCTCTCTTTTTCGACGTCGGAACCTCCTCTATTGGCTCCTCGTCTCTGGTCACTCGGCTCAACGCATCCCGACACACAGAATCGCACCGCTCCAAACTCTCCGAAGTTCCCCACAACAGCTCGTAACGCCTCCATTCGTGAAACAATCTCTCAGGCCAATCGAGACTCTCACAGTCCTGCATACCCTTCTCAAAAACAGCAACCACAGACTCATAACTGCCGTGTCGCTTCTCAAAATCGGCAGCATACAGCCAAACTTCCACTTGGGTTCTACACTGAGAATCCGTAAGAAGTCGCAAAATCAAGTCATTTCTGGCAAAATCAACGTTCTCAATCGCCTCGTGGATCTCCACACATAGCTTTTCAACGTCATGGAAAACATCATTCACCAAAATGGCCTTCGAAAACACAAATGTTATGTCCTCCATCAGCCAAACAACAACCCTCTCGGCATCTTCGTTCAACAGACTAAACTCTAGCCGCAATAACTCCACAGAGAGTCCACAAAATGTCTCTTTATCAGTCTCAGAGCCCAAAAGGCTCACCACCGCTGGCCTCAGCTCCTCTAACGTCGAAACTTCTGAAACAAACCTCATATATCTTGTCCATAATCTCCCGTCCGTCGGCCGGAGTTCAACAAGCCTCCTCCAAAATGAACCCACGTTCATACAGACCCCCAAACTTGTGTACTTATCCCAGACACACATCCAACTCTCGTCAAACTCCTTAGAAATGGCCCGCTCAACAGTGTTTTCCAGCAGTCTTCGCTTGACCACGCGATCTATCCGCTTGATACCAACAATAAATTGAAGATAGAGTTCCCAAAACTCTGCAGAATTTCCCTCCGTCATCTGTCTCACCTCCCATGGTTCTAACTTATCCACAAGAGCCTGTGTTTTGGATCGTATCTTGGACAAAGTCTTCATTTCCTCGGAAAATTGTTCAGAAAAATGTCTTGAAACAAACTGAGAAAAGTCGCTCACCTCTTGCTCAAAGTCTAGGCTCGGAATCTCAAGTCTTGCATGCCATAACCCACGGATCAGAAGCACATTTTCGGCCACATCCATATCCAGCTTCGATGTACGGTACTTCAAATACACTTTCCAGACCGAATGGCTACCAACAACGTCAAATTGGGTTTTATAATAGCCCGTTTCAAACTCATGAGAAATATCGATTCCCAAATCCTCTTGTGACAGGGTCAATAGCGCCTCCAAATACTCGCTCCAAATAGAACAAGAGTAAGGGTGTACTGAAAGTTGTTGTTTGAGCTCGAGAACGCGGCTATTTTGGACCAGATTGTCTGCACGATCACTCATTGGCTGATCCGTGTCAGTCGACTCTGCTATTCCAGCCGTCTCCGCGTTCATGTTGTTTTGGATAAAAGAGGGAAACAAGGGGTCGTTAGAATGTGAATATTTTAAAAAAAAATCTCAGAGTACAAGAATGACATGTTTGATTAGGTAATCATATTACCAGACATTAGGACTTTAGTGTGTATACAAGAGAGACTCATGAGGGCCAAGACTTTGATGAAGACATCTTCAACACTTCCTATGAGTATTCCACAAACGTTTCTGTATCTTACAGAAACCCCTTCTTATTTATTCGAGATCTCGCTTTATCGTGGATTACGTAATAAGGACCTTTTTGATTCTTTTTGACCCTGCCATTGCATCATGATAAGAAACTGTACAAAGCGGCTACCATCACCTCCCTTAAGGGCCTGATTGACCGTCCTGCGTCCCCATTGATTCTCATTAAAGCAAATTCCGTGTCAATTATTTCCTAATTTTTTACATATTCATGAGTCTTCGTTATATATATCAACGCTGTGCCTCTCCTGCTCCCTCCTTTTTTTGAGCCTGTTCCCACTGCTGTAAGGCCTCCTGCCACTCCAGCTCAGAGTCTTCCGGTGCTTGAGTCGTTTGCTGGATATATTCGTCCAACTCCTGTCTTTTTTCCTCTTCAAGCTGATCCCATTTCTCCTTTTCATCGATCCAGCGCTCTTGAATGTCTATGTCCTCCATGAAGCCCAATGTGGACTGGCGCACGGCGTCGGACCAAATGGAGTCGCCGCCGAGCTCGTTGGTCCCGAAACAATATCCGTTGGCCTTATCTATCTGTGAAAGCAGGTTTATCATGGAAATCTTGTCCTCAATTGCCAGAACGGTGTATTGGATTAGTCCAAAATCCTCAATAAGATCAGCAATGAGAGACGTGAGTTTGTGGTATTTTTGATTGAAGAAGGAGGCTTTTTTCTCATTGTTCTCCGTTTCCAGATACGGAATCAACATCTGTAAGTCCTGGACCTCTGTGTAGTACTGTAGATTGAAGGGTAATCCCCCTTCGTCGAGCTGGTCCTCGGTGTCTTCGTCGTTATCGACGCGTCGATCGACGTTTCGACGCGCGAGTTTCGACGCCTTGTCGCTGTCGACGTAATTTTTCAGCAGATCAATCTTGGAAATGACATTCACCTGCGGCAGATCTAGCTGCAACATGGACCGCAGGGTCAGAAGCAGCGACGAAATGTATTGCGAAGGGATTGTGAGCGCCACGGAGTCGATCAGAGACACGACACAAAACCGGAAGTCGAGTTCCTTCTCGAGTCTGCTGAAAATATTGCGAAAAACTGGGTTGTTTGTGAACAGTTCGATCTGTCCGGGACAATCAAACAGGATGTAGGTAGATTGGCCGTCAAGACTGATCTTCAGGAGACTTTTGATCTTCTCAATGAAGAACTGGAGACTCTCTTCGAAGACCTCGAGACAGTACATGAGGCCTCCGTTGGGCCCCAGTTGAAGGTTTTCGTCGTCCATGATCTCCTCTAGCGTCACAATGTCCCGGATGTCGAGTGTACAAGGGTATGGCAATCTATCGTTAGCTGGGTCCAGATTTATAACCAGCGAGTTCCGACCAATAGAATTGAGAAACTGGTTCATTCCCAAGCAGTAAGTGGACTTTCCCGCTCCCGGGGGTCCTATCACAATTTGTGCATATGGTGGCATGGTTGGAAAGTACGGTACGCTGTTCTCTGTTCCTGACTGTTTGTAACTCTCGTGGAATAATTTGGATCTTTTTTTTTTTTCTTCACGTGAAAAAATATTTTTTATTCCATATATATTTTTTGGATATTTTTTTTTTTGTACACAATAAATTGAATCAATCTGAGGGCAAATAGTTTAACATTAGTCAACATTTGAAGCTCTAACTCCACGCTGAGTTGTTTTGCAAGATGGAACAGGGTCTTCTGGCTATCGACTCTATATTATACAATCTTGTGGCAACAAAACAGTTATATGAGCTGGAATTGCAACATCTGTCTACATTTGTCCATCTGACCAGACAATTCAAAGAGGAAAAGGCCCAGGAGCTTGTGGGACGAAGCGAGATTTTTGACGACGCTTTCAACAAGGAAAATGCATTTTACACAGACAAGTTGAAGGAGCTTGACGGGAAAGTGAAGGCTTTGGCAAAAGACATCGATGAGAGAAAGGCGTCTCGACAGAAGCTTGTTGATCTGTTTGACAAGCTAACAGAGGTGGGAAACGGTGATGTTACCAGTGATGCGATTGGAGGTGGTGATCTCCCGTTGATGGAGATCCGTGAGGAGCTCGATGACGAGGATCGGGTGGTGAAATCAGATGTCAAGCCGTACGGAAGCGGGGTTTCGCAGGAAAGCATCGAGAGTTCCCGAGCTGGGGACTCCGAAAAGACACCAAAGGCGGAAGTTTCCAAGAAGGCGGAACAAACGAGCCAAAAGTCAAACACAGAGGCTCCAAAAACGGGCCAAGAGGAGGTTTCGAGTTCTCCCGAGCCCCCTGTGGAGACGTCTGGCTCGCCTAACACTCCGTCAGAGGACTCTTTCGCTGCGAAAAGCGACGACGAGGACCAGCTTGCGGAACTGATGAGCGATATGGGGCTGAGTGATGTGAAAGAGGCGAAGATTGAAGAGCTGGACGAAGAGAAGGAGCAAAATACAGACAAAGAGACAGACAAAGAGCTTTCGGAAGTCTCCCAGCCCTCTAATTCTGGTCCAGCTATTGATCCCCAGGATCTTCTGACTCTGGAAGTTCTTGCAGAGGAGCTCAACGACGATGACGATGAGTTTTCTGAGGAGATGGAAGAGGATACAGACGAAGACGAGCGAGTGAATCTTGTTCCCGACGCAGCCAAAAGCATGTTTTGGCAGCAGATACAGAAGCTTCGGGAAGGTAAGTCTGCGGAGGCGCCGAAGAAGGGTAAGAAATCGGTCAAGTTTGCAGAGAAAGTCGAGATCAAGGAGGTTGAGAATATCTGGAACGATTTGCAAAAGAGTGAGAGCTCGTCGAGCAACAAGGTTTCTCGCTTCAAGTTGCAAAGACGGTCGCAAAAGGAAGACGAGGGGCTTCCGTTTCCGTCTCCAGACTCGGAGGATCCTGTAGAGGACGTGGCAGACGTGATGAGCGACGTTGTTGTCGAGCGACAGACCGATGTGGACGTTGTTCCGGCTTTGGTGAAGCCCGTGAAGAGCACGGTTGTTCAAGGCAAGAGTCTGCCGAAGTTGCAGCTGAAAGAGCGGGAGACCGATCCCGGGTTGATCAAGATCAGCAAGCCTGCTCCGTCGAGGTTCAAGAGGAATCTGGGCCAACTTCCCACGACGTTCAAGAGCGATGTGATCAGTCGCGCGGTGAAGGAGAAGACAAAGGGGAAGGATTCAAAAGACCAAGAGGACTCAAAGGGTGAAGACTCAAAGGAGTCAAAAGATAAAGAGCAGAAAGAGTTGAACGAGTCGAATGAGTCAGAATTTGAAATTGTGGAGGCCACGAATGAAAACAAGGACGGGGAGATTGTTCTGGACGCTATGCTCGACTACCGGGCGATGCAGGACGATCTGGATACGATGGCGAAGGCGTATGTTCTTGGGATGTACGACGACGATATCGAGACGAAGGGGGAGGTTATTAGCGAGATGTCTGATTTCGAGAGACACAACCAGATTGTCGAGTCATCACAAGGATTTATGCCGCAGGAGGTTGAGGAAGATGATCAGGAGGAACATGAAGACGACAGCGATGATGATGACGACGATGGGCCTGTTCTGCTGGACAGCATTGTTGAGAAGGATTTTTCTGACGTGATGCAAGAAAACGAGATCTCCGACGACGAATACGGGATCGAGCTGAGCGACGAGACACTAAGCACGAGTGTGGCTAGAGATTACGCAAAGTTGCGCACCAAGATGATCCAGCAATACAAGGGAGGTTTCAACAAGACGGACGAGGAGAAGGAGTTTGAACCTATCGAGGAGGTTAAGATTAGTCGGTTTAAGTCGGTTCGACTAGGAAAGTAGACCGATGGCTGTTTTCTGCAATCTTATTCATCATTTATTCATCATTTACACACTGACAATTTCGTTATCACGACGCTAGTTGATCACCTTGAGCGTCTTTCCCTCCTGGTACCCGTTGAGCATGAACGGCTCGATTCCGGCCTTTTTCAAGAACTGAAGCGACGCGGATCTCTGGTTTTCCTCGGTCTCGTCGTCTCTTTTTTTGAGGATTCCGATGTCGCCGTACTGCTTTCTCTGGGTTGGTTGCCGTGTGAAAACGGAAGTGTCTTCGGGGATCTGGATCCGGGACGATCTGGACGCTCTTTTGAGCAGATACTTGTCCTCCTCGCTTGGACATCTTGTTGGCCGCACAGGTGTCGAGTCGATGATCCGCGCCTCCGACTTCGAGCTGTAGTCTCTGGCTTCAAACTGGTTAAGATTCTCGATCGGGAGGTTTGGAAGCGGCTTGGACGTGTGGACAGTAGGCAACATGTTAATGAGCGAGTCTTGAGATTCCCGTGAGGTTTCCGATTGGAAGGAGAATAGAGACCGATTTGGAGAGTCGGGAGACATTGTGGAGCCGGAATCCTCGGTTTCGGAGTCCTCGGACTGATAAAGGTTGATCAAAAGCGACACCAGAGAGTCTGACGGAGTAGGTGGCAGCGGTTTGTTGGTCCGTATTGGCTTGGATGGCTCGACATTTGCCGGTTTGAACGAATCAACGTTCACGTTCATAGAAACAGACTTTCGAAGCATATTTTCTGCCCTTTGGGGTTGTGTAGAGCCCTCTGGAGCGGTGTATTTTTGCTGGGCCTCGGCGATAATCTCTTCGGAGGGAAAGCTGTTAGGAACAAAATCTGCCATGCAGGAGACAGAACGGGTCGGTTTGACTCTTCTTGAGAGTTTCAGAGATCCGAAAGGATCTGGCTTGTTGGTCAAATTTTGTGACAACTTGGAGACCGACGGAGGAGGCGGGACATCGACCGTCAAGAGATCGATGTTCAACGACTCCGATGGGGCCCGGAAATCCTCCCTGGCGATTTTCTGTCCTTTGAACTTTCTCATGGATGTTTGTTTGTCGGATTGTCAATCAGTTGAGTTGTAAAAACTGTTGATCTGATGGAGAACAAAGGTTGTTTTAGGTGGTGAAAATCCTGGATCTTCTGTCAGATCAATGAATTCTGATCCGAGCAAAATGGCTAGTTTATCACAATTGCCTTTTTGGGAATATCTGGGGATTGACATGGTCGTGTGTGTGCCAAATCTAGACCGTTGCGCACTAAAATGTCTGTCTGTAGTTCAGAGGTTTGAGATGGCTGGGAGTGCACGTGTTTTGGCGTGTGCTCGAGTGGCTGGAGATGGAGAGACTGAGAGGAAGGAAGAAGCACACGGGCTCTTGTCCTGTGTCAGTCAGAGCGGGTGGGAGCTGTCTTTGCAGAAGAGTCGGTGGGTCTTTTTCTGGACAAATGCGGGGCCATATGGATGAACAGGGATGTGCTGAGGAGCTGAAACTTTCATCCTGCATAGCAGGGCAGTTTTGGTGAGGTCATTTCCGTCCAGGGAGACCCTGCTAATGTTTTTTGCTGTTTCTGGGCCGATTTTTCACAGATCTCCCAGATCTCAGACCTGAGACGGCACAGCCTGAAAAACTTTTTTTCCAAATTTTTTTTTTTTTTTTTCTTCTTCTTCTTTTCCAGAGAGATCTTAGTGCCTTTTTGCAACGCTCTTTTGCGATAGAATGGACATGACGGTGGACGACAACGACCCGCCAAAGGAGACGAAACCGCCTCTGGAGTCCCGACTCGGTCGGGACGAGCCGTTCGACTTTGGACAGCGTTTTCTGACCAACGAGGAGGAGGTTTTCAACTACAACGCCTGGGACAATGTGGACTGGGACGACGAGCAGTTGAAGGAGTTCGAGGTGAAGATCAAGGAGCAATCGGAGCAGCCTGTCTCGGACTTCGATAAGAAGGTTTACAACCAGAAGCCCGCCAAATACTGGGATCTTTTCTACAAACACAACAGAGAGAATTTCTTCAAAGACAGAAAATGGCTCAAGATTGAGTTTCCGTCTCTTTACGAGGCCACAAAAGAGGACGCTCCTGCTCAGAGCATTTTGGAGATCGGCTGTGGTGCCGGAAACACGTTATTTCCAATTTTGGAACAGAACAAGAATCCGAGACTCAAATTGTTTGGGTGTGATTATTCCAAAGTGGCTATAGACCTTGTGAAATCCAACGAGGAATACTCGAAAAATGACGGCGTTGTCAAGGCCTCGGTGTGGGATCTGGCCAACGCGGAGCACGAGCTGCCCGAGGGAGTCGAGCCGCACTCGATCAACATTGCGGTGATGATTTTTGTGTTTTCTGCGTTGAGTCCCGACCAATGGGAGCATGCTATTTTCAATCTGAACAAGATGATGGCTCCGGGCGGACAAATTCTGTTCCGCGACTATGGAAGATACGACCTGGCACAGATCCGGTTTAAGAAAAACAGACTGCTGGACGACAACTTCTATGTTCGGGGAGACGGCACGCGTGTTTATTTCTTCACGGAGGAGGAGTTGCGGCACGTGTTCTGCGAGAACGGTCCGTTTGAAGAGCGCAAGATTGGAACGGACAAGCGGTTGTTAGTCAACAGAAAGAAGCAGCTGAAGATGTACAGATGCTGGATGCAGGCGGTTTTTGCGGTTCCAAACTGACGGCTCGATGGCTCACGGTCTGGTGATCATTCTGATCGAAATGTGCAGAAAAGTGTCCAGATATTTCATGCAGATGTACAGGTCCACGATTGGAGCATTCAGGGGCAGAACAATCCCGTGCGAAATCGGGTATGCGATCGTGTACATCAGCGAGGACGGAAAAAGATCGGGAAGCTGGCTCTGCAGAAGAGTTCCGAGCGTTATTTTGCGTGCCAGGTTGGAAAGCACCGGCTGGATCATCTTGTTTGACAGCGGCAGATGGATTTTTATAGGCAGATTTTTCAAGCTGGCGACATTGGACGGTAGTAATTTCCGGAACGCAGTTTCAAACTGAAGCGAGTTTCGGAGCGTTGCGGCGCGGTAAAACTCGTTAGTCTTGTCTTTGGACATGTTCATCACGATCTTGCTGGTCCCGTTGAGGATAAAACATGCTTCTTTCAGCTGGTTCACCCAGTAACTTTTCAGGAAATCCGCATCTGTGGGAGGATCTATTGGAATCACGTACTCCGAGGGGTATTGGTCGTGTCTCAGAGTGATTTCCCACACTGCTGCTGCGGCCGCCTGTTCCTCTGTGGCAAACAGGTCGAACAGCAACCCGGCAGGAAGGTTCCATTTGAGCGGGACGCTCTCGAACTCAAACCACCAGTCGTGAAGAGCGGCCAATTGAGCGTTTTTGAGCCATGGACGGTAGAATTTGAGCAGATCCGGCAGCAAACAGTGCAGATACGAGTTTCTGTGCACGAAAACATAGTACTCTGGAACCGAACTGTTGTCGTTCACTGTGCACAGTGCGGGGTCCAGCGTAAACTTCGCGTGAAGACCTCCGTCCCAGACCTTGGAGATGATTTGTGACGAGCTCATGGACACGAAAAAGGGACAAGAAACAAAGAGGGCAACATATCCCCTGTTTTTTTTTTTTTTTTAATTTTTAGTGATGTTTTTTATTTTATTCTTTTGTTGCACAACATCCTTGCACCAGCAACCGCTCTAATATTTTTTTTTTTACCCCAGATCTCTTCAATCTACCAATCAATGTATTCTACTTCACCGGTCCGAGGTGAGCTTTGTTTATTCATTGCGGATCCCCCAACAGAAGACCCGGATCTATCTAAGCCCGAGCACGTCGACCTTACAAGTTCTTGATGACCTGCTCGGTGAAATGCGTGGTGGTCGAGGTACCCTTGAGGTCTCTGGTTCTGTTCTCAGGACCCGAGGCAATGGTCTTGAGGACAGCCTCCTCGATCTGGTCAGCGTACTTGTTGAGCGACATGTGTCTCAACATCATGCACGAGGACAGAAGAAGGGCAGTTGGGTTGGCAAGACCCTTACCGGCAATGTCTGGGGCAGAACCGTGGACAGCCTCGAAGATGGAAACCTTGTCACCCATGTTACCGGATGGGGTCAGACCCAAACCACCGATCAGACCGGACGAAAGGTCCGACATGATGTCACCGTACAAGTTTGGCATCACCATGACGAGCGGCTTGTACTCCGAAGGGTCGGAACAGAGCTTCAGGGAGGTGTTGTCGAGCAATTCGAACGAAAGCTTGATGTCTGGGTACTCCTTTCCGAGCTCCTTGGCGGTCTCGACGAACAGACCGTCAGACAGCTTCATGATGGAGGCCTTGTGCACAACACGAACCTCCTTCTTGCCAACAGACTTGGCGTACTCGAAAGCGTATCTGATGACTCTCTCGGAGGCCTGTTTGGTGATCAACTTGATGGATTGCACGACACCAGGAACAATCTCGTGCTCGATACCCGAGTATTCACCCTCGGTGTTCTCTCTGATGAGAACCGTGTCAACGTTCTCGTACGGAGTCTTGAAACCCTGCACCGACTTACATGGTCTGACGTTGGCAAACAGCGAGAAGGTTCTTCTCAGCGTCAGGTTCATGGATTGGTGACCCTTTCCAACAGGAGTGGCCAGCGGACCCTTGAGAGCAACCAAGTTCTTGTTGATCGAGGCAACAGCAGGCTCTGGGATGGTGGTACGACCGTTGATCAACGATGGAGTCACGTCAACAGGTTCCCAGGTGATTGGAACGTTGGCAGCAGCGTAGATTTGCTCCACGGCCGTGGCGATTTCCGGTCCAATACCGTCACCAGGGATCATGGTGACTGTGTATTTGCCGTCTGGGCCAGGCTTACCGGTGAATTGTCCGGTGAAAGAGCCGGTGGCGTACGATCTCACCCAGTTGGTGGACGTTCTGGTCAAGCCTCTAGCGGTGTTCAAATTTCTCAGCATTTTGATGGGGTCTGAGAGAAGAAGAAGAGAAGGAAAGGAAACTGGAAAGGAAGTATGTATATACGGATCAAGTAGCCACCGCGCGCGCGCGGTGGGCTTGCAGGGCTTCCCCGGTGGGAATTTGTTCGCGCGCGGTGCGGCCGCCGCGGGGCGGCCGCGTGCGGACGTGCGACGGACGTGGGACGGGCGCGCGAGCCGGTCAATCAGGTCGCGCCATGAGGGGAAGCCGAGGTCGAGTCCGAAGAACACCTCGCACCGGGTGTCCGAGCTCGGTGAAGGTCATGTAAATTTTTCAGGCGAGCGAGCGAGCGACGGGAGGTCGGGAGCGGGAGCGTCGCGTCGCGTCGCGTCGGAGGGAGGTGGGGTCGCGTCGATAGGGGTCGACAGAAGTCGACGGGGGATCACGGAGATGTGCGAGATCTTGTAGCAGCTGGAAACATCACCACAGAACCCAGTTCCATCGGTGGGTGCTCCGCACGATGGATGTGTGTGGGTGCTACTTGCGGGTCACTAGAACAACAGGGATGAGTCCGTATATTTTGCGTCGATCGGCGCGTCGCTGCATAACACCTCTTTTTTCATGCAATCCCTGCGTCATCGCATGCGCGTCGGCTATCTCAGATCTCGCGGAAAAACTTCTATTCTCGATTTATTCTCGTCTGCTCTACTTTCTCCTATATCTAAAGCGCAAAATCACCGCATACAACGCGAGCATCCCAACAACGTTGAACACGACGAAGATCCAGAAGACGCCGAAGTTTCGCCACACGTCGCTGAACCTCATGTTGAGGTTTTTCGTGAAGTCGTCGCCCGATGAGTACGAGCAGTAGCTGCACAAGGTTGTCGCGTCCGGTTGTTCCAGATATCCGCCGTGCTGCTCGATGTATTTCGCCATGTATTCTCCGCACGTCTGTCCGTCGATCGGCATTATAGGCGCAGCCTCGCCGAATTTGCACCGCACAGGACGGTCGTGCAACAGCGTCGAGAAAAGCGTCTGCAGAAAGTACGTGAACGGCGACGAGTAATACACGAGGTACTTCCAGAACGCCGGGATCATGGCGTACGGCTGCATTGCTCCGCAGAAAACCACCAGCATCGAGAACAGCAGCGACACAAAAATACCGGAGATCAGCAAGTTTGGCGCGAGATACAGCACCCCGACGCCGAACGTCACGTGGTAGAGCTGGAACATGATGGCGTAATTGAGGTAGAAAATCCCCGCGTTCTTTGTCCCCGTGTTGGCGTTCCAGGCGAAGTAGAACGACACAAACGACAGCGTTGCCGCGACGATCGACGTCGGAATCTCCACCAGCGTCTGGCACAGCGGCAGGATCGACCAATGGTACGTGCGGAACTCTCTCTGTTCGTAGAGCAATTTGGTGCTGTAGCAACGGGCCTGGATCTGCTGGATGTTGGGGAACGAGATGCACAGAACCATGAAAATCGCAAACATCGTCGATTGCAACGCCGACACCGAGTGGTCGATCCGGAAGAACGTGAACCCGATAAACAGGCCGGAAACCACCAGAAGCAGCATTTTGGCCACCAGATAGTTCACGTTCCGGATCAGTTCCACCACTGTGCGGTGCAAAACCACCTGGAACTGGCGACGGTACGGGATTCCGGCGTCCTGCGACAAACTGTCGCCCGAGAAGTCCTCGATCTTGGCCATGTCGTCCGCGAGAGCGGTGTATTCGGGCGAATCCAGCCAGATCTGCGGCCAATCCCGGTCGCTGTCGCTCATCAGCTCGATGATGTAATCGGCAACGTTCTCGTTTTCGCCGCACGGTCTGGCGCCGTTCCGCTCAAAGAACTGCACCACCGTCGACAGCGTTCCGTAGTACGTCTGGTGGCCGCCTCTTTTGAGCAACAGAACCTTGTCGAACTGCAGAAACAGATACGGCGACGGCTGGTGGATCGTGCACACGATCGAGACCCCTGTTGTCTCGCACAGAGTTCGCAGACAGCTGATGATGTTGAACGCCGAGATGTTGTCGAGTCCCGACGTGATTTCGTCGATGAAAAGAACGCTCGGACTGGTCACAAGCTCCAGTCCCAGACTGATTTTCTTGCGTAACTCGAGGTCCAGCCCGCGGGCTTGGAAGTTCTCGAACTCCTTGAGGCCCAGGATGTCCAGGATCTTGTCGATGCTTCTGTTTGCGTCGTTTCTCACCTTGAGTTTGGCCTGGACCGCCAGGATCTCGCGAACAGTCAGCTCGTCGATCAGAAGCTCCTGCTGTTCAACGTATCCAACGGACCCGAGATCGATCGAAATGGCCCCGCCAACCTCGCCCGTGGTCTGACGGCCCGCCAGAGTGTTGAGAAGCGTCGTTTTCCCCGCCCCGGACGCCCCCATCAACGCAATCAGCTCGCCCGCACGAACGTAGCCGTTCACGTGGTGCAACAGCCGTTTCTGCGGCAACGTGTACGAAACGTCCTGCCATTTGTGTGCAACCGACGACACGGAAACCGGCTCCCCGCTGTCAACAAGCTTCTCCTCGTCCAGTGCACGCGACGATTCCTGTTTGTGTCGTCCTCCGTGCTCCACCAGTGCGGTCGCCGACTCGACTTTCTTCTGCATCAGCTCGCTTCCGGCCATCTCGAACGCAACAAATCCCACGTAAAATGCCACCAGAATCCCGAAATTCCGCCACACATGGTCCATCTTGTAGCCAAACGACTCCATCAGATAGTTGTCGCCTCTCACAAACGCATCTCCGACTGACGCTCCGCGCCACGCACAGATCTTGTGGGTTCCGTTGAGAGACTCGTACGATTCTCCCGACGGAATCATGTTGTTGCATTGCATATTCTGGTTGTGCAATTGCAACGTCAAAAGAGCCTCAAATGCGTACATCAACGGGTCCGTGTAAGCGAGCCAGTATTTGAACCAGACCTTCATCTGGTTGAGCGGAATCACGTACGAGGCGTACATGGCAAGCCACAGAAGAACCAGACCGGAAACGGAGTTTGCAACGGCCACGGTCGGACTCAGACGGGCAACCATATGGTACAATTGGGTCACACACAGGGTTCCGAGCATCAGAAACAGGAAAAAACCGAAAAACCCGCCCGCTGTCGAGAGCAAACCGGTTGCAAAATAGAAGATCAGCTGGAAAAAAAACACCTGCACCAGTTTGAACGGAACCTCGCCCAAAATGTCCGCCAGAGTCTCCATTGACGGCCGGTAAAACTTGTAGAATCTCGTCTGTTTGTGGGTGATGAGCGAGTTTCCAAAGTTCTTGTTGACCTCGGAAAGAGCCACAAACGTGTACAGAAGCAGCGAGAAGTAGATGACGGAGCCGCGCGAAAACGAGCCCAAAGTGTCCATCTTGAGCCGCAGAAACAGCGTTCCGATGCACACTGCCAGCAGCATCATGGAGCAGATGTGGATCACGTAGTAGAGGTAATTTTTGGCGTTGTTGATGAGAATCCGGCGCAAACACGAGACAAACTGCCAGACAAACAGCGTCTTGTACGGACTCTCGAGAGCCACGTCGGACTCGCTGTTGGAGAGCGACAATCGCTCGATCTCGCGACGCAGGTCCCGAAACTCGTCGCTTTCCCGCCACGCACGGCCAAACTCGGCCGCGGTCTGCGGAATGGTCTGGACAGAGGTGTCCAGAATGGCGGTCTTGTCGATCTCGTCGTCGATGATCAGATCAATCAGCTCCATGGTGGTCTGTTTCGGACTGCTTTTGACGTAGCCGAGCCGGGCAAAGTATTTTTCCGGGTCCGCCCCGAAATATATCTGCTCGCCGTTGTACAGAACCAGCACGCGGTCGAACTGGTCGTACATGGCCTGCGAGCCCTGGTACAGCGTGCAAACAAACGTCTTGTTGTGCTCCCGTGCGATCCCCCGCAAAAATTCCGCGTACTTGAGCGCGGTGCTCGAATCCAGCCCGCGGGCTGAATTATCCAGGCACGTGACCGCCCCGTTGGCCAGCAGCGCCTCCATGATGGACAGCCGGCGGCGCTCGCCCCCCGAGATGCCGCGCACGAGCTCGCCGTCGCCCACACGCGTGTCCACGGTGCCCGCCATGTCGAACGCGTGCAGCAGCTCTGCCACCAGCCGCGCCGAGTCCGTCGCAGAACGGCCGGTTTTGCAGCTCACCGCGAAGTCGAGCGTCTGGCGCACCGAGAGGTGCGGGAAATGGTGGTCCTGCTCGCTGGAAAACACCAGCTGATCGAACGATTGCAGCCCCGTGCGCGTGATGGCGCCGCCCAGATCCAGCTGGTGGGCGGCAATTTTTTGCAGCAGCGCGGTGTTGGAATTTTTGGGGCGGCCCATCACCAAACACAAGTTCCCCGGCTGCAGAACAAGGTTGATGTTTCTCAGGAGGGACACGGGGGTTTTGCGGGTAACCAGGTTCGAAACCGGATTGGAACTCACGACATTCTGGCCGTAGAAACGATCGATCTTGGACGTGTTGATCTGCTCCTCCACGGTCAGATCGTTGATTATCACGCCCACGGGCGAAGAGGTGCCGAAAAAGGTGTCCATGGCGTAGGTGGACTTTTCAGATGTGCACCCAGCATGGTTTGCTCAGAAAAAAACAAACCCGACTCCTTATAAACGACCGTTCTTCCGCAACTGTCCCTTCTTGTGTTTTGTGGGCACACCGATAAGAAGCCCCGATTTGCGCGTGATCCCTCGCTCTAATTGTCTGTACACATCCCTCTTTTCAAACATGCCCGATTTCGCGACGTGGCGCAATCCAGGGCACCGTTGGCGTGGCCGCGGGATGGCCAGACGGGCGGGCGGGCAAGCCAATAGTGGGCAGTAAAAACAAGGGCCAGCCCGCTATTTTGCGGTATAAAAACCCAGCGTGGGTCTCTCAGTTCTCTAATGTTGCAGAGTTTGGTTATAAATTATCAAACCGCTAACCATGAAATTTTTCACCGCCACACTAGTTTCCGGTCTCGTCGCCGTCGCCAACGCTGCCACCCTCGAGCCCTCCCAAATCATCCCGTTCGAAGTGCTCTTCCAGGACATCAAGGAACACCAGACGGAGTACCTGTCGTTCATTGAAGCCAACCAGAAGTCGTTCTCTTTCCCAACAGACCTCATCAACTTCTACACCAGCCTCACTACATACACCGATTCCGGTTACACCAGCCTCTTCAAGGACCTCAACCCAACAGAGGTCGCAGAGGTGGACGCGCTCCTGACCGAGCTTCCGTGGTACTCCACCAGACTCGAGCCGGAAATAAAGGCCGCCGAGTCCCAGCTGACGTCCGCAGCCACGAAGTCGGCTGCGTCCGTCGCTCCAAAGGCCTCCAGCTCCCTCAAGCTGTCGTCCAGCGTCAAGGTCTCCAAACTCTCGACGGCCAGCTCGAGCTCTGCCGCTAAGAACTCAACCGCATCCGCAACTGCTTCGTCCTCCTCCAAGGCACAGGCCGCCAACACCTCTCTCGGCGCAGGTCTGGCATTGCTGGTCACCCTGACCGGTTTCATGCTCCTGTAACCGTCTGTATAGATATCCGGTTTCCGGTGTTTCTTTAGTTTTTTTTTTTTTTTATTTGATGCTTATCAGTCAATGTCAGATTAGACCCTTTTTTTCATTGATTATAATAATGTTACCGAATCCAAATGTTCATAAATTTCGTAAAATGTAGCTACAGTTCCTCCTCCCTGACAATTTTCCTCGGAAAGTAGTCAAAACCGTCGGGAATACTGCACTTTTTCTTCGACCAATTACTCTTCCAATGGTTGGCCAGTTGGTACGAGCGGTAGAACCCTTTACCACACCCCCATACGCTGCCGTTCTCGTCGTATCCTTGACATCTAAACAGCTTCTGGGAGTTTCCCTTGTGTTTCTCGCGAATGTGACGTCTCAGATCCGACGGCGTCGAATATTGCAGCCGACACTTGCCATACATGCACTTGTGCGGCTTGAGCTTGTGGTGAACAGAAGTGATGTGATTTTTCAGCGACTCCTTGCGTGTGAAGTGCTTGGGACATATTGTGCATCCGAACCGCTTCGGATTGGTTTTTTTCTGGGGAATTGAGGCCTTTTCAAACGGCCATTGCGGATCTGCCGCCATTCCGGGAAATGCAAGATGGGGTGACTCGGGATCCAGCTCCCAATTGACCGAGCCCGGAGTCGACGAAAGTCCCGTCGACGACGCCATTTCCGAGCCCATCGGCGTCGGAAACAGATTCGCCGGAACAGACGACACTGGCGGAGCTGGTGTCATGGCCATTTCCGACGGGGTAGTGGTCACAAAATCGGACGAAGACAGAACCAGCTGCGGAACAGCCGCCTGTGTCTGGAGCTGGAAATTTTCGTGGCCTCTCTGCAGATATAAAGCCACATCCAGCGGATCGTTTTGGATACCGGGGCCTCCTTGGACACCCCAGTTGCCGAGCGGATCGGACTGTATCTCGAGAAGATGCTGTGCCCAGGCGTTGATTGGCAGCATTGTGGTGGCCGGGTGTCGCAGCTTGGCATGTGTGTCCCAGGTGTCTATTGCGTGCCACTGTGAGCTGTCTAACTGAATGTTTTGATCCATCGGAAGTCCCGCCTCTTTCAAAAGACTGTGTCGGCTTGTTCCGACTGCCGATAAAAAAAACAAAAGGCTCCAGAACGGTGACGACCGTTTTGCAGACAAGCTTGGTCCAAAACGTTGGTGCGATGGACTGACTCATCTGTCTGCGAACTTCGCTATTTATAAAGCTACGGGATGTTGGGTCGAGTGTGACAAAAAACTTGGCTCTCCAGCACAATGGAATGCTGCTGCCGAAGAAGAGGGGCCGGGACTCTCTGCAACAGGAAGGTGATTCTATGCGAAGAGGCTTTTTTAGGAAACGGTCTTGGAAAATCTTGGCTTTGTCATGTATAATGCAGCCTGCACGCGATCGACGCGGACCCTTTTAAGAAAATTAAGCCCCTAATGATCAAAATTGACAAGATTCGCCCCAAAGACGCATAGCATTCCAACCGAGATAACGGGGAGCGGAGCCGTTTTGCAGAGCAGATCAGGGATGGCCAGCAGTGTACCACATGGAAACATCTAACTCATTGGTCAATTTCACTCGTTTACAAGGCTCTGCAGTGCTCCACAGACCTCCGCAGCACCCCGCAGCGGATGTTCTGCACATTTAAGCCGTATTTTATGAGCGCGTATTCTGGTACCAGCAGGTCCCAGGTCCGGCCGGTGCCCAACAGTGCCCAATTGGGTTTTGTTTAGCTCGTATGGCACGGGGATTCTATACGGGACCTCGCGTTTGTTGGAATCCATTGACGTCAACTTGGATCTTGAGAGGAGGCGTCTGTGCAATATCTGTGCATGATTATGCACGTTCATGCGCCAACTTGCAGCAGCTGCAGATGCACACAGGTGCCCGCTCGATGTTTTCCGCGTGCCCCGAATTGGTGCGCGCTGTAATAATGTAGCGAACTGGGACCGACAGCAGCAGCAGATCTCAGAATGCTAGCTGTAGAAGAAAGAGCGCTATTTTTCACTAGTGGCCGACCGTTGAAGGAGGGATCGGCCCTCTCCGTGCAAATCGATCCCCGTGGAAGGGAGCTGTTGATGTCTAACTGCAGCTAGATGGACATTCCAACAGCAGATGAGGCAGTTAGCGCAAACCATGTGCAACCTGAGCAGATTACGGTTTCACTCACTGTGCGTAATGCCGTACGGAGACAGTGGCCCAGATATGATGCGTCCACCCCACGGCTAATCGGCGGCAATAGGCGGCCCCCGGCACTTGGATCAGGTTTTTTTTTTTTCAGACACCTCGGGTAGTGCGTATCACGGAATCCTGCGCGGAACTCACAGCCCAGCGTGGCAAGTCTGGTCAAAATGGGCTGACAATAAGGGGATTGTTTGGGGGATAATAGCGGGTTTCTGCACTGGCTCGTTCTCACAGGGCCCACTTAACGGATGCGACAGGACAGGACAGGACAAGTCAGAGAGGACATCTGCGTTCAGACGCACCGTTGCGACGCGTCGATCTGTAGATTTTTCATGGAGATTTCCCGATCGGGAAAGTTTTCCAACATCTGAAACCAAAAAAAAAAAAAAAAGATCTAAAAGAAAGTTATCTTTAGAAATGAAGATACCGTTGATTTACCGAGTGATTCGAGCAATTATTGCTCATTGTGCCGCCAATTTCAGTCCATTGACGTCTGTCTCTCCCGCAATGATGGACTCCCGCACAGACTACGCCAACCTGCAACGAGTCGTGCGCGAGAATCCGCTCGACAAGGTCGCTCTCACGTCGCTCGTGCTCGGAACCATAGTCGGAGTCGCGGTTGCACTGCTGCCGTTCGTCAATTTCAAGCCCATTCTGCTCTACATGGTGTTTCTCGCTGCCTTCCACTTCCTCGAGTACTTCACCACGGCAAAATACTCGTTCGACAAGGTCTCGGTGGACTCGTTTCTCCTTTTCAACGGTCTCGAGTACGCCATGGCCCATCTGGTGTCTGTTCTCGAGACGTTTCTGGAGCTCTGGCTGTGTCCGGCGTTCAAGACCGCACACCCGGTGGTTTCTGCCGTGGGTTTCTGTCTCGTTTGCGCGGGCCAGTTTGTGCGATCGAGCGCAATGGCCACCGCAGGCGAGTCCTTCAGCCACATTGTGGCGCACCACAAGCGGCAAAACCACACGCTAGTCACGCACGGAATCTACAGCTGGTTCAGACACCCTTCGTACATCGGGTTTTTTTACTGGGCCATTGGAACACAGCTTCTTTTGTGCAACCCGGTGTCTTTCTGTGTGTTCTATTTCCTGCTGCGAAAGTTCTTCACGAGACGGATTGCCTACGAGGAGACTCGTCTCGTCCAGTTCTTTGGCGACGATTACATCCAATACCAGAAACGCACGCCGACGGGACTGCCGTTTTTCTGACGGCTTTTTTCCGGCTCATTGCGGCGGCCCGCCCGCTCGATTTTGCGAGCCCATTCTCGACAGAAACGGCAGATCAAAGCCCAACAGCCCCTTTCCAGAGCTAACTCCCTTGCTTTTCAACGGGACCACTCCAGTCGGTTTTGCTACCTCTGCAGGACTGTTGGGTTCCACGCGAGTCTGTGCGTTGTTTGCAGCAGCTTGCTGGGATAAATGGCTCTGTAAGCGCGACGGTTGCTGTGGCTGTTGTATCTGCGATGCTGAAGTCGGCAGCGGATCCGGAAATTTGAACAACGGCACGTATCCTACCGGGAACGGTGACGGACCAGGAGTGGCCGGCGTTTGATGATTTGAGCTGAACGATGGCGGGCCACGGCCGAAATTCTGTGTAGTTGAATGCATTTGCTCCGATCCCGCAAAATAAGTCGGTCTGTGCTGGTAATTTTGAGCAATCACCGGCTGGTACCGAGTGTGCATTGACCGATCCGGCGACGGCCGAGCAGCCTGCTGCCGAGCAGCCTGCTGCTGCTGCTGCTGCTGCTGCTGCTGCGGCTGAGCAGGCTGCGGCTGCGGCTGCGGCCGTTGGAGGCTCTGCGAGACTTGTAGATTTGGCTGGTTGTAGTTGACGAGATTCTGTCTGTTCCACGCGGTGAGCGATGCGGGATCGTGGAAGTTTGGACGCATCGGACGGATCTGATGCGGCACGTTTTCGTTCGTTACGTTGAAAGCGTTCCACGGCTTCTCGCTCGGCTGGTTGGACACCTCTCTGGAAACCTGTGCATTCGAACGAGCATGGTTCACCATGTTCCAAGATTTTGGCCCAATATCGGCCCTCTGTGCAAGGTTCAGTCTCACGGACGCCGTCGGACTCGTGCCTGGCAGCCGTGCCGGCTCTTGCGGGGTCCAACGGGGGACCTGGACGCCATTTCGGGCCCCAGACGCGCTGACAACCGCCATACCGGGATCCTGGGGGGTCGAAGCTGCCGGGATCTGCGCCGCTGAAGCCTTTGCCATTTCTTCTCGAACCGGAGAAGTCTCGGAAACGCGTGACGACGCACTCAATGCTTCCGAATTTGCCTCCTGGGTCCCGGCAGGAGCGATCTTCTGACGTTTGGCGCCGCCCCTGGCCTCTTCTAGAACGTGTGCAGGCGGCGGACATGGAGGCGGCGGCAGGGGCGGTAGATCCGAGGCGGTTGTGGACCGTGAATCCGGTTGTGAATCCGGTTGTGAATCCGGTTGCGATTCCGGTTGCGATAGAGCTGGTGTATCAGTTGTAGGGGTTGGGGTGGATGTGGAGGTTGTACTGGCTGTAGTGGCTGTGGTTGGGGTGATTTGCGGGGTTTCTCGGGCCTGAACTGCTGGAATTGGTTTAACAGCGGTATTTGATGGACTGGAAGATGATTTTTCTTGTTGTGTCTGTGATTCTTGCGGTGGTCGTGGCTCTTCTTCCCTGTCTTGTTCCTTGTCTTGTTCCTTGTCTTGTTCCTTGTCTTCTTCCCTTTCTTCTTCCCTTTCTTTCTCCGGAGCAGGTTGTGTCTTTGACACCACTTGCGGCGCTGTTTGCTGCTGCTGCTCCTCCTCCTCCTCCTCCTCCTCCTCCTCCTCCTCGCTTTCCGAGTCCAGAACAATCACCTCCACCTCGGGAGCCACCACAGATGCAGCAGGTGCAGCAGCAGGCACTCGTGGAGGCTGCGAAAGCTTTGTTGGACCGGACTGCGATTGCCGTTGTGATTTCTGCTGTGATTGCTGCTGATTCTCCTCCGGCTCCGGTTTTTGTGTCTCCGTCTCCTTTGAAACCTGGTCTTCCGAAGCCTCGTTCTGCAGCCGCACGGACTCCGATTGCTGTCGCTCCAGCTCCCGATCCAGCTCTGCCATCACATCCTCCGAGCCACCCCCGTCCGCTGCAGACTCCTCCTCGTCGCTCTCGTCACCGCTCAAAGAAACAACCTCGGCAGGGTCCTCCTTCTTCTCGTCCTCCGACGTCGACTCCTCGGCCCGCGCCGTCCAGCTACCGTCTTCGTCAATCTCCACCGAGTCCACATCCGACCCCGTACTGTCCACGATTTGCTGGAAATATTCGTCTATTGCCAGGTCCTCGAACGAGATCTTCTTCGAACAAACTGGACATTGCCACGTCGGCGCCTGTTGTTGCAATTGCAGAAACGACTGCGCGTCAAAACACTGTATATGCGTGCATTTCAACGACCGACACGGCTGTCTCATCTTGACAAAAGAACACGGACATTGCAGAGTTACAACCTCCTTTTCGGTCTGGATAAGGTCATCGTCTTCGTCCTGTCGCAGACTCCGTATCGTGGCCACCGTCGTCTCCGCCGGAATGTGCGGACGCTCCTCAATCTGCTCCGCAAGTTTCGAGATGGGGATCACCTCGGTGATGTATAGAAACAGCAGAAACTCGCTCTCCGTGTACGCGTAAACCACCTCCAGACGGTTGGACCCTTCCACAGTCACGTGAGGAGTCAGATCGACCGGCTTGGCCGACCCCACTTGACCCTTGATGCCCTTTCCGGTCTGTTTGAGCTTGACGGAGTTCACACTGATCTCGTTCGGCTGTGGGAACTCAACATATACCTCGTCTCGCACCGAATTGGCGTCAAAAGCTCCCGAAAGAAGATACAACCGCATGTTTTTCTGCGACCTGAGCAACTCTTGCTCCACCTCGAGCAGTCTGAACGTCAAACGACAAACTCCGCGGTCCCTGGGCTGCCGCGGAGCGGAAATCGGGTTGTTTCCGTTCGCTTGAACAAGCCGTTTCAGCGAATAAAACTCGCTCCTTCGGAAATAGATCCACGGTAACTTCGATTTCAACGCCTTGGGAGTCTCCATGCTCTCCCCATTGGTGTACTGGTTCGCTGCTTGAATCCGGTACGCCCCCGTGTTGAAACTGGCGCACAGAGCCGTGTACGTGGGCAGCTCCTGCTCCATGCTGGCCTTCAAAATCAAGGTCCGAACCGCATAAAGCCTCGCGTTATCCAACAACGCCTTTCCTTGTGAGAAAAAATGCTCGATTTTGCTCGCCACCTCCAGTTTGCGCCCCTTCATCGGCAGTCCGATCGACTTCGCAACAGCCCGCAGCTCAGCTACCCTCAAAGTTGCCAGCTTTTGTAGCGTTTCCTGCCATTCCAGTTAGTATTTCGCCATTTCCAGACCGTCTCGTTCTATACGCACCTGAAACATTGTCTCAGACATCGGTTGGAGCACGCCTGTCCCGCTCATCGTGTAGCAGTGTCCAGCGTGCCACCTGTGTCTGTATGGATACGGTCAGCAAATTCAAGCACAAAAATGCCAAAAGTCGCTGCTGTGGGTTCTCAAAGTCCTGTTTGGACTCTATTTCGCAGCCCTTCCGTGCAAGAAAGCTGTGATTATGTCGCTGTTGCTTTTCCCGTGGACTTTATCTTGTTTACTAACCTCCAAAATAATCGGAAAATTTACTCTATCGTGCGAAAAATTTCAAGGGTAATAATAATGAAAATCAAGCACAAGTACAAAAAAAAAAAAAATAAAGAGACCCTTCAACTTTTTCACTGTCCGTCACCTTATAAAGCGTTAAATACCACTATCTACCGCCTAAACTCCAAATTCTGTACACTGTCCTCGTGTTCAGACAATCGGACCAATCAAAAAGCCCTCCACAACACTCCCAGCAGAAAGACTCTTGGCCCCACTGGCCTCCTGCGACGGCAGTCCAACCAACGCATTGGCTCCCTTGAACGACCCAATGTTGCTGCTCCGCTGGAATCCCGTCGTCCGCGCAATGAGCCGTCCGTCCTCGCTCTGCGAAACGTTCATCCGCTGGTAATCTGTCCGACTCGGGTCGAGTCTCGTCTCAGCAGCAAGGAAAACCTTCACTTTCGACACCGGCGACGTCACACCTTGCCATTTCAACAGCGAAGGAAGCACAAACAGGTAGAAACACACAGTGGCTGATGCAGGATTTCCCGGAAGGGCAAAAATAACCTTGGTGCTTCCCCCATGCTCCACCGTGGCAAACGTCGTGGGCTTTCCCGGCTTGATCTTGACGCGGCCAAAATGAATCGTGCCCTTCAGATCTCTCTCGATAACCGGTTTCAAAAGATCGCGTTCTCCCATCGAAACTCCGCCCGTCGTCACCAAATAATCCACGCCGTATTCGTCAAATGCCCGACGCAATTGCGCTTCCAGCGTCTCGTGCTGGTCGCTCGCGATTCCAAGATCAACCACACGATAGCCCGCGTTCGCAATGCATGAAACCAGAGTCGGCCTGTTACTGTCATAGATCTCGCCGTACCGAAGCTCTCCCGAAAATCCCACGTTCTGCAACTCGTCGCCCGTGGACAGAATCCCCACCAATGGTTTGCGGTAAACCTTCACCTTGTCGATACCAATGCTGCTCAAAACTCCAACTTCTCCTCCCGTGGCAGAGATTCTCGTTCCTTTAGAGAGAACCAGCGTGCCCTTTTTCAAGTCCGACCCGATGTGTCTGATGTTGTCGTCTGACTTGACGTCTTTTGCGAGAATCTTCACCAACTTCTCTTCGTCCCCGGACTCCGTCGCCTCCATTAGCTGCGTCTCCTCCACCATCACCACGGCATCTGCTCCTTCCGGAACCGGGGCGCCCGTCGTGACTCGGGCAATCTCGCCCTTGTTCAACGTGTGTCTCTTGCTCGAAGAAGACGCATGCGAGATCGAAACCACTGGATAAGTTCCTGGGCCGTCTGAGCTCACGACCGCGTATCCATCCACGATGCTCGCTCTGAAGTTCGGAACGTTCACCGACGAGTAGATGTCCTCGGCAAGCACCACTCCGGCAATGTTGGCGTCTGCTGTCAGCGAGGGGTTCCCGATCGTGCTCACTTCGTCAACGAAAACAGGGCCCGGAGTGAACTCGTCAATTAGCTCATACGCCCGCGACTCGTCGATCATCGTGAAAGGCGACTTGCGAGCTCGCTGGGTCACTGGAGCGTCCAGGTCATTCGAAACAAGCTCGTGTCTTGCCAGACCGCAGTTGGATCTTCCTGTGACCTTGTCCGCCGTCGAATGGTGATGATGATGATGGTGATGGTGATGATGTTCAACCTCCGTGTTCGGGGCCGCATCGTTAACGGTTCGGTTGTGTTTCTTGTGCAGTGCTCGGGAGTCCTTGTTCTCGATCTGGATCAATGCGTGCGGTAGTGTCTGCAAAACCGCAGAAAGATTCTCGGTGGCCGCTCTCGGAGACCCAGGAAGAGTGATCACCAGAGTCTTGTTGATCACTCCGGCAACAGGACGCGACATTATGGCAAACGGGGTCTTTTTCAGTGACTCTGCGATCATTGCGTGAGCAATTCCGGGTGCCTCCTTCTCCAGAAGCGGTTTGATCGCCTCAGGAGTCACGTCGTTGATGGTGAATCCCGTACCGCCGCACGTGAGAATCAGCCGCAATTTGTCCGTGCGGGTCCATTTGCGGATTGTATACTGTATTTCGTCAATTTTGTCTGGTAAAATGTGTTTTTCAACCACTTCAAACTTAGACTCTGTGGTGTTTTCGCCCTCGATCAAATGCTCTAATGCCGCAGTCGTCTTGTCAAGAGAATTGTCCTTGTAACACGTGTCCGAAAGGACAATAATGCCTACGGAGAACACCATAACCAGCTTGAAGCAAAGAAATTCAGAACACGCCGCAGAATCAAGAGGCTTTTGTTGCACCAATAGACTTGAAAAAAGGGGACTCTTGATGGAAATAGAGGATCCCTCAAAAAAATTGCGGCCTTTCAAGAAAAAAAAACAAAACGTCCAGCGTCTATAGTCGCGTCGATTATTGGTGTTCTATACGCCGACCGGGTAACCCTTTGCACAAAAATTTTTTCACATCCTGAGGGACAAGAGGAAAAAAAAAAAATAGACAAAAAAGAATGCTCCTTTCTCATCGGGACTGTTGTTGTGCAGCTTTTTCCGGGAAATTTTGGTCTTCATCTCGACAGCTCCAGTGTCTATATCATGTCATCTAACCAGAAGTTTGAAGTCCTGGTGGACTCGTTCATTTCGAAGCTGAAAAGACGGCAAATCACAGGCTCTTATCAGGTGGCGACGGCGACATGCCAACTGCTAATGAGAGTCACGTCAGGGTCGAGATGGTCGAGTCCCGAAGAGTTCATTGAGCTAATTCGTGGAGTTGGAAGCAAGTTGATTGAGGCTCAGCCCCGAGAATTTGCAGCAGGCAACATAGTGAGAAGAGTTCTGGCAATTATAAGAGACGAGGTGAGCGATTCGTCCAGCACAACGTCCGCTAATACCGTTCCGCTGAACACGTCAATGTTCCAGCTTCTTTCTACCAACACAACGGCAAAATCTCCCGCTGTGACGACAAAAACACACAATCAGGACCTGAGATCCGTCGTGATCCAGGGTATAAGAGAGCTCATAGATGAGATTGCGTCCGTGCACGAAAACATTGAGCTGATGACGGTGGATTTGATTCACGAGAATGAAATCCTGCTTACGCCGACGCCTGGGTCGCAGACAGTGCTGAATTTCCTGCTGAAGGCCAGTCTTAAGAGAAAATTCACGGTTCTGATTGCGGAATCGTACCCGAACGATATAGAACAATGCCACAAGTTTGCTAAGACGCTGGCCGAGGCTAACATCGAGACCGTTATAATACCGGATTCGACGGTATTTGCCGTGATGTCGCGTGTCGGAAAGGTTCTGATTGGTGCAAGATCGGTCTTTGCGAACGGAGGATGCGTCACGGCCGCAGGAGTGGCCACCGTTTGTGAGTGTGCTAAGGAACACAGAACGCCTGTTTTTGCAGTGGCTGGATTGTACAAAATCTCGCCTTCTTATCCATTTGACCGAGACTCGTTGATCGAGGTGGGAAATTCCGGCAAAGTTCTTCCATACGAGGACAGCGACCTTGTTGGAAAATGCGAGGTTACAAACCCATTATTTGACTACGTCACACCTGAACACATTGACATCTACATCACTAATATGTGAGTCCCATTTTTTTACCTTCCTGCATATTTTTTTGCAACTAACATTTCATTTTAGCGGTGGATTTTCTCCAAACTTTATCTACAGAATTGTTCTCGACAACTACAGAAACGAGGACGTGCATTTGGGTTAGATAATCCTTAATAGAACTGTGGCATGTGGAACGACAAACAAACAGCAGTAGTCGGATAATTATCCACGCCCCTTTCCTCGCTCGGTCTGACTCTCCTATAGTCAGGTCTTGAGCTGGATACCGTTCGATCGTACGTCGATCGACCGCGTATGGGGCAATATCGACCCAGGTTTAAATTTGAGTGCGATTACATCGTGGCAAAGCCTATGGTGAAATTGTAATTATTAAAACCTCACATCTGTAAATATTGTAGCACCAAGGAAGATTCATCCCATAGCAACGTGCTTGATTTGTTTCATTCTTAATTATTTTATAACGTACAAATATTAAGGTAAGCCATACTGAAAGCTGTAAAAAATATGGAAAGTTAAAATTGAGTATTTTTTCAGTCACAATTGAGGAACAAATTCTTTCAGTATGAAAAATGCATTCTACTGATGGGTGAGAAAGTTCTTTTATGAAAACTCATTCACGATGCCTTTCTGAAGATTCCTTGCGTATCTTCAGGGACTCACAGAGATAAAACTATTCTACCTTACAACAAACCTCTTGTCGCAGCCACCATATAGGTCCAATCTTTCATCCACTTGAATAGTGTAATCGTCCCAGTGTCCGAGTGGTTAAGGAGCCGCCCTGCTAAGGCGGTGTGCTCTGCATGCGCAGGTTCGAATCCTGTCTGTGACGTTTTTTTTTTGAAATTTTTTTTTCTCGAGAAACTTTTAACTTTCTTTTTACCCCAGATTTTTTTTTCAGTCTAAGCCTCGAGTAAAAAAGCATATTCTCAAAGCACTGTACTTTATCTAAAAATCTAGAAATTCTGATCAACCAACTTCTTGACAAACTTCCAGTTGTCCTTTTCGCAGTAGTCGAGGATCACAATACCACAGGCCTTGCCGTAGGCGTCGTCCAGCTTGGCTTCGGCAAGTCCGTCAGCAATCTTCTCTGGCCAGCAGTTGTGGTCAAAGAAGTTGGAACCCGAGCAGAAGTTGATGAAAAGCTTGGAGTCGGTGTTGGTGCTGTTGTACTCCTTGGCAGTATTGATCATGTTCTTGACATACTGAGCTTTCTTCGGAATATCTTCCTCGGAGTTGATCTCGCAGAAGTCCTGAACCCTGATCAGTCCTCTGTCATCATCTGTCGTGTTGTAGGACCACGAAGCGGCAGGAATTCCAAAACGGTTTTGGTCGTCCTGATTTTGCACACCAAACCGTCTGAACAGCACAACTTTTCCTCTGCAATCTCTCAATCTAGGAATACCAGAGTTCAAATACCACTTGTTCTCGTTGTTCTTCAAAAACCGATCACGGATAACTTTTGGAAACTCGTCGTTGTTGTTATCCCATTCGCCAGTTCCCTCCTGCTTGAGCGAAACAATCACAAATTCCGAGCTGTTCTGTTCCAAAAACTCGTAAACCTCGTCAAGAACACTGGAAAATTTTTCTGAACCAATCAGCTTGACGGGGAACTTTCCGTGGATCACAATGAGATCGTTCTTGTGCTCGTCATCATCGTGTGTGGTCAGGAAGTTTCTGGAAAGTCTGATATCCAGAAATCTCACACCGTTTTTCAACTGATCAGTCACGGATTCGCCTTGACATTGCACAGAAGGAAGCGCAGTGTGACAAGCAGCCGAGTTGTGCGTGCCCGGAATCGACAGTTTCGAAATGCTCGTGTCGTCGTTGACTTCTCTCAGCCAGGATGCGTAGTTCACCATTTTTGTTATTCGAGAATTGAACCGAAATTGACAAAAAAAATACCGTTCGTTCTCTCCAGCTTCTTAAATGGTCGAGGAATTTCACTCAGATTTTGGACCGGCTGTCATCTGGTGTGTATGAATTTCATTTGATGAATTTCTTTTCAGCGCATTGTTCACCCCTCGCTTCGAAACAATGGATCCCAAACACACCCCTTTGCAACCCCTGGAATTTCGCACCTAAAACTGCTTACTAATACATTACATAATCACACATAATTACGTAAGCTACTCTTTCTTGACCAGCTCTTTCTTGAAAAATAGTAGCTGCTTCTGGCCGTTCAAGAGCTCAACGCCCTTGTACAGCTCGTCGTCCATGTTCTCCTCTTCGTAGCCTCTCCTCTTGACAAGCTCGACCAGCCACGAGCTCGCCGTGGTGTCTAATAAAATGTATGCTCTGTTGAGATGTCTCTTTTGCACCGCGAGATCTTCGATGTAGTCCAGGAATTTCTCTTCGATGCCGAACTTCTCACTGTAGCTCTTCAGCACCGAAAGAACCTCGATCACAAGTCCAACAGGCGATTTGGAGTTGATTGGCTGCAATGGCTTGGAAACCACCACCCCGACGGGCACCTCGTTGAAATAGGCGTACTTGGACACCTCGCCGGCCTCCTGGGCCTCTTTGATGTAGGATTCTGAGTATTCTTTTGGGCTCGTTATCACGTTGAAAAGTCCCAAGTTGTTGACTGTGAGGTCATCCAATGCAACAGTGTAGCCCATTTTGAGGATGTGTGTGTTTGGTATATTGAACTGGTGCTACAGAAGGGGAAGATACCGAAAAATAAGAGATTTTTGAGTTTTTTTTTTTTTTTCTATGCGCATACTACTATTTTTTTTTTTTTTTTTTGGCTTCATAATTCTCATAGCTCCGATTCCATAATACTAATGGTATTATCATTATAAACAAACCGCTGAAAGCTGTATCACGTGTGAAATCTTCTTCAGTAATTGCCCATTTTTTGTGGAGACATGACGGACTGTGCCACACGACTGCGCCACACTCATAGCTCGCTCATTTCTCCTCCAGCGGCTCGTCTTCAGTCTCTCTCAGAACTCCAACCTTGGGATATTTGGATCTAAACATGTCCTCCCAGTCGTCAAGTGCCTTGAGTTCCAGCTCAGACAAACCCTCTAGATCGTCAATTGGCTCATGGAAGTCACGAATCACATCTATTTTAGTTAGTAAGCAGGTGATTTTTCTCCCATAAATTATGTTTCACTTACCTGGTTCAAAAGAATTAAGGGCCAGTCCTCTCGAGGCATCACGGCCTGCAAAATTCGAATAAGGTCCCGAAGGACCGTAAAAATGACGTGCCTTGCTCACGTCGTAAACATTGCCCTTGACAGCAATGTAGATCTGCTCCAGATCAAACCCATTGTACTTGTATAGGGTGGCTGGGGTGTACACTTTCTCGAGCACAGGCTGGTCTTGGGGCGACGAATTTCCGTCTGTATCAATGTCGATATCGACCGTTTCAAGCGACGGAAAAAGCAGTTGTTTCAGTAACGCTGTTACCAGAATGACAACAACGGCAATGAGCACGATATTCTCCATGGTTATTTTGCTGTTTTCAAGATGGCTCGTACAAAAACAGCGGGGCAAAAAAGCTCGTTTAGTCTCTCCACTTTTTCTATCAGAAAAAAAAAAAAAAATAAAGCTTAACTGCACGAAATCGCACAGCCTTGAATTACAGATAACTATTTTTTCTGATATCTTCAAATTGATCGTTACTGCAAATTACGAACGCCATGACAGGCGAAAGGTCTATTTATCGGGCGGCGGACGTCTTTCTAGAGCATTCAGGATGCTCGATGGCCTGGAGTACCGGTGCGTACCTGCTGTTGGGCGACTTCCGCAGCCCCTGATGGGGCACTGAACTGCTCGTCTTCCAGGACATGGGATGCCAGCCTGCCCAAAGTGTCGAGCATGTTGATGGTTCCATGGCTTGAGGTGATGCTGGCCATTCTGGCTTCATCCTGGACAGAAATCGGCTGGTCGGAGTTGAGAGAATGTTTTGGGGCTGCAGGAATCTGCCCCAATTCTCGCAATTGCTTGCGTAGCAGCGAGTTTTCCTGTTTGGCGTACCTTAAACGTTGATTCTTGAGAACTTTATAGTTTTTGATGAGTTTGAGGTTTTTCAAATTGATCATTTCGTTCTCATTGCGCAATATTTGGAGGTTTTTTTCAACACTTGCCATGTTTTTGTGCAACAATTGCCGCTCAATTTGGTACTCTTCGTCGTTGGTTTTCAACTGGTACTTGAGGAGGTTCTTGTTGAGATTGACTCTCAAAATAGTCTGTTTGGCGTTATGGAGCAGTTCCAAAATCGACTCCTGTTCCGTGTTTCCTTGTCGAATCTGTGTCTCTGCTTGGCTCAATTTCGCTAAAAATGCTTCCAACTCACTGTCAACTTCCTCAATCTCGTTTTTGGGCGACGATTTCCTCGGTAACTCGCTCTCAACGGGTCCCGAACCGATGTTTTCCTCGCTTAACGTTGCCAAATCACGCCGAAGAGCCCCCGAGTTCTGTACTGTCGATGATATCTTGCCACTGGAGACCTTGAGAGACCCAGAGATCGGTGTTGTTGCGCTCGTGGCGCTCGATTCGTGGCTTCCTGGCGACGAAGATGCGCTCGAATCGCTGGCTCCAATCCCGCCGTCGGGATGTATCCGAGTTTCTGTCATTTGGTGGCGTTCGGAGACAGGGAAATAAAATCCGATGTAATGGAAGACACCGGCGTCCTCGTTGTGGACTATGGTGATGTTTTGGGAAGAACCCTAAAAGGTTTCGGAAGTTAAAAGGTGTGGTCTGGCGTAAACATGTTCTACGGTAAACAGTTCGCGTTCGCGTTTTGCGTCGATAGGCGCGTTTTGGCGGCGCGAGCACAAAAAAAAACCAAAATCGACGCGTCGACAAAATGCCTCCAAACATTTTTTCTTTCTCTCTTTCTTTGGCGCTCCCTTTTTTTTTCTCCCTTCTCTCTCTCTCTGTTACCCTTTTTTTTTGCCCCAAGGTCTCCCAATGACAAATACACTTCTAGCACCAGACATCTATCTTCCACGGGTGATAGAAGGGGTTAGAATCACTGTGTGGATGTTATTCTGCACATTCTGGCTCAATATCTTTCTGCTGTTATTCCTAATGTAGGCAATTCCCCATTATCGATCCGCACAAAACCCTACTGACCTCGCAGGTTTGACCATTTCGTTCTCGACAGCTGGTTTATCGTCAGAGCAAGACTCAGTCTTTACCGAATGATCGGCACTCCAGCCGTCAGTCCGTTTGATCTACGGTCGGCGTGAACTTGTTACCCTCTTAATCTCCATGGTGGCAAAGTTGTCCCCAAAAATTCTGTCGCTAATGGCTTCTTGTCTCACATACAAAAATTGGAGAGATCGCGGAATTTCCTAATTGGGACAAACCCGTTGAAACGGTTTTTCGCGAGATAGCTGTCTTATAAAGCACGATAAGCTTGCACTTCTGGCTGGAAGTGGGTGGTTTGCAGCTCAAAGTGATAGAATTGACGGGTTAGACTGTACGTGATCAGACATGTGGAAGCAATTGCTGCGGACTCGTTATTTTACGAGACTCAGAAACCCTGGCCGGGGCGGACAGCTAGCTGTTCGTTCCAGGACCGCCAACAAGGAAACTCTGCTCGGTGCAGCTGGTGTGCTTCTCGGACTTGGAGCAATGGCATTGACAAAGCCAGAGTCAGAAATGCTGCTCAATGACGCTAGAAAGCGTGCCCAAAAAATTGTCATTTTGCAAGACGATGAAGACGATGACGAGGATGAAGAGGAGAAAAGAGAAAGAGAGAGATTGGAGAGTATTGCAAACAAACCACCTCTCGGCAGCATTTTGTGTTTGTCTGACTTTGAAGCAGTTGCCAAGCGTGTTCTGCCTTATGGTACATGGGGCTTCTTTTCTACCGGATCTGACGATGAAATTTCTCTCCGGGAAAACCATTATGCGTATGGACGTATCTTCTTCAGACCAAAGTGTTTGGTGGACGTTACGAATGTGTCATTGGAAAAGGAGATTCTCGGAGTCAAAGCGACTGCTCCATTTTACATCACTGCTTTTGCTGGATCTCCCGTTGCTCACCTTGATGCAGAGAAAAACCTGAGAAACGCCGCTGGCAAGGAAGGAATAATTCATATGATTCCTTTTCAACTGAGTTTCCCGTTAAAGGAATACACCGCTGGAATCCAGCCAGGACAGGAAAATTTCTACCAAGTGCATTTCTACACACAAAAGCAATTTGATGAGGCACCTCAGTTTTTCAAGAAAATTGAGGAAGAAATGCCTCATATCAAGGCATTGTTTATCAATGTTGATCTACCCACCGTTGGAAACCGTGAGAAGGATACCAAGATCAGAGCTATGCTAGATCCGGAGGCTGTCGGGGAACTGAACGTTTTTGTTTCTGGAGAGACTCGTTACCTCAATCTGACATGGAAAGACTTCGAGACCTTGAAGTCGTACACGAAGTTGCCAATTGTTTTGAAAGGTGTTCTGAGGAAAGAAGACGTTCTGAAGGCTGCAGAGCTGGGCTTTGCTGGGGCAGTGCTGTCAAACCATGGAGGTCGGCAACTAGACTATGCAATGCCTCCGATTGAGATTCTGGCGCAATCCAAACAGCTGTTGAAGGAAAAGAACCTGGACAAAGACTTCAGCATTTTTGTCGATGGTGGAGTGAGGAGAGGATCCGATATCATCAAGGCCTTGTGTTTAGGGGCAGCTGGTGTTGGTCTCGGAAGACCGTTCCTTTACTCTATGGCTTCTTACGGAGAACCTGGCGTCCAACGCGCCATTCAGCTGCTCAAAATAGAAATGGTGAGAGACATGCAACTTTTGGGAGTCTCGTCTATTGACGAGTTGAATGAGGATTTGGTTGACATCACATCGCTGAAATACAAGGGACTCCAGACAAGAGACGATCTGTACAACCAGAATTACACTGAGATCCCTGGTCCCATGTTCAGAAAATAACGACCGGGTTGCACTCATAAAATACAAAAGTTCTATTAGATAATCATTAAGCTTTCTATTTAATTCAAGCATCGTCTGTTGTTTCTGCTGGGGCCTGGACACCCGTCCTGCTCCAACCCATCCGTTGATTCAGTCTTTCGTACTTGGCTCTGTCTCTGTCGCTGACAGACGGCTTGACGTTGTCGAGCGCCACTTCGAAATCATGCGACGTGACAACGATATCGTTATCGATCTGTGCTTCTTGCACCGTTTCATCACCAGCAGTGATTCCAGTGAAAAATTTCCTCTTCAGAGAAATGACACCGGCTTCTCTCACGAGAGAAGACAAATCTGCTCCAGAGAAGTTTCTGCATCTCTCGTCGTGTGCAACGCTCTGCAAATCCACCGATGAGTCCAACGGCGTTCCGTTTGATCTTATCAACGTCTTCAAAATTTCCAGTCTTTCGGCTGCGGATGGAAGCTCTATGTAGAGTGTCTTATCGAGTCTTCCTGGTCTCAGCATGGCAGGGTCGATCATGTCGGGTCTGTTAGTGGCTCCAATAACAAAGATACCTTTTCTTTCATTGAGACCGTCAAGCTCCGTGAGCAGAGTGTTGACAACACGGGAACTGGATTCGCTCAAAGATGACTCTCTTCTTGGAACCAATGCGTCAAGCTCATCAAAAAAGATAATACAAGGAACGGAAGCCCTGGCACGGGCAAAAACCTGTCGAACAGCACGCTCCGATTCACCAACGTACTTGTTGAGCAACTCTGGACCTTTAACAGAAATGAAGTTGGCCTTTGATTCGTTGGCAACTGCTTTTGCAAGCAGCGTTTTACCACATCCTGGCGGACCCCACATCAAAACTCCAGCGGGAGCAGTGATTCCCACCTTTTCGTAAATCTCCGGCCTTTTAATGGGCTGGACAATGGCCATGTGCAACTCCACTCTGACTCGCGATAATGCACCAACGTTCGACCACGAAACATCTGGGATTGTAGCAAAACCTTCTCTTTTTGCAGTTGGCTGAATGGTAGGCAATGCTGTAATAAAGTCTTGATGTTCAATGCACAATGGTTCTAGCTGCTCGGGAGTCAAAGCCGATGGATGTTTGATGAGGAACTTCTGGATCGTGGAAAGCTTGGAGAACTCAGGGTTTGCCCGGCTGATCTCAAGCAGTTTTTCAGGTTCTTCCTCTAACGGAAGGGCCGGTTCCTCTTTGCAATCAACCTCCATCCCATCTTCCGGGTCTTCACATTGCAAAGTTTTGGCCTTCTCCTCCAGCTGTTGCAAGTGAACTCCCTCAAGTAACAGGCTCTTTTCTTGTTCCTCGTCGAGAGAGCTGAATATACGCTTGATGGCAGAGATTCCTGCGGCTGTCACCAGAGCTTTGAGATCCGCACCGACAAATCCAGGGGTCATCTTGGCAATTTCCATGAGTCCGAGTTCTCCACTGATCTTGAGCTTTTCGGTCATCGACTTGAGTATGTGATATCTAGATGTCTCGTTTGGGACGTTAATGCAAATTTCCCTGTCGAATCTTCCGGCTCTTCTGAGTGCCGCGTCCAGGGAATCTGGTCTGTTGGTCGCACCAATGACTATCACAGGCTTTCCGCCGGTTTTCTCAAGCGAAAGCTCGTCCATGGACGTAAGCAATTGCGCCACAATTCTTCTCTCCATCTCCCTCTGTGCTCCTCCGTCTCTCTTGGGCGTGATGGCATCAATCTCGTCGAAGAACACAAGACACGGAGCAAGCTGCTTCGCCTCGTCAAAAATCTCTCTCAGCTTCTTTTCACTCTCTCCAGACATACCGCTGACCACAGAAGGAGCACTCAGTGAGATGAACGGAACTTGCAATTCTCCGGCCAGAGCGTTTGCGATCGTTGTTTTACCACAGCCGGGCGGACCGTGTAACAAGACACCTCGTGGAGGCTGGATTCCCGTAGCGAGATAAATCTCCGGATGCAAAATTGGCATTCCGACCACCTCCATCAGCTCCGAGACCACTTCGTCAAGTCCTCCAAGCTCGCTCAGGGTGTTTGTTGGAGGAGTTCTATCCTTATTGGCTTTGTGTCTTTTGGTGGCCTTTGCAGCCTCTTTTGCAGCCTCCTTGGCTCTTTTCTTAGTCTTTTTGTCCTCCTTTTCCACGGTTTCCTTCACAGTGTCCTCGGACTTTTCGTCTTCGTCTTCCTTCTTGTCTTCCAAATTCCATAGGCTCACCACACTTTTGTTGGCATGATTCTCGTCTTTCACCTCCATCACTCCGGTGTCGTTGTCTGCCGCCAGTTCCAACGTTTCCGGGTCGATCCCCATGTTCTTCATCTCTTCCTCCTCGTCGGCCACCACCGTTTTCCAGGTCCTCTCCACAGAGTACCGCAGATGGTCGTCTTTCACACGGTTAAATGAGCGATCCTTCAACTTCACGTACTCAAAAATCTGCAGCTTGCTCAGATCCTTTGCCAGGGCCATCGTAAATGGACCGTTTGCAACACCCTTGGCCTTCATCTCCTGGGTCTGTTCCTCCAGAAGGTTCATTATATGGCCGTAAACCTTCTCGTCCATTTCCTGTTGCAGAAACCCTTGTTTCTTCGGAACGCGTCCCTTTCCCATGGCGGACAATATACAACGACAGATGAACCGAGGGAAACTTTGTCAACAAACAAGAGAACAAAGGGGAATATATCATGTCAAATAAATTTTTTTCCCTCGTAATTTTTTTTTTCCCTTTGTCTTGAATTTTTTTTTTCCCTTTTTTCGCACGTAGATTATTATTTTCTTTGTTCTTTAGAATTTGCCCTGGAGAGATAAGAGAACAAGACATATATATTTGCGGCGTTGCACTGTTTTGTCTTCTATTTACCCCCATAAACACCAAGAAAGTTTCTCCTTTTTCATGGGGAACACAGCATCTTCTTCGACGGGGGCGAAGGCGCCGAAAATTACGCCCCAGGACAAGGCCATTCTGCAGCTGAAATTGCAGAGGGACAAGCTGCACAAGGCCACCATCAAGATCCAGACGGTGATCAATCGTGAGCAGGAGATCGCCAGACAATGTCTAGCCCAGAACGACAGAAAAAGAGCGTTGTTGGCGTTGCGCAAGAAAAAATACCAGCAAAGTCTTTTGGATAGAGTGGGACAGCAGGCAGACACTCTCGAGAATCTAATCAACAGCATCGAATTCAAGCTCATTGAGAAGGATTTCGTCTACGGAATAGAGCAGGGTAACCAGGTTCTCAAACAGCTCAACAGCGAGCTAAGCATCGAGAAGGTGGACCGGATCATGGACGAGTCCGAGGAGGGCATTCGGTACCAGGAGGAGCTCAGCGAACGACTTGGCGAGGTCATGTCGCAAGGTTTGGAGGATGAGGTGGATGCGGAGCTTGCGGAAATGGAGAGACAGGAGAGAGAAAGACTCGAGCCGCAACAGGAACAGGTTCCTGTTCTTCCAGATGTCCCACAAAAAGAGCAGACTCCTCTTCTACCGGAAGCTCCGACGGACACTATAGAAGAAGACGTCGAGGAGGAGAAGCAAAGAGCGTCGCACGAGCCGATGTTGGCATAATGATAGAAATCGCTTTCAAGGGACATACTACCTACGGGTTCGCAGCATTTCTGGGGTCTTTTCATTCGAATCACGTTGATATATATACAGTCTGTGCAACGTTCCATCATCACATCTCAGCAGGCTCATCCAACCACTCGAGGAAATCTGGAGTGAAGTACGAGATGATCAGACGTGCACCGGCTCTGAGGAACCCATAGTGGGACTCAAAAGCAATGGACTTGAGATCAACAACTCCCTTCTCTGCGGCAGCGTGCAACATTGCGTACTCTCCGCTCACGTGGTAGCAGCAGATTGGATAGTCCTGACAGATTTCGGCCGCGTCTCTGACAACGTCCAGGTAGAACGATGACGGCTTCACAATGACACCATCGGTTCCCTCTTGCACGTCTCTTGCCAGCGCTCTTCTGGCCAATCCCTTACCACCGGAGGGTAGCTGATAACACTTTCTGTCTCCTTGTCCAGGAGACGAACATGCCGCGTCTCTAAATGGCCCGTACAGGTTCCCACTGAACTTGGCTGCATACGACATGACAAACGTCTTGTGGGCCAGACCAGCGTCGATCAGACCATGCTTGATGGCTCTGATTCTGCCGTCGATCATGTCGGACGGAGCGACAGAGTTTGCTCCCGCTTTGGCGTAGTTGACGGCGACAGCAGCGATTCTTCTGACAGAGTCGTCGGTGTTGATAGAGCCGTCCTCGTACAACACTCCACAATGGCCGTGCGATGTGTACTCGCACAGACAAACGTCACACATGATATAAAGGTCTGGGAAAGCCTTTCTGAGCGCCTTGATTCCCTGAATAACGGGCCCCTCAGGATCGTCTGCCGCAGTTCCAACTGGGTCCTTGACACCTTCTTTCATCGGAACACCAAACAGAATGACGGCTCTCAGTCCCTTTTCGACGAGAGATCCCACGTACGGAATTAGCTTGTTGATACCAAACCGCTTCATCTTCGGCAGCGAAGGGATTGGCGTCTCCTCGTCCTCATTGTCAGAGATGAACAACGGGAAGATGAACATGTTTTTGTGCAGCTGTCTCTCATGTTGCCACGATCTCAACAACGGGTTGTTGTAGCCACCCTGGAGGATGGAAGAGATCTGTGGGGGCAAAGCAGGCAGATATTCGGCCTTGTGTGGAGTCATTTTGGGCAAGGTTTGTTATCTTTTGGAGAAGAATTAATGACTATATTACAAATAACAATTTTTTCTCTCCTCGATTTCACGACGAAAAAGAAAAAAAAGCTGCGCAAAAAAAAAAAATCCCGTTCGAGATAAGATAACCACGAAAGGCTGTAAGGTAATGTACATTTATTAAGAATATTCTATCGTTTAAATTGTCCTCCTCTTCTCTGGATATTCCGTCTAACGTTCACCACCTTGCTACCCTTTCCTATGGCGCCAAAAGTGATGTAGGGTAAATCTTCGGGATTGAACTCCGAGACAAGCGATCTTGGTAGAATTTCCTCAACGGGAACATCTGAGCGGCCTTTTACAAGCACGAGTTTGTAGTCATTTTGCGAGAATTTCTCCCGGATTTCGCCGACACTCACAGGCGTGTAGAGATTCACCAGCTTGCGCTCTGTGTCAAGCGAATGGACGAGGCCAAGACCAAGGAACTCTGAGGAGATGTTGCTCAATTGGGATGAATCTAGCACCAGATTTGGAAGATTCGTTGACTGACAGATCTGGTTGGAGTCAAGCAAAGAACGGAACAGAACAAGGAATTCTTCCAGAGCCACAGCAACAAGTGCGACCACCTGACATTCCAGACACTCCGCCAGATCCCCCTGATTGAGGTTGCTCGACTCCAGAATCGAAACCCCAGCAATAGCCCTGGAGTTTATCACTTCTGTGAGCTCAAGGGTGTCGATATATGACACTTTGAACGGAGATCTTGTCAAGAGCGGCCTGAAATCAAACGAGTCCTGTTCGCATTTGTAATGGAGATACGACAGAAGTTTGAAGTTTCTTATTTGCGAGGGAGAATAGCGGACCATAGTGGGGCTCTGTGCGTAGTACCCTTGTATCCTGATGAGGTTTTCGTACTGTAAGCAACTGAGAAGCTCGTTTTCGGTCTCGTCAGCAACGTTGTGCGTCAGATACACCAGATGTGTGGGTTTCACAAATTCGGTCAGACTTTTCAGGATCTCAATGCCGAAACCTTTGATCCATCCAGGGGAGTTGATGAGCATGTTGTTCGACTCGCCGTTTAGATCGGCCAGTTCTTTGATTCGGCCGATGTAATTCAGAGGCTCCCGCTGCGGTGTGTTGAATCCAATGAAACTGTTTCTAATAACGGTGGATTCGTTGCCGACTGTGAAGGGAAGATGGAGACCAAAGATCGGGCCAGTATGCTTGGTGAGAGAGATGCAATCGGGAAGCGAGTACTCCGGTTGTCCGGGATCAATATCCAAAACGTTGACGGGATTCGTCTCAGAACAAAGTCGATTCAAAAGAAGCCGAAGAAACGTTGATTTTCCAGCGTTTTTCGATCCAATCACCAAAACTCTATAGTTGCTCGAAGACTTCAGTTCCTCAACCAAATCTGCGAGCTGCGACTTCCAGTTTTTCAACACATGCGTTCCTGTGCTGCCGTTGTCCGATAGAACAACTTTGAAGGAATACCCAAAGAAGGACCTCTCAAAATCGCTCTCCTCGATTTCTTCTCCGTTGGGATAAATGTTCTTCAACTGGGGGTACAAAACACCAATCTTCTCAAGTCCATTGAAAACGCTGCACAGTCTCACCACAGACTTGTAATCCGAGGTGAAAAGATGCTCGCTCTCCTCTGTCACAGTGTCCTGGGTCAGATCCTGGTCCGTCACTTGGGTAGACGAGATAAGTGGAAGAGACACTAACGAGGATGCATTTATATGGATCGGACTGCTGGGTGAAGAATGAAACGTTATGGAGTCAATTTGAATCGCACCACGTTCAACAAACAACTCATACTGTCCTTTAACCATTAAAAACTCGCCTGGCTTCAACCCAATAATGACGTAATCGTCACCAAAAACCGTGTTTTCCTGAGTGGGTCTGAACTTTGATCCCGTGATGACTGCCGCGCCCGAAGAAGCAGACACAATAGGAGCAGCAGTCGGAGGCACAATGGGTTCCGCTTCAATCACCTCTGGTGTATCGACGTCTGCTGTTTCGTACCCAATTTGCCCATCCTCGTCCTCCGACTCGCCTGATGAAAGACTGTTGAGTGCAGCAAATGCACTCACTATGTTGTGTTAGAAAAAAGAGACGGCTACTCTCACAATATTCATGTCAATAACTTACGTCTTCCTGTCATGGCTCGAAAAAAATGATCCAAAACAAAAGAGGGAGAGAAGGTTACAAGGGGCTCAAAAGTGTGCAAGCTTGAAAAATAAAAAAAAGAGAATCAGATAAAAAAAAAATTAGGATAGAAATCCCTACCCGCTTACGTAATAAATGTAATAAGCGAAAAAGTTTTGCCAGGACATGGGATCGGCTTCAAAAACCCAGAAGAAAACCACTTGAACAGAGCGGTCGTTGCCGGAATGTCCTGGGTTACCTTCACGGGACATCCAGTCTGTGTTTGCAAATCTAGAGGTGCACCGCAACGTTGATTTTTGGTCCTGCCTGGCTCTCTTCGTTGGCCGTTGTCAGACACATAACATCTCTACACCAGCAAAACTTTTCACGTCCACAGCCAATCAAATTCGAGAAATTATATAGGAGAAGTAATCAGGCCGTTTTTCGATCGCAGCCCCGAGGAGTCGCGGTAGGTCACCGGGCGAGTCTTTTCACTCACCGGGAGAAATTTTTTGGGGTCTCCCCCGTAAGCCAACCCTCACACCACGATTTCTTTTTGATTGGCTGTCAGCCTTTGGAAATGTTAAAAACATGAGCACACTTTTCAACACTCGACAATCACAAGTTCCATATCGGCGCTTTAATCACATTAAAAACAGCATTTTCACCACACAATGTCTGACTCTCCATACAAGTTGCAAACCCCAGGCTTTGACGCCAGATTCCCACAGCAAAACCAGACTAAGCACTGCTACCAATCGTACCTCGACTACCACAAGTGTGTCGCACTCAAGGGTGAGGAGTTCGCCCCATGCAAAGTGTTCCTCCAAACTTTCCAGTCGCTGTGTCCAACCTCGTGGGTTGAGGAGTGGGACGAGCAAAGAGAAAAGGGAACTTTCCCAGGTAACCTTTCGGTCGATAAGTTTGAACAGTCCAAATAAGTCAAATAGAGAGAGTCATTTTATATAGACCTTATATCGGTGAAATGAACTACAGTTGAACAATCGAGCACAAGGGTTACTGTTGAACTGTCCAGCCGCTTTCCTTCAGATGTTGCAGCCAATCAGCGTCTTCTTTTCCCTGGCTTTTGTAGAAGTGAAGATAGACATAGAGCACAGGCTCTTTTCTTGACCGTTTCAGTTGTAATTCTTTGAGCTCAGACTGAGTGAACAATTCTCGTTTGGCATCGTTGGTGTCTTTATCAGTGTTTGTGTCGGTTTCGGCCGTCTCAATCTTGAAAGGTCCCGTCTTCTTTCCTTTGCTAACGGCTTCCAACTTCTTGTCTTTCTCGGGCTCATCAACCTCTTTATAATCAAGCAGATTGTACTGCTCAAACTCCCGCTTCTTGGACTCCTGAACCCTCTGCTTGACAATCTCTGTCACGGTCAACAGTTTCTGCACGCCCTCGCTTTGGCCCACAAAAAGAACGCCCAGCGCCTCCGCTGAGTCTTCTGCGTTACAGTAGACCAATGCGCGGTCCACCGTTTTTCTGATGTTGTCGTTCTTGCGCACATGGAGTACGTGCACATTTCGGGGAGGGCCAAATTCCTTGGATATACAAAGATGAACGGAAAATTGGTCTTGTGAAACAGTGTCTCCCGTTGTGGACGCTAATTTTCTTCGTTTATGCTCATTTTGATCCATGGCTGGTGACAATCAAGCGACAAAACACTAAACAACACATAGATGGGCTTCTGATAAGTAGATCTGGAAAAGGATCTGAAAAATTTGCCTGGAATCGACGCGTCGATAGTCCACAAACATTTATCAGAATTCCCAGAAAATGGATGAATACTTACGGTTGGCGACTCGGATCGGTGCTCAGCTAGACACCCCACTGTCCCTCTAATCAGACCCTCGAAGTGGCTTTGGAGTCGGCCGAGCGACCTCGTCGATAGTGTTCAGCCAGTACATTTTCCATTATTTTCGCAGAGCCTCACATTTCCAGATCACATCACTTTTTTTTTTTTTTTTTTCTAGATTTATTTATTGCCCAATACAAACCTGATCAACTCATAATTGCTCGCTCACCAAAGAAAAGAATATTCGACCATGTCTCATTGTCATAACGAGGCAAATTCTCACGATCACGACCACTCGCATCCTCACACACACCAGCATGGAGCTCCGCCAATTCCCACTAATGAGTCTCAACTGCTCAATCAGCACGTGATCACGAGCGAGCTTGTGGCACTCAACCTCCAGAACCCTGAATCTGATCTGCCACGTCTGTTTAAGTCTCAAGACCGTCGGTACGAGCTCAAGCCCGTTTTCAAGTCTGATGCGGACAACCAATTCATCTTGAGAATCCGGTTTGACGGGTCTGTGAAGCTGTACTCGGTGATCCTGCGCACGTCAAGAACCCCAGACAGCTGTCCAAGAACAATCAAGATGTACAAGAACCAGGAGAATCTGGATTTCGACACAATTGGGTCCGCCAAGCCGACGTATCAGGTGGAACACCCGGAGGTTGGTGTGGAATTCGAAGACGAGAGTCTTCCCGAGACTCTGGAGCAAGACGACACGTTCGTGGAACATTTTCTGCCTCGACATCTGTTTGCCGGAACAAACACGCTCACCATTTTCTTTGAGAACAACTGGAGCGATGATGACGAGGAGAATTTGCGGGTGTATTCGATCGAGTTGCGCGGAGAATACAAGCCGTTGAACAAAGACCCGGTCGTGACGCTGTACGAGTCAGCAGCCAATCCGGCGGACCACAAGAACCTGCTGAAGGAAGAAAATAGGGGATATCAAAATCTTTGAGCACGGCTCTAAATGCTACGATCTTTTTTCGCAAAACCCCGGAAAAAAAAAATCTCTAATTTTTTTTGCAACGCGTTAATTAGTAGAGATCAGTAAAGGCCCTGGTGGAAGAGTAGGAGAACTACTTTTAATCTTTACTGCAAAACAATGGGAATACCTTTTGAAGACATTGATCCGTACAAGGAACTTGGAGTTCAGTCCACGGACGCTCCGCCCGTGATCAAGAAAGCGTACTACAAGCTTTGTCTGAAGTACCATCCCGACAAACTGACACCGTCTGAACAGGAGAAACACAAGACGCGATTTGAGCGGATCCAGTTCAGCTACTCGATTTTGAGTGATGTCAAGAAGCGCGAGCGGTACGATCGAACCGGGTCGCTGGAAGATCGCGCGGTTGACGAGAATGGAGACGTTGATTGGGCGGAGTTTTTTGCGGAGATGAGAGCTTCGGAGGCCCAGATCACGCCGGAGTTGATTGAGAAGGACAAACAGGCGTACCAGGGCTCCGAGGAGGAATACGAGGATATTTTGGAGTCAATGGAGTACTACAAGGGTGATTTCCCTAAGCTATTTGAGGCGATTCCGCATCTGGAGTTCTGTGATGCTGAAGAGAAACGGGTCTTCTCCGTGGTGGAGAAGATGGTGGAGGAAGGTGTTTTAGCGGAAACGAGCAAATGGAAGGCTTATGTTCGGGACCGTAAGACGGTGAAGAGACGGATGTTTCGGCAGATGAAGGACGAGTCGAAGGAGGCGGACGAGGCTCTGAAGGAGCTTGCAAAGAAGGGAATAAAGCTGGACAGCGAGAAGAGTCTCGGGGAGCTGATACGGAGTCGTGCGAGCGGCAAGAGTGCGATGGAGAAGTTGATAGAGAAGTACGAGGGAGTGGGGAAGGACACCAGCAAGACGGGGAAGAAAGAGAAAAAGGCCAAGTCTGACAAGAAAGAGAAATCGGGCAGAAAGGGGGGCAAGCGGACACATGAGATTGATGACGAGGAGTTTGAAAGAATACAAAGAGACATGTTGAAAAAGAGGCAGAAGTGAAGCGGATTCTGTGTCGAGTGGGCTGATCAGCAGCAGAAGACTGTGCTAGCATATCAATTCGCGATTCGCGATTCGCGATCAACGGTCTTGTGGTCTGTGACTTGTTTCAAATCGGGCTCCTGTTTTGCTCCAGAAAATCTGTAACGAGCGAAATATTCTAAATCTGTATAATTTGTTATTTTTGAGGGAAAAATTGTGACTTTTTTTGTGGATAAAATTGGTGAATAAATAGTTGCCCCTTTGTTTATCGAGCGTCCATTTTTGCAAGCAAACGCACACCAAGCGGACAGCAAAGACCACGTAACGGACACGGTGGCGACACAGAAGTTGCTACAGGAAGTGGATAGAGCCGGGGAGGCCGTTTCACGCGTTATGGTGTACGATAAACAAGAGGCAAATTGGGTGGCGGACACCGCAGGGTTGAGAAATGGCATGTCAGGAAGCGGGTCGAGAGACGTTTGCGGGGTGAACGGCGCTATCAACAGCACAGACTTCCCACTGGCGCGCATGGAGGTGACGAGCGTGTTTCCAGGGGCCGTCGGAGCTGTTTCCACAGGATTTCTACCCCCTGTGGTCTCAGGAGAGAGCCGTCCAGAGTGCGGTAGCGGCGGATCCGGGGCGTCGAACTCGCGCAAGAGAGTCAACGATAGCAGGCGCAACCATGAGTCGTCCGATTCGGAGATGACGGATCTCGAGGTGGACGGGAGTTTGGTTGTGAACGAGACGGGGTCGAGCCCGCCTTCGAAAAAGAGGCTTGTCGAGACGGTGCCGGCCATCACGTCGCCTACGACGTCGTCGGGAAATAGCGAGCTGCTCAAGCTCTCTACGACGCTCAATTTTGCGGAAGAGTTGCACCAGTTGCCGTTGCCGTCGCCAAGTGCGTCGCCAATTCAGACTGGAAATTTGCATGATGACTACGACTACACAAGCGAACAGAGCGTGACGAAGTACTCGAAGCGGACAGAGCTAGTTAAGCTCATTGGAGAACTTGTGGGGATGCTTCCGCCAGGATCAGGAGAGGCCAAAACGGTTCTGTGGTCGCTTCTGCAGCGAACAGACCGGTCAACGTTGTCGTCGCTGCAGCAAACAATACGAAACTCTCTCAGAAAAGACATAGTGAGTCTGCTTCCATCAGAGATCACCATGAAGATCTTTGGCTATCTCGATTATGAGTCGTTGCTAAGAACATCTGAGATATGCAAGAATTGGTTGAAGATATCGATGGAGAGCTACGATTTCTGGAAAGATTTGCTGTTCAAAGACAAGTTCATTTCTTCCAAGGAGGAGTTTGTCAAAGAGTATGAATGGATACGGTCGCAATCTCCTTCGCTCAACAGCTGTCAGATCACCAAGTTGATGTACAGAAGACGACTGACGATCTCAAAAAGATGGAAAAACCCAAATTTCCAGCCGCGCAGAATCACATTGCCCGGACATGCACTAAATCAGATAGTTATCACGTGCTTGCAATTTGATGAGGACAAAATTGTCGCTGGGTCTGATGACAACAGTATCACCATCTATGACACAGCAACAGGAAATGTGAGAGCTGTTCTTGCCGGCCACAATGGTGGTGTCTGGGCAATGCAATATTACGGAAACACTCTCGTTTCGGGTTCGACCGACCGTTCTGTTCGAATTTGGAACATGAAGCAAGGAAAATGCACCCACATTTTTAGAGGACACACCTCTACAGTGAGATGTACCGAAATTTTGGAACCAAAACAAATTGGGGTTGACGACGAAGGGAAGCCTATTATGTTCCCACGCGTGCCACTGGTGGTGACGGGTTCGAGAGACTCTACTTTGTACGTTTGGAAGCTACCAATGACCGGGGAAGATGACGAATTACCTGATGAGCCGATCGATCTGGACGAGTCTAACAACAAGTATCTTGTCAAAATTTTGAGGGGACACACGGCTTCGGTGAGAGCCGTCTCGGGTAACGCGAACCTTCTTGTGAGCAGCAGCTATGACACCAACACGAGAGTTTGGGATTTGAGAACGGGCGAATGTAAGTGGCTTTTGTCCGGACACACAGACAAAATATACACATGTGTTTTGGATACGAAAAGAAACAGATGCATCTCTGGATCTCTTGACAATACGGTCCGAATTTGGGATCTGAACACAGGAGAGGCAATTATGATTCTGGAAGGACACCAGATGCTGGTTGGGTTGATAACACTCTCAGATAGTGCGCTGGTTTCTGCTGCTGCCGATTCCACGGTTAGGATCTGGGATCCGAACACCGGAGATATCAGACACGTTCTAAGGGGTCACACTGGAGCTATCACGTGTGTTCAGCACAATGACAACGTGATCATTTCTGGTTCTAGCGGAATGCTGAAGATGTGGGACACACAGACCGGTAAATTCATTCGCGATTTACTAGATGATGTGGATGGCAGTGTCTGGCAGGTCAAGTTTGATTACAGACGTTGTGTTGCGGCGGTGCAGAAAAATGGTCGTACTTGCATCGAAATTTTGGATTTTGGATACCCGGAGCCTGAAACTTTGACAAACTTTGACGAGGATCATTTGATGGAGGAATGAAATGATAAAAAGTTTGCTTGAAAATTTAGTGTCTATATATTGCTGATTAGAAAAATCTACTCAGATAAGATTTTTCAGATCTAAAATGCGAACCAGAATTTTTTGAAAAATTGTTGAAAGGAAAATATTTTAAAAATTTTTTTTATCTCAAAATGCTTGGAACTTTTCCAGTAAATCAGTAACATCCCCACATAATGGACGCTCGGGGATACCTCCAGAGCTATGGGTGGAAAGAAGGAGAGGCTCTTCAGAAAGGTGGACTCCGAAAACCGATTCTTGTCAAACACAAAAAAGATGTGAAGGGAATCGGTCATGATAAAGATCAGGCTGAGGCCTGGTGGGAGAGGGTCTTTGACGGCCAGCTCAAAGCCCTTGATGTCAAAGCATCTAGCAACAAAGACGGAATGACATTTACACAAGGCGAGTCCACGGCGAGTGCCGTCTCCAAGTCTCAGTCCCCGTTGTACAGGATGTTTGTCAGGGGAGAAGGATTGGCAGGGACTGTTGGTGAGACTCCCAAAACGGTCACTGAAGCTGTGGTCATGGCAGATAAGAGCAATGTGATTCACGACGAAGCTGTTGAAGAGAATCAGTTGATGCTGTTCGATGTTTCATCAGATGATGAGGAGAAAAAAAAGAAGAGAAAAGAGAAGAAGGAGAAGAAGGAGAAGAAGGAGAAGAAGGAGAAGAAGGAGAAGAAGGAGAAGAAGGAGAAGAAAGAGAAGAAAGAAAAGAAAGATAAGAAAGAAAAGAAAGATAAGAAGGATAGAAAACCGCAAACACCCAACGAAACAGTGGAGATGCCTCTAAAATCAAAGAGGTCAAAATCGACTTTGGAAACTGCCAAGCCGTCAAAAAAGAGAAAGAACGAAGTGAACGATACTAAAAAATCCAAAAAACAGAAATAAGTTACTGTTTTGCTGTACATTAGCGAATTTTTGTATAGAATTCTACTGCATATTCCGATAAACGTGTTTTATCAGCCCGAAAAGCCGACCTATCATGGGGTTATTCGTACAACTGTTTATTTAGTCTAGAAAGCATGAGTTTTTCTTGAGTTCAAAATCCTCCCTCATCAAGTCTTTTGACCTGGTGGTGGATCTCTGCATACTCATTAGCAAGCTCGACATAAAGCTTGAACTCTTCTTGTAACGTACTCACAATCATTTCAAGACCGTAGTTGCCACTCAATGACAATCCGCCACTCACCGACACCTTGTCTAAATCGTTGATGGAATTTTCCACTTCCTGGAGTATCAGCTGGTATTTCTCGATATTATCTTTGAACTCGTCGATCTTGCTCACAAAATAGCTGTTGAGAATCTGGGGAACGTTAAGATGCGAGTCTTTCTCCAGTTGCTGTTGCTGAGCCTGTTTTGATTGTTGTGCCTGGGACGAAGAGTCCGTGAATCTCGTTCCGTTCACACCAATAATTTTGATGCCAGAACTACCTGACCCTTGACTTTGGTCGGATGCACCGTTCGGATTCACTCCCAAAAGCATAGGGTTGGTCAGTTGCAGGTAAACCTTGATCAGTTTTTCCACCCAGTCATTGAAACGCTCCAACGTCTTGGCCTTGAAGCTCTCGACGAACTTCAAATCACTGTTCAACGCCTGGTTTGTCGAAATGTATCTTTTCTCTAGGAAGTTGATATCTCTAGGTATACTGTCCACCAGTTCCTTGTGTTCTTCTTCGTCGTTTTTCAATTGTTCGGCAATCGCCACTTGCGTCTGAATGTATTCGTTCAGCTGTTCTAGTTCTTTTTGGAAGGCTTCCGGCAAATCACTCACTTTCGTCATCGGAAGCAACCGTGGCTGCTCTTGCTGTTGTTGCTGCTGCTGTTGGCCGAATGATCCTCCCAGCATGCCAGTGTTGCCGATGTTATTATTATTGTTGCTGCCAAAGAGGCCTCCGGATTGGTTGTTGTTGCTGAAGGATAACCCTCCACTTGCGTTATTAGCTTTATTACCAAAAAGACCACCCGTTGCGTTGTTATTGTTGTTGTTGTTGGCACCTCCACCAAAAAGCCCACCTGTGGTGTTGTTGCTAGCATTTCCACCAAAAAGACCACCGGAAGTGGAGTTATTACCGGCATTGGCGTTGTTTCCAAAAAGACCTCCACCTGAGGTATTATTATTGTTATTGCTGCCAAAAAGACCTCCTCCCGTGGTGTTATTATTGTTGTTGTTGGTTCCAAAAAGACCCCCCGAATTCGAAGTGGCATTATTCCCTCCAAACATAGAGTTGCCAGCAGGTTTTGATCCAAAAAGACCCCCAGATGAGTTAGTCCCTGAGTTATTATTATTGGATCCACCAAACGAAAAACCTCCACTGGCTTGATTGTTAGCCGGCTGTGTCGATCCAAACATTCCACCAGTGGTTGCTGGCTTACTAGCTCCGAAACTGAACCCAGAAGAGGCTGCTGGAGCCGTTGTAGTGTTGCTCGAGCCTCCAAGTGAAAATCCTCCGGGCTTTGGTGCCGATGCTGCGTTGGCCTGGCCAAAAGTTGACGCTGGTTTCGAACCAAACAATCCTCCGGATGTGTTAGCGTTGTTTGATCCTCCTAACGAGAAGCCATTGGAGCCTGTATTGCCCTGGTTTGCAGTGTTTGCACCTCCAAAGGAAAACCCACCACCGTTGTTAGCAGTATTATTTGCTGCGGCGGAGCCTGAGCCTGAGCCAAAAGCAAAACTGGATGCCCTGTTGTTACCTCCAAACATTGCAACAACCAGTCGTGTAGAAGTTGAAGTACACTGCTCAAATCAACAGGTGAATGTTTTTGTTTTAGTCTTGTTCTGGCTTTGTGTGTTTTTTTTTTGTCTACCACAGAGACTGAGTTAGGTTTTTTGTATCCGGGTAATACAAAAGAAGTATTACCTCATCAATGACTTAGACTTTTCACCGCGTTGTGAGATTTCTTGTTTTTCTCGTTGAACGTTTTCGTTTATGTTGAGGCAATGAGGTTCCCAGTCTTCATTATCCAACGTTTGCTTCAATTTTAACAGAAGTTTGGACATTTGCGCCTGCAACAAGAGAAACCACAGAAAGTGGAGTAGAAGAGCGCGAAGGAGGATTTATAAACCTTTACAATGGGTAAGTGAAATTGCAACTTGAAAAAAAGGGTTTTTAGGGGCAAAACTAACGAATAACAACCAGGTATCCCCAAGTTTTTCAGGTTCATCTCGGAGAGATGGCCGTTGATTTCTAACGAGATCAATGACTCGACTCCGATTCCTGAATTTGACAATCTGTATCTGGATATGAACTCGATTTTGCACACATGTACTCATACAAACGACGGTTCGATATACAGAATGACGGACGATCAGATGTTCGGAGCTATTTTTGCTTACATTGACCATCTTTTCAACACCATAAAGCCCCAACAGGTGTTTTACATGGCGATTGATGGTGTGGCTCCTAGAGCCAAGATGAATCAGCAGAGAGCAAGAAGATTCAGAACTGCCGTTGAGGCAGAACAAAACCTTGAGAAGGCCATCAAAGAGGGAAAAGAGATTCCAAAGGAGCCTCCATTTGACTCGAACTCCATTACACCTGGTACCGAGTTTATGGCAAAGTTAACCACGAATCTCAAGTTTTACATCAACCAAAAAGTGTCTTCAGATAGTAGATGGCAAAACATGAAGATCATTTTGTCTGGACACGAGGTTCCGGGTGAAGGTGAGCACAAGATCATGGACTTTATCAGAACGCAAAAGGCCCAGCCGGGTTACAACCCAAACACAAGACATTGTGTCTATGGATTGGATGCAGACTTGATTATGCTGGGTCTTGTTGCTCACGAGCCTCACTTTGCTCTGCTGAGAGAAGAGGTGACTTTTGGTCCTCGTGCGAACACACCAACGGATGATTTGACAAAACAGACGTTTTTCCTCTTACACATATCTCTTGTGAGAGAGTATCTTGAGCTCGAATTCGAAGACTTGCAAGACCAAGTCTCTTTCGAGTACAACTTCGAGCGGATCTTGGACGATTTCATTGTCATCATGTACGTTATTGGTAACGATTTCTTGCCAAACTTGCCCGATCTGCATTTGAACAAGGGTGCATTCCCTCTTCTGATCGAGACCTTCAAACAGGCTATGCGCGACTCCGATGGATACATCAACGAGCAAGGAAAGATCAACTTCCAGAGACTCGGAAAATGGCTGGAATACCTCTCTGTCTTTGAGCTGGAGAACTTCGAGCAGGGTGAAGTTGATGTCGAGTGGTTCAACAAGCAATTGGACAACATTTCGAGACAGGGAGTCAAGAAGAGACTCAGACAAGGCAAAGAACTACTCATCAAACAGCAGAAGAAGATGGTTGGATTGGTGAGAGAATGGATATATGGAATCTACTCTCACAAATTTTCTGTTGAGGAAATGATGCGAGACGAGTCCAAGATTCCTGAGCTGGCTCTTCCTAGAGATTTCTTTGACAGCGATCTCAACAGGGAATTTGTGGCGAAATTCATGTTTGATTTGGGTGTTATAATTATTCACAGCAAGTCGAAGGACACCTATACCGCCAAACTTGATATCGACGGAATTGATCCTCACGAAACCGACGAGGAGTTCAAATCACGGGTTGATGAAATCAGAAGAGTCGTTAAGAAATACCAAACTGCCATTGTTGTTGAAGACGAAGAGACCCTGGAGGAACAAAAAGACATTTATGACGCTAGATTTGTGAAGTGGAAGAACCAATACTACAAGTCGAAGGTTAACTTTACTCTTGATGATGAGGACAAGATTGTTGACATGGCTGAAAACTACTTGGAGGGATTGCAATGGGTTTTGAACTACTACTATACAGGTATCTGTTCCTGGCCATGGTACTACAAGTACCACTACGCCCCACGTATTTCTGACGTCAGCAAAGGTTTACAAGTGAAGATCAACTTCGACAAAGGTACGCCGTTCAAACCATTCCAGCAGTTAATGGCCGTTTTGCCTGCGAGATCTAGAGAGCTGCTTCCTGCAGTTTATAGACCTCTGATGACGGACCCTAACTCGCCAATCATTGACTTCTATCCAAATGACTGTAAGGTTGATATGAACGGGAAAAAGGCTTCATGGGAGGCCGTTGTTCTGTTGTCATTTGTGGATGAAAAGAGGCTGATTGAGGCAATGGAGCCTCTGGAATCCAAACTGACACCCGAGGAGAAAGCCAGAAACAGCTTCGGTACAGATCTGGTGTTCCATTTCAATCCTCAAGTGAGACATTTGATCAAGTCTCCCCTTCCAGCATCGTTTGCTGATTTCGACTCTCATTGCACTGAAGTTCCTTTCCACTTGCCATCAATGGATGGAATCAAGATTAACTTGGGTCTTTGTGAAGGTGCCAAGTTTGGAAGAGAGGCACTGGCCGGTTTTCCGTCGTTGAAAACAATCCCTCTCAAGTACAACTTGGAATATGCTAACGTTCTTGTTTTCCAGCAACCTTCGAGAGCCATGACGCTGATGTTGACCTTGGAAAACTTACATGGCAGTTTGACTGTGGAGCAGTTTGCCAAGGAGTATGTCGGGGAGATTGTGTACACGAAGTGGCCATTTTTGAGAGAGGCCAAGGTGATGCACGTGACAGACAATTTAATGTGCTACAGAAAGGTCAAGTCTGGATCTGTTCACAAGGTCGTTGCCACTCCTCTGGAGGGCTTCGAGATGGAGGAGTTTGACAAGACCAGAAGACAGGTCTACCAAAAGCTTCAAACAAATCAAGGTATAAGATTTGAGAGTTTGGATGAAGGTGAAGATGGAGAGAGCAAAAAACGCAAGAATCAGAACCAAAATCCTATTCAGGGACTCGTTTATGTTAGGGCTGTCACTGGATTGATCCGTAACGAGAAAGGTGCTTTTGTCAAGACTTACTCCAATGACCTTGAAGTTTATCCTATCCAGTTGATTGTGGATGAGGTGATCAACAAGGACGCGAGATTCGAAGCCAGACCTCCTGTCCCACTTGAGGAGGAGTTCCCCGTGAATAGCGATGTTGTGTTTTTGGGTGCCTTTGCCTACGGAACACCTGCCAAGGTGATCGGCCATGCCAACAACAAGCTCACTTTGAAGGTTTCCAAGATTTCAAACAAGGCCGAACCAAATTTTGGTACTGTTCGGGCGAACCACGAGCGCACAGCAATCAGATACCATCCGTCGAACGTTGTTGCACGTATCATGAGATTCTCACCGCTTTTCCTTTCGAAGATCACCTCGACTTACGCAGTGGAGGGACCCGGAGGAAAGAGATTGGACATTGGATTGCAGCTCAAGTTTGAAGGAAGAAGACAAAAGGTTCTGGGTTACACTAAGAGAAACGATCGATTCTGGGAATACAGTGATCTTGCCATCGCTTTGATGCAAGAATACGTGGCCAAGTTCCCTCAGCTTTTCAAAAACCTGATGGAGCACAAATCAAGTGCCATCCCAAGTGCTAGAGAGCTTTTCAAGATTTCTGAGCCTTCGCAATTGAAGAAGAAGATCGATGCTGTCCAGGCGTTCTTGAAGGAGAAGAAGGCTACTTTTGTCACAGTTAGTCTGGACTCGGATTCTCTGACCAAGATTGGAATCAGGGAGGTGGAGCAGCAAATTATCAACTACACCACGAAGCCACAGAAGCTGGACACAAAGGGAATCAAGGGTATTCCAAGAAACGCTGTTTTGGTTCCATCTCAATCGTTCCAGCTTCTCAAGAGACAGCACTTTGCACTGGGTGACAGAGTCGTGTATGTCTTGGATTCGGGAGTTGTTCCTTTGTTCTCCAAGGGTACAGTTGTTGGAATCAGATCCTTGGAATCTAAAGTGGAGTTGCAGGTGCTGTTTGACCAGCCTTTGTTGACGGGTAACACATTTGGTGGCAGATTGACAACCCAGAGAGGTCTGACCTTGGAGTCGTCTGTGTTGTTGAATTTGACCAACAAACAGTTCATTTACCACTCGAAAGCGTCGTCCAAGACGGCAAAGGGCGAGCTGCCGGAACACAAGAAACAACTTTTGCTGAAGAAGAAACAGGAGAAGGAGAATGCTGTCAGAAAACAAAAGGAGTTGCTGACTGTGATCAAGGGAAATGCCCAGAAGGAAAAGCCAGAAAAGGCACCAGAATCAGTGGAAACAGGCAGCCAGAACAACAAGATTGCGAAAAACATCTACAACACAATTCTTGGCAATGTTATCCAGCCAACCCCAGGTCCGTATGCACCAACGCAGCCGGCACCAGGATTCCTCCCACCTCCACCATCCCAATTTGCTCCTGTTTTCTCTCCCTTTCCTGTGAACTCGAGTGGCTCTCAGGAACTGATGGGAATGTTGAACGGCTCGTTTGCTGCTCCGACACAACAGGAAACCCAGACTAATGGCAAGAAGAAGTCTCCCAAGCCAAAGAACAAACCTAACAAGAAGAGTCCGTGATTCTTTCGTCATCGATTTGTTTAATTAGAAGTTTCTAGTGCTATATCTTTTACTATTCTAAAGTTTTTTTTTTCTCTCTTCAAACGTCCTCCTGCAGTGTGTATTTTAACACCTCATCTTCTCTTACCTGGGCTTGTTTTTCGAACCAGCGCTGCTCGAAACCATTTGTTCTATCAACCCCGTCCCATCTCCAGCCTGGGCGTATTCCAAACCTGTTCTCCGGGTAGCTCGAGCCTTCGTATAATTTTCGCCCCGTAGCACTCACATTTTTGCGACTAATTTTGAGCTTTTTCTGTAGTTTGGAGTCAAACAATAGTGCTGGATCATCTTCCTTGACCGCATTTCGTTGCTGTTGATTCAACTTTTCGTCGTCCTGATATAAATTCAGTTTTTCATCCTTCAGTTCCTGTAATCTCCGACGCTCATTTTCTCGTTGCACAACCTCGATTTCGCTCCGATTGAGTCTCTTCAATTCTAATTGTCGCTGTCGTTCTTGCTCCTCTTTGAGAGCCGAATTCGACTCTGGAGCTGCTATTTTTCGTCCTGTTTCATCTCTATAGACTGTTTCAAAGCTCTCCGGATTATTGTACTCGTTAACACTTTCTTTTTCTTTCGCGAGGTGTTCTTTCTTGGCCTGAACAGACTTCTTGAGCTGCTCTTTGGTTTGTAATCCAGCCAACGTTCCGTCCTGCATCACCTTAGGCTCCACTTTCACCTCCTCTTTGGTCTCGATATTGCGCCAGCCTTTCGATTGGATCTGTTTGTGAATCACAACAGGTCCGTCCTCGGAATCAGATGGCACCTGAGGGGCGTGGGGTGTGGGTTCTGGTGGCTGATCTTGGTATTCATCCTCTACAGAGATTCTTGTTGTCGGTGGAGCAGTTTCGGGGGAATTCTTGTTTTTTTTCGATTTCTTGGACCCGGAGCTCGAGTATTTTTGCAGCAGATAGTCCTGTAATGACATCGACGGGTGGAGATGGAACGGGTAGCTAATTTGGGGTTATCAGATTGGTCTTGGGCTGAAAAATCGACTGTTTTTTTTTTCTTTTAAGAATAACATTGACGCGACTATCGACGCGACTATTTCAATTACACGACATCCTTTCTGTCCCGAACAGAAAAAGAACAAAATGTCCAGTTAGCGAAGACAATAATAATAAAACGAGCTCCGAAAATCCAACAAGACACCTGTTTTTGGTCCATTGAACGACAAACACACAGAAATGGAAGATTGGAGAAGAATTGACATAGACCAGTACGACCCGGAGGCGCAGTACGTTCCAGATGAGCTAAACCTGCCCGCACCAACCATCCAGGACCTGGAGCCAATACTCTCGCAGATGCGCAGTAGCGTGTCGAGAGGCGACTCTCTTGAGGCTGTCAAGATCGGTTTGAACGATCCACCATACGGGTCTGATGCGCAGACGAAGAACAGTTATTTGTTGGCGTTTTTGAACGTTTTGAACACTGTGAAGCAGTCGGAAATCCCAACTCTCATCAAAAGCCTGGATCTGGATCAGGTGGATGTGCTTGTCAAGATGATTTACTCACTCATGAGCTTGAAGGAAGGACAGAAGTCGGGAGGTGTGTTGTTGGGCTGGTTTGACAAAGTGATTGATGCCGTTGGCGAGGGTCCGATCGTCCGGTACATCAATGACGATCTCAAGATGGTCTGAGGGATTGTATGTGTACTAGGGAATAGATATGTTTTATTTGAATACGGCCAATTCCGTAGATGGTTACAGCTGAACTTGGGTCGACGTAGCCGTGAGCAAATCGTCGCGTCGATTGAGTCGACCAATTTTTTTTTCACGACTCTGTGTCGACGAAATATTTCGCGTCGACAGTTTTTTGGCGGCCAAAGCAGCCTAACTCTGTCGGGTCAAATAGCCTATTTCCAGCAACTCCACCACTTGACTCCAAAAACAGCCCAATATCAAAACAATGTACGCCACAGAATGCGGCTGACAACCGCCCACACATGTGGGGTTTGCTTCGGGAACAATATAAAAAGCTAGAAGAATATCTGAATTTTTCAAACATTTTTCAGCTTTCTTAGTAGACATCAAAATGGCAGTGATTAAAAGAGGAGACACATTCCCTACTGGGGTTAAAGGATTGTACTACATTCCAGCTGCAGGCGGCGACCCTAAACCATTCGACCTGAAGTCATTTACCAAGACAAAAAAATATGTCTTTGTGAGCGTTCCTGGTGCTTTTACTCCACCTTGTACCAACCAGCATTTGCCAGAGTATGTTCAGAAAGTTCAATCTTTTGCTTCGAAGGGCGTTGATTTCATCATTATTTTGACGCAAAACGATCCTCTGGTGCTCAATGCTTGGAAGGAAAAATTGGGTGTCAACTCCGACAAGTTGGTGTTTGTCAGCGACCCTGAATTGTCCCTCACCAAAAAGCTCGGTTCCACTATCGACTTGAGCGACATTGGTTTGGGAACTCGTTCGGGTAGACTTGCCTTGATCGTCAACAGAAGCGGAATTGTTGAGTACGCAGCAGTCGAGGACGGTGGAGAAGTCAATGTTTCCACTGCTTCGAAATTGTTGGCTAAGTTATAGGGGTATAGCTAGGAATAATAAGTTCGTTGTATGGATTTGATTGATATAATTAAAAATGGTTCTGCACAACCTTGGGTTTTACAGCACAGGTAAAAAAAAAAAAAAATAAAAAAATAAAAGTGTATCAAAATTCAAAATCACGGGCATAGGCTTGTTTTTTTGTGTTTATAGCCGATATTTGGCCTTGAGCAGTGATATTTTGCTAGAAGGTGTCCTTATGTCGCTGGAAGAAGACGATAATCCGTGGCACGAGCATGTTGTGGGGGACGAATCGCGAGAAGGTTCATCTGTTGAGGAGAAGAATGAGGTGGAGAATGGAAAGATAAACAACTTAAACGACACAAACAGCACAAACGAGCCGGAAACTGCGTCTGAAAAGATGCGTGGGTTTATTTTTGGACTGTGTGTGGTTGATTTCCATCATATTCGAGGTCCGGAAATTGAATATTGGATTGACGACGAGACTACAGAGGACAATCAGGAGGCACAAGTCGCCAAATATACCCGTATATGGCCGCAATTGCCCTTCCAGGGGCTTCCTGATGGTGCACACATGTTTGACGAGACGTTTACAAATTTCACGCTTGTTTATGACGAGAAAATCAGTACGGGGCCGGTTTTGCCCGGTGAAAAGGACGAGTCTGACCAATCAAATGTGGAGACGTTGTTTGGTTGTGCATGCATCCGGCAGCTTCAAAGCGACCGTTTGAAGAAATCACAAGAGGTGAAACGTTCGATTATACAGAAATCTGTGGTGATGATCACCAGATATCCGATTCCGATCCAATTGAAGGAGAAGTTGAGTATCATCACGACGAGTTATTTTAACCAATTGGACTTTGAGGACAAATCGATTTTGAAAGCTCTTTACGACAACATTTCCATTGTGTACAACCAGAACGGATTCAAAGTGGAGGACGATGATTTCTACGAGCTTTCGACTAACAACGGAAACCGGAAAGTTATAAGAGAGAGCGACTTTTACACGGGCTTGAATTTGAAAGAATTGGTGCTGACTTTGAAGCGGAATCTTCTGGTTGTTTTCAAGACTCTGTTGTTGGAAAAACGGGTCATTGTTTTCTCCAAGGATCTCAACAAGCTTTCGAATTTCCAGTACTCTTTGCTGTCTCTTGTTCCGAATTTGCTGTTGAATTTGAACGATTCCGGATCTCCCCTGTTGAAGAGTTTGTCAGAGCATCTTGAGAAGCCAACCTCTTTGAAATCAAGCGACAGAAACTCTCTGCTCCGATTCATCGGTTTGCCATTGCAGCTTTTTTCCGGTGGTGGGTTTTTCCAGCCGTATTTGACATTACAACAGCTGGACGATCTGAGCAACCCCAACACCGAATGGTACTTGGTGGGATGTTCCAATGACATCATACTGGACCAAAAGAGTCGGTTAGCGGACCTTTTGATTGTTTTGGGCGACGACAACGACCCGAATTCGATCACTTTAGAGCTTTTGGATTCGTCTTTGAAAGACAAGTTGGCATTGACGAGTCAGGATCGGAAGTTCATTGACTCGGTGATTGCCGAGGTGGTGAAAAATGAACAGGCATTGGCGGAACAGGAGAGTCTGGACCCGGAACATCAGATTGTGATGATTTCCAAGACTCTGAACTACAATCTATCGATGGATTCCCAGGTTTACAAAGGCGGGGACGATTTCATCAGATACAACTTTGAGGATTATCTGATTGGGATGCTTTCGTCGATCAAATACGATCGTTTTTTGAGCAATTCGAGACTGGAGAACCTGAGTTATCTGAATCTCAACAACTTCCCCAACACTGTTGACCACTACGGGGGTCGGTTTATCGAGCAGTTCAAGAAGACACATACGTTTGAGATCTTCAACGAGAGCACCGACGACGAGCTGTTCAATTTCTTTGAGCCGAAACATGTTTCGGACGCTAGCGGAGCTGCAAAGGGAACCGGGAGCGAGAACGTGTTCAAGTCTTGGCTCAGCAAACTTCCGTCCGTGCCGACTATTGATCTGAGAAGAGGGAGAGAGAGATAAAGAGAATGAGACGACGGAGAAGGAGACGGAGACGGAGAAGGAGATGGGAAAAGAGAAGGAGAATGAAAAAGAGAAAGAGAAGGAGGGTGACAGAGAAGAAGAAATGGACGACAGTGGGACGGCTTTCTCTGAGATTTCAGCGGGAAAGACAGAGGAAACACCAAACGGGACAAACGGGACCGGAAAGGAGCCACTAACGCTGGCATCTGTATCGAACTTTTTCAAACGACTGAATAAGGGAAGAACAGAAAAGACGGAGAAAGTCGAAAACACTGAGACTTTCGATAAACCACAGAAAACGGGGGATTCAGAGGAGGAGAAAGAGGATTCTGTCGAATGAAGTAAGTGTATATAAAGGCATGAATGTTATGGGAAACTACGGGACACAATAATGATATCGAGACAGTCGACGACCGACGCGACGATCGATGCATAAAAAATTGCAAAAAAATAATCCCTCCTTATCTGTTATCTCGAGAAACGAGAAACTGTTCCGCTTCAAGATAAGCAGATCCGGACACAAATGACCAAGAATGCGATCTGCAAGAAGACCCAGTAAAAGATGCCGGGTGTTACACGGGTGTGTCAACAGGCCGGACAGGTGCAGATATCCGGCAGAAAACACCATGAGCCTTCAAGGAAACATCGAGACCGCCGGAAACGCAGAACTGCTTCTATGGCTTCCGAGCACTTTAATTGCACGAAATAATAGTAATTTCGGAATTAAGCACTGGAATTACAACTAATTTCTCGGCAATGACTCCTGTGACAGCCTCCTCGGGTGGGCCGCTCTTTCAGACAAAGAATTTCCGGGGGCTTTTCGCGTGATTCGCGACACCTCGCGGGAACTCTGCGGGGGCCCAGCGGGAGCTGCAGAGCAACTTTTCCTGCAGCCTCGAGATTTCTCCCCGGCCACACGCACGCACGATAAAGTCAAGATAAGCAATTTCGGCAGATAAGGTCGGGCGAGGGAGAAAAATAGCGGCAAGAATCCAGACAAGTGAGGGAGTCTCCCGCAAACGTAGTGCTGGTGATGACATCTGAGATGTTCATCGGTAATCCACAGGTCCAAGACCGATCGTCTTTGTGTTATTTGTTTCGAGCCACAAATGTCCCACGTCGTCGTATCTGCAAACGCATGTGCTCTGATGTGATTTGCAACGAGGTACTTTTTTTGTTATCTGCGCTGCCAAAAAAAAATGTGAGACACCCAGAGATAGCGTGCGAGCCGCGAAAAAACACTCGATTCCGGGCTTTATATATCTGGCCAAGTCTTTTTGAGGGTAATTCGGGGACTGGCATAAACTGTTTTTATCCAGGAATCATGGAGACGAACAACCAGGTTTTCCGCCAGCAGAACACGGGCAAAGACCACAAGGACACCAAGGACATGGTCAACTTCCCGGTGAGACCTGTTCCGAGCGAGGTTGCGGCCCAGGCGCCGGAGGAACAGCTGGCGATGGTTCCAGACAGCGGGGCTATCACAAAACGCAAGTATTCCACCTCGATCGATCCGCGCAACTACCTCACCGTTTTCGAGTACAAGATCAACGACAGCTGGATCATCTGGGACTACAGTTCCGGTCTGGTGCATCTGACGGGGCTCTGGAAGGCCATCGGCAACTCCAAGGCGGACATTGTCAAGCTTATTGATTCCTCTCCCGAGCTCGAGCCGGATCTGAAACGGGTCCGTGGTGGTTTTCTAAAAATACAGGGCACATGGATCCCCTACGAGATTGCGCGAACCCTCGCAAGCAAATTCTGTTTTGCCATCCGCTACGCACTGATCCCGATATTTGGCCACGAGTTTATCTACGAGTGTCTCAAGCCCTACGAAAAAGGCTTTGGAATGCTCAGATTGAAGGTCAACGAGGAGGACCTCAAGAAAAAGAGAAGTCGAAAGAGGCGCAAGTCGATGGCAACTGTTGAAAGGCCTACTACGCATGGCCCGGCTACCGCGCACCCCTCGCACCTCGCCCCGGGACTCGCGCCATCTGCCGTTGTTCTCCCTCCCACGGGAATTAACAACTCCCACAAATTGCTTCCGCCGCTGTCTCCTACGATAATCACTCGCTACCCACATTCTGCTCATGTGCACTCGCACTCGCACTCAGGCGCCTACATCGGATCGTCGCCCTCACCACAGTATGCTATGGCTTCTCCGGGCGGAGATTATTCCTACACACGGCCGCCACCGGGCCAACTCAGCCACTTCGCGCCTACGGCGCCTGCGCCACCGGTGGCGTCTACGGGGCCGGCCCACACAAAAATTGACGGCCTGCTGTCGGTGCTTAAGGCCGCGCAGAATCTCGACCTCACGGGATCGTCCACGCCGTCTTCATCTTCGTCGCTGTATTCGGCACCTGAGGTGCCGCTGTCGCCATTTTCGTCCGTTTCCTATAGCCATGCGAACAATGTGCCCGACACCGCTGCTGCCGCTGCTGCCGCTGCCGCTGCCACGCTTTTGTCTCCACCGGGATCCTTCCAGTACAACTGGCAGTCGCCCGCCATACCCGTTTATCGTGGCGTAGCATCAGCCACCGCGGACGCCTCGGCCGTTCGTGACACTGCTGCCCGCGACATCAAACGGAAGATGAGTATTAGTGATTTACTGGGGTGATTGATGGTTTGTCCGGACCCATTTCCTCGCGTTTTTTGTAATCGTTGCAATATATCCTTGCTGTTTGTCGTGAAGTCGAACGCAGCGCAGCCTATCGAGCCGGCCTTCCTAGCCTGGCGAAACAATTTCTCGGCAAGGAATACGATTACGTAATCACAACGCTTCGCGTGCTGAAAATCCCCGCACCACCACGAGCGCGCCGCTAATTTCAGCAATTGCCTTCAAAACGTTCTTTTTAGCGGTTGCCCTCTTTGTTGTTTGTTCTTCCCGTTGACCATCTTTTTGCATGTTTGTGGAACGGTTACTCAAGGCTTCGACGTCTGAGGGCCTTTCGTTTCAGCAGATTACGTTCTTGACGTTTCAGGCTGTCATTGAAGTTGTGATTATATGTCTCTCTGGATTCTGGGCCGCTCGCAGTGGATTGCTCAATAACGACGCAACAAAGGTGATTTCTAGACTCAATGTCGATCTTTTCACGCCAGCGTTGATCTTTACGAAGCTTGCTTCGTCACTGTCGTTGAAGAAACTTTTGGAGGTCATCATCATTCCGATCCTCTATGCAGTGACTACCGCCATTTCGTATACTGCCTCGGTTTGGACTGCCAGTTTCCTCAAGCTGTCGGAACCGGAGTCGAATTTCGTTACGGCGATGGCGGTTTTCGGCAATTCGAACTCGTTACCGGTCTCGCTGACGCTGGCCCTTGCATACACGTTGCCGGGTCTCGAGTGGGAAGATGTCGAAGATGACAATCCGGATCAGATTGCCTCCCGAGGACTGATTTATCTTTTGATTTTCCAGCAATTAGGCCAAATGTTGCGGTGGTCCTGGGGTTACAACAGTCTATTGAAGAAACAGCCCCCAGAAGTGTTGTATGGCGTTCCAGCAATCACGACTCCCGACATCGAGCAGCAGAACTCGCTTCTGTTGGACGCAGAAAATAGACCATCCAGTTATGGCTCACTCGTTGAAGACTCCGACGAGCAACAACGTCTCCTCACAGTGGCTGCTCCCGAGGATATTGAGAACCAATGGAGCGAGGGCTCCTCGATTTCGTCGCGCGGGTCGGTTTCCAAAGGCCCTGTGGCAGATGAGACTGAGGCCGAGGAACAAGAGACAACCAATAGAGGCAACTACATTATCAGATGCCTGAAATATTTCGTCTCCTCGATGAATCCTCCGCTGTGGGCCATGCTTATTTCGGTGTTTGTGGCGTCGGTCCCTCAGATAAGATACGAGTTTTACGAGAGAAACGGATTTGTCCAAAACACTCTTGCTATGGCGATCAGACAACTTGGATCTGTGTCAATCCCGTTGATTCTGGTCGTCTTGGGTGCCAACTTGGCTCCTAGCACCGAGATTCCTCCGGCTTGTGCCAATTATTCGAAGATGATCTTTGGCTCGTTGATCTCGCGGATGGTGTTGCCATCGATCGTGCTACTACCACTGATCACTTTCTGTGCCAAGTACATCGGTCTGAGCATTCTGGACGATCCGATTTTCCTTGTCACGTCGTTTCTCCTGATCACCTCTCCTCCGGCTATCCAGCTTTCGCAGATCTGCCAACTGAACGAGATTTATCAGAAGGAGATGGCTGGTGTTTTATTTTACGGGTACGTTATCCTCACTCTTCCTGTGACAATTGCGATTGTTGTTTCTGCATTGGAGAGTCTAAAATGGGCCAAAGGTTCGTAAACCATGCATGTTTTTTCGGCGTTCTTTTTCCTACTCCCCGTCTTCTGTGGATCGGGTTTGTAAATTATCGTATGGTTTTATTACCATGATTTTGCATCGGTCGTTCAATAAATAATAAATGAATTCATATAAATTGAAACACAGAAGTAAAATAGATAAAATACTTGGTGCTAGAAAAAAAAAAATGCAAAAATTATTTAAAACCTTCAAAAAAATGTTTGAGTTGTTTCTTAACAATTTGTGCGAGCAACTGTCGACAATTATATTGCCAACCGTATTGGATATCCAGCCGATGACCATCTGAACTACAAAAATCCAGTCCTCTCAGCATTCGTACAACATGACCAAAGAACGCAAGATCGCTGTTGTTGGATCAAGGGCAGTGGGAAAATCGTCGCTGGCAATGCAGTTTGTCGAACAACATTTTCAGGACCACTACTACCCTACGATCGAGAACCAACTCACCAAAGTGGTGACCTACAAAGGAGTGGACTATTCGCTTGAGATTATGGATACAGCTGGACAGGATGAGTTTTCCGTGATACAGAATAAACTGCTGATTGGAGTGCACGGATATATATTGGTCTACTCGATCAACTCGCGACAATCATTCCAAATGCTGGAAATTGTGCGAGACAAGATCTTGGACGGAATCGGAGCCGGGTTCGATGTGCCCGACGGCCCTCCGATGGTCATCGTGGGAAACAAGAGTGACCTGGACCTGCAACGGCAGGTCAGCGTAAAGGATCTTGAAAGACTGGCTCAGAGCTTTGGCGGAGTTCCATACATGGAGTGCTCTGCCAAGCTGAATTTGAACGTTTCCTCGGTTTTTGATATGGTGATTGACGAGATTGAAAAGGTAGACAGGCCCGAAGCGGAAGAGGAAGGCGAAGGTGGGCCGGAGGGTGCTGATGGTGGACGTGCGGGTAAGAGCAAGGGAAACGGCGGTTGTCTGGTGATGTAACTCGAGTGCGAGATTTCCTTATCACGTGCTGTAACATCACGTGACCAAAATGACACTGGGACTTATGGTACATTATCTACGAATACTATTGAACTGAAGCTGTTCCGTAGCTTTTGGACTTCCGCGAATGGAGCTGGGGTCAAGAGGTAACTCGGATATTACGATAGTGGCTGAAATTCGAATCCAGGAGACTGACAGTAAATAGCAATCTGCTTATCACGCAGTGAAATTTGAGATGCACAATTTAGGAGAAAAAAAAAGATGGTAACAGTAAAAAAGTGCGACTATAAATTGCAGCATATAAAGAGAAAGAGTCTTGGAAGGCAAAACGAGTAACGTTCGAACGATAATACGAAATCAAGCATGTCGAGCTACAAATTTACATGGTAAGTGGGAGTTTCGGAGCACTGTACTCCAAGAATCTATTATCAGTTTAGACGGTGTGGTGGGGTAAAATTGGGTGACTGCAAGGCGCAAACAAAGGAGTCACAAAAACAGGCTCAATTTGAGAAGCAACGGTGCCATGTTACCGAAGAAACGTCTCTTGTCTTCTCCCCTCACAGACGAAACCTGCAGTTCTTGGGTATTGCAGTATATACATAGCGCAGCATTTACTAACAAACTCAGGCCCGCAGGACCGAGCACTGTGGTTGTCACTGGAAACTTTGACAACTGGTCGCAGTCATATCCTCTCATTAAACAAACCGATGGTTCATTTGAGCTGACCATTCCGTTCCCGAAAGAGCTAGAAAAAGTGTCTTTCAAATTTGTTGTCGACGGAGAGTGGCAAACTGCCTCGAGCTTCAAAGTTGAGACAGACGAGTCGGGTAACACCAACAACGTCTTGTATCCTGCGGAGTTTGTCGAGGAAAAGAGCTCTTCTACTGCTAAAATTCCCGAGGCTGGCGGTCTCGGTGTTCCAGTGACCACTGCTGCTGCCGCCGCTGTGGCAGCCACTCCTGGCGTCGTTATTCCGACTAGCGATGAACAACTTGCTGCGTTCTCCAATGTCAGAACACTGGATCCAAAGAGTTTGAACGGGGAGGCAAGTACTGCACTTCCAGTAGAGAAAGAGGAGCCAGCTGTGGCTGAGTCAACCGAGGCTGAAAAAACTGTGGCTGATGACGCACCAGCCACAGAGGCTCCTGTCGCTGACGAGTCTGTGTCCACCACTGTTCTTCCTTCCAGCGAGGGACAGCAGACAACTTTGGGTGAGCCCGGTGTGGTCATTCCGACAAACCCGCACGAGATTGAGGCTTTTTCTGAGATCAGAGACGTCGACCCAAAGACCCTGAACGAGCCGAACTCGACCGCAGCAACATCCACAGCTCCAGATACCGCAGCTACGACCGTCGCAACTACCGCCGAAAATGACCTCAAGTCGGAGTCTTCGAGCAAGAAGACAAAGTACGTGAAGAAGGTGGTGAAGAAGAAGACCAATGAGGACATTGCGCCTGCTGCCACCCCGGCCACCCCGGCTGCTTCCGCCACTCCTGCCTCTCCTGCAGCCAAGAAATCTACTCCGGTTGCTGAGAAGAAGAAGTCGGGCTTCTTTTCGAAACTCAAAAAGGCTCTCAAATAGGCCCTAGAGAGTCTGGTCGTTTTTACCTAACTGTGTAGCTATATATGAAATCTTTTTTTATTGGGACAGAGACACGTGACCGAGAGTCAGGTGCAGGAGACAGCAGTAGCTGGTTGCTTCGAGAAGCGAAAAAAAAAATAAAAAAGATTCTGACAATCTGATGTCACGTGACTCATGTGGCTGTCGAATGGAAAACTCAAAATTCCGTTTGCAGCCGACTTGGTCAGATCCCTTGTCTCTCCAAGGGACTGTTCTTGGCCGTGCTTGGATCTCATGTCTGCTTGTTGTTGCCGCAACGTTTTGTGCTGGAAATGTCAGCATTCTGATCGGGTCTACAAATTCATGTGCCGCCTGCCATTTGGAGTCGAATCTGAAAGAATTCCTTTCTGGTAAATTAAATGCATAAAAATAAAATTTAACAATAGCGAGAAAGGAGTTGCAAAAAAAAGTTGAAATTGATAAGAATTACAACAATTAGACAGGTCAACTTTGTCGAATCCGACGAATCGCACTTTGGTTTTGGTGGGAGGAGAGCAAACCTTTTGCTAGCGGTAAGATTGTTAGTCATATCAGACATTTACAGAGAAGTTGTTGATTTGTGATCCCAGAAAAAAGCTTAAACCAGAGGAGTAAAGCTGAGCGTTTTTTTTCGGTTGTGCTGAATTTCCAAAGTCGAAATTTCGCTTGCTACATCTACGCTGGGTTTCTTAAGTGTTTTGCCAACTATTTGCTTGTTCTCATACTCCCTCTGAGTCTATCTACCCCATGTCACGTCTGCTTCCTTTGCTTGTGCTCGTGGGATCTGCATACTCACTGTCGCTATGTTCGTCGAAAAACACTGCATCAGGTTCGTCAGTTAGCTACATTTGGATGTCCAATGGCTACTGTTCAAACCAGTGCAGCGGGTATTCCTATGCCGTTGTCCAAGGCTTAAATTGTTGGTGTTCTGACGAGGCTCCAACCAACACGACATCGTTGAGCAATTGCGACGAAACCTGTCCTGGTTGGTCTTCCGATGATTGTGGTAACGAAAGTACAGGCTACTTTGGCTACATCAAGCTGAGTGACTACGATGAGTACGGCACCGAAACGCAGAGCTCCTCCGACGAAACTGCTACCGAGGCGTACACAGAGAGCGAATCAGCCACCGCTAGCAGCTCCGAATCACTCACATCGGAATCATCGGCAACCTCCTCATCGTCCTCGACCTCCTCAACGCTCTCTTCGTCCTCATCAACAACTTCCTCCACATCATATACACCAGCCACATCACCAGCCACATCTGAGACTTCTGAGACCTTTTCGACAAAATCAGACTCCTTCCCCTTGACTACCACCAGTTCGGACTCTCGCGAGCAAACGACCTCTTCTGCTGAGCCTACGACATCTTCTTCTTCTTCTTCTTCGTCTTCTTCCTCGATTGAGACGTCGACCCCGTCTTCAACCGAATTTTCATCTTCATCCTCGTCGTCCGAACCAGCCAGTACCTCCTCGTCGACTTCCTCCTCCTCCGCTTCGTCTACCTCTACGGCCTCAAGCTCTTCCATCTCTTCCACCTCTTCCACCTCTTCAAGCTCTTCCAGCTCATCTTCCAGCACCACCCCGCTTCTTACAACCACCTCATCTTCATCATCTTCAACAACCTCATCGTCTTCTTCAGCCACGCTATCGCCCTCGGTCTACACGTCAATAACCACCATGACCGGAGAAGTGAGAACCGCTTTCCTCACTACGATGGTCCAGGTCACCATCACAGCCTCGCCAAGCGCAACCCCATCGTCATCGATAGCTTCGACGTCCTCTTCGTCCAAATCCGCCCAGACTTCATCATCGTTCTTCAGCCACAAAGGAAAAGTGGCTGGTGTTTTTACTGTGGTTGGAATTGTGGTGTTGTTGCTCATACTAGCACTTATATGGTTCCTGCGCAAGAGATACCTTGATAAACACGGTGCTTCGGCCGGCGGAATTGCAATCGACTCGGACTCAGAGAGTTTTAACTCCGAAAAACCTGTCTTCCTTCAGACAGTCACCAAGCCACTACCAAGCGACGGTGGCGGTGGCAGTGGCGCAGCACCAGCCTCAAGAAGCTCCATGTTCAGCGGCTTCCATCTCAAAGCCAACTCTCTAACCACTCAAAACATGTCCTCCATGTCGCCAGCACTTCCTGCCAACATGGTGATGGTGGACCAAAGACTGGACCCACACAACCGTCTCTACGACCATACCAACCTGTCAAACCGCAGCTTGAGTGACCAAGTCGACTACAGTCGCAAAGTCCTCCGTGTGGCTAATCCGGAATGAAAGTTGCGTCCCGTTGTAATTCAATTCATTTACGCTTTGCATGAAACATACCATGTCTACACTATACTTCTTTTCGTTGTTCTTTTTAAGGTTATGGCAATGCCCAAATTTTTTCAGGTTGCGCAGAATTTTCGAATAATCATTACTTTCCCACTAATATTCATTTTCCTTTTTTACACATCAGGAAGTCCTTTGGAGAAACCAAGACGGTTTCGGTTTCCTCCTGTATAGATCGACAGTTTGTTTCTCTTAAAATTGATCCGATTCCTACTGTTTTTTTTTGCCTTTCCCCTGCGGGCTTTGACGCAATACCGCGCCACATGCGGAACGTAAACGGCTGTTATTGTTAAGTTCAATGTTTCCCCAACTTCCCCGTGTTTTGCTTCGCCAATTCTGAAATTATCAAAACATGTCCGTTGAACTTGACCCCTTCAATGAGGTTCGATGTTCTGTATTCGTGTCGACACTTCCAACTTTCCAAGCATGGCGGTCTAGTTTCGGCAGCACTTCGGCGAATGCCAAGAAACTCAGCCCGTTTGGTGAACCGAAAAAATAATTTTTCCACATGGAATATAAATCGGGGCAAATCCGCAGCGGTGGGAAATATTGTTTATTAAAATGCCTTTTCTCCTGTCTTGTTTAATAGTTGAAGCATTTAAAGCGAAAACAGACTGACCGGATTCGGATTTTTGACGGATTTCTACTCAAATGAACAACATGTCCGATCTAGACGGCACAGGGGACCTTTACCATTCCCAGAACGGCCATTCTCAACAGTCTTTCAATCTCCATCCGGTGGCATACCTCAACGCAGATGCTGCTGCCGCTTCTTCGTCAAACTCAGCTGTCTCATCGGGCTCTAGAAACCGCTACAAGTCAACATCAACTGTCACAGAATCTACCGGCTCGCCTTTGGGTTCTTTGTCGTCTTCCTCTTATACGGAAGTGTCTTCGGGACCAGACTCGCCTCCGTTACTCAACCCATCGGCTTCGCCAAGCTCTCCAAACATCAAAGCAACAAAGCAAAATACCGCGAACACAGTTCCGGGAACGGTTCTTCCCACCCTGTCGTCGCTTGAGACCACTTTCCCTACAAGAACTGATCCCTCTTCCAGCTTGTTGTACCCATCATTGAACCGACAACAACTCCCCTCTTTGTCGATGGCCTTTCCGATCTCCCAACCGTTGTTGAAGCAGCAAAACAACAGAAACGAACACGGTGACGCTCCTCTCCAATGTAAGTGGAAAGGTTGCAACGCTGTCCGTGAAGACGCAAAATCACTGTACCAACATTTGTGCGATTTCCATGTTGGCAGAAAGTGCAACAGAAATCTCACTTTGAACTGTCAGTGGGATGACTGCAAAGTAGTGACCATCAAAAGAGACCATATCACTTCGCACATTCGCGTTCACATCCCACTGAAGCCTTACAGATGCGAGTCGTGCACGAAAACTTTCAAGAGACCACAGGACATGAAGAAACATATGAGAATCCATGCTGACGACCGGAGAAAGACTAAGAATCCACAGCAATTGCCTCCTCAGGCCCAGTTCCAACAAAATCAAAAGTATGACCCAAGTCCTTACGACTACAGCTCGCTTCCTGTGCCCCACAAAACCTTGAACGATGCCTATGATCTTCCGTTACCATTCTTGCGTCCACCACCACCCCAGTCACAGTCCGACAACAGAAAGCGCAAACTTGATCTGACGTCTTCTGGGGTTCCCGCTGGTAATCTCCCCCACTTTTATGAAGATTTGAAAAAGGCAAAGGTTCTGCCAACTTACAACAATGAACTGGCAAGTAAGCTTAGTTCATTGGACTCCTTCTTTAACATGCCTCCTGTTCATAACGGAAGCGATTTTTCGCTACCACCTTTGCAAAATGGAACAGCTGGCAACACCAAACTGGGTGGTTTTGCGAACCCACAGGAATTATTGGATGCATCCACTTTTTTCAACCAGATCTCGAATTCGATGAACATCGACCACTCCAAGACTTTCCAAAGCTCTCCACCAGTTACTTTCTCAAACACCAATACGTCCAGTTTGTACCCGGTCCTTCCTTCTGGAAACATGTATCCTCAGTTAGGGTCTCGTTTCAATGACAATAACGATTATGTCAAGAAGTTGAACATTGGATCGAACCAAAAGATGTCTGAGATGGAGTTGGCTGATCAGTTGAAGGCTCTTGATCTGTCTGAAAGCGAAGACGAGGATGATCACTCTAGTTACTATGATCAATCAGACTCTGAAGACGAGGAAGTTGACCTTGATGTGTTTTACAAGCACCGCGACTTGGTCAGCAATATCAACGAATACCTCAACTCTCTCATCAAGGATATTTGGAAAGATGAGAGTGATGATAATAAAAAGACAGAGAGACGGTCTCTGTATCCAACGATAATTGTTTAGGGAACGTTTTTGGATTTCACGTAGTATATGATTTTTTGGGTTTTTTTTTATGGTTTAACATAGTTGTCAGGTACACTAAGTCAAGCTAGTTGACTGGAATGAGATTGATTTTGTCAGGTAATAAGATCTGTACGTTTGTACATATACACACTTACTTACATACTAACGTGTATGTTGTAAAAGTAGTCATGTGAGACTACTTGGTGCAAGGATGTCTTGAGATATTTCTCTTCGAACTGCAATTTAATTTATTTGTATTATGTCAGAACATCAATGAGCACTAAACCTTTCTTTGTCAACTACACATCCAACGACTATGCCCGAACATTCCCACAGGACACAAGCTACTCAGTCCACACAGACAGAGCAAACAACACAGATACAGCCGGCCCCGGCAACGCTGCGGCTTGTGCCTACGGACGACACTCAGACTAAAACGAAGAAGAAGAAGAAGCAATCCAAACGAGTGACCTGGGAGGAGGATGTGGTAGACAATGAGTTTATGAACAAAAAGAAATCCAAAAGTAAGTAACAAGAAGTTTCTTCTCCAACGTTTCTATTACTAATCTGTTTGTTAGTATGCTGCATATTTCATCCACACAACGAAGACGAATACGAGGTGGAAAGTGACTCTTCATCGTCTTCGTCTTCATCATCTTCATCGTCTTCAGAAGATGAGGGAAATGGAGACGAAAGAGCAAAGCCAAATGCATATGAAAGACAACCAAAATACAAACGCAAGCACAACTCGAACTCTTGCGATCACGATCACGATCATGATCATGGTCACAACCACGATCACAGCCATTGAAGTTTTAGCTAAATTTGATGGCGTTTATTAATATTTATAGCTCTCACGACTTAATGTTGTTACACTGTATTAGGTCTTCTAGAGCACTATTTGTCCTCACATATTCACTTCCAAGTTAATCAGGGTGGTATAGACCTCCCGAGGCATTTTGAACTGAACCATTCCTGCATAAATCATGCAGTTTCTTGACATCTGTCTCAAAGTGACAAGCTTGTTTTCCTTGGAGGAGTTCGAGAAGTCCTGTTCGAGCAAATTGAGATTGTTGGACTCGAATCCCCGACTCAACTCATAGAATAGTTGCGCAATACAACTCATTTCGATCACCAGCAGATTTGGAATGTTTTTGGCGATGGATTCATTCAATGTCTTGAGCTCTTGTGATTTGCTTCTGATCTTCTCGAGCTCGATGTTCGGCGAGCAAGGAATCAAGTTGAGCTTCTCTATTTTGGACAGAATAGAAACGAGATCTGGATTGAGAGAAGTGAACTCTTTTCTGATTTCGACAATGTCTAAAAGTGTTGAGCAGGTTTCTCTCTGCTTCAATGACACCTTAGACAAAATCTGCGGCGATCCATTGTAAATCTTCATGAGCCGCGTAGCCAGCTTGACAATATTGGTCTCTCCGTGTATCAGATCTTCGTTGATCATGTCATCAAGTGGAATCTTTAGGTCAATCGAAATCAAAAACTCGCCCAACACTTTGTTCACCATATTAATGACAGTGTCATACTCCTCACTGAGCTGATATAACAAAATGCAGTCGAAAGGTCTTCCTTCCTCGTCTGCCTTCACTGCAGCTTGTTCGGCAATCTTGTGTAAGAAGTTTTCCTCGTTGTATAGATATAACAATTTCTTGCGCTGTTCGATGACTCCAGGAATTCTAATGCCGTCTTTGTCAATTTTTCCAAGCAACATCACAAATTCTCTTGTTTCTAGAACCAATTCTCTGATAGCGTTCTGGCCGACCTCAATCTGAGATTCCTTCAAAGCTGGTTTCAACCCGTCACACAAGCAAATACACAGCAAATACTCTGCTGCAACACGTGGATCCGATGATTTGAAACTGCTCGTGTAGTAACCCAACAATCTGGCGTATGAAATTGATCTGAATCCCTTAGCATCTGTTCTAAGAAGTGCATCCTCCTCGTAATCTTTCTCTTGCTCTGGAATTCTCAAAAGACCATAATATGCCAGAGTAATTGCCAAATGAACAGAGTCGATCTCGCTCGTTTCAAACAATGTCTTGACAGCGTCTTCATACAATCCAGTAAGAACCAACGCTTGTAAATACATCGGGTTGTTTGCCGATCCGTTGAACGATTCAGCACCGTATTGCAAAACGGATTTTTGCAAGTCGCTCAAGGTGTATAGTTCATGGATAGGATCATCCTCCTCAATTTCCTCTTCTCTTATGAAAGCCAGGTGCAGCCAGAGCCAGTCTTCAATACTCAAAGTGATGGAAGGTAGGGTCTTCTTTGACATTTCGCATCTTCCGATCAGCTTGTAAACGGCATAGCGGAATGGATCTGTGTCCTTGTTGACGTGCTTGAAATACTGGTTGAATTCGTTGGACAACCTTCCTTGCAACTCTCTAGAAAGAGATTTGTCCTTGCTTTGACAGTAGCTCTTTAGGTATGTTGGGAAAGACCTCTCCAATTTCTGGAAAGCCTCGTTGTGTTCGGTGGCCAATTCCACAGCCTCATCGTAGCATCCAGCCCGCAACAGATAGAAAATGATGGCCCATATTGGAACACCGTTCACAAACGTCAAATTGCTGATCTTCCATTCATTATTTTTTGTTTTCAGCGTGAGGTCGACGAAATGCTGGATCTTGCTCACATTTGAAGAGGATTTGTCTGCCGTATCTGACTTCAGGTACAACTCGTTGACATAGTCCAAATACTGTGCTTCCAGATATGCTCTGCTTTTGGTGATTATTCTCTTGCGCAGAGCAATCGAGTCAAAGTCACTGAGAGTATCGGAACAATGGCCTTTGGCAAACCGTCTTTCGCCCTTCTCGCCATCGCTCTCGCAGAAATCTCTCAAGATAAGCCAAGTTTCGTGTAGTTGTTTTGATCTGGTGTTCAATTCGTGTTTCGACAGATCAGCAAACACAGTGCTCAATGGATATGACTTGCCAGCTTGTCTCGCGTCGTTCAGCTCGTATATAACTTGAGCATAGAGTTCGAACTTTTGTCTCAAGCCATACGAGTCATTTGGATTCAACAACGACGATTTGGCATCGCTCGACGATTTCACGTCCTTGAAAGTAAACTTCGAAGACAAGATGTTTCTGTTCTTTGTGCTTCCCCAAGTTAACTGTTTATCAAGGTTTCCCTTAGCAACAGTTTTCTTGTCACTCGAATCCGTTTTCCCTCTTTTCAGCAAAACAGATAACGAGTCTTGTAGTTGTCTCTTTCTCTGCTTCCAGTCTATCGTCACGTTTTGGTTGACATAGCTGTCGAAATCTCTTGCTGCGGTTGACAAGGACTGCTCGATTGCGGACAGAATGTTCTCGTCTTTTTTGTTGTTCACGTAGCTGTCGATGTCTCCATGAAACCCGCCTATAGCAGAAGTGTTGGCCACCACGTTTGAGTCAAGGTGGTGAAAATTGATCGAGTCCAGCTCGTTCTGGATCTCCTCAATTGTGATTCCGCTTCCAACAAGCAGATAATGCGCCTTGGTGTATGGGTTCACGTCCTTCTCAGTCTTGTTGTATTTACGCAGCTCGTAGGCCTTGCGTTTGATCTCATTGAGTCCCAGATGAATCGTTCCCACGTCGTTGAGTCTTCTGGGAAGGTTACGGGACGATTCCAAAAGCTCCTTGAGAGACGTCGACGTCGACGGCCCATCGCCCGGCGTCTTTGCTGAAATCCGTGGCAGTTCCGCGGTCATTAGGATGTAATTGGTGACTGCTAAGAAGACCAGGAGTTGAGGAAAGTAAACAAATATATTTTGAGACGAGAAAAATTATTCGTCTGATTTGCGGGTAACAGAAAATTCGACGCGACGATCGACTTAGAGTCTTGCAATTATGGCTAGCAGTACAGCAAACCACCAGTGCAAATGCAAATGAAAACATGGTACAAGTGGAAAGACATCCTAATCAACACATTAGATAGCATTGTTTTATCGCCTCCCTCGAGACATTACGCTATTACACTATATACAATCAGAATCCGCTCTCGTCTCCAAGTGCGATTCTGTACCCTAGTCTATACCTCTGCAGTTATCCGACCCAGAAGCGCGGAGACTAGTGGTCGTTCTTGTCTCTATCAATGTGCAGACCCAGCTCCTATACCAAAAAAAAAGCACCAATCGACGCATTTTTCACCGTCGACGCGAACTTTTCACTTCAAGTCAGGAGTCCGCCAATAGGTGTTAGGATATCTCTCCTGTGAACTGCAAAATTTGTCTTTGAGTGTCTCTGTGCCCAGAACAGCTTTCGTTGCTTGTTCGTTACTGTATTCCATAGGAATCTCCGTCAACTTGCTAAATATAAGCTTGTGTTTCGGGACTCTGTGCAACACAGTCTTTCCTTCCTGGATTCTCTTGCTCTTTTCCACAGGATTGTTGTCTTTGTCAACTGCATCCTTCACCTTGTAAATGTACTTGAATATGCTTTCCCTCACTATCACGTCCACACCCTTTGGGAGGTAGATCTGGTACAGGTGGTCGTCAGATCGAGGATTAGTAGGGGCAAAAGACATGTATCCGGCACCACGGATCACAATATCTATTTTACCGTAGAATGGAGGAATCACGTACCGGACGAGGTTCTCGATCGCATCGTGGTTGACGGTGTATCTGTTGGCCACGGCCTTTCCTCGTGAGGCACTCACATCCGTCAATCTTTTAAGCGTACTTCCCCGGAACCTCTCACCGAACAATCCGACAAAGACCCGGAGAATCGACTCGGCTGGCGGCTGCAAGTAGAACAAACCTCCCACACTGTAGAAGTTTCTGCCAGAAAACACTTTTTTTCCGATGGTTTTCAGGCCTCCCAGCCGATAACTGTCGGGCTTTGGACTCGTGTAGACAGCCACTCCTGACATCAATTTGACGGCCTCCGGGAGCAAATATTTGTGAACTCCCTGGTCTGCGGCCGTGTAGCCAGGAGTGTCGACGAGAGCCGAGTTCTTCTTACTTTTGAGGGGGAACTCGCAATGGTTTCTGGTGAAACAAGGGAGATTCGAGATACCTGGTCCAAAATGATCGTCCCAGTTTAAGTTGTGGTCATCCCGGTAAATCAACGACCGAACAAGCGTACTTTTCCCGCTGTTGACCTCGCCGACAAAATAGAGCTTTCCTGCCGGGAATTTGTCCAACAAGTCGAATGTGTTCCAGCCTAACTTTGCGGCAACTCCAATAACCTGGTTTGGAACAGCGCCAACCAGAGTTTTCAGGGAGTCCGCAAAATAGTGGATTCCCGTGCGCTCGATCGACTCCGAACGGTCAAAAAACGCGTCCATTTTGTTCACAATAAACCAAACCTTCTTCATGTCTCTTCCTTCTAACAGGGTCTTGCTAACTCCTAGCGGAAAATCAAGAGCAGAGACAACATACACCAGAGTACCATCTTTGGGAATCTCTGCGGCCACCTGCTCAGCCGTAACATAAGTTTGTGATTCCGGACTGATCCGGCCATGGTTCAAGGCATCCAAACAACGTTGACATTTGACCCGTTGGTCTTTCTTCGTGGAACTCACCACCACCTCTTTATATGTCGGAGCGTCTCCGTCAAGCTCCCTGAACTGCTCCAGCAAAATGGCCTCTCTGTTGCCCGAAAACGACGTGTCCTCTTTGGGTTCTTCTTGTTCCTTCAGTTTTGCCTCATAAGCCTCTGCCTTGTAGTATCCAGGCTCCTTGGGATCCTCCGACTGAAGCAACACTCCGCAGCTCGAACAGTTAGAAGACAGATCATAATGCTCGTGCTTCTTCTCTTCGAGCCGTTTTTTTTCCTCCCGACGAATCACAGAGAGCTTCTTCTTCTTTGGATATCGTGGCTTGTCCCGCTGAAGCTCGAGATAACGGGGGAGTTTCTTGGGAGGACGAGTCCGCGAGACAGGACCCTCCCGAGGAAAGTCCCGATAATTGTCTCGTAGGAATGTACATGAGCTCGAAAACGTGCGACAGACAGCAGCTGATTCACGTCGTGTATCCAGCTGAGTTACAAAGCGCTCTATGGCTCTAGTGTATCGTAACATTGCGCCAATAAACTATTTTCTAAAGAGAACTAAAAATGATAGATTTAAGATCCCAAAAAAAATTTGTAAATATGAAAAATTAAAATATTTTTTTTTCTGTCTTTTTCGAGATGATGTGACAGTTCTCACTCAGACTCTTCAGAGCTAGCCAAAATGACTCTCTCAGATGGATGTTTGTTTCCTTCAACTCCAGCCTATCAGAGTGACCATGGCCCCATGTAAGCATTATGTAGGTCGATTCGCTCGTATTACCTCCAGATGTGAAAACTCCTTATCTCTCTGTATTCTGAATATCTATTGATCTATCTATTGATCTATCTATTCAATTGGTCCCATAATATTTGTAAAATCAAAAAAAAAAAAACGATCTAAAGCAGAATTGGTTGATTATGAGGATAAAAACTCAGACGTTTGTCTGATCAAACATTCAGGCCTTCTTTGGAACGAGGAATTGATCGTCGCCCTTCTTTGCCTTGAAAATGGTGGTATCTTTCTCGTGTCTTGGCTTGACTGGACTGCTGAACCACTTCTTCACGTTGAAGAGGCCAGCAAAGGAGAACTTCTTAACTCTGAAGATCCAGTATCCGGCAATCATAGCAAAGAAGTTGAAAATAATGTAAATCCAGGCAATACCAAAGTTTCTCCAGTGGTAACTCCACTTGATGTTGTACTCCAACACCACATCCGATTGATAGTTGTAGGCGCAGTACTTGCACTGAGTGTCTTCATCAGGGTTGGCAAGGTAACCTCCGTTGTTTTCGATGTAGGTACCAAGGTAACTTTGACATGTTTCTCCCTTTGGTGGGTCCATGATGTTGTACTCGTCAAAGGTACATTCCAACTTTCTGTTGTGAAGAATTGGACCAACAAACGCCTGGACAAAGTACTTCAGAGGCGAAACCACGTACATGAAACTCCAGAAACCTGGAGAATACTGCTTAGGGTTCAAAATACCACAGAACAGCAACATGGATGCGAACAGGTTCGAGTTGATCATGGCAGCAGAAGGAACATCTGGAGAGAAGTAGAGAATAGCCAGTCCGTAAGTCATGTAGTACATTGGGAAAACAATGACGTAGATGAAGAAGAAATAACCAGCATTCTCGGCATCTCCAGAGTATTGTGCAGGCCAGTAGTAGCAGATGTAACAGATGAACTGACACAGAGACGACCAGAAAATCTCAGTCAAAGTGTGAGAAAGCAGCAGGGTAGACCAGTGGAAAGTGTTAGACAAAGCCTCTCTGACTTCGAAAAGCTCTCTAGTTGGATAAGCAAACACGTGCGATTGGTTAATCATAGCCAAGGCAATCAGCAGCAACATGAAGACAGAGGCAAACGCACCTGTTGCACCAGAAACAGAGTGGTCCATACCGACGAAAGAGAAACCAACGAAAAGGGCACAAGAGACACATTCCAAGAACTTGGCTCTGATGTAAACTGGAGATCTCCAAAACTGCAGGAAAGTTCTACCCAAAACGAACTTGAATTGCTGACCGTAAGTGGTAGCAAAAGTGGCCGTAAGATCTCCAGCGTTGGCATTGGCTGGTCTGCTTGGAAGTTCTGCATGCAATTTCTGGATCTCTTGAGTAACTTGTTGGTATTCCGGAGAGTTGATCCAGAGATCGTGCCAATCGCTAGCAGTGGAAGCAGTGGCACCAGCACCAATACAGTTCAAAATGTACTCAGCAGGATTCTCAGACTCACCACACTTGACGCCGGAGTGTTGCTCAAAGTACTGCAACATGGTGGAAGAGTTTGGTCCAATATCACCGAAGTAGACTGTCTTACCACCCTTCTTCAGAAGCAACAATCTGTCAAAGACTTCAAACAAAGTGGCCGAAGGTTGGTGAATGGTACACAAGATAGCTTGTCCAGAATCAGCAAGTGCTCTTAAGAATTGAACAATGGACCACGAAGATTCGGAGTCAAGACCGGAAGTTGGCTCATCCAAGAACAGCAAAAGCGATGGCTTGGCAACCAGCTCGGTTGCGATAGAAAGCTTCTTTCTTTGCTCAACATTCAAACCTCTACCAATCTTACCAACCATAGCCTCAGCATACTTCTCCATACCCAACAGATTGATAATCTTCTCAACATATTCATCCTTTTCAGCCTCAGGAGTTTCCTTTGGTTGTCTCAAATGAGCTGCAAATCTCAAAGATTCTCTAACAGAGAACTCGGCCATATGCAAATCTTGCTGTTGAACATAACCGGTTCTTCTCTTGAAAGAGGAGTCCAAAGGCTTACCGTTCACCAGCATGTCACCAGTGATAACACCGAAATCAATACGTTGTGCCAAAACGTTCAGCAAAGTAGTCTTACCTGCACCAGACTCACCCATCAAAGCAGTCATGGTACCTGGCTTAACATAACCTTGAATATCACACAACAGTTGTCTAGTTGCACCTTCGTAAGGAATAGTGTAATCCAAGTGTTGCCACGAGAAAATATCGGCTTCTGCAATGATCTTTTCCAAATCGGCGTTTTCACCATTCAGTGCAACCATCATTTCCTCTCTTGATGCAACCTTACCATCCCAATCTTCATTTCCTTCAGCATCTGGCATACAACCTCTCTTGAAAAGAAGCAAATCTCCTCCACCTTGCACATTCTTGATGTATTCGGACAAGACGACATTCATCACAATAAAACCGGCAGTCCAACAGACGTTGACACCCCAGTACTTCCAAACATTATGCCAGTAGAAGTCAAACTTCTTGTACAGATAGTCATCACCTGAAACCCAATCTCTACCAGCAACTGCACCAGCAATGGCACAAATCTGGTTTTCGATGGACACATTTTCGTAACCTTCACCAGATGGAACCAACTTATGGCAAGGCATTTTTCTTCCATGGAACTCAGTACCCATCAAACTATTGTAACAGTAGAACATAGGATCAACGTAGTGAATCCATTTGATCCAGTGGTGCATCTTAGGCAATGGCAACATGAAACCGGCGTAGACACAAAGCAGCAAAATCCACAAACCACCAATAGCGTGAGCAGTCTCACCTTCTTTGGTCATGGTTGCAACCAGCTTGAAAATGAACGACATACACTGTTGAATCGTGAACAGGAATAAGAAGAACATGAAGAAAGCACCAGCTGTGTGTTTCAAGTGAGGCATCCAGTAAGAGGTGAGTGACAAAATAATAATGGCAACACCTTTAGTTGGAATCTCAGTAATGATCTCTTGTAACGACTCAGCAGAAATGTGGTACATCGAATAACTCTTATGCTTGACCAAAATCGGACGAATGTTGAACGAATTGGCAATCTCGGCTAACGAAGTAAGGGCACAGAACATCAAACAGTAGAATAACATACCCCCTCGAGAGTACGCACCATTGGTAGCATCCGGAATGTGGTAGTACATGGAACCGACAATGAAACCCTTAATCAAGAACGAAGACAGATAGACAAGTGTGTAAGTGAAATCACCTTTGGTTCTTTGGAAACCTCTGATGATAAGATAGTAGAGCTGGAAGAAGTAGTTGACAACAAACTGGGACTTTTGTCTTTGCAAGCTTTGCTTTCTCTGAGCAGTAGCCATTTCCAGTCTGTGCTTGGTTTCCTCGGCGTTGTGGGACGAGACAAACTCAGCGTGACGTTGAAGCAATTGGTGATATTCAGGAGATCTCTTCCAGTAGTCTTCGAATTCATCAGAACTCTCAGGCACCTTTCCTTCGAATCCTGGTCTAACCTGTCTCGAACTTGGGGAGGTGACTGCAGTCAAAAACTCCGGAGCAGTCATTCTTGGTGGCTTGTAGTAACCCATCTTTTCAAAGTAGGCAACACCTTCACTGGCAGGACCGTAATAAACCTGTCTACCTTTGTAGATGACTGTAACTTTGTCAAACAACTCGTAAATGTTTTGACCAGCCTGGTAAATGGCAACCAATGCAGAACAGTTGAGCATGTTGGTAGCGGTTCTGATACACTGGGTGAATTCCAGAGCGGTGGAGGCGTCCAAACCTCTGGTAGCATTGTCGAAACAGTAGACCGAAGCATCCATGGCCAACGCTTCAACAATGGAGACTCTCTTTCTCTCACCACCGGAGACACCTCTAACGAAATCGTTACCGACCTTGGTACTGTATGTGTGAGTCAGACCGAACACTGTGGTCCACAGCTTGAGCATGTTTTCAACATACTCTTCTCTGGACATGTTGTCAATTCTCTTTGCAGGAGTCTTGGTTCTCAAAGCAAATTGAACGGTCTCCTTGACAGTGATGTGAGGGAAGTGGAAATCAAGCTCTGGGTTGTAAATGACATAACCCTTGAATCTCTCCATCATCTCCTGCTGGCTCAAACCATCGTAGGAGAACTCTCCCTCGACCTTGGTGAATCCTTCGATTTCACCGGCACAACTCTTCAGCAAAGTGGAACAACCGGCACCAGGCTTACCCAGAGCCAGAACCATCTCACCTGGCTCGATGATACCAACGAAATCTCTGATGATTTGTCTCTGTTTTCTGGAATCCTTCTTGAAGTACTTGGCAAAGTTGAATGTCTCTCTGATCAACTCAGGGACAGAAGGACCGTAAGCAGCCGAAGCATCAATACCCCAACATGTCAGATCTTTGAAGGCCAAACCTGCCTGTGCGGACTCGATTCCTTGGGCCAGTTTGGTGTCACGCAGATATTGCAAGAGCAACTTCAAGTCGAAATTGTCCTTGTTGATCTCGAATCTGTCGAGCTCAGCTTTGGTTTTGGTGGAAAGAACTCTGGCCAAAGTCTCGATTCTCTCTGTACCACCTGGAGAATTCAGGATGTTGGAGAGATGCTGAGAGAGGTGGTCCAGATTGTCCTGTTCCTCGATATCATCCAATGGATGGTATTGCTTCACCTCCTCATGCGAATCGGACGATGACTCAATGCTGTCTGTGTCTCCTCTATTTTCAACCATCTTGAGGTCAAGGTACACAAACTATCACCCAACAGAGTGTAGCCCCTTTCCAAAAATATGGGAATTCACCCACCTTTATACCGGCCCCCCCAAATCTCAGATCCACAACTACCGATCAGACACAAACGTAAAAATCGCTCGCAATCGCAATTTCGAAAACAAACAGACACAGCCTTAGCCATTGAGGTGCATTCTGATTCAAACTAGCGTGCTGCATCCTACGAGATGCTGTTTATTCTTGCCCCAAATCGGTCGTCTTCCGCCGTGTGTCGGTCAACGGCTGCCAATACTTTCCCTCCCCGGGCTACCACGGGTAACCAGCCTGACCTGACCGTCAGCATTTCAAGCAATGAATCGTCAGTGTGGTCACTTTGCTTTTTGTGACACACAGCGTCAGTGTTCAGTTCCATTGCTTCCGTACTGATTGTACTGTAGTTTGCCCCTTTGTTTGAAAAATAAATCCCACTTTTTTGTAACAAAATTTATGCTTATCTAAGTAGCGAAACTCCACTGCCGGGCCGCTGCAAGGGCCCCGTGGCCCCCTCGGGTCCACGGGTCGCGCGCGTAGGTGCGTGGCCGCCGTGGCCGTGCGAGCCGCGCTTGCCGTCGGAGTCCCGGCAGGCCCGCCACGAGTGTAGTCCAGCTGAGATCCGCGAAGGCCGCGATATTTTATCCCCGTGCTTTTCTCCGCGCCACATGAGCTACAGCCTCGTGGTACGTGCCGGGCCGGAATGCTGACCGCAAAAGTAGCGTGTTGAGCTCAACTCGATACCAGCATGGTGGACAGTGTTATGGGAGGTGAGTCTTTGAGTCATTTTCTCGCCTCCTGGACAGGCTTTGTCGCAAGATCTTTGCTCGTCTTTCAGGCCCTTAACTGCTCCCCTTTTTCTCCCAGCTTCCCCAGATCCTCAGATTCACGAATTCCTTCTGAGCGAAAAAGCCCTCCTCGCACCACGGGTCGGCACAAAAAAAAATGTCGGCAGTCGGCGAGCTCTGTTCTGGCTGGACAAATGTCAACACCCACATCCCTGTCCATATGACGTAGTCCAGCTTATCTGAACGACGGCACGACAGGAGCCGTTGCTAGTAGCCGGGTGTTTACGTTACGAAATAAGCAAAAATCAGAAATAAGAAACGATTGATTTAGATGAAAATTACATACGCAGATCTGGAGCGCGCGCACAGATCTGAGATCTCGAAAAGAACCATCTCAGCTCTTGCTGGTCGTTCCATTGGCATTCCCTTTGGCCCCGCCAATGGTGATGGTTTCCACCACCCTTTTGATCTCCTTTTTCTTCCTCTCCCTCACCTTTGCCTCGTCAATTTTCCTCAGATAGCCCGAGAAAACCACAACCTCAGCCACCAACACCAAGATCGCAAAAAAAAGACTCAGTAGCACCCTGTATGCATCGTTGAAGTACCTGACAGATCCGCTCCAGTACCAAACGGCATACCCGACCGAGCCTACGCTGATCATGATGTTGACAATGGTGGTCAGTTGGTGTTTCAGCTGTTTGGTTTGCTGGGCAGGAGTCAGAGAGTCAAAATCGTCATTTCGTGAGATGTTCTTGTACACAGCAGTGGACCCATTTATCAGCTTCTGGTATTCAAGCTCTTCCTGGCGCGCGCGTAATCGTTCCATTTGTTGCAGAAAAGCTTTTGGCTTGGGCTGTTCTGGTTTGGGCTCTTTGTACACCTGAGAGCCTTTCAAAAGTCTCAATAGATCGTGCTGTTGTTCCCCGCAAGTCAGCTTGTACAGTGCAACGAGATCGCGATGAGAGATCCATCCTCGTAGAACGATTTTTTCCTTCAGAGTGGAGTTGATGCTGGGCGAGTCGAGAAGACTGCCGATTGAGTCTGTCAGCGTCAACTTCATGTGTGCGAAAACGTAACAGCTCTGGAGAAGCGTCCTGATAGTGGTTTCGAGAGAAAAAAAAAAAACGTCTTTCTTGCACCTGAAAAAAAAGGTCGTGTGTGTGACATATTTGATAAGGAGTTGATCTGGTGGAATTGAGTAAAGCAGTAGACCGATGCGATGATTCATTAGCGATTCCATTCGGCGAGTTCCATCTGAAGACGATGTTAGAGATAGGTTTTGGCTTTGGCAGTCTTGGGCAGTTTTTGCTGTCGTTACTTGGGTATTTTTAAAATATCGAACTTTTGATTTTTGTAGAGTGACCTGAAGTGTTGAAGTTTGTCAGGTAATGGTGACCCCCCTAATAATAACAACATTGTCTTATCGGCTTGGAGCTCATCGCTGGAGATGTATATCATCTCATCAAAACGGTTTCTTTCTACCACAGTCCTCTGTCTCTGGCAAATTGCATCCACATCCTTCGTTTTCCTAGACGGCGGATAACACAACAGCACCATAACGACTTCGATGGGTCTTTCAGGCACTGTCAGTATTAGCCAATTGTGCCCTCCGATCAGTCAAGACTGCTATTCTCCAGCTACCCTCCGACAGAAATATCTCTCGACTGAGATTCGCCACAAAATATTTGTCGCGCTACCCGGACACACCGAAACAAATATCTAAATATCTGTTGTTAAAATAACTTGTCACTCTTTAGTAAACTCTTGCTCACTATAAAATATACGTCCCAATCATGCCGAAACTAGAAGAATGGGAGATTAAGAAGTACTGGGAGATCTTCTCGGGACTGAAACCTGTGGACAACAAATTGAGCGGCGACAAAGTGTCTGTGGTGTTCAAAAACTCGCACCTGGATCAGACACAGCTGGCTAAAATATGGGATCTTTCGGACATTGACGTGGACGGACAGCTCGATTTTGAGGAGTTTTGCATAGCCATGCGTTTGATTTTTGACTTGGTGAACGGAAATGCATCGCAGCTTCCGTCGAGTTTACCTGACTGGCTGATTCCCGGCTCCAAACAGCACTTTGTGCAAGCAGACAAGGCCGTTTTGAACAACTCCAACGGCTTCGACAACGACACAGACGACGAATTGACGCTCAGTTCTGATTTTGACTGGTACATCTCCCCAACGGACAAGTCGGCGTACGAATCGATTTACTCGTCTTCGACGGATAGGTACGGAAGGATCACGTTTCAGTCTCTTTCAGAGCTTTACAAGACTCTCAACAACGTTCCAGAGACGGACATCTCGTCTGCATGGAACCTGGTGAACCCAAAACAGTACGAAACCATCGACAAAGACCAGTGTCTTGTCTTTCTGCACATTTTAAACCAACGTTCGAACGGGAAGAGAGTTCCGCGGTCTGTTCCTGCGTCGTTGAGAGCAACCTTCTCGAAGGAAGCTCCGGACTACAACGTGGAGGCGTACCAAGAGAAGACCGCGTCACAGCCGGTGACCACGAACAAGAAGCATTCGTTTGCAGAGGGATATCTCAACAAGTTGGGCACTTCCTCGTCCAACATCGTGAAGAATGGCACTGATTTCAGTCTGACGAAGGGCACCGACTGGGAGGAGGTCCAGCTCAAGAGAGAGCTGCAGGATCTTGAGGATCTCATTAGAAAGGCCGAACAGGAACAGCAAAACAAGGGCGCTGATGACGGGTTGAGTATGACAAAGTATGAGCTGGAGAACCTGTTGAAATACAAGGAAAGCCAGCTTGGAGGAGAAAAAGGTGGCGATTTGCAAGGTATTGTCGCCAATATCCAGGTTGTGGAGAGCCAGGTGAGCCAACTTGAGCAATTCCTGGAGCAGAAAAAGGGAGAGCTGAAAGGATTGAGGGAGGAAGTGGCTGCTCTCAGATGAAGCAACTGTATTGAAATTGGTGTAATGGTGAGAAGAGGGTCAATTTCATAGAGTTGAGCGAGATTTTGATCACTTTCTCTGGGATTATATATGTTAAAAGAGCTGTAATTTTTGATATGATAAATCGGAGACACCGGCTTAGTTGGATTCGCAAAGCGAAGTTCACCGAAACCATCCGTCCAACCCTTTAGTGGTGAATAATTGTGATAAATAAATAAGTTGTGGTGAATAGATAAATAAATAAATAGATAAATAAATAAATAAAATGTGGGTGAAAAAAGTGTTTTGACGGGACTAAACCTCGTCAAAACACTCATTTCTTCTCCTCATCTTCTGGAATCGGCTTTGGTAGCCTGAATTCCTCGGGAGTCTCCTCCACACCGTCTCCAACTTGCTCCCAGACAGACGAGCCCACAGTGAAGTTTCTCCAAGCTTGAGTCAGTTCCAAAGGCTCGTAAACAACACGTCTTTTCTCCGAGTCGTATCTAACTTCCGTGTAACCGGTGGTTGGGAAATCCTTCCGCAATGGGTGGCCATCAAACCCGTAATCAGTCATGATTCTTCTCAGATCCGGATGGTTCTCGAAAAAGATGCCAAAAAGATCGTACGTCTCTCTCTCAAGCCAATTGTTTCCCTCATACAGCTCCACAAGGCTCGGAACAGGCGTCATCTCAGAGGCATAGGTCTTGATGCGGATTCTCGAGTTGAATCTCACCGAGAGCAGGTCGTAAACCACGTCAAACCGGTTTGTTCTAGTTGGATAGTCTGCTGCAGTCACGTCCATGCATGCCTTAAACTGAGACGACGTGTGGTTCTTCAGGAAAGTGGCAACAGGCTTCAGAGCAGATGGTGCAACATACACCACCAACTCGTCTTTCCACACAGAAAACTGCTGCACGAATTTCGGCAGACATGCCATGACGTAACGACCGAACCGGTGCAACTCAGCAGACTGCTCTTTGTATTTGTCCTTTGGGTTGTAAATCGGATGGTGCAGCTCCTGATATTCTGGTCTGGGCAGGTCTCTTGGGTTGGGCATGTCTTCAATGGACTTTGGAGAGGCCGCTTTTTCGCGGGCGGCAAGAAGCGGGACCGTCTGGGACAAACTCCTTCTGAGTGGGGAGACACCCACACGCGCAATTGCACGTCTAGGAAGTGAGGATAACATGGTTGGGGATTGAGGACCGTGATTAAACTGTGGGGAAGTCGATGATAAACAGCTGTGTGTTTTATTTTTTTGATTGATTATTGGTTACTATTTTTGAAGGCCGGGTAAAAAAAACACCCAGACAGAGCCGCACGAAATAAATAAAACGATTATAATTGTCCTTGATATGATGCATTACTACACTAATATACACCGGCCACTGTTATGGCCCGCTACTTCTCCTGCTGCTCCAGCTTCTCGCGGGTCGGACTGTACAACCTCGAAGACCTTCTGTAAGTCGTATTTCCGGAGTAGTTTCTGCTGAATCGCGGTCCCTTCCCGTACGGACTTCTTGGTGTGCGCGACGTCCGGGGAGTTCTTGGTGTCCGGGGCGAGGGTCTGGCGAGCGGCGACGACGGGTCGGCCGTTGAGTTGACCACGGGAGAGTTCAGTTTGCCCGGTCTCTTTTTCACCTTGCTCGACGGCCTCAAAATCTCGAATCTGAACAGTCCCTCAGACTCCTCGTTGGAACTCTGACTGCCCACCAAAGGTGACCCCAGTTGCGACAGCTCGTGCGAGCCCCCGTGGTCTGTGAGCGACTTGTTCGACAGTTGCATCGGCACAGACATGTTTCCCATCGACGAGATTCTCCTGCTCAATCTTGCCGAGTTTCTGAACGGCGACGACGTCGAAGGAATCGTAGGACTGCCCACGGTGTCGCCCATCAACGTCTTGAACGAAGTTGTAGACGAGAACTGCATGTTCTGTTCCATCTGAGGCGAGTCGAAGTTCAAGTTCCAGTTGTTATCAGTAGCCGTGGTCGTGGCCGTCGATCTTGTGTCGACAGAGCCATTATATTGATGTCCGTAAGACTCTGTAAACTCCATCGTTTCCTTTGTGAAAAACGAGTCCAAGTTCTCTAACGTTGCCAGCATGTGGCTCAGCGAGTCCCGGTCATCCACAGACTCCATATCCTGGCTCGCAGACTGTATCTGTTGGCTAACCAGCGATTGTTGCTGACTGTGTTTGCCCTGGTCTGGCCAGATCGGACTGTATTGCACGTAGTCGTCTCTATTGAACTCTGGCTGCGGAGCCTGTTCCACCACGTCTTCCGAGGTCACCACACAGGTCGAGAAAACAGAGTGAATGTTGTTTCTCGTGCGTGCGGTGCTCACTGCCGGCATAGGAATCGACCAGCCGCTCTCATCCGGAATACCAAACAAGGTCGCAATCTTCTCGTATTCCTTGCGGATCGTAGAATCGCCAGAGCTCATCATCAGATAGTGTTTGTCGAACGGCGACGCAGAAATTGATTGTGCCTCGTCCAGAACCTCCAGGGCCAAGTCGACGTAGTCTGTCATGAGCAGTCGCAGCAACGGCGAAATAAGATCGGCACCCAAACCGGCAAACTCCTCACTTCCCAGGTCGATCACACGGAAAACATGCTTCAATAGACCCAGCGTTTCCACCTTGATCCACGATGTGCTGTTGAAAAGAAGTCCCAGCAGGAAAACTAGAGTTTGCGCAGCATATTCAGGGAAAAAGTTCCGCTTGATCACGCTCACAACCTGGTTCAGGAAGTCCTCCTTGTTTCTGAACCGCTTCTTGGTCAAACTCGTCAGGATCCTCGACAGAGCAGGCATCTCGGCATTATCTGCCATCTTACCCACAACATTGGCCGCGTCTATCACTTCCTCAGTGAATCTCTTGGTGGCCTGAGCATGCAAAAACCTTGGCATGTTGGCCAAGAGAGCCACAAGAAGTCGCCGGTTCCCGGAACCAATGATCTCGCTATCCTTAAGCAGATTTAGCCGGTCCAGGAGCTTCATCGAAGGCTCGTACGCGTTGGAAGAACGCAAACCAATGGTAATAATGGTCTGTAAACCGTCGAAACGACCTTCCCACTTTGGAGGGAAAGTGGCAATCAGACACTCAACAGTGTCATCAGAATCCAGATCAATCTTGGAGATAAACTTGGACAGTGTCGACAGAACCTCGACAAACTCGTGCTCGTGGATTGTGTTGAGACAGGCCACAACAGACCAGAATAGCTGCGGAAAGTCGATCAGCTGTTCGCTGTAAAGCTCTGCGGTGATCGCATTTAAAGTCATGAGGATCTGCATCGAGAAGCTCTGAATTCCGGCATTCTCATCGCTCACGGTGTTTGCAAGACAGAGTAACATGTCTCGCAACATGTTGAGGTCCAGGAACGAGATCAAACACCGGAAAACTTGAAATGAGCGCGCTGCAATGTGCATCACTTTGCAAGACGTGGCCCAGCTCAACGAGACCCTGCTCCAATTCTGCTGAATTCCAGGCGCCGTTCTCTCGAATATCGCTAGCACACTCCTGATCAGAGAGTCCATGTTCTCCGGGATCCTTCCACCGTTCTTGTCCGACGTCAGGTCACTGTGTGCCCATAAAGCCTTCTGGAAATCGGGTCCGCGTAGGGAATCCACGATTTTCCTGCAATTCTCGTCCTCTCCGTCTCCATACTGATGTAACAAGTGGATCAGCATCGCACAAGCTTGTTCCTGAACAACCTGCTGCTGGTGATCCAATAGGACAAAAGACAGGTGTAAAAGCAAGGGAAGATTAGCCTTAGCGGCCTCACTGGGAGTGAGAATGAGGTCCACAAGGAAAATCACCGACAGCTCGCAAAGGGAGAACGTTGACGTTGCAACCGAATCGTTGTTCGGAACTACTTTTGAGAGCTCAGCAACATAGGGAAGGTCGGTCTCGAAATCCTCTATCTTCACATCCTCTTCAGGCGACGTCGCCACCGGGTTCAGCTTGTCCACAGGAATCATTGACTTTGGCTCCAGATTGGCAATAAGCGTTTCCACTAGACTGGAACCCGTAGGAAGCGTCGATAATGTCACAATGACCTGTCTGGAACATTCCCAGAAAAATATGTTTTTCAACTCTAACGAATGGTCAACAATGAACTGGTAAATCTCTTGCACGTTTGCGCCATTTGCGCCATTTCCCAGAGCAACCCACAGCGCTTCGACCTCATTCTGCATTTTCTGAGCAAACTTCATTGTGATTTCAAAAAAGTTGTACAACACCATTAGCGAATACTGTCTGTCTGGATTGGTCTTGCTCAAGTTCAACTCAACGGTTTGTACCCAAGGTAGAAGAACGGCCAAAATATCCTTTCTTGGACCAGAGCCAACAACGTGGAACAACATTGTCAGCTCTGAGATCATTCTAAACTTCTCCTCCGGGTGAACCGTAGCAAAATGGGTAGAAAGTTGAAACAAAGTCCGCTTGTAAATGACACGAGATCTGCAGCAGATACCGTCAACAAACCTATTGCTTTCGCTCGTTTGGTAGAACTTCTTCTCGGTGTGTTCCAAAAGGTTTGCAGCAGCCGTTCTCACGCTGATGTTGTCCGACCCAGAGCAGAACAGCCCCAAAGCCAAAGGCCTGTAAACTGAATTATTCGACTGGGCGCCCTTCACGAACGCCTCGCTCAAAGTGACGAAGTAGTTGCCCAGTGCTGGGTCGTGAGTGTAGCACTTCTTGATCACCTCGTCGATGATGACGTTGGAATCGCGGTTCACAATCAAGATCTGCAAAAGCGCTTTCCTTGCCATCGAAATGATTCGGTCATTATGAGTTGCAAACAACGAGTCAATCCACTCAAGGACTTGCTGTATGTCAAAAGAATCATTCTGATCGGTAATCGGACTCAAACATAGATTTGCCATACAGCTGATAGCGCTGTATTGGAGTTGTCTTTTCTGTAGCTCCAAAGTTGCTTGCAAAGTAACAGACTCTGGTTGCTTGGAAATGGTGTTCATCATCTTTGCATAGCGGTCATTGAATAAACTGATGCTTTTGCCATAACCACACCATTCCTCCAGATACTCAAATACCTCCTTTCTAAAAACAAATGGTATCCACTTCTCCACTTGTGTGAGCTTGAGACACTCCTGATGGAAGCTTTCTAGGAGTCCACAAATGTATTTTCTCAGCCTCTGAAATTCGTAGTCAGTCTGAGATTCTGGCCTCATCAGAAGTTTCTTGTTGTTTTCAAGAATGAACTGGAGCTTTTTCAAAACCGTCTCATCAACAAAATCAGCACCATCTTTACTAAATTTGGCAATCACCTTGTTCAAAATTCCTGTAATTTCAATCCTCAGTCTGAGATCAGAGTTCGATGTCTTTTGAGTGCTCACCAGATCCTTTTTCCAACCTTCCATGATCGGCTCTATGCTTTGCAGAAAACTTTTGAAAATATTGACGTTTAAACAGCTGAGTCCCTCGACCAGTGCATCTTTCAGTTTGACATTTGAAGTTGTTAACAATGGTACAGTCATTTTGAAAATTGACTTGGCGCTTGTAATTTTCTGATGCTGCACGGTGAAAAGTTGCTGCGACTTCTTGCGGTTGTGGGTTTTGGAAAGAGGAGAATAAATGGATCCGGAAGTCGACTGGAGAGGAACTGACACACTCGGAATGTGCAATCTTTGTTCACTCGTAGAAGTTAGGGAGGAGCACGCAATTTTTAAAAACAGCATGTAGTCCCAGATCAACGAGTTGACGGTCTTCAAATTGGCATTCTGACTTATCAGGACAATTTGATCGTACATTTGCACCAGCCGAATGCAGCTGTAAGATCTCGCAATGGCAATCTGTATCGGACACTTTTTGACCAAGGAGTCCAACACTTCTTCAAACACCTTGAACCAAAGGGCAGCATCCACCCCATGGTTGCTCTCTGCAAGTCTTATCAATGTGTCCTTTCGCTGTTTGTGTTGCAGTCTCACTAACCGCTTGGATTCCGCTTCACTCAAAATCGCTCTTTTGGGATTGATGAAATCAAAGAAGTTGAGAGACTCCAAGACTTGGATAATTCTGGTCCCAAACTCTGCCGCAAACTTTGATGGTTGTCTGTTGTGAGCCTTCTTGAATTCCTCCGTATCCTTTGGTTGATTTTCCTCGCTTGTGAGCTCGTAAATCACTTCGTCAAATTGAGCCACAATTCTCAAAATCTGGGAGCCAAGAAATCTCACCCTAAAATCATGACTAAAGAGAAAAAATAAGCCATTGCCTTCAACTTCGTCAATAATGGTAACAATGCTCTTGAGTTCCAAATCTTCGATCATTTTGGACTCAGAAATCTCCTCTTGGACAAATCCATGGTTCACGTTGTACATCTCGTTAGGAGTCTCTGATGACACTTTGTTGTTCTCCGTCAACGACTCTAACCAGCACTGAAGCAAATCAACGTACACCTCCAAAAGTTTGATGTATTCGGAAGAAGAGATGTACTCCTGATTTAGTATGCTGGCTGCCTTCTCATCCAAATAGAACGCGGTTCTGGCAAAAACTGTCATGATGACGTTTGGATTTTTCCTGGTCATCAGTACTTTCAAAACATCGATGGAGAAAGAGCTGACATTTTCGTCTTCATGGATAGAGTTTCTGACAAGCAGCTCGATGATCTTTCTGTATTGAGACGAATTGTTGTTCAAACACCACGAGATACCAGAAATGACAGTCGAAAAAAGCTCAAGGTTTTTAGCGTTGTTGCTCTCAGGATGGAAATAGAAACTTGAAAGCTTTAAAGGAAGCGTTGGAGTTGAGGAAGCAGACGAGCTTCCAGAGGAAGAACCAGCACTGTTAGGACTTGATTCCAAGGTCTTACAACCAACTAAGTTATCCAGCAAAAATAGCAGGTTTATGAACAAGTTGGAGACCTCCTCATGAACTGCAGCATTCGACGAGTTCACATCGAATATCTCCCTGTTATCGCTGTTGCTAAACTCCATAGGATCAAGCGAGGAATGTATCACATCGTCCGTTGGGAATGGTGGTCTTTCTTGCGACTTAAAATCTGAGAGAATGCATGAGTAAGTTCTCACACAAAGAATCATTCTTTCATGTGAAAGTCCTTCTAGATTCACACCATTGAATGAGGCCTTGAGTATCGGCAGAATGATATTTTCCAGCGTGAAGTTCATCTGCGAAAAAGCCATAGCTCTTAACGTCTGGATAGTAGCCTGAATCAGCAGGGTGTCGTGGGTAACCCACTGTTGTTTCTTGTTCTGTTGACCTTGGAACATCAGATTAGCGATTGCCTCCAGATTCCTGGTTTTTGCGTTCAAAGTGTCTGAATATCTGTACAAGTAGGACCATATGAGCCTTGCAAGACATGTGGTGATGACGATTTTTTCTTCCGTAGGAATTTTTGGCTTCAGTCTCTTGATATTCATGTCCACAATTTTGAGCCATTGTTGTTCAAAAAGCGCTTTTGGCGACACCGAAAGAGATGTGGACACCAAAGTCGCTGCACACTTCCAGTACTTTGGGGGACCAGTGGAAGAGATTTGCAAACTTTTGTTATAAATCAGCTTGATTGCATCCACCCAGGTTGGGTGGTTGACCTCAGCAGTGAGAGTCTCAGCCAGCGAGAGGAGAAGCTGGTTGATAACGTCGCAATACGAATTCAGGATGTTTTCATTCTCGCAGCGATAGAAAAATTTCGCCAAACTCTTCATGAAATCAGCTCCTTCTTCGAACCGTTCCAGAGAGGAATTGGAAAACTGGAGATATCTCATTCCATGGATAAGCAAGTTCAAGCTAGCTTCACTCACTCCGGTCGCGTTGGCATTGGTATAGCCGGTTGGAAACCTCTCCAAATCGGCAATGAAGCGGTCGCTCACACTCAAGAAAGAATCTTCAGACATGTGTCCTATCAATTCAGCGAGAAGGTTCCAGTTCGACGAATGAATGATACTCTGACTCACCAAATACGGATCAATGTTTTTGAGATAATTGTACATGATTTCCTCGAGTCCAGTTTCTTCCGTAAGAATTTTGGTTGGTGTTTGGCGAACCACCTCGATAAGAACTCTCCAAAGAATGTACGTGCTGATGGTGAATTGTCTGTCGGCTTGCGTGAACGTTATCTCCGACTTTTGGACGCGTTGCTCGAGTTGCTTGAGAGTAAGCTTTCCCTCCTTTGACAGCGAGGAGGCCGAATCTTGTGTGGGAGCCGTCTTTGATGACCGTGAAGAACTCTTTTTGTGTGTTATACCCGCATTGTTGGAGTTTTTGAAGTTCTTCCATTGCATCATGTCCTTAGCCAACATGGCCCTGGCCATTTCCCGGAGTTCTGACTTGCCTCGACGCCAATGCATCACTGCGTCTGTAACGGAACGCGGCTTGCGTCTCGCTATGTATCCCAGAGACGTGATGACACGGTCAAATGTCGGATCTATGCCTTCGGAAAGAATATCAATTATGTTTGGTTCCTGATCCAATGGCACACTGTTCAGACACAGATTGAGTTTCCTCTCAGTCAACTTGGTGAACTGTCGCACCATGATGTTAAGCGTGTAATTTGGGTATGTTGTCTTTTGTCTGTTGACCAGAGTGGCCCTTCGCTGCTCTATCACTGCCGAAGGAGGCTGTTGTCGCTGCTGTTCCGAGTCATTTTCCTTCGATGGAGGATTTCCCAACTTGAATGCGAGCGGCTGAGCTCCATAGATGTCATCGTCCTGGTCGGTCTGGGTGTCAAAACCGACAAACCTCGGGTCCGAGTACTCTCTGGGTAACGGAGGAGTTGGTCCAACTTGGGAGGCGACGTCGGCATCTGTGCTTGAATCCTTCTTTCTGTGGTCCACATAATCAAAGCCAGCCACAGAGCTGTTGAGGTCCGGAATCTCAATGATATTCACCGCGTCATGGTCGCCTACGGCGGTGTTTTCGCTCATTGGATCCGTTTGTTTTCTTGTTGATCTTTTGTTCTTTTGATCTGCTGCGAAATGGGCTGAGCTATCAGTTTAAGCGCGCGCAAAAGTCGTCCCGCACGCTCAGAAAATTGTCCAATGTATGCAACCGATGCTTGTGTGCTGTGACGGTGGCGTGTTTCGATTCAACAACCCTGTCAACAAGGATCTGATCTGCTTTCTGGGTTGGGAACAAAAAACTTAACATAGCAAAAATCCAGAGGAGATTTTTCGCGAGGCGTAAAAACATTTTCCATAAACATCTCTACACCGCGAAGGAGTTGAAAAACACATATAGATTATCAGTATCGAATTAAACAACAAGATATTATAAAAACGCCGGACAATGCCGCAAAGGAATCAGGTGGATCTCTGTTTCGAAGGTTCAAACGGCAGCAAAGCAGCAAAAATACTCAAACTTCCGATAACAGCACCACACACCCAGATAGGAACCGAGGATCCAGATTGGGCACCAAAGTAGTACACCACTGGGGCCAAACCACCAAAGACTCTTGCGAAAACAAGACAAAGACCCACTCCTGTCGTACGGGAACGAGTGCTGAAGATCTCAGGACTGATGGCGTACAACGTGGCATAGTAGATGTTGACGAAGAAGTACGTTGCCGAACCGAAACCAGCATCTCCGGAAGGAGTACGGACGGTGGTGTAGCCGAAAAGAATGGCCATGGATGCAAGTGCTCCAAACACCATGGTTCCTCTTCTACCGACGCGCGGAATTTTCACCATGAAACCTGCAAGAATCGGGCCGAAAATTCCCACAAAGTTGTCGAGTGTAGCGTTTCTATAGGTGATGTAGGTGGAAGATCCGGTATCACCACCGTGAGAGGCGATGTAGATGTAGAGGAAGTTGTAGAAGGTGGAGTACGACAGACCAATGAATGCCCACGAAATGAGCAGCAGAACCGTGGATCTGGTGACGACCTTGGAGCAGAAAAGGAGCTTGATGTTGTACCAGGTGGACTTGGCGACCTGGACAAGTGGATGCTCGTTGGTCTTGGTCGAGAAGTAGTTCTGGTCGACCTCTCCGCAGGCTTTGAGTTGTTCGATTGTGAGACTGAGTTTTCTTCCGTGTTTGTCGGCAATTTTTTTGAGTGCATGATACGCCTCCTCGTCTCTTCCGGCAGCAACCAGGAACTTAGGAGTCTCGTCCAGCTTGAGAACAAACAACCGCATCAGAGCAGCAAACATCACGATTCCCGAGTTTGTCCACCAACAGTATCTCCAGCCCCTGTTGATTCTGGAAGGACAGTAATCTGGACTGGCGCAGGAGTGGTTTGGCAGATAAGCCCACGAAATGAGACCGGCAATGGTCTGACCAACACCCCAGAAGGCAGCCATGGAGGTGTTCATCCACTGGTATTTGGAAGGAAGATACTCGAGAAACACAGAAACATCGGTGGCAATGTTTCCTCCGGCTGCGACGGTCGAAAGGAACATGAAGATACAGTACATGGCGTAATTGTCAGTTCCTCCGGTGAAAAAACCCATGGTTGCCGTGAGCAAAAGCGAGGAGTTAAAGGCCAGCTTTCTTCCAATCAAATCTGCTCCAAAACCAAAAATAATCGATCCGACAATCAAACCGGCATAGAAAATCTCCGTGGCGATCGGATATCCTCCGCCTTTCATCTGGTAATCCACGTATGTCTTGACCGAGGACTGGATCATCTCCATTTGAGAGTCCACAGAATAACCAAAACCGGCAATGCAGAACAGCTGCAAGTGATACCAAGTGAATCCGATCTCGTCCAGAGCGTTGTTGATAAGATAAATCTTCTTGGCCAAAACCTGGTCATCTCCCTCGGTTGCAGTCATGTCCTGTTTGGTGATGGCAGGGTTGAGACCCTCTTCGAGCGAAGGGCTCGCATCAACCAGAAGGTCGACATGTTCTTGTTCCTTTTCAACAGACATTTTGTGTGTGATCCGGCCTCTAGTTCACAAACAAGTCTCGTGCGAGCACATGGCCCTACCTTGACGTTTTATACTTCCTCACCATTTTTTTTCCGAGGAACACAAGCACCCAAAAAAATCTTTTTGTGCATCTTATCAGCTGTTGATGCACTACCTTTTTGCATATTTTCTAATCAAACTTTCCAAACTTGATGCAACTGGCAACAAAACTCGCTATTGTCCAACAATAGATGATAATGATAATGATTTCTCTTGATATTCGGCCGAGTATGACCGTGATTGGCTCAGGTGCAGCTTCCGTCGGTGACCGCGAGAGTGCTCCGCTTTCGGGTGGCTGGCTTCCCGACTTGGTAGTGTTTACCAGCAGCTCGCTGACAATGTACAATGTTGACAACGTGAGAATTTCCGGGAAACCGTTGGGGATGCAAGAAAACGGTTGTCCAACATCAAGTCTAACCGAGTTTCCAGAGTGCCGAGTTGGAGCGAAAATTTTTTTTTTGCGATAACACTCCAGATAAGTGTGCCCGTTTCTGCTCTTTTGCCGAGTGATCTCCGAAACCACAACACCAGCAGCGCATAATCATGGCTTTTAACGTGCGTAACACCAACCCAAGGGCGGTCACCGAGATTCTGACGGCAGACTCGCTTCCGTACACCAGCATCAAGATCGAGAACCTTGCGATCCCCACAAAAGATGGTGCCATTCTGCGAGCACAGTTGTGGATTCCCCAGGACGCCTGGGAGAACAAGATCAAGGTCGGGACTCTTGTCGAGTACATCCCGTACCGGACTGACGTGACAATCTCGCGCGACTCCATCAGACATCCGTTTTACGCCGGAAATGGTCTGGCATCCATGAGAATCGACATGCGCGGCAGTAGCAGCTCGGATGGAGTCCTGACCGATGAGTATCTCAAGCAGGAACAGGACGACGCTCTGGACGCTTTTGACTTCATTGTGGCCCAGGAATGGTCCAACGGGTCCATAGGAATGTTTGGAAAGTCCTGGGGAGGATTCAACGGGCTCCAGGTTGCTGCCAGACAACACCCGGCGCTGAAAGCAGTGATCTCACTCATGTCCACTGACGACAGATACAGCGACGACGTCCATTATCGTGGGGGATGTGTTTTTGCCTCCGATATGCTGTGGTGGGGATCAACGATGCTTGCGTACGCCCCAAGACCACAAGACCCTGCGGTGGTCGGCAGCGAATCGTGGAGAGAAAACTGGCTCAAGAGACTTGACTTGGAGCCAATGGTGAAACATTGGGTCACTCACCAGACCAGAGACGAGTACTGGAAACACGGCTCGATCTGCGAAGATTACTCCAAGGTGGATATTCCGGTGATGTGTGTTGGTGGCTGGAGAGACGGTTACACCTCTGCCGTCTTCAGAATGGTGGAGAATCTTCCGAATCCAAACTCTTGCGGTATTGTGGGTCCTTGGGTTCACGAGTATCCGGAGATGGCCGAGCCTGCCCCTAAAATCGGCTACCAGCAGCTGTCTTTGCAGTGGTTCAAAAAATGGCTGCATCCAGAGGTTAAGACTGAACTGACATTGCCAAAACTCACTGCATACGTGCAGGATCCGTCGTCTATCGAGGATTCGTATGTGTACAGGGAAGGCAGATGGGTGTCGTTGGACAACGTCGAGGACAAAAAGACCATTTCGTTCCATCTCGGTGCCAAGAACAGTCTTGTGTCGTCCTCCCAGCAGTTGGAGGAGAAGTTTAGCGGTGATCTGACTCACGGAATGTTCAGAGGAACTTTCTGTCCGTTTGGATTCAAGGGAGATTTTCCAGCCAACCAGAAGCTGGAGGACTCCAAATGTGTCTGCTTTGACTCCGACGAGATCACCGAGGATATCAATTTGCTAGGAGAACCAACGATTAAGCTCACAGTTTCGTCGGACAAGAAGCTTGCCAACTTGTCGGTCAGATTGGTTGACCTGTATCCAAATTGCGGCGAAAACGTTTTGATTTCCTGGGGACAACTGAACCTGACTCACAGGGACTCGCACGAGTTCCCGGAGTATCTGGAGGTGGACAAAAAGTACGAGATTGAAATCAAGCTCGATGTCTTGGGAATCAAGCTGGAGAAAGGCCACAAGTTGAGAGTCGCCCTGTCGACCTGCGATTGGCCACAGAACTGGCCTACAGCAGAGACCCCAATGTTGACTTTGTACAAAGGAGAACTGATTTTGCCAGTGTTGGACGACAAACTCGTTGTTGAGAGTCCAAAGTTTGCCCAGCCAACGATCATGTCTCAGATCAAGTCGGAGATGCTCCAGCCTTATGGCAGAGACAAGACTGTCGTCTTTGACTATCCAAACAACGAGTGGAAGATGATCGACATCCAGGACTCTGGTGTCACGAAACACCCGGAACTCGGCGTGGTTTCAGGAATCTACCACGGAAGTTGCAACAAAAACGTCTGGACAATCAAGGGTAACGACCCGTTGTCTGCATACAACGAATGCACATGGACATATGTCATGGGAAGAGACGAGGACGACTGGAAAATCAGACTCGAAACAAGCACCTCCATGAGAGCCGACAAGGACAACTTCTATCTGGACAACAAACTGAAGGCCTGGGAGGGCGAGAAACAGGTTGCTGACAAGACATGGAATGACACAATTCCAAGAGTGTATAATTAGCACGACAAGTATTTGTAAAAGCAACCGTCATTTCCAAACTTTCCAGTAATGTGGGTGTTGTACCATAGATCGTGGTCAACTTCCATCCCATCGTACTTGGCCAGACTGAACCCTCTAACCAACAACTCACCCATCTTGTCGTCATCGTGTTTTTTCTTCAGCTTGAGCTCCAGAGAGTTGGACGACACGCCGAGCTGGGTGAACTCACGGCTGGCGAAAACTCTACACTCAAAAAGGTTGGATTTCAGCAACGGTCCCATCGAGCCGACGATGCTTTTCTCGCGGATAATTCTGGAATGCAACATAGACTTGAGTGTGTTGTAATTGACAGAGGATAATGGTGTTTCTGGTTGCTGAACGTAAACAAGCTTGAGACTCAAAGGGACAGTTTTACCAAGAGAGTTGAAAATTCCGATGGAATTCAGATAATTTGCGCGGTCTATCAACGCTCTGCGAAGAAGACTCTGCCTCTGGTTCAGGAAGACCTCCAAAACCTTTTCAGTGGTTGACAAAATTGTTGGATTCGACGTGATTATCGAGCTGCTGCTGACCTCAGTCTCCGAAAATACCAGGATCGACTCAACTCCTGTCAGAAGACCACACAACATTTTCAAGATCAAATTGTTTTTCGAGATCGGGTCCGACGGCTTGACCGTGATAAGAACGCGGTCTTGAGAGCTCCAGGAGAACGCTGAAGACAGCGACATGAGCTGTGAGGCTATGGAGGAGACGAAGTTGCGCTGGAAAAACCTGTATTCGCGGCCGTTATTGATCTCAGAATACGGCTGATTGTTGAACGATTCGGAGTCTTTAAGTGGGTCGTATTGGTACTTTGTATCGGTCTCGGGCTTGGGGAAAAGACCTCCAAAGGGAGTAAACTCCGTCCCTTCTTGTCTATCGCCAATCACCACAACTTTTTGAAAAATCTTCCTGACACGATTCGCATACTTTCGGTCAACAAAGACCATATCAGCATCCTCCAATGGACGTGTGGACAACGAATTGAGACTTATCAGAGTCTTCTGGGAGTAGAAAAAACTCCATAGAATCACCAAAAGACTCTCCAAAGAGGTCAGATCGGAAAACAGAGCCACACGACCACAATTTGTAGCCTCGGAAACATAACTGTCGAGTTTTTGCAACAAAAAGTTCACCTCTGCAAGATCTAGGCCAACACCGTCTGCAACAATTCGTGTGCGCGGGCTCTTCAAGGCCTGGTACCAAACGTCTTTCAGAATCCCATCTCGCAGCTTGTACCCTGACTGGATCCGCAATCCTGTGCTCAATGGAAGCCCATGCGGGACATCCACCGATCGGTATACGGCCGACTCGCATTCCCGGCGGGTGGCGCCGATCGAGGACTGGTTGTTGAGGGCAATTGGGTCAATGTCCCGGAGATTTGACTTGATGTGCGGGAACGCAAAAATGAACAGAGTCCCCAGGGCAATGGCAAGGGTGATCCAGAGTGACATACTGGGACAATGGTGAGGAATTGATGCTGATTTTGGGAACAGTGAGTTTGAACACCTCCCTCCCTTTTTACATTCAAGTTTTTTTCCTCCTTGATGTGTATTTTGGATTTTCCAGATCAGATTACGTAACAAATAACATCATGGTGTGAGGTGTGCGTCTGTCTTTTCTGGTGGAACGGGAATCTTTTTTGTTTTCTTTAAACTTTTTGGCTCGAATATTTTGAGAATTTTAAGCTTTTTTGTTAGCGCGACCAGATGCATAGATTTATGGCAGATTTATGCGTCCTTAATATGCTCCCTCCTTTTTATTTATAATGGGAGCAAAATCCGTGTTTCAGCAGCACATCTTTTATTTTTTTGCACGATTTCGATCACACAACGATGAAGATAGACACGGTGAGATGGGTGCGACTCTCGTCTCGGTTCGGGAAGTACCGCGCGCTGATCCCGATCTTGGCCGTGTGGGTCCTTCTTTTCACTTGGTTTCAGCTGTTTGACGTGGTCAGAACGGTAAGAAAGTGCACATTCGAAGCGTCTTCGGGTACAGATTACAACATTCTGCTTATTGCCGATCCGCAACTTATAGACAACCACACGTACCCGGATCGGAACCCGCTGGCGCTGAAACTTTCCAAAATCACTGTGGACAACTACATACACAAGAATTTCCGTGCCTTGATGGCCCATTTGAGACCGGATGCGGTCGTTTTCCTTGGAGATTTGATGGACAATGCGCGTGCAAGCGAACAGGATTACTACGAGAAAGAGCTGCAGCGATTTGTGCGTGTGTTCCCGCTGGCAAGCTGGAACTCAGACGTGTACGTCAACACTCCGGGTAACCACGACATTGGGTGGTCGAACGGGGTTTCCGTCTCTGCTTTGCAGAGGTTCCGAGACAACTTCGGCAAAAGCAATCTCGTTTTGGAGAGAAACAACCACGAGCTGATTTTCCTGGACAGCATCTCTCTGTCCAACACAGAGAACAAGGAGGTCTATGCCGAGCCGCGAGCGTTCTTGGAAAAGATGAAGAATAAACCAAAGGAGAAAACCCGGGTACTTTTCGGTCACGTGCCTTTGTACCGGAATCCGGAAATTAGACGATGCGGACCGGAAAGGGAATCCGAGACGTTTCCGATCACCAAGGGATACCAATACCAGACAGTGATTGATCAAAACATCACAGAGGAGATTTTGGAAGCGATCAAGCCGGACCTAGCTTTCAGCGGCGATGATCACGATTACTGCGAGGTTTTGCATCATTATTCGACTGGAACAACAATCGAGGTGACCACCAAGTCGATTTCGATGGCTATGGGAATTAAAAAGCCTGCAGTCGAGCTGCTTTCCCTGCACAGCATTCCCTCTGGGAAGGGTCCATTGGCAAGAGACGGTGAAATTGTGATGAAAAAACCAACCGTTTCCTACTCTATGTGCTATCTTACTTCGCCACTGATGGACGTGATTTTTTATGCTGTGGCTGGTGTGCTGACAGGTTTTCATCTGGTGTGGCTGTGTTATAATAACAGGTCAGGTTATGCCGGAATCCACGAAATGAAAACGGAGACCGTGGTAAGCAAGCTCGCCAGAATCGACTACGGAGACCTGCTGGAGCTCTCTGCCGTGACAGGGTTGTTGGTTTGGGGGATGTTTTACATTTCGACGCGTTGAATGGACGGGTAATATATACATATTCCCTCTGTCTTTTTCTCCCAGACTGCTGCCCTAGACTCGTGATGACCGAACGTTATTTATGGTAACCTAACCACGACAATACACCGTTTACTAGTACGAAACCACCGAAATTACGTCATATCCGTTTATTGAACTCTGGTATAAATAAATCGTTCAATCGCAAAATATACATGAAACATGAACTTGCCATTCGTTAAATCGTCAATCGCGGAATCTCGAAACCGAGTTCCGTCACTCACTTGCCAGGCGAAAGGACCCGGCCCCAAACCAGGCGGGTCCAGCACAATAAATAGTAGAGCGACTCGCGTTAGCTCGAATGAACCAACTTCAGCGACCGTTCGCTTCTCTCCAGCTCTGTGTCACAGGCCCTCTTGTTCGTAGCATGAACATCTCTTATCGAGCACAGAAACCCGGCCAACAGCCGCGCCAACACCACGCAGGGCTGCTCAACGCGAGATGCGGAGCAGCCAATCGTGGCAGAAGTCGCGTGGTCGGCGGTTTCCATCTTCGGAGACGAGGGCGGAGTGATGTAGGACTTGGGAGACTGGATGGCATGAATCAATGCCACCGATTTGTTGATTAGGTCGTTGAGCTTTTGGAATCTTGTCTCGTTAACGTGCAGCTCGTACTGTAGGGCATTCAAGATCTTCACCTCGTTCGACTTGAGGTCCGCGACGCTCAGTCCGGTGATCCGGTTCCAGGCCTTGAACGTGTAGTTTTGGTCTTGCGTGTACTTGGATGCAAGGATCAGACACGTGAGGAAACACCGTTTTGGACAGTGCAACGAGTCCCGGGATCCTGCAAGCCGGGACTTCATATTGACCCGGCTCTCGTGAACTTTGAGCAGATAATAAACGGTGATTTGCAGCACCAGCACGCTACTTCGAGACCGTTTCAAAACCTCTTCAATGTACCCTTCTAGACTCCCGCTGTTGCTCAGAGGAAACAGCAATCGTAGAATTGCTCCACAAAGCTTCACCATTCCGTCGTTCTTGGCCATGTGCGGCACGTTCGGCACAGTGGACATGTTTGGTGCGGTTGACACCTTCAACGGCACATTTTGCGGCGTCAATAGACACTGTTCTTTGGCCATTCTTGGTTTGCCCTCGGACTAATTCAACTTGAAACGCGTCGCCAAACAAGCACGTCTCACAGTAAATTTGCTAGCCACTGTCACCACGTGTCGTGCACAGCAATCCAGTGCGTTTGGTAATGTCCTTAAATCGGGTCTGTAGATAGTTCGGCGTGATTAACTAAAGACAGCACAGCAGTAGAGGGGGAAAAAAATATTTTGTTTGACTCAAAAAAAAAAAAGGCCACCTCTCCCCACAATCGGTAAATTTTTTTCACTCGCTGATTTTCGCTTAAATAATTACGGGGATTTTTAAGCGACGGAGATCGTGCGACTAGAGGAGACTGAAAACGTGGTGCACGTCGATCGACGCGTCGACAGCTTCCGTCGCGAGATTTTTAACATTTTGTTGTTATAATAAACGAACACTTCACACTATAAAAAATCAACTTGTCTTGTTCCCGTTCTCAACCGTACAATGGATTTCAATCAGCTGGACGACGAAACAAAGCGTCTGCTGACCTTAAACAACTTCCTGGACGGATTGACGGTTCCAGAGTTTATCGAAAAGCTCTCAAAGAACCTGGATCGCAAAGCCGAGTTGGGAGATGGAATCGACCAGATCGACCCCAAACCTTACATCCGGACATTTGAGGCAACATTGAAGGAGCTGAACAAACTCCGGGAGGAGTGTGTGACGCGCAAGACCAAATTGGAGAAAATGGCTGCTCTCAAACAATCCGAACATTACGCCAACGTTCTCAGCCTTACTCCCAAAGCACAACAACTCAACAGTCGCTTTGCCAAATTGGAGCTCAAGGTGAGCGATATCAGCTCCAACATCCGTCCCGTTGGAGACAAACTCACGAAAACAAACAATTTGAAAGAAAACACGGTATCACTCATTTTTCTCACCAAATGTTACAATGAGTTCTACACAAAGGGGGAGCCTCCTGCCGGACTGATGACCCCCCCACCGCAAGAGATGGGAAAAACTGCAACCACGCTGACTCAATTGGTGAGGTTGTCCTCAAAATTGGTCAGCAACGAGCTTCCTCGTTCCAAGGACTGTAACCAACTGATCCAGGACCACTGCAACAAGTTTGAGCTGGGTCTCTTGGAGCAATTTCACAAGTATTACAACCTGAAGGATTACGAGAAACTCCGGCAGCTAGCAGATGTGCTGTTCCAGTTCAACGAGGGCGAAAACATTATCAATTTCTTCATCAACAAGCAGTTAATTTTCAGCCAATTCCAGGAGGAGGAGTTGAATGTGGGCGAAAATTACTGGTGGGATTTGAGCAATCCGGATTTTGACAATTTCAGGTTGGATGAGGTGACTTTGCGGCTGTTTAGCGCCTTTGAGGAGATTGTTTATGACGAATTTGACTCTATCAAACAGATTTTTGAGGAGAACACCAAGAGCGTTGTTGTTTGTCTCCTGGATCGGTTTTACAACGAGTTGGTTGTCACCAGAGTTCAATATCTCTTGAAAGTCTCACTTTCTTACTCAAAACTGTCCAAACTTCGAATGCTGCATCTCCTGTCGTCTCATCTGTTCCAGCTTACCAAAAAGTTGAAAACTTTCTTCACAGACAAAGAACTGGATGTTTCCACGGAACTGGACAAGTTTCAGACACTCATGTTCCACACCTATCTTGACAAAGACGTGTATTTCAACACCGAAAAGGAAAATTTAGTCGAACTCATTGAGTCTCTGATTTCCAAGTTTGAGATGAAAAACGAAAAAGTGATCCAGAAACACCTATTAGAAAACAAAGTGCTTCATTTCAAAGATAGTCACTCTGGAGGAACCGTTGACTATGAAAAAGACCAGGATTCCTCGGTTTTTGCCGCGGAATCGCAGCAAACTCCACAGCGTGAGAATTCCACCAAAAGACTGTTGTCCTACTCCAAAAAATCCAGGAAGCTCACCTCAATCTCCAATTTCATTAAAAACATGGAGAGAACTTCTTCATTGAAAGACAAGTTTTCAAAGTCTAAATTGCGTACGGTCAACAACGCAATTGGCATCAAACACAACAGAACCATCTCAGAGACCAATGGTGCTGATCTTGCGCCCGATCATGTTGATGGCTCGGAACTGTCACTTATCGTGGCAGAGAAGATCCTCAAGTACGTCGTGGAGTCATTGACGAGATCTATTGAGCTTGTGCCAAGTAAGATCAACGAGTATTCGATGGAGATCTTCGACATTTTGCTGGACAGTTTCGGCCGTACCTATGTCGCTATTGGTCTTGAGTCGTTGTATTACAACGGAGTGTTGCTGCAGCAACAAAAACTGACCTCCTTTTTTGGCTCCAACTCGAATGAGTTGAGTCTGGGCTTCTTGGACCAACTCAATCTCGTCTCTCTCCAGATTTATCTTTTTTCCATCGTGGTGAAAAGATTCTTCTACCCTCTCATATTATCGGATTCGACCAAGAACAAACTCAGCTTGTTGTTCAACTCTTATCTGCAGGATGTTGAGATTGGTGTCAACATAATATTGGACGATTTGTTGGATCTGGTGGAACGCAACATGAAGACCATTTTGAACAACCAATCTGCTGACGATTTCCAACCATTAACTGCCAACCAACCTTCTGTCGATAGGACCGAAACGTGCGACAAGTTGATCAAGTTCACCGACAAAGTGTTCCACTCGCTCTACGAACACCTGAGTTTCAATCCGGTGCTGAAGTTTGATATCATCAAGAGAATTTTGTCGAGCTTGCTCAACCTGCTCATCCTGCACTTTACCAAATTCAAGATCAACTCTAACGGCTCGCTGACAGTGACTCAGGACATCGTTCATTACATCTCGATATTCGACAGCTATGAGGGATTAGAGAATATGAAGGAAAGTTTCTCGATTTTGAGAGAACTGACCAATCTGTTTTCATGCCAACCTGAACTGCTTAAAGACTTGTGCAACGAGGGAAAGCTAATTTACCTCAAAAAAAGCTTACTCAAGCTTTATATCTCGAGAAGATCCGATTTTAACGAGAAGTTTTTGATTGGTATTTGACCTGGCGGGCGCTGCTGTTTTCTATACACATATACACGTATCAATCGACATCCAAAACTGCACAAAGAGCTGAGCACAGTTTCTCGCTTGACTTGAGGCTTCGTTTCCGAAGTCCAAGATCGAAGTCTTGCAAATCAAGCTTGACGGACTCGGGCTTGTAGGCGTGATTTTTGAATTCCTTAGAATTGACGTTTTCTTGAAATTTTGCAATCTTTGCGTCGGAAATATTGTAGTTGATCGCAAGAGTCTCTCTCAGTTTCACAAGACAGAGAATGGCCCTAGCAGCCAGACTGGCTTGGTAAATTGCTGTTTTATCCCCCGTTTCCAGACACTCGACGAAGTCTGCGCAATCGACGGAAAGAACCTCATCCAATCCACAGATGAGACACAGAACCTGCTCCTGAGTTCTGAAAGCAACTTCCGACAGGTTCGAAGCCACGAAGCCGACGTAGTCTTTGACAAACTCCAACTCTTCAACAGGTTTTGTCAGCGCAATCATGCTGAAAGACTTGATGATTTGTTTGATGAACTTTTTCAGGGCTGTTTTGCTTTCCCCGAGGACACTGAACATACCTCTCAGAACAAAATACTCGCTGAACATGTCAGCACTATACTTTTTCCTGTACCGCACAGCTAGCTTCAATCCCTCAATATAGCCACTCTCGATCAAAGACTCGTACTTCTCAAACAAGTCCTGGTGCATTGCGATCGCCACCGATCTAATCGCCGTGGACAAAGATGACTCCAACGCAATGATTGTCGGGATACAAATCTTTGGGTTCGCAAATCCCAACTTGACAACCAATCTCAGAAACGAGACGGCCCTGACACAATGCTCAGCTTCCTCAATGAGACAGTTTTTCAGAATTGGATCCAGATATCTCTGGACAAGAGACGAGCAAATCCCGTCGTTGACGTACTCTGAAGACTCACCGTGGAAGACATGGATGTCCAGTTTGACCTTCTTAGAGTCTTTATGATCCAATCCATTCCGTGCAATGCTTGCCTGTTCTTCGAGCTCGAGAAACGCAGACAGCCCATTGATCACAATATCCTGCAAATACAGATCCTCGGAATGCTGGAAAACGTAGTCCATTACCGACAAAATCTGTGCGCTCATGAAATAGCTGGGATGAGAGATGCAAACACTGATTAAGTTTTTGATTGCCACTCTTTTCAAACCAGAGTCTAACTTCTTATCACAAAAGAGCAACAGATGCTTAATAAGAAATCCAGAAACAGAGTCGCCTGCTTTCAATCCAATCTTGGAAGAAACAAAAAGGTCCGTATGTTCGTTCAACTGACAATATCTTCCGAAACTCCCCAAAAGAAACAGAAGTCGTTGTAGCTTGTTATCTGGCTGGAATCCAGGCTCTTTGATTTTCACCAGATAAGGTCTAATCAGCATCAAAGAGGAAAGACACGCTCTTGCAAGCTTGACGGTGTCGTTTTTCAGCTTGGAAAGAAGCCATAGACATGGCATCGCCTCATCCAGCTCTTTGGCATTAAATTTTGTCAGTCTTCCCAACAAAGATGTCTCGCATTGTGTAATGAAAACCTGTTTTAGCGAAGTCATCTGTGGAAGTGCACATCTGAAAACTTGCAAGATGTAGTACGACAAAGAACTTCCCGTGGAACTATCGTCTGTCAAGTATGGCTGCAGGGAGACTAGTTGATCCTGTGAAATAAGCGAGCCATCGCATTTGACCAAAATGGCCACCAATCCCGTTGCATTTTCGATTTTCGGACGCAAATCCTCTTCATGAACGTTGCTCGTGACATAATTCACAACCTCTCGCATAACCACAAGCAGAGATGTCCGTATTTGAGTCCGAAATTTGGAATTGAGTGGAGTTTGGTGGATTATCTTTTCCTTGAAAAACCGCTCAAAATAATCCCAGTTCTTTTCGCTAGACCCGGTGACAGATATCCAAACCTCTACCAATACCATTGCAGATTTTGCGCACGCTTCCTCCAGCTTTGTGTTCTCAAATAAACTCAAGAACCAGAGATCCAGCAACAATGTAGTGGCCAAATCAACGATATTGTCTTCTTCGTCGTCCATCCTTCTTAGCAACTTCTCACTCACACGGGACTTGATCTCGATGTTCGACGAGTATCTGTAAATATCTCCCACCAAATGTATGGCCTTCTTCCTCACAGATAGACTGCTGTCGTTGAGTCTCTCACATACAACAGAGTTGAACTCGGTTATGATCTCGGGATGAGTCGAGATGCAACTGCTCAAAAGCTCAATGATTGAATCTCGGACAGAGGCAGAGTTGTCGACGATTCTTGCAGAAATAGACTCTTTGATGGACCCAATTGTCAGTAAGGAAGGCTCACGTTTGATCAACAAAGACAAGTTTTTCACTGCACGACCTCTTGACTTTGCTTTTGTGTGCTCCAGCGACTTGACTATCAGACTGAGAAAACTCTCATAGTGCGACAAAAAGTTTTGAGAACGCAGAATTCGTAGGTACTCTGCTGTGATGTCCTGCGAAGCTTGCAGGGGAAATCCATGGTGAGTATCGCTGAGAGATTTCAGTATTTGAAGCTCTATCGATCGACTTGTGATGTCAAACTGGTGAAGCTGAGGTGTTATCTCAGACGGTTCCATTTTGGCAATGCTCTCGCACAAGGTTCTGATACCCGAGAGAAACTTGGTTGCCAAGCAATTGTAACTGTATTTTTCAACTTTATTGTTGAACCTTAGATCTTGCAGGACATTGAAGTAACTCTCAATGAGAGCTCTATACTCAACCAAACTGGTGTTGAATGCAAACTTGATCACTTTCTGGTTTCGTCTCAAAACCAGGATCTTGGATCCTATAAGACCAATCATTTCCAGGGAAAATGCTTCTACTTGGGCTGAATACTTCTCCGAATTGCAAACAAACATCAAAGTGTTCATCAGGGAGTCCAAGAGTGTTTCTGCTGCAGGATATTCGTGAAATTCCAACATCAAAAGAAGATCTTCGACGAAATTCTCGAAAACCTTTCTATTGTTCAAGTCAGGATTCGCTGTAATTCTGCTCAGCAATGCCGAGGAGAGCTCATTGCATATTTCATTGGTCTCTTTTGTAATGTCCCGCAGATATGAATGGAAACCACTGTTCAATTCCTCCCAGCGTGCTTTTTTCTTGGTTCCAATTCGATCCAAGGTTTCCCAATAGGAGTCTTCGAATGCGTAATCGGCAGCTGAGATGCACTGGACAAGCTGGACAACCACAAGAGTCACAAGCTGGAAGCCAAAACCTCTTGGAAGTCGCGACTGTCTGGCTTGTGTCTTGCTTGGCGAAAGATGGTCAAAATTATTGACAATCTCGTTAACAATGAAAAGTCTTTGGTCTGGATTTTTATGGAACGTCTCCACGATAACTTTGGATGCACATGCTCTCAGCCGTTCAAAAACTGCATCGGATATAACATGTTCGGTCTTCAAATCGAGATTGAAGAAGATAACTTTGAGACAGAAGAACTCCAGCTTAGTAACGATGCTGTCTTCCATCTGATACTGTTCTGCGTAGCATGCGATGAGATCCAGAACCTTGATGAATTCTCGAGTAACAGAATCAACCAGATCTCTGTCTATCTCTGGGACCGTAGACCTCTCTACGCTTTGGAGCTCCAACAATCCCTCGCCAAAGCTGAACACAAACTCAAAGACAGATGCCAGATGTGTCGCCAAATATAATTGCTTTTCTTCTCTGCCGCTGGTAAAAATCAACATCGCAAGAACTGCCACTCTGCAGCAGCTCTCGACCAGCTTCAACAGCACAAAGTCCTCTGACGAAGATGATTCTTTCAAGTTCCAAGCGGTGTCTCCGTAGTTGCTCAAAGATTTCAGAGAAATTTCGTTGATTCGCATGAGGTATTCAATTTCCAGATGTCGGAGATGATTGGTGTACCACAACCGGTCCATGTTATCCTCAAGTGTTTGCAACACTTCAAGACTCAAAAACTGAACGGGAGACTCCGAGTTGCTCGAAAACGTGGTCCAAAGTCGCTGGTTATCATAGTCAATATCTTCATCCAGCATTCCGATGTTTTTCACCAATTTCCGCAAAGTCTCCAAAGAGTCTTGCTGGAACGTTTTTGCGTCTATGTGCAGGTCTGTGACTTGGTTGGTGTTGCCATGTTGCGTAGTTGGTAGACTCGTCAGGTCCGCCTGTGATGATTTGAGCTCGACTTCATGTGGGATATCACCGCCTTCAACATTGATGGAACTGTCGACTAACTGCTCAATTTCTAGCGATGTCGGGTTGCAATTGAGTTTGATTCGCTTCACTTTCAAATCGGGCTTGGTCCATTGTCGCTTTGAAACCGGTGCAACATTGGCCAGAATAGCCCGTTCCAAGTCCGGAATGTCGTCCAGCTGAGATAGGGCCCCCGCCATATCTTCAAAACGCATTGCTGGCCTTTTGAACGTCAACGAGTCGAGCTCAGACGCGCTGAAAGAGGACAAGATCTCTGACTCGAGTTTCTCAGTAGCCACTTCAGGCGCATTTTTACACAACGTCGGCGCTTTTTCGTCGCCAAGCCATATCTCAAACGGCGAACTAAGCGGTATAACTGCAAAAAAGGTTAGTAAGATGATTTAAAATCGCTTAATGCTGTCAGATCACGTACTGTTCTGTTTCGGGAGAATGTAGTCGAGAGGATGATTCAACAATGCCGACGCCAAATCGACGGGATACAGCGGATCGTTGGTCTTTTCGCGTGAATTTGACATCTTCGCAAGGATGGCGACAGATTCCCCGAATCTGCTGGACCGAATCTCTCTTTATGGGCTTGAAATCAAATGAAGAGAAAAGGGGTCGGTGCTTCAAAACAGATTTGCATTTTGTCTAAAAAGGAAATTTTTCAAAACAACCTTACACATGAAAGGTTTTTGGAGGGAGTTTGTTAATCATTTTCTACTACAACAAAAAAAAAAAAATAGACCAAGCCCTCTTCTATGTCTGTCAAAACCAGCTACAAAACACCGGTCGATCATCCGCAATGTCTACCAAAATCTTGATTGCCGATCCAAAACACGCGGAGAATCCCAAATCCGTTGCTGCGGACCCCGAAAAAGAGATTGCTTGGCTAATTGAGGAGATAATTCGGCCCCAGCTGCCCTCAATCAAAGAGAGTCTGAGCTCGTGTCTTGCACAGATAGACGAGCAAAACAACGATGAGTTCAAGCTTCCATTATCATCACATAACTCAGAGATTTTGAAAGGAGTGATTACGCGACGCAATTTCAAAATCACGGGCTTGAACATTTCCATCAAGTCAAAGCATGTGAATGGCGGCAAGGTGTTCAATTTGAAGTTACGGGAGAACAAAGTTTTGATATTACGGCAGATCTTGGACTGCCACGACTCGATTCACAACGCCATCAGCACGATTGGAAAGCTTCTGGAAAATGAGAAGCTCGACCACACCATATTTCTAAAATACATCGAGGTTCTATACAGTCAGATCGACCTGGCCAGACGGTCTTTGCTGTCACCAAAACAAGCGTACATGTTCCCGCAATACCGTGCAGTTGCGGGCAGTTTCGAACCGCCTCTTCCGTCGACAACGTCGCTGGATTTTGCCGTGAGCAACAGCGACATCTCCATCGACTTGAAGAACCTGAAACCCATCACACAGAAACCGTGGGACCTGATTGTGGACCACGAAAATAGAAAGTCGTTTGCCGACTGCGTGAGAGCGAAAATCTCGCAGGACAGAACGCGTTCGATCTCCAACATCCTCGTGGACGAGTACAGAAAGCTTTTGGAGTGGCGAAAACGGGAGAACGCCAAGCTGGCTGCAGAGAATTCGGGGATTGGATCCACTCTCAAATCGATGTTCAACTCAAACTCAGATCCATCGTACTCCACCTTGGTCAAAATGGCCAGTAAGTATCTTGAGGAATCCATCACTTACATGGACAACGACGGGAACCCGACGGTGGTGACGATACAGGAATCGTGCGACGTGGTGACGTCGGATCCTGTTTTGCTGTCAATAAGCATCAAATTGGAGAGCTTGGAGAAAACCGTTAGCAAACTTGCGGAGAACTTCAAGAATTGCATGTAATAATCACGACTTAGGTTCAAGTTTCAGCTTTAATTTTTTGGCTCGCAGGGTGTTGAGCTTTGCGATGTCGTCTTTCGAGCCTTTAACCTTCTGTATGCGCGTTGTCATTCCTGTTTGCTGGCTTCTTGCCCTCTCGAGCTTTTTCTCGAGGGGATGGATCTGCTTATAGATGCGCTCTTGTTTCTTGCGAGAGTCCCGCATGATCTCCTGAAGAAGCTCATAGTCGCGGGAAATCCGTGGCTCTATGAACGTTTTGATGCTCTCGGACTTTCTCTGAACCGTCGACTCCTGTATCACGTCGAAAACGGCCCGCGTTTTGAGCACAACCTCGTAAGTTGCTGCATCTGCCGTCACCTGGCTCAACGGCTCGATCGCAGCGTTCAGGAACCCAATCGAGTTTTGCAAAGAACGAATCGACGATTGAAGGTCTCTGGAAATGTCTGACGGCATGGTGCAGAGCTTGACAAGTTGGGGTGAATAAAGAAACAGGTTTCAATACAGAAGTTTTTCACGCGTTGTGTTTTTATTTTTATTTTTCTCCGTATCGTAACTACTTTGAAATTTTTCCTTTGGTCGACGCGTCAAAAGTTTTGGCCGACGCGTCGACGCAACGCGGGATTGGCTAAAGGTGTAGGGGGCTGTGCAACACAGGGGAAAGTAATGCTGTAGCAGGCGGTACCTGACCCAGAATATAGCAATATGACATTAGCTACCGCGGTGCAGTGATTTTGAGACTCATCTCAAACCCCAAGACACAAATCGTTTCGCGAGATGCACCTTGCACCCCGGTAAACTCAAGAGAGTCACATGGCCAGTATCTAACATTACTGACCGTCGCAGACACATTCCTTTTTTTTTGGTTTTTGCATGAACAAGGGTTTGACACCCTGGAACGGGCCCTTGATTGCGGGAATCAATTTCTTTTGCAAACCAGATTTGGCCGAGTAGACTTTCCAACGTCCTAGACTCTCTCAGTTGCAGCTCCGGTCCAGCCATCTGCAGCCATATGTAAGCCATGCGCAGTCCTAGACTTCCATGCTTGACCTCTGAGGTGTTTACACCTGCACGGCACTGACCCCATCCGTCGACCCGCGGTGCCAACGAGCAACTGCGGGTTGCAGGTTTGGTTCTTTTTCCTGAGCTAAAAAAAGAAACGCGCCCAAAGAAGGTGTCTTTTGAAAGTCGTGCGCATCCTGCATAATTTAGGTTGCAGCAATGCAACTTCTGTGCGTCGGGTGTATGCATGAGAACTTGATTTCGAAGGGCACTGCGGGCTGAAGGTGTATAGTCTCCAACACAATCAGAGAGCTGTTGTCCGACTTTGCAGAGACATTTACCAGCTGCCATGCACAGAAACTAAATAATCCGATAATTTCTTGATTTCAGTTGAGGTGACGTATAAAGGAGCGGAAATCCCATCCATTAACCCCGGGATCCATCAGATCGGCTTTTACTCTCAGCTCACAGCATTTTTGACAGTACTATTGGCATTTTATTCACTTTAGCTTTTAATTGCAATCAGTTTCAACCATGGATACCGCAGGCCCTGCTTCAAACTCTCTGAAGTCGGGAGCTTTGAAGTTTGACTACAACAGACTCGGTCATTTACAACATCAACCTGTTTTTGGGACCGCACCTCATCTACAGCCTCCACAGCTGTCTGAGGCACCTCACACCGGTGGTCCAGGCCACGAAAATAACCAAAATCCGATGATGATGTTCGAGTACCCCTCTTTGCCTAACGGCTTCCAAGGTGGTGGTAGCACGGTAACCAATTACAAGTACAATTATTCGAATGAGGACTCTCAAGGGAATTCTTTTTCTCCAAGTCCAACTTTTGTTTCCTTCCAACAGGGTCCCGAAGCCCGGAAGATCTCGAGGTTTGCACCTCCACCGATCGTTGATCGCCGCAGATTTAGCATGGGTGATCAACAGGATATTAAGCTCAGATCTGGCTACCAACCGGAAGACAGAGACAACGAACGCCTGGTTTACGAGATGGAAACCAAAACTTACAAGGTGGTGAAGAAGTCAGAGTTGGAAGCAAATCCGAAGTTGCAACAGCAGTATCTGCCTGTCGACTCCACCAAGTCGCCTACAAGTTCCAGCTCCACTCCTGGTCACTCCGAAAAAACTAAACGTTCCAGAAACGGCTGTCTTACGTGCAGAAGACGCAAGAAGAAGTGCTGTGAAACTAGACCTACTTGTACCGAATGTGCCCGGTTGCTCATTCGTTGCAGATGGCCTATTCCAGGAAGCGAGCGCAGAAACCGATCGAAGAACAATCAATTCAACCCAGACGAGATGAAACACGAGGCGTTTGGAACCATCAAAATTCTCCGGGGTGTTGTTGATTACAAGGTGGAGGAGTGAAGGCAAGCAGGGATTGTAGACCACGCTGGTTCCCGAACAAGTTAAGTTATCGTTCTTTTGATGGAGACTGATGATCGATTTTATTTAATACCCTTGGCGTATAGGGATAATGGACATTGTATTGACATAAATTACTGGTGATATAAGGCGTTTTTGCCCAAAATTAATTCTTGCATCTAAGAGTCAGTCGACCTGCCCCCATGCGGAGATGGAGCTCTAAAGCCATTCGCTGACGAAGTTGTGATCTGAATGCGCGCGAGTGAAACGACTAAAAAAAAACGACTTTATCTGTACGAATCAGCACGTTTGTGCAGCGACCAACCCTCCCCTCAATCAATGACCACCCATCACGTTTCCATCTTGCCAGACGTCAGACATCTCTGCGTGCCATTTTGATTTTCGCGAAGTGGAGTAGAGATTTTTTCTGACGTGCTGGGATCGACGGGCAGCGTATGCACGGAACCCAACAAACTTTTAACACTAGAAACGTCGTCGAGCGGCGGAAGCGGGGACCGGCGGGGATGTTGCGGCGGTTGAATGTTGCTGATTGGACACTTGATTGCTGGCCGGGCTAGTGAAACTAGTGCCTCGCCCAACCCAGTGCCAATAGGAGCGCGCACGAGGTGTTGCTGTCCTCAATGTTGGCGCTCGGCACTGTCGCAGCGTGCTGCAGTCTGACAAAAGAAACAAGCGAGACTGCATGCATAGAACCCATGCAAAAAATATTTATTTATTCCAATTAGGAAGAAGCGATGCGTTGATGCATGTACGTTTTAATGTTCGTTCTGTCAGAACAGCAACAACTACATAATAGTGCAACAAAGCACAAGGCGGATTACCGATGAAGTTTGTTACTTCCTGGACGCAGAGTTAGCCGCCCAATTGCGCCTTCGCAGCTGGCCATGTCGCGAAGAGTTTCACCGAGGCAGACGGAATGAGTTTGGCCGCCCCATGCATACATGCTTGCCAGATGCTTACCCCGGGCTGTTTGACATATTTTGCCCCTATCAAGTACAGGGTAAGCGACTGGTTCAACAATCTCGCCTAATTAGATATTTTGCATGAACCTATCGTAAATTCCTACTATTGCCGCTAGTGGAGCAACACCATACATACGCACAGAATTCTGGTGGTAGTCACTCGTTGAATCTCGACCCCCCCTTGGTGTTTTATGAGCCTCTCAAACCTGATATATCTTGGCATTCCCACCTACAATCCCAATTTTCTCAAGACGGGAAATTGCCAGACAATCAGATATTGCCGCGATGCATGAAAAGACCACAAAATCAGCTATTTAATGCGCTATTACATTTCCCACCAGGCAAGCAAGCCGCTCGCTGACTTTGACAGCCAGCCACCCGTTTGTGATCTGACGATATGAACCATCGATGATAATCAGACTACAAAGCTTACCAAGAAGCCGGTTCTACGTCTGTAATTTAATCGTCCTTAACATATAGCATTTCAATCGTAAATTCTAGACACGGCAGCATCTTGTCGTATCTGGTAGCATGTGCGTTTGCGGTCTGATCTGCCCGATTGTTCCACCAACCTGCAATAGAAGCTTTTCAAATCTCGCAACTAAATAGGAACTCTTGAGAATGCACCATTACTATTAAGTGCTCAAATTCGAAAGCGATCTAGATCAACCGATATTATCGTAACTTGCAAACAACAAATGCGCCCGGATGTCAAGGCATCTCACGTTCTAGATGCCAATCTGTACAAGCTTGGCTTCAGGGGCGCCTCAACAATTGAACGTCCATTTTGTTTGTGCCAAGCCACCTACCTGCCTTTCTACCAGGTGGTCCAATCATCTGCACAGCGGTTATATGATGCCCTTCACCCCTTGAGGGGTGCTGAAAACGGCATATTGCAGGAAAAAACTGGTGATACCCGATGTGCAAACAAATCGCCCTTACAGAACAGGTATGTCGTAATCCCCGTTGGTGTTGATGAGCCCGAACTTGACCATTTCTTCAAACTCTTGTAGAACCTGAACCAGGCTCGAAAAGTGGATCTCCACGCACAGGTTGTAAAGCGAATAGTATCCATCAATGATGGTCTGCAATTTGCCTGTCACTAGATCCGTTGAATAAAACTTGTTGTAAGCCCTTTCGAGATTCTGCGTCATTTGATTGCGCATCGAGCTGGAGCGGATTTCGTGGTAAACATCCACTCCATGCTGGCTTTCGATACTAATTCTACCGTGGTTGAGCATTTCGTTGAATATAATGTCTGCGGTCGAGTTCACATAGATGGTTTTCAAAGAGTTCACATTGCTCGAGCCAATGTTGACCTTTTCCACCTGCTCCACAAGACCACATAGGTTTTTGAAATCAAAGTTCTGCTCCACAATCTCGTCGAGAACACTGTCAGGGCAGTCATAACCATAGGTTATCAGTCTTTCCTTTGCATTCGAACAGAGAATCTTGAACACCTCTTGTTTGAAAAAGTAGGTGAACTTGTTCGACTCCGTGTGGTCGAAATAATTCATCAGAAAGCCATCAAGTTCCACCAACAATCTGTTGAAATTTACCAAGTTTTGCTGCGACTTGTTTCCCAGATTGACACGGCCATCAGAACAAGATCTCGGAAGACTCACCATATTTGACCCCAATGAACTCATGATTATGACTGAAAGAGATTGAAGAGTGACCAGGCTCTTCACTTGATTGCTCAGCTCCAGAAGCTGTACAGAAACACTCTCCAAGTGTTCAGGAACCTCAAACTTCTTCGAGGCGTTGGAACTGCAAACAAAGCTCGTGAACAGCTTGTTGTAATATAGATACACTCTCATCTTCAGACTTTCATCCTCCGTGAGAAATTTGTTCTGTTTGTGCATCACCATCAACTTGAAAAGATTCGGATATCTCAGGTTGATTGACACCTGGAAGCTGGAATAATTGTGTTCAAACATTTCTCTTTCAAAATCCACAATGTTGTCTCCAATGAACTTCAAACAATTTCTGATGCAGTTGTTCATTCCAAAGATCATGCAATCCTTGATAAACTCCACAAACTTCTGAATGAAGCCCTTGTCGATGTTATTCAACAAATCCACCAAGTCCTCAGCCTCAAACTTGAGGAAATCCGGGGTCTCTTTGATCAGCACGTCCAAAACCATTTCAAAATAGTTTCTCAAGCTCAGTTTCGAGCTTTGTAACCTGTTCAACACCAATACAGAGTCGGACAGAAAGGAAATGATGTTTGCGTTCTCCTTTCGGTGGGATGCATTGTTTGAGAAAACCAGGTTCACTGTTTTGGAAGAGTCCTCCATCACAATGAACATCGCGTAAAAACATCTCTCCACCATTTGAACAACATCAACCATCATGTGTTCCAATGTATCCAGATATGAGAGTCTTTCAATGGCTTCAATGCAGCCTTCGTTATAAGTTTTCAACCCGAGCCAGCTTCTTGTGGCTTCAATGTCTGGGTGAATCTCATTATCAATGTACTCTCTCAGTCTAATATCATCAGGGGCAGATAGTAATGGGCTTGAGCTCAGTGGTTTGAAGAAACTTGGAGATTTTCCTGCTTTCAACTTCAACTGCATCTTTTGTTTGCGGTAATCAATCAACACTTTAAGCAGATACTTTCTCCAATTGTCCACAGAGAATGTGGGAGGAACCAAAGATACAGGCCTTTTATGCATGCTTGATGAGGCTTCTGGTCTCGGCTTCGACGCCGTGGTTGAAGCAGAAATCAATGGATTATCATCGGTCAATGAACCAGACAACACAACGGATCTGTGTTTGGAAACAATCTCCAACTCGGTTTTTTCGATCAGATCCATATTGAAGGTCCGGTCTTCCGCTTTCAGCTTGGTGAATTGTTCCTTGTTTGACTTGATGAAAGATTCACTTTTTTGGATCATCGACTTGTACTCGATGATTATCACATCTGCATCGTGCGTAATTGACCGCATTGATCGCAAAAAGTTCAGATGTTTCGTTAATGATTCCGTCGACTTGGAGAGCGATGCAAGACTTCTAAACCAATGATTGAATTTGAACACTTGGAAAGTTGGATAGTAGTAGTTGATGAAGGTCTCTTTGAAAGAAAACCGATCGAAGTCTGATCCATTTTGGCACACCAAAGACTTGAGACTTTTCCAGATGTTAAGAGTGTGAGTTAAAAGATCATCCAACAGAAAGTCATAGTAGTTGTCATCCAGATGATGTTGTTTCAGATGAGGGAAATCTTTAATTGACTTTGAAAGAAAATCTTGACTTGCATTTAGCTTTATGCTGTAGATGGCTTTTCTGTTGTATTTCTCAAACTTGTCCTTCTCCACCAACATTGCCAAACCAAACAAGAGACAACGCGCCGCAAGATAAGAATCCACACCTCCAATAATCACTCCCAGGTCGTCGAACAAGTTGGCGATCAATCTGATCACCTCTTTCGAGTTGATGAACTTGTACACGGTTTCGATGCTGATCAACGTTAGTGATTCGGGAATTCCTGTGATCAGTCCTAATCGTTGCAAGTTCTCCCAGACAGAAAGGGATTCTAGTCTTTGGAAGTCTTCTGGCAGACAATACGACTGATCTTGTAACTGAGGTGGCATCGGTAATTGCGGTGGTGCAAACTCCAAGTTGGTGAAAGTCGAATCATCGAAATTCGACCCTGAAGAGCAAATGGAGCGAATGGTGTTTGATGCAATTCTGCGTTTCTGGTTGATGTATCTTTCTCTATTTCGTGCGGCTCGTTCAAGCTTCTGCGTCAGCTTTTCCCGTTTCCCATGTTTCTGAGAGTTCACATTATTCACCTTGATGAAAATAGACTCCGTGTAGGACGAAACTCGGGTGACCTTTTCTTCTAGCAGTTCCAATCTGCGCTGATGGTGGTGGTTCAAGTCTTCGTCTAGCGATACACTGCGTTTCTTCGGGCTGAATTTACCCAACGGAGTGAGCCGTTTGATAACTCTGGCTGGCGGAGTAAGCGGTGGTGAAGAAAGCGACATTGACACCACATCCGATGGTGTTGAAGACATATCTAGACCAAAAGTGGTCCCGAAAGTGTCACAGAAAGCGTCACCGCTGGGATCTTGGGGTCCCAATTTGGGCGTGACAACCTGAATGTCCGCGACTGACATCTCCGAGTCTCCTTGGCCCGCTGGAGTTCCGGCAATTTTCACAGCACCAGATCTGCTCTCTGCGGTTTCTTTGGAGTCGTCAGATGACACGTCGTTCATGTTTATCGTCTAGCGGTAATAATGTGCCTTCTTTCTTTCCTCCAGCTAAAGTCTTGTGATTTTGTCTGATTCCAGCGCCAAAAAGTCGGGAATCAGCCAGCTTTATTCTCAAACAGTGTGTAGGGAGTCTCCTGGCCCGCCTTTTGTAATGTTAATAACTCTATTGCCGTTATGAATGCTGTATTACAAAGAAACTAAAACTTACAGAACTCCCTAATTTAATTTAATTTTCTTGCCCGTTTTCAGCCTCTCAGAAAATCTCTTATCGCCCGGACTCTCCGGGGAAGCCCTCAAAAAACTTCCCGGTGACTGCAAAATCTTATCGGGACAGAAAAACCAGCCACACGCAGGGACCAGGGGGTAGAGGGAAATTTTTGGCAGATTTTCGGCCGGGTAACGTTTGTATGCACAATTTAATAGCCCAATTTCTCCAAATCATACGTTAAACTTGAAGTAAAACCGTTTTTTTTTTCCATCACCCACAGTTTGTTTGCTTTGTCATCTTTGACACAAACAACGTGGCCGCTCAAAAGTTCGCACAGATTTGGTCTGTTAGTGCCATGTACAATGGCTGCGGACAGCGCTGGCGGTAGTTTGCAAAGGCCCACGCTGGAGCAACTGGTGCAGTCATGCGTTCTCTTGAAGGAAAAGTCCTCCGGGGATAGATGTTCGTGTGGCTGTAATACCAAGTGTGAGTCTTTGGAACGACCCTTTGATGCGCAAAGTTTCAGAGATTACACCATCGCAGCTCATTGCAGCGAGAACCTGCTCTTCTTGGCCGACGTCGACCTCTACGAGCGTTTGTGGAAAAAACAATTCGAAAACGCTTGCACTTGCTGTCCAAAGAAAGACAGAACAGAGCTCGAACGCCAGTGGGATAAGCTGATTGAAAACTACATCAAAGAGGATTCTGTTGACCAAGTGAACTTGCCTTGCGACATCGTCGAAGCCCTTCTCAAGGAAAATGAAACCAGAAACGAGCAATATCATCACCCAAACGCATTGCGAAGAGCAAAACTCCAGATCATGTCTCTTCTGCGGCAAAACATCTACCGGAAGTTCATCAGAGATGCAGAAGCCCAGCTCGAAGAAACGTCTAAAAAAAATGATAAGGCGCACCAGCCACAATGCGTGCTCAAATCACCGCCACATGCACCTCTTGTGGCTAGAGGCCCCTGTGGAGTTCCAAATCCGGAGCTGAAAAGTCCACACCGGGTGACATTTTTGGGTTTTACCCACTCTGTGCCGCCTAAATGTGATTCGAGCGCCGGTGTTACATCCGAGAGAGGCAACTTGAACGGGCACCATACAGGAGTACATTTTGGAACCCGCAGTTTAAAGCCGTTGAAATCGCGACTCAAGAAAAAGAGAAGCCCTAGTCCAGGCCCGGGACAGGGGCTCTTCCGCTTCAAATCCAATATTTCTGGCCGCCGGTATTCCTCTTCTTCAACCGCCTCTACTACTTCATCGTTATCGCAGCCTCAGAGCCCGACCTTCAATTCTCTGGCCGAGCAATCCGTCCACCAGCTGAACAAACTTTCACTTTTGGACCGCAGTGACGAGACCGAAGACACAATAAAGGAGGAATAACCTCTTGTGACAGACTCTCGCATCGACTTTCTTTTCTATGCAAAAAACACCTTCTCCGTTAATATTCTCTATCGTTGGATTGTAGTTGGTAGATTACTTGCATGATTCAGATGATTCAGTGTAAGGTTGTTCAACCAAATCAAAAATTTCAATTTTCTGGAGTAGGAAAAAACAAAAAAAAAACCGCAACACCAGCTTTCTCATCTTTGACATTCTTTCGTGTATAGCATGTCAAAGAGAGATGTTAACTACGGCCCTCTTGTTGATTGCAGCTCCAGTTGCACTTCTGAACTTGTTCACTTTAGTGCTCAAGCATTTTCAACTCCATTTGACCAAAACTCAACACGGAATCAAAAAATATGATCTTTCCCTGGTCCGAACCATTGTGAACTTTACCTACAAAATCAACTCGAAGATTCCGTTTCTCGAGCGTCGCACCGTTTCTATAGCCGAGATAGTGGTTTATCCAATCAAATCGTTTCCCGGTCTCAATGTTCAAAAATGGCGGGTCTCGGAACATGGGCTTGAGTGCGATAGAATGTACATGTTGGGACAGTACGACCCGGAGAAAAAAAGGTACAAGTCCATTACCTTGCGCGAGTTCCCGCAGCTGAGTCTTGTGAAACTGCGGCTGGAAGATGACAACTTTGTTGTGGAGTATGAGGGAACAGACTACTTCAAAGTCCCCAAGGTGATGACAAAAGAATACTTGAAACGCACGACTAACTTGCAGGACGAGGATGTCGAACTATGGGGTGTTGAGTTCCGGACTTTAACCCTTTCGGTGGCAATTCAGGCATTTCTGAAGAAATTGAACCTCCCAGATGATCTGCGCTTGCTCTATTCGTGCACCGGAAAACTGGTGCGGTCAAACGCTCCTCCTGAGTTGACTCAAAGAGAAGAGTTTGTGCCTGGTTCTCATCCCCAGTACAGAGTCACCCAGTTCCAGGACTATTATCCGATTTTGCTGATGTCCAGAATGGACATTGAGGACGTTAACCGTCAGATTGTGTCGTCATTTGGAGCAGAAAGCAACCGTACCTCCACTGCTAATTTCAGGCCAAACATAGTTCTGGATGGAGTAAAGAAGCCCTACGACACTGACGATTGGTACCGATTTCGGATCCAGGAGGACAAAGAATGGTATGTCACATCCAAGTGTCCTCGATGTTCGATCCCAAACATCAACCCAAAGACCGGTGAGCTTGATAAGCTCAGCAGAGTGTCGAAAACTCTGGCAAAGTATCGGAGGATAGATCTCGGAAACACGTTTCTGGCATTTCTGGGAGTCTCTGCCGTGCAGGTTCAATACGGATACGACATCTCTGTTGGAGATAAAGTCCAAGTTTTGGAGAGAAGATTGAATCAGTACACTGATATCGAATGAAGAATAGAGTTTGGTTTGGGATCTTGAACGTGATATTTGAATCTGACCAAGGAGACGGATTCGCTCTTGTATATGGTTGAGCGACACACTTCTGTGATCCAAACGGCGTGCGACATTTCCCAGAAGAACAAGTGAAAGTCTCTGGAAGAAGTAAATAAAAACAAAAGGTAAACAGGGGAGGGGGCTCTTGAGTAAAAAATTTAAAACCAAGATGCATGTGGCAAACACCGAGATAAGAGAGATGCTTTGCCACACGCACCCGCCACAGCTGCGCCTCCGGTGTTTCTAAAACGGAAACCCCTGCACCTCGCGAATGTCTATTGTTTCGGTAAACGAAAAGCAAATTTCACAAGGGGAATTTTTCTATGTGGAACAGAATTTGGCATTTCTGGTGCGAAAATTCGATGTTGATTTTGTTTTGTTCCTGTCTGGTTCTTGTGAAGTTGGAATTTCTCTGTTGTTTGGCGTGCAATTGAGCTGAAAAGGGGCGAACTTGGTGCTGAAGAACACCATCGAACACAATGTCACAAGTAAGTTATCACAGACATTTGATTTCTGCGCAAATCACGGCAAGTTGCTAACAATCCTTCTAGAGCGCCACAACACAGACTTCTCTAGAGAAGCCCACACTCCATGTGTTGGACCTGGATGGCCCCGTGAGCAAGACAATTGACAAGAAGGCTCTCGAAGAAAGAGACAAGCTTGAGGCGTCCAAAAGACAGCCTCACGAGGCCGCTTTCAAGGGCTGGAAGGAGGTTGCTGGATGGGAGGAGAGCGACGTGCTCACCCCTCAGGACGAGATCATGGATCTGTTGACCCGGTCGACGTTTTTGGACAATTATCTGCCGGAAGCAGCCTACGGTGACTGGTATCACACCGTGGGAATTGTTATTCTTGGTGGATTGTTGTCGTGGCTGTTGGGCTGGTTCAGATTTTCCATTGGGCCAGTTTTCTTCATAACACTCGCCACATCGGTTTACTATCGTGCTTCCATCAGAAAGTACAGACTCAACTTGCGTTTGGCGGCGCAGAGAGAGTTTTCGGTTAACCACATCGAAGACGACTTCGAATCCATGGACTGGCTGAACGTGTTTTTGGACAAGTATTGGATATTTTTGGAGCCAACGGTTTCGCAGATGGTGTGTGACCAGGCCAACGTGATTCTCGCTGGCTTGCCAATCCCCGCATTTGTCAAGCAACTCTGGATCCACACCCTCACGGTCGGTACCAAGCCTCCTAGAATCGACAAGGTGAGAACATTGGACAGAACCGATGACGATGTCACCGTCATGGACTGGTGGGTTTCGTTCACTCCAAATGCACTGGATGACTCGACCGTCAAACAGGTGAAAAACCGCGTTAACCAAGAGATCATCGTCAAGGCTAAGATGTTTGGTCTCACTATCCCAGTGGTGGTGACCGACGTTGCTTTCCAGGCCAAGATCAGAGTCAGATTGAGAATGATGAGCAATTTTCCTCACATTCAAACTGTCAACATTTCTCTGATGGAGGCGCCACATTTCGATTTCGTCTGCAAGCCGATCGGTGGAGATTCTATCTTTGCATTCGAGCTGCTTAACATCCCTGGTCTGTTCATGTTTATCAATGAGATGGTGAAGAAGTTTGTTGGGCCAATTGCCTTTGACCCATTGTCGTTCCAGCTCAACCTCGAACAACTGTTGTCCGGTAATGGTGCCGATGGTGCATTGGGAGTCTTGGAACTCAACGTGAAGCACGCAAAGGACCTCAAGGCTGCAGACACTTTCAACAATACCATTGATCCTTACCTCACGTTTGGCTTTGGTGGACAGGTTCTGGCCAAGACTGAAGTCAAACCCGACACTATGGATCCTGTCTGGAACCAGAGAGTCAACGTTATGTTGAAGACTTCTTCGGAGCCTCTGTCTATCATCTTGTACGATGAAAACGAGAGCGACGGAAGAAAGGACAAAATGATGGGTGCAGTTTTGTACGATTTGGAAACCATTTTGACCAAGGGAGAACTCAAGGACGTTAAACTGCCAATTTTGAGAAACAACAAACCTGCAGGTGAAGTCACTTTGGATCTCAAGTATATGAAGACATTGCAAGGTTCCCAGTTGCCAGACGGTTCATACAGTGCTCCACCAGATCTCAACACCGGTGTTGCTCATTTGACTTTGGCTGGTGCTCGCTCGTACAGTGCAGACGAGACCAAGCCAGAGACCATCTTTGCCGAGTTGTATTTGAATGGCGAACTCAAGCAGACTTCGGGTGTTGTCAAGAAAAGCAATGAAGCATCTTGGAACTTGGTTATTGATGAGATTGTCACCAACAAGTCCAAAGCTAAGGTTCGTGTTGTTTTGAGGGACACTTCCAAAGCCAAGAAGATTGTTGGCTCTTCTACTTTCCGTTTGACAGATATTGTTGATGCATCATACGTTGGTAACGAGTGGATGCAATTGACGAAAGGTTTGGGTGAAGTCAAGCTTGCCTGTAACTGGAGCTCTGTCGAGATGACTGGTGTCGCAGGTTCCGTTGGTTATACCGAGCCATATGGAGTGGTTCGTTTCGATATTCAAAATGCTCAGAACCTGATCAACTTGGAAAAGATTGGTGTTGTGGATCCATACATCCGTATTTTGGTCAACGGTATTGAGAGAACTAGAACTCTGACAATGGAATCCACCGTTGACCCGGTGTACAACCAAGCATTGTATGTTCCGGTGTCGTCGCCAAATCAAAGAGTCACCATCGAGGCCATGGATGTTCAAAGAAGCACTCCAGACAGGACTTTGGGTTCTTTCCAAGTGAGATTGAACGAGTTTATTGATTTCAACGACAAGGGTGAGCCAGTTGAAACTCTGGGTGATGTTCAAGAGGGAAGATTGGTTCACAAGAAAAAGGGTGCCAAGGGAACTGTTTCTTACTCCATGTCGTTCTTCCCTGTCGTGTCTGTTATGACTCCAGACGACATTATGGAGAAGAAGAAGGCTGAAGCTGAGAAACAACAAGCTCTCGCCACTGGAGCAAATGTTGAAGGAGCTGAGGGTAAGAAGGACGGTGTCGAGCAAGCGCAAGAAGAGGAGGAAGATTCTAAGCCAAAACTTGACCTGCCTCTGTCCAAGGTTCCTGACTACAACTCTGGTGTGTGTGTCTTTACTCTTCTGGACGGCAGATTCCCAAAAGATGGCTATTTGCAAGTGTTTTTCGACAAGGCTGGATATGCAGCCTTTGAGACTGGGCGTCTTTCTCCTAGAGATAACCGGATCAACAGCACTGGTGAAGCTATGGTGAGAGAATTGAACTACTCTATCACCACCATCAAATACGTGGAAAAGAAGGGAAGCAACTTTTTGAAGCCATCCATTGGTGAAGTTACCATGCCAACTCTGAAATTCCTGGAAGGCTGTTACGACAGTCCACAACTTTTGAAACTGACAAACGGTGTGGAAGTTAGACTTCAAGCCAGATGGGTTCCAGTGATCATGGATTCTCTGCCGGAGTTGGATTCTATTGGAAACAGTGGTAAGATGAAGCTCAGAATAATCAGGGCCTCGGAACTTCCCGCTGCCGATTCTAATGGTAAGTCTGATCCATTTGCCAAGATTTACTTGAATGGAGAGGAGATTTCCAAGACCAAGACCATTAAAAAGACATTGAATCCTGAATGGAACTACGAAACCGAGATTGACGTCAACAACAGAGTGAGCTCGATCTTGAGAATCAAGATTTCCGATTGGGATTTCGGTGTGGAACAGGACGATAAGCTTGGAGAGGTGAACTTCAGACTGAGCGAGGTGAACCCATTCGCCGAGGACTTCCAAGAGTTTACGTTGCCATTGAAAGACGATGACGGCAAGCCTGCCGGAGAAGTGGTTATTGCTTGCCAATTCCGCGCTTCTTATGTTACCCTGTTGAGTTCCGAGAAGAAGCTTCCAAACATTGGTGGCTCTGCCATTGATGGTGCTGGAAAGGTGCTTGGAACTGGACTTGATGGTACCGGAAAGGTTCTTGGCACTGCCGGAAAAGTTGGAGGCAAAGTTCTCAACACTGCTGGTGGACTTTTCAAAAAGAAGAAATAGTGAGATAGGAAGTAGTGGTTTGTATTTTTAAAGTTTGTTTCACATAGTTTGAAGTAGAGACGCTGAAATTTTTCCAACAAGGAGAGCCCTAAATATAGATTAATTTTTCTCAGCACATGTCTGGGGAAATTGAAACAAAAATTAATCAAAAAAAAAAACTACAGAAAAAAACCTAAAAAAAAAAATTTCAATCTTTCAAAACAAGAATTTACCTATGGGACAAAGGTGAGGAAGCTGGCAATATTAGGTGAACCAATTTGCCCGATAAGACCAGTTTTGAACCCTTTTTGGCAGTATTTGGTCTCTTGTGACTTCATCCGCATTTTCGACAACCATCATGGGTTTTTATTGATAAAGACGGTTACAGTTTGACATAGCAAGAACAGTGAGAAAGGGCGTATGAAGTTCGCCAAAGTGTTCCAACAGGTTCTCGAGGAGGACAACGTTCCAGAAGAATGGAAACAGAAGGCGATTCAGTACAAGGCACTCAAAAAACGTATCAACAAGGTGGTTGGTGAGCTTGAACTGATCGGCCTGAAAAAAGAAGAGATCAGTGTTACTTATGACACTGAAAAAACACAGCAAGAGTTGCAGCCGCAACTGAGGTTGCGCATATCGCCGCTCTTGGAAGGCAAGATTCTTGAGAAGCTACAAGAACTAGACTACAGTTACAAGATCCAGCCCTTGTCTGAGACTCGAGTTGTGGAGCTTGGGCCTAATGAGAACGAAGATGACGGGTCTTTTGTTTCTGCAGACAATCCGTTTGACGAGGAACCTTACTATGATATCACGGTATATCTACATGAGGACGCCAAGTTTTTCCGTACATTGCACGAAGAACTGGAAGAGTTGAGGGAGTTCAAGGAGGAAAGAGAGCGCGAGCTAGAGTCAGATATAGAGGCTATCGCGACCATGGTGTCCAGGGTGGGCTCTCCAAGCTCTAAAAAGTCTGACATGTACTCGTGGAGGAAGATTTTCCAGTTGTATATCGAGAGCGAGGTGTTTTTCAGCACGAGGGAGCGCAACCACGGGACCGTTGACGTTCAGCAATCAAGAGAAAGAGTGGCCAATTTTGTTGATATGGTGGAGAAACAAACTCTGCTGAAAAGTTTTCGACGCAAAAGTTCTATGGAAGCGTATCAAAAGTTTCGGGATTTGAACTATCTGATCTTGAAAATCTCCAATTATCAGGTGATGAACAGTATTGCTGTGACCAAGATCCTCAAAAAGTTTGATAAGCAGACAAGCTTGAACTCGACAAAACGGTTCCCTGACCTGGTGAGCGACTCCAAGCAGCTCAATATTCTTCGTGGCCCGCTCACGAAGGGCGTCTGTTATGTTATTGCACAAAGACTCTTGAGTGTCATTCCACAGCTGGACGACTACACGTGTCCGATATGCTGTTCTGTAGCATTCAAGCCGATTCGTCTTGACTGTGGTCATATTTTCTGCGTGCGATGTCTAGTGAAGCTGCAACGAAAAGACGAGGACAAGTGTCCTCTGTGTCGACAAGCTGTCGTTGTCAATGCCGATGAGCGCAACCTTGACATGGCACAGATGGCATATTTGAAACTATACTTCCCAAAAGAGGTGAAGGAGAAACAGGCTGAGAACGAGAAGGAGATTTTCAAGGAGCAATATGGGCATATAGTTGATCCCGATGCCAAAGCATGTGTTATTTGCTGAAAACGTGTATATTAAGAATGATGTGTTAAAATTAGATGGAATTAGGGCATTTTATACAAGAGGAAAAAAAGGGGGGCAAAAATGCCTTTGTCCAAAATGTGGGATTAATTTTGTCTTGTCTTGCAATTTTTTTTTTTTTGGTTTGTCTTTTCTTGTTAGGCAATTTTAACAAGAGAAAAGTTTAAATTGTGTTGTTGCGATAAACTCTTTTTCTTCTCCCTTTGTTTGTTAACTCTTCTTCCATCTGTCGACTTCATGGAGGATAAGGACGTGGGAAACAAATATGATCGTCAGGTTCGTCTTTGGAGTCCCAATGGCCAAAAGCGTTTGACAAAGTCCAACATCTGTGTGGTGAACGCCTCTGCGACGGCTTGCGAGACTCTAAAAAATCTGGTTTTACCCGGCGTGGGACGGATCACAATTGTTGACGAGGCCGTGGTGGGCTCTGAGGATCTGTCGGCAAACTTCTTTGTGTTGGACAGCGATGTTGGGCACTCCCGTGGCGAATGTGTTGCGCGGAACTTGGGAGAACTCAATCCAGACGTCAAGATTAGTCACGAGAAAACGCAGATTCAGACGTTGCTGACCCAGCTGGATTTCTGGAAGCAATTTGATTGTGTTGTGGATTGCTCGTTGATGGAGGAGTATTTCGAAGGCCTCGTTGACCTATTGTGGGAGCTCAATGTGCCTTTGGTTCATGCGGTTTCTGTTGGTTTCTACTCGCTTGTGCGGATTTACTACCCTGAGCAGACTATAATCGAGACCCATGACAACAACATTGAAGATTTGAGACTGGACTTACCTTGGCCAGAGCTGCAGGCACACATTGACTCCACCAACCTTGAGAGACTCGACGATCATGCCTTCTCAGATGTCCCTTACAGCATCATTTTAACGCAAGTCTACCAAGAGTTATATCGCGAAAACAACAGGAGACCGTCGCCAAAGGATGTCCGAGCAAGACTGAAACAGCTGAGACGATCCGACGAGGTCAACATGGACGAGGCCGATAAAAAGGCAGCACAGGTGCTCAAGGACTCCAAGGAGTTGCCATACAAACTAGAATCTCTTTTTGAAGATACAAGGTTAGATCAAATTGATTCGCAGACGCCGATTTTTTGGATCTACGTTTCGGCACTGAAACAGTTCTACCAGAAACACGAGACTCTGCCGTTGAGTGGCTCGTTGCCCGATATGACCTCAGACACAGTTGGTTACACGACCATACAACGGATCTACCGTGAGAAACACAATCGCGATAAGGAGGAGTTCACAGAGATGGTGGTGCGCATACTACATTCTGTGGGACGATCCGAGACCGAAATTAATTCTGCTGAGATCTCGAGTTTTGTCAAGAACTGCAAGTTCATCGAGGTTCATCGCGGTTCCAAACAGACATTCGACCCGGACCTTTTGTCCGATCACGAAACCAAATCGGGACTCTTGAAAGGTGTCTCGATATACCTGGCATTTCTCGCTGTTGGGGCGTTTCTGAAGGAGTACAGGCGGTTTCCTAATGCAAACGACCGTTCAGAGTTCCGTGCAATGACGATCTCGATCCTGTGTCACTACAACAACATCAAATCCTTTCCCGATGGTCTCGAGCTGGTGTTGGACGAGATGTTGAGATCCCAAGGCTGCTGTCTGTGCAACATTGCATCTGTGACTGGCGGAATTGCCTCGCAGGAGGTCATCAAGATCCTCACCAACCAGTACATTACTTTGGACAACTGTCTGACTTTCGACGGTCTCAAATCACAGGCCTACACCTTGAAGATCTGAGTCGGACGTGTATATATACGATAATTCATTTCGGAACACAGTTTTGAAAAAAAAAATGTAATCTTGATAAAAAAAAAAAACCAAAAAAAACCAAAAAAAAATTGATCTGATTTTTTTTAAACTCGTGCTCGTTTACCTTTGTTTTGTTCTCTCACGTGCACAAAACATGTATTATTCCGAGACCATTGGACTGCCGAGAACCGATCCGGCGCGCTGGAAACTGCGGACGACCGAATTGGGAGCCCAGCGATGGGAATACACGGATTCTTCGCTAACACAGACCGATTGTGAAAAGTATCTGTTAAACGAGAAATCCTTTGAAAGAGAGTCTCTACCGAGACCACAAAGCGTGGAGCAGGCATTGAACAATGGTGCAAGGTTTTTCTGCAGACTTCAAGACGAGGTTTCCGGTACGTGGCCAAACCAATATAAAGGGCCCATGTTCATGACGATCGGATACGTGGCGACGTGCTACTTCACGGGCACCGAGATCCCACAGCCGATCAAGACTGAGTTGATCCGGTACGTTGTGAACACTGCCCATCCCGTGGATGGGGGATGGGGTCTTCACGAGGTTGACAAGTCTACTTGTTTTGGAACTACGATCAATTATCTGATATTGAGACTTTTGGGACTCCCGTCAGACCATCCTGTTTGCGTTAAAGCGAGAAAGACGCTGCACAGACTCGGAGGTGCAATCGGGGTTCCGCACTGGGGGAAAGCGTGGCTTTCGCTGCTCAATTTGTACAAATGGGAGGGGGTCAATCCGGCTCCCACAGAGCTGTTTGCGCTGCCCTATTGGCTGCCGATCCACCCGATGAAATGGTGGGTCCACACGCGGGCCATCTATCTCCCGCTTGGATATCTCTCGTCGGCAAAAATCCAGTGTCACGTGACCCCGCTCCTGGAGCAGCTGCGGTCGGAAATATACACCAGACCGTACGATAGCATCGATTTTGCGGCCAACAGAAACAACATCTGTGGGGTCGATCTGTACTATCCGCACTCCAAAGTTCTGGATGCTGCAAACTGGCTGATGGTGAAATATGAGAAGTATGTGAGACCGCAATGGATGCTGAAGTACGCCAACCAGAAGGCGTACGACCAGATTTTGAAGGAGCTGAACAACACCGAGTATCTGGCTATTGCGCCCGTCAGTGGGGCTTTCAATGCGTGTGTTTTGTTCGTAGAGGAAGGAAAAGACAGTCCCAGGTTCCAGAGAGCGTTGGATCGGATGAACGAAGAGCTTTTCTTGGGTCCGATGGGGCTGACGGTGATGGGGACAAACGGATCGCAAGTCTGGGATTGTGCTTTTGCTGTCCAATACTTCTTTGTGGCTGGTCTGGCCGAAAAGGAGGAGTATCACGAGGTGGTGAGCAACGCTTTCAAGTTTCTGGTGCGGTCACAGTTTGACACGGAATGTGAGGAAGGGTCTTTCCGCGATAAGAGGATGGGAGGATGGCCGTTTTCGACCAAAGAGCAAGGTTATACGGTCAGCGATTGCACGGCTGAGTCCGTCAAAGCGATCATCATGGTTTTGCGGTCTGAAGCGTTCAAGGATGTTCACGATCTGTACGACGCGACAAAGCTGTATGCATCGATTGATCTGCTGTTGAGTTTGCAAAACCTTGGGTCGACGGAGTTTGGCTCGTTTTCCACGTACGAGCGGAACAAGGCCACGACGTTGCTGGAGTTGCTGAATCCGGCCGAGGTTTTCGGAAACATCATGGTGGAATATCCGTACGTTGAATGCACGGATTCGTCGATCCTGGGACTGGCGTATTTCAACAGACATTTCGACTACAAAACCAAGGAGATTTCCGTTGCTGTGGAGCGTGCATTGGCCTATCTGGAAAGATGTCAGAACTCCGACGGTTCGTGGTATGGATGCTGGGGAATCTGTTACACGTATTCTGGGATGTTTGCATTGGAAGCGTTTTCTGAAAATGGCCAGTACTATGACAACAACGAGACCGTGAGGAAAGGATGCGATTTCCTGGTCTCGAGACAGCTGTGCGACGGGGGCTGGGGCGAGTCGATGAAGAGCTGCGAAACGCACACGTACGTCAGCACAAAAGAGTCGTTGGTGGTCCAGACGGCGTGGGCGGTGATCGGATTGTTGCTGGCGCAATACCCAGACAGAGAGGTGATCAAACGTGGAATCGATCTGTTGGTCTCGAGACAACAATCGAGTGGAGAATGGCTGTTTGAATCTGTGGAGGGTGTTTTCAACCACTCGTGTGCCATTGAATATCCAAACTATAAGTTTCTGTTCCCGATCAAGGCGCTGGGATTGTGGAATCAGACGCAAAAAAAATAGCTCATTTTAACTTGTGCTTTCTCTTCAACTTCTGTGTGTTTCCCACCAGATTCTCGACGTACGACGAAAACAGCACGTTGTCATCCTTGACCTCATCCAGATGCTTGAACCAACAGCTGGCCAGCTCGAAAAGCTCTTTCTTCACCACAGTCAGCTCCGTTAGTTTGGCACGCAGCTCCTCCTCGTTGTCCTTGAGCTTCTGGTAGTACGACACGGGCTGCAATTTCCGATAGTACTCCTCCAGCTTGGCGTTGGTTCCCGCTATCAGCTCGCGCTTTTGATCGCTGTCGATCTCCAGAGCGTCGAATCTGGGAATTTGCTTCAAGATTTCGTCTTCCTGGTTGTCATTGAGCTTGTTGGTGGTGTTGTTGTCGTAAAAATTGCTGAATTTGGACCCGCTTGTTGAAGGCCTCGTCTCGTCCAGATCGATGGGTATTTGTAAGCTCAGAAACAGCTGCCGTCTGATAACTGAGCGTTTCCAGTTGATTTGCTGTAGATTTCCTGGTTCCTGAACCAGTCTCGAATAAACATTGGCACATCTGTCATTCAAATCAAATTTCTCTTCAATTTCTGGCGCCACAGGCTGCTTGCGGTCAAAGATCGAATTGACCAGTTTGGTCACTGTTTCCTTGAATTCTCCTCCTTCGATTACAAGCTCATCATCTTCAGACTGCTCAAAGTCTTCAAAAGAGCCGAATTCGTCGTCTTGTTGTTCGTTGAAGTCGCCAAACTCGTCGTCTTGAGAGTCCTCGTTGTCTTGTTCCACAACATCAGGAACCGGATCTTCAATTGTGTCCGTGGCCATTGAGCTTGTCACTGTGCCGATGGAAGATGAAAGCGCCGAAACTGGTGGACTTCTCGGTACAAAAGGGGAGGAAGTGACCGAGTACGATTATTTTCTGTAAAGACAAGCGAGAATCTACAGCAGGTGCACTTTTTCCTGAACAAGAGGTTTCGAGGTCAAGAAAACAAAAAAAAAAGGTACACCGGGACAAATTATTGATTATGTAAGCGACGCGGCAAACAAAAAACAAAAAAATATGCTAATTCTGAGGATCGAACTCAGGACCTTCAGATCTTCAGTCTGACGCTCTCCCAGCTGAGCTAAATCAGCTAGTTGTTGAAGGATGAAGGTGTCAGTAGAATATCAGATACATCTCGGGCAGAGTCATCGGCGATTCGCGGGCCTAAATTTAGCCCAGTTTGCAATGGGTGTGACTGGGTGGTGAGGGGTGCAATCATTATCGATGCGTTTTTCCTGATAAGCGACGGATTTAGTCAAACGCATCGGTTCAATGATACTCGTTCACTCTCAACACATTGGTGTGGGCTCAGCGTTGCCAAGCACGGGCTAGACGATAGGTATCCATGTTACGGATGAAGGTTGTTGGTTTCCGAGACCATAAACTTCTGAGCCGCAGCATAATTTCGGAGAAGACGGGGTGTCAAAAATTCCCAAAAGGGGGGCCAAGAGGGGGACGTTGACATTCAAGATGATTCACCAGAGCCAATAGCAAAAAAAAAAAAAAACCAGAAACGCTTGTGATCGGCTGTTTCAGCCACAGTCGGAGTAACTCAAAACGGGTTCCGACAGGTTCCTGGCCTGCTGGCCTGCTGGCCTGCTGGCACATACATACAAAAACATTACATGGGGTAATCCTGACTGTGGCTCAGATACCCCTCCGTGACTGACCGCGCGCGCGCGCGAAATGATTAAAATTCATTTTTGCGGCAAGTCTGAGCTGGGTGCCGAACAACGGGTGCGGAGTTCAGTCTGCTTCACCCCCCTCAGCACATGCTCCTAGCGGGCTTCTCTTCACCGGGCACCGTCAGCGTCGTTAGTTAATCTTTGCTGACAAATATACAGGAGATTGCGAGTATGTTATCTTAATTGCTTAGTTGTGGTTTGCTTGCAGACGTAACTACTCGCTAGGCTATTTGCGGTTTGTCCGACCGGTTACGATTTGTTTGCACCCGTCGTTCGATTTTCTCCAAGAGAAAAGTGTGACCTTTATTTTTTAGTGCAGCTCGCGCATGTAAAACAATACAATATCGGCTTAAAATTGTGCGAAAGCCAGGGCGATTATGCATGTTCTGCTAATTGAAGCTCCGAAGATGAAAGAAAAAAATTTGAGTTGCACCCCGTGTGGGCTCTGTGTGTGAGATAGCATGATTCTTTTATCGGGCTTAAGACACATTATAAATACGAGGTGGATTCCCCCGTTGAACACCCGCAGTAATAGCAAAATAAAATATTTTATATACATCAATGACAACCATGCTTTCGAGATCGGCTATTGCGACACGCAGCTCGCGCAGACTGTTTTCGACCACCGTTCCAAGATTGTTTGAGAAGGAGAACGGAGTCAAGGCCCAGGCCACAGACGCCGCTAACTCGCTGGGCACCTACCAGACGTTTGCACAATACAGGGTCAAGATTGTCCAGGATGATCCGCTGAGTCTGCAGACCAGACGTAACTTTGGACTGAAAAAGCAAACCCAGAAGGTGGTGACACCAGATGGAGTGTCGGAGAAGTTCAGAAAGCTGGCAAAGAAGATCTCCTACAGGGAGCCAAGCGTGAAGATTTCGAATCTGTGAGCACGTGATTTGTTGTCACGTGAAAGTTTGGGGATCTGCGGATCGGTCCAAGATCTTAGTTTCGGATTCCACTCATGGTCAAGCGTGACGACTCGAGTTGCGCTGACATTGTTGGGCGCGCTGGACGCGATTTTCCGACAAAAAGACTCATCGACGAGTTACTACCCATGTCGTAGTACAGTAATTCAAATACGGAGTATAACAATGCATTTTTAACCTGAGTTTTTTTCCAATCGAAGTTTTTTGTGTTATTCGTAATCTATGTACAGCGCCTACCAAACACCCTTCTTGACACCAGGAAGCAATCCTTCAAGAGCCTGCATCCGGAACTGGTAACGGCACAACCTAAAATCGCGGATGACACCCTTACCCCGGCCGGAGTCGACACAACGGCCCTTAAGTTGGTTGGTTCTTGTGTAATTTGGCATCGACGTGAGTTGCACCTGGGCCTCCAGACGCAGTCTTTGTGGCAGCGCGGTGTTTCTTGCAATGAACTTGAGCGCTCTCGAGGTGACCTCATGTTGTGCAACCATCTGTCTCTTGAAGTTGTCTCTCAGGACTCTCGTGTTGATGAACGACGATGGCGCTTGCACCGGGTGTGGAAACCGTTTCATTGGCTTGGCCCTCGACACCAGCTGTTCGGCAATCTGTTTGGCTGCGGACATCGTTGTGGGGTGGAGCTGGTTAACGGAGAAGGTTCGATCAAAACCAATGAAGTAAATTTCTTGTGTGGTTTTTTTTTCGTTGACTTTTTTTTTTCTTCTCTTCTCTCTCACCAGCCACTAACTGTACCGCCACAAATTACCCTCTCTGGTTACGCAGCCCTCGCAGGCTGGTGTAAGCACCGCCATCAAAGAAAAGCTGTTTTTCCAATATTTTTTTCGAGTGGAAAATTAATATTTCACGCACGCTGATTGGATTATTGGCTCCGCCCGTCGCGCGAACTTCCACCGGGCGATTTTCCTGTCTCGCGCGGTGCTCCCCCCGTGGACGCTCGCGGAGCTCCCCGGTAAACTTTTTCTCTTGTTCCTTTGTTCTCTTGTTCTTCTGTTCTTGTAGTTATTTTGTTTGTACCTTTTCTCTTTTCTCTTGTTCCCTCTTTGCCTTCAACAAACAACACGATGTTATCCAGAAGATTCTTCTCCACCTCCAGAAAAGTGTCCAAGGCTCTTGTGACCAAGCTGCCAAACGGCGTCACTGTTGCCAGCAAGCCAAGTTCCCACAGCACCTCTTCTATTGGATTGTACTTGAACTCGGGTTCGAGAAGCGAAAACCCATTCAACTCGGGTGTTTCCACTCTTGCCGGTAATGTTTTGGCCTCTACCAAGACCGCCAAAGAGGCCTTCTCCCTTTCCGGTGTCGAAGTTTCCTCCTCCAACCAAAAGGAAGTGACTGGTTTGGCCATTGCATCTTATGCCAAGGGCAACAGTGCCAGCGCTTTGAAGACTCTCAAGTCGCTCGTTTCCGACCTCAGCTCTATCGTTTCGGATGAGGCTGCTGTGAAGGACGCTGCCGCAAAGGCTGCTGACTTCTCGGACGCTTTCGAGGCCCAGCCAAAGCCAATGGTTATCGAGCACATGGTGGCCACTGCTTTCCAAGGAACCTCCTTGGCACTCCCAGTCTACGGTAAAGCCGACACCGTCGGAACTCTGGAGTCGATGGACTTGAAGCACTTTTTGTCCAAGCAATTCGTCGCCTCCAACATCGCTTTGGTGTCCGTTGGTGGTGATCTCGAACACGAAGAGCTCGTGAAATTCGCCTCCTCGTTGACTTTGCCAGCTGGTTCCAAGCCAGCCGTGGAGCCATACCACTTCCTTGGTTCCGACGCTAGACTGAGAGATGACACCCTGCCACAGGCCCACGTTGCCATCTCCGTGCAAGGTCCAGCCGTCGGCTCTCCAGAGTACTTTGCCGGTCTGGTGGCTTCCCAGATCAACGGTGAACACGTCGGTGCTCTCTCTCCATTCAGCGGTTTCGAGGGTTCCCAATTGTCCCAATTCCTCTCTGCACACCACCTGATCGACTCCTACGACCATTTCAGTTTGGGTTACTCTGATGTTTCTCTGTGGGGTGTCTACTTGAGCACGTCCAACATCGAGGTTCTCGACGAGACCGTTCATTTCACTTTGAAGAACTGGAACAGATTCTCCAGCGGTACTGTGACCGAGTCCGAGTTTGAGAAGGGTAAGGCCCAGCTCAAGCTCAAGCTGTTGTCTGATGCTGAGACTTCTGCTGCTGAGGCTGAGAAGTTGGCCTACAACGCCTTGATCAAGGGCTTCGAAGAGTCCACCGGCGAAGTCATCAAGTCCATCGACGAGGTCACCACTAAGGACCTGACCAAATGGGCTCAGAAATACCTGTACGACCAAGACATTGCCCTTTCTGGTACCGGTCAAATCGAGGCCTTGTTCGACTACAACAGAATCAGAAACGACATGTCCATGATGAGATGGTAAGCAAGAAACATAAGATAGAGTTTGTTTATATTTAGTTTCTGTTAGAGTCAAATTTACTGTACGTTTTCCATCACCAAAAGCTTGTCATAAAAAAGACCAACCAAACTTTTCAATTTCCCGAATGTCTGGAAAAAAAAATATTCGATTAGTTTTCAAAATATTTGTAGATTTGATTATGCACGAAAACATTAACACGTAATTACATATCGTTTGGATCCCGCTCTAGAATAAATTTGTTTCAGTCTCTATCATGTTGAAGTTGTTACAGCCAGCAAGAACAGGTTTCCTCTCTGTTGCTTCCAGAAACTCGTTAAGACCATGTGTTAGAACAACTTTCCAAAGAAAGAGCTACTCTTCCTCCTCTTCTGCACCAAGAAGCAAGCACTTCTACCCCTTGGTGTTGTTGGGTGGTCTGGCGGTTGGTGTCACTTACTACAACCTTAATTACGTCAGCAAGCCTCCAAAGGCATCAATTGATCCGATTCCGGGCCCTCTCTACTCCGATGATGAGGTTGATGTCATCTTCGTTCTGGGAGGCCCTGGCTCCGGTAAGGGTACTCAGTGTGCTAAGCTGGTGAAGAACTACGATTTTGTTCACCTTTCCGCAGGAGATTTGCTTAGAGCTGAACAGGCCAATCCCGAGTCCGAATACGGCTCTTTGATTGCCCACTACATCAAGGAAGGATTGATTGTGCCACAGGAGGTCACAATCAACCTGCTGAAAAACGCCATTGTGGAACACAAGAATAAGGGAAAAACAAAGTTTTTGATCGATGGGTTCCCAAGAAAAATGGACCAAGCAATCTCTTTTGAAGACCTCATTGTCAAATCCAAGTTGACTCTTTATTTTGAATGTCCCGAGGAAGTCATGTTGAAGAGACTGTTGGAAAGAGGAAAGACCTCCGGAAGAACAGACGACAATTTGGAGAGCATCAAGAAGAGATTCAGAGTGTTTGTCGAAACCAGTTTGCCTGTCGTGAAGCATTACGAGTCACAAGGTAAGGTGGTTCAGGTCAACTGCAACCAGCCGGTCGACGAAGTCTACAACAAGGTTGTGTCAGCATTGAATGAAAAAGGCGTTGGCAAGTAACGACATTGTCAACAGATATGTGTAGAATATCTTTTTCTAATAGAACTTTTTTTTTTCATCTTAACATTCCTATTCAGAGCTCCGCGTACACAAGCTCAAACCGCGGGGCGTGGTACTTGTCTTTGATCTTTTTGACGAGGCCAATGTCGATGTTCGACTTTTTGAACTTGAGCAGAGTTCCAAGCGCAATGAGCAAACGGTAGGCCGACTCCTCGTTTTCTAATAGATGCGGTCCAAACTTGTTCACAAACTTCACCAATCTCTCGTACAACTGGACGTGCTTCATCTTATTGGTCAAGACAGAAAAGTTGAGAAGAAGAGACGACGCTGTCACTGCCATTAGCTTTTCTGACGGAATCATAGGCAAAAGCTCGTCCACAAATATCACGTCAATAACGTCAACATCAAGGAAAATCGTCTCTCCCCAAGGCTTGGCGTTGAATATGTTGGTCAATACTTTCATTGTCATCATCACAATTTTAGACGAAGAGGAAGTGAGACCAATCTTGATCAAGTCAAACAAGTTTTCCGATGGCCTGGTTTTGAGAATCGTGTATCTCAAGATGTCAAAACCAAGGAGCTTTGAAGCTGGATCCCATGTGTTGATGATTTTGTCTGCCAATTGTGCTTGCAGTTGGAAGTCCTGGCAATTAATAGCTGTCTCAAATTCATGTGGATCAATCTGCACGTTCTTAGTCTGTTTCACGCTCAATTTTTTGAAACCAGTAATCAGCTGTGATTCATCTATTTTCTCAAAAGAACAGTACTCCAACTGCGGCAAAATTGTCTTCTTTGGAGCTTTATAAGACGGGTCCTGGTAGGGCTCGCTGGACTCTGCCGTGGGCTGTTGTTGATTAATACTGACGCCTCCCGTATTGGCCAAAATGAAATCCACAATCTGTTGAAGATACGATGCAGGAAGGTTGTTCTCAACCAAGAAACGGTCTGCGGCATCGTACGGACTTTCGTTGACATTGAATGGTAACTTCAGGGGTGGTTGTCCATCCTCCACATCAACATCAAAGATATAATCGTACATTTTTCCCTGATACTCCTTTTTCTTATCGGAAGATGCAGAGCTCACAACGTCTCCTATTTTTGACCACTTGTTTGAGCCCCATTGGTACACTTCCACCGTGTTGATATCGGTCTTCACCATCTGAGTTTGGCCCTCTGTTTTACCAGGCTTAGACAAAACCTCTATGCCTGGAATTTTGTCCTTATTCAAATCATCGTAAACATTTTCGTTCACAGCAGAGTTCTTGAGATCCGTTTCAAACTGATCAAGTTCCTCTCTTGCGGCGACTCTAGAGCCGACTCTGCTGAACACTCTGACTTTGGAGTCACTGGAACCGGCCACAATGTCTCCATTGGGCAGAGCGACCACTTTCCAAACGGAAATGCATGGTAACGTGATCACCTGATTGCATTTACCCGACTGCTCCCAGATTCTAATGGTTCTATCTTCACCAGAGCTGACAATTTCACCAGACGGCAAAAGTGCCAGCGAGTAGATAAAGCTCTCATGGCCCGACAACACGTTGAGCAAAGTTCCATCCTTTTTCCAAATCTTGATCGTGCCGTCGTTCGAGCAGGAGGCGAATTTATCAGGAGAAAGAATCAACAGATCCCGAACAACGTCGGCGTGAGCGACCCATTTCGCTATCTGATTCTCTCCATGCCACTTTCTAATTGTCTTGTCCGCACCGCACGTGAGAAACTCATCCGATGAGAGCAGTTTGACCCCCCACACTGAGTTTTCGTGGCCCACGAGATTGAACAATATGCTACCAGTGCCGTTCCAAACCTTCGCAGTCGCGTCCCACGAGCCGCTCATAACAAGCCCGTCCTTGGAATCGAGTGAACAGACGTTCGATTTGTGTCCAATGAACACAAACTCCGGCTCGTTCAGATCAAGAGTCGAGCCGACCGAGGTCAGGTTGATCAGAGAGTCGTTTCCACCACTGGCAATGTACTGATTGACCCCATCGTCGTAAAGCGCCAAGCTGTTTATGAATTTGGTCGACTTGTAGTTGATCACAGATTCAGACCAAGTGCGTGGGTCACGACGATACCACACTCGCACTGTAGAGTCCCTTGATCCCGACACAATTACGTCATCTCCGAGAGCCAACAGCGTGCGAACGTCGTCCTCATGGCCCACAAGCGTCGCTGAGAGTCTATATTGCGGCATGGCAGAAAATTGGCAATCAATGGTTCCGGGAGAGAAAATGAAGGTTGTAAGGTAACAAGAGGGATTCATTAACTTTTGGGGTTGATTATTTTTTTGCCACTCTGAAAACAAGACGGTCTGTTTGAATTAATAATCGTCGCGTCGCTCTATCGTCGCATCGTCGCGTCGATTCGTAAAATGCTGATTCACTTTCCTACATACGTGGCCAAACTTTTTCTCGCACCTTTTTTCTCAGATCCCCATTATCGTTCTATTGTGTTTGCCCTTTGAACGTTTTTCCGTGGACCCTAATTGGTGTAAGGATGTGAACACTTTTTTTTTTAATTTTCAAAGCGCGGATTTTCTGAGATGCGTATCAATCAAGGGATTCTGTTAAGGTGTCGTTTACTGTATCCTTTTTAAAAGCCACCGCTTATAGGGCACTTTCTAACACTTTTCTCACCCAAAACAACGGTTTTGTAGAGAAAAGAGAGGGTAATAGCCGAGCAGCAAGACACACATCCACACATGGCGGTGAGAAAGTCAACGAGGTATCTGCTGGCAGCAGCAGCAAGCGTGGTTTTGGTGTTTCTTTTCCTCAAGTCCTCCAGCCCAGAAGCTGAGCCGCGTGTTTTACACCCAAAGCCCGACCGCAGCAACAAGCTGACCAAGTACTCGTCGTCGGTGGCTAAACATGGGTTGCAGTTCAACGAGAAGCTGATGGGCCGTTCCAAAACGCCACAGCAGGAGCTGTCGATAGATAAAGATCACGACGGCAAACTGACAGTGGATGAGATCATCAAGGTTTTGGAGTGGGACGCAGACTCGTACAACGTGACTAATGAGGACATTGTTGGAGAAAACATGGACTTTTACAGAGAGGTTTACTCGAAGAAAGTGACCGAGCCAAAGTTCTCGAAGCTCACTTACAACGAGGTTTACGACGAGAACGGGTTGCGTCGTGTTTTGACAAAGGACGAGTATCCTCGTGCAAATGCCACGTTACTGACTTTGGTGAGAAACAAGGAGTTGCGCGATATTGTCCACACAATCAGACAAATAGAGTCCACGTGGAACCGCAACTTCCACTACCCGTACACTTTTATCAGTGACGAGCAGTTCACTGAAGAGTTCAAAGAGACCATCAAGAGACACGTTTCTGGCGAGGCTTATTTCGAAATTATTCCTCCTGAAATCTGGAACAAGCCTTCCAACATCGACCCGCAGCGTGAGAAGGAAGGTATTCAGAAGCTCGTTGACAACAAGGTGAATTATGCTTCGATGGAGAGCTACCACAACATGTGTCGTTTCAACTCGGGCTACTTCTACAGACTTGAAGGGCTGAAAAAGTTCAAGTGGTACTGGAGATTTGAGCCAAACACCGACTACTACTGTTCGATTGACTACGACATCTTCAAGTTTATGGAGGACAACGACAAGACGTACGGATTCACCATCTCTCTGTACGATGACCCGCTCACTGTCGAGACCTTGTGGCCCGTTACAATGGATTTTGTCAAGAAAAACCCACAGTATGTGAACCCGAACGGAGCATTCAAGTGGCTGACAGACTCGATCCAAAACCCAGAAAACACCAAGGGTGCCAACGGCTACTCGACCTGTCATTTCTGGTCCAATTTTGAGATCGCCAACATGGACTTTTACAGGGGAGAGGCGTACTCGAAATGGTTCGATGCTCTCGAGGCTGCTGGTGGCTTCTACTACGAGAGATGGGGAGACGCCCCTGTTCATTCTGTGGGTGTTGGTTTGTTTGAGGACAAGTCGAAGGTGCACTGGTTCAGAGACATTGGCTACCACCACTCCCCATACAAGTCCATTCCAAACTCGGACAAGTGCTCAGCCCCAGAAGACTCTGGGTATTTCGCTCCCGAGGACGTTTACAGTCAGAACTGTTTGTCCAACTGGATCAAGTACGAGATGACCCACAAGGAGTTGCAACAGTACTAGTCATAGAGATTGATTTTGTCTACAAATATAATAATTGTGTTAACACGACCCAGACGGTGTCTAGACGAGGTTGGATTCTCGCAGAGCCGAAATCGTCCATCACACGTAGAAAACAGACACCTCGGTTAGTAATTTGGTGACAATAATTTGTGGTTCGGTGGCTGGATTTTTTGCGTGCAGATTCCTGCAGTCGCGCAAAGCGCTATAGTTTTGCTGAAGATCTCGTTCTATGTGAGCTTTCCCAGGGTCCAAAAGACACGTGAGTCGATCTAGGCCTTGGATGACTCCAGAAGGACACCTTCCCAATGCTGAAATGGCTCGGTTCAACACTTTGAAATAACCTCGTTACTCTCGATAGATCTTGTTTTTTTCCCAAATCTCACCCCCTGCAGCATCTCAGATCTCCCCGAGGAAGTTTATAATTTTAGCCGCATTTTTTAGGGCGAAAAAAAAAATAAACTTTTTCAAGCTGTGGAGCCGCGCAAGAAGAAATTTGGGGCTCCAACCAGCCATCTCTCATCCTGTTTTGCACTGGCTGGTCCGACGCATTTCCAAGTTTGCAGTAACGGACCCTGCGTCTGGGGTGGCAAACAGACTCAATATCCAAAAACGGGTAGAGTCTTGTCCCAAAATCCGCCCAAATTAGAGACTAATGTGGTACCAATGTGGTACTAATGTTCCCAGAACAGAGATGCATCGGACGGCCACTCCAATGATGTTCATCTCCCAAGTTGTATAAATACACCACAATGTCTGTCTGTTGTCTCGTTGCATCCAAGAATGTTGCTTAGCAGTTCATCAGTTTCATCATGAAGTTCCTCAGTCTCTCGCTAATTGCTGCTCTTGTCAGCCAGACCAACGCATACTACTTTAACGCATCGTCTTCCTCGACGACGGCGGCCACAACGTCAGAGCTTCCAGCACCAACGACGACGCTAACGCCGTGGATTGAAGGTTATGTCGAAAACGACGCTCCTAGATTCAGCATTTATGTTCCGCTCGAACTCGGACCATGGGCCTCTGTTTCGTTCGTGTCGATTGCCTCCACATCCAACTTCGACTGGATTCCACAAACTTCAAGTTTTTTCCTTGGAAAGAAAGAAACAAACGAGTTCTCCCACAGCCTCGAGTCCGGAATCGAGGACCTGACAACTTCTGTCGCCACTGACGTCATTTTCGACTACTACTACTCCGGGGACTCCTCCGTCGACACATTGGAGTTTGTTGCACCGGAAATGAAACCGACAACCGACGATTTCGTCTACACTGTCACTTTTGCTGTTACTTTTAACTACGACGTTGTTCTTGCTAAGAGAGAGGAGAAGGTTTACTACCTCACCGGTACCGTCGTGCTGGGCCACTCCACCACAAGTGATGTTACATCCGCGGTCCAAACCGTTGCATCGCAAACCGAAACCGCACAAATCACGACGACGGAAACGGAAACTTGCACTCTGGAAAAATGCTTGCAACCAACCGCCACCGCTGCACCAACCCAAGCTCCATACTCCAATTCCACGAGTGTGACATTCACCGGATTCTCCAACTCCACCACGCTCACTACTTTCTATCCACATTACCACTCCACCACGACGCTTTCGAAGGACAACACGGAAACCGACATTAGAACCAAGACTCTCACGGTTTCGTCCTCGTCTTCGTCAGCAGCCAGCACCGTCGCTAGCGTCACCACCTACAAGGACGCCGGTGCTACTCTCAACAAGGCCGTCAGCGGTGCCGTCTTCGGTGGATTGGCTCTTGTGTGGGCTTTCTTCTGTTAAATCACCACTGTGTATAGATAGATCTAGGGGAGTTCGAAATTAAAATATTGATATGCTACCACACATTATGTAATCGCTTAGGAAAAAAATAGAGATCGCCCGGAGAAAAAAAAAATTGCTGTCGGTCACAAGTCTCCAGATCTCGTTCGAAACTCGAATCCTAGGGCCGGCCGAACAAGCGTATTATGATCCTGCAAACTAGAGCGTCTGCACGTGAGATTTTCCGTTTTTTCACGCCACAGGCCGTGTGTGCGATTCGGCCCACTACGTGCAGATTAGCGTCCCGATTCATCACGACTTCGCCGGCCGCTCCCGCATTCTCCGGGCCTTCCATCGAAACATACCTGTCTCTCAAGGAGATCGCACCCAAGACATACGTCAATGCGTCTCAGCTGTACATTCCGTATCGGGGACGCGGAATTTTTGGCGGTACTCTCGCTGCACAGTCGGTTTTAGCGTCGCTACTGTCGTGCAATACAGTGTCGAAAAAATGGAAGCCAATGTCGATCCATTGCCATTTTTTGGTGGCTGCCAAAAACGACTCACCGCTCACCTACCAGGTTAGCGACCTGAAGACGGGAAAGAACTACCGGACCACCGAGGTTCGGCTTTTCCAGAGCGAAAAGCTGATTTTCAGCGCTGTTTGCAACCTGCAGGCCTATAAATTAGAGGGATCGGCTGCCAATTTTGAAGGCCAATTCGACTATCATCGCAAGGCCCCTGTTGTCGGGACCGACATCGCGCCTTTGGAAGAGATGCTGGATCTTGAAGAGGCATTTAAGCTGTGGGGAGAGAAGGCTACTGCACCACGGAACTCGGGAACAGAAAAACAGGCCTTTGAAGCATACAATAGAGAGCCATGTCGCTGGCGACTTCCTGCGAGTCTGTTTGATCTCGAGGCAGTTTCGGCCGAAGAGAGACAGCTCCATCCGACGGAGCGTGTTCTGAGGTACTGGGTTCAGGTCAAGGACCCGATTATGGACCCAGAAGTGTTCAATTGGGTGGCTTTGGCGTACATCTCCGATTACTTTTATCTGAGCACGAACGTGCGGCTGAATCTTCGGGAGATGTTCACCACGAAGTTTTCTGTTTCGTTGGACCACACCATTTTCTTCAACCAGGAGATCGATCCGTGCGAATGGTTCAATTACGGTGTTCGTAGCTTCCGCACGTCGCAGAACCGGGCGTTGATTATGGGCGAGATGTTCCAGGGCGACAAGATGGCTGCCACCACAATCCAGGAGGGTCTGTCGGTAGTCCATCGTTAAGGCGGCGCGAGCAGATTGGCGTGCCCATAGAAGGGACGAAACCGAAGAGACACAACTATAGAAGGTTTGCTTGTATCTGGCAACGTAGAGTTACGTTCGTATTTATTTAGCCCCGGCTGGTCGGGACCGTTGAGAAATTATTTAACCGAGGAAAAAATTATTTTAGTCGGGGAATTAAATTAAGTTTGGAATAGTTCTACTCCGAGATCGCGGAGCATTTTCATTAATGAGATTGTTTTCACCACATACCACACGCTAATTTTCTGTCTGTTGCATGCGGATGATCCGCTCCAAAATACTCGCCTCCTCCGCCTCCAAACTGCGGTTCACAACGGCGTTCTCAACACGATCCGAGTCGATGTGATCGTAGATGGTCGTGCCTCCCTTTGGCGGCAACACGTCGTACTCGTAAACATCGCGCTCCCAGAAGCTGCGCGGAAGCTTGGCCATCACCATCTCCTCGTTCGACAAAACCGTGTACCGCAACAGGTTTTCAGGCGGATCGTCCATCCGCTGCAGAACCGAGGTGTCCTTCAGCTTCGGAGCAAACTGCACGAGAGCCTCCAACTCGGCGACAAAGAACCGTTTGCTCTCGTCGTCAAACACCAGGCCAGCGCGAACCAGATAAGCTGCGGTGGCGAGCTCGATGGTGGTCGATGGTCGGCCGTTTTTCCACACGTACTCCGTTCCCGACAGCTTCGACAGTAACATGTAGCCCGTGAAAGGGTACAAGCCAAATGCGTCGGTCAGAGTCTCGACGGCACGGTCACGGTTGCCCAGTTTGAGATGACACAGTGAAACCGAGTACGCCAGCGACGGCGTGAACCATTCGCGGTACGTCTGGACCAGCGGCGACTCCACAAACTGCACCAGATACGAGTATTCGCTGGCCATGACGGCGTAGAAGTCGATGAAGTAGCGCACGCCGTACGGGTCGTCGGCCGGGTCGAACGACAGAAGCAGTTTGCAGTAGTTGAGAGCGGTGAAGAAGGTCGATTTTTGCGTCAGAACGCTCACGTATCGGAACAATGTCAGGTAGATCTGTCGGTTGAGAAAGAACTCGAACGGCAGTCTGCACAGTCCGGAACCGAGCTGGAAGGTGTTTTTCAGACTCCAATCGAAGATGAACAACGCCTTTTCAATGAGACCGTTGGTGTTGGAGTTGTCGCCCTGTCGCTGGACAATCAGAGCCACCTGAAGAAGAGTCTCCAGCTGGTACGGACAGCTCTGAAGCAGTCGAATCACCGCTTCGTGGTCCGGCTGAACAACCACGGAGATGTAGAACTGGGTGCGCATGGCCCGCGTGTTGAGCGGGCCATCCACCATCTGATAGTAGCGGATTCCGGCAGCGTACTCGCGACGAATGTCGTCGCGAATCACGTCCTTCCAGTCGTCGGACTTGCCTTCAAAGAATTCCTGTAACGACCCCGTGTCAATCTCCACCATGTCCAGGGGCTTCACAGGCACAGGAACCCAGTCGTCTCTGATCTTGGTCATCACCAGCTTTCTCGACGTGCCAGGAATCGTTTTACGGTCCCGGCCGCACCATCCGCGCACCCGTTTGCGCAACTTTTCGATCTGCTTCAACACCTCCGGCTGAACAAACGTCGACGTCGTGGCGTCTGCGTCGTCGATTGCTGCCGTCGACAGCTTTCCAAACAGATTCTCAAACTCGGTGTCCGGATTGAGATTTTTCGGGTCGAATTGAAGCAAATGCACGCTTTTTTTGAACTTAGTCACCGTGAAAAACTTGCCTCCCGGCCCATAAACCTCCGCAGGACCCTCCAATTCGTCCTCAGATTCCGACTCTGCCGCCTGCTCGGGCTCTGCCGACGCCTGGTCGCGCAGACGCGCCTGTTGAAGGATCCTGTCAAACTCCTCATCCGAGTCCACCGCGTCGGCCGTGTCCACAAGGTCCTTTTTGGCCGGCTTCTTCTTCTTGCTCTTCTTGCTCTTTTTCTTGTTGTTCTTTGGCACCGCTACCACAACCGGCTCCTCTTTGCGGGTTTCTGGCTCCTCATCATTCTGGGACTGCACACCGTCGTCTGAGCTCTCCGAATTATCCGAACCGTCCTCCAAAAGGGCAAAAACGTTCACTTTCTTCGTGCTGGTGGTCTGCTCGATCTCGTCGCTTCCGTCGCTGTCGCCGTCCGAATCCGCCGCCGCCACAACAGGCTCTGGATCGGACACCGCCGCCGCCTCCTTCAGTCGTTGAAGCTTTCTAATTGCCCGAGAACTCATCGTTTGTGGCCGTAAAACAGAAGAAGTGAAAGACAAAGTTAGAGATTAGTCAAGAAGTTCGAAAAAAAAAATAAAAAAAATGTCAACTAATTTTTTTTTGGGGTTGTGCACATTAGGTAAGCAGACAGTTCCCAGGTACCATTACAACAAACCAGGACTAACAGATTCGGAAAAAACAACCGGTGGACCCGTTTCAACACAGCTTTGTCAGTCCCCGGAAAAACCCGAAACGTGCCCATATCTCCGCAATGTCTGCACGACGGGTTTTTTTCACGAAATCCAAAATGGTAGCAGAACACCAATTCTACAAAACTCTCGAGTATACTATTTCATATTCATTCAGCGACCATAATAAATACATAACACCTACACAGACTCCTGCTTGGAAGCCACGTCCTCCTTAAAGTCGGAGGTAGCAACCTTTTCGTCCTTTGCAAGACCCATTTCGCTGGCGAAAGTGGAGTGTGGCTTCCATCTAGCAGAAGTGAGTGGAGTGGTCTCTTCAAGCATTCTATCGATCTGTTCTAAAGTCAGACCCTTGGTTTCTGGAACCAAGACGATAGCGTAAACCAGACAGCATGCACAAAGCGATCCCCAGATGAAGAACACCTTGGCTCCCAAGTTTGCCTTGTCAGTGTCGACCATGTATGGAGTGATGACAGCAATGATACAGTTCCAGAGCCAGTTCGAAGCGGTGGACAAACCAACACCTCTGGATCTGATTGGAAGAGGGAAGATCTCACCGATCAACACCCATGCACCAGGACCCCAAGTACTGGCGAAGAAGAAAACGTAGATGCAAATGAAGGAAATCATGGCCTTGACGGCGTTTTGGTTGGTCGAGTCGACGGTTCCGACAATGGCAACAATAAACTCACAAACAACCATACCGGCAGCACCGTAAATCAACAGGGTACGACGACCGAATCTCTCAACAGTGTAGAAGGAAAGCGGAGTGGAACAGACGTTGACCAATGTGGTAATGATGGAGATCAAGAACTCGTTGTGGATGGTTCCCAATTCTTGGAAGAAAGTGGTACCAAAGTAGAAAATGAAGTTGATACCGGTCCATTGTTGCATCATCTGAAGAGAGGTACCAAGAATGGTTTTTCTAAGGTTGGAAGCTGGGTTTCTGAGTCCTCCAGAGAAACATGCTGCCCAGGATTGCCAGTAAGATTGCGTTGGAATGAGAGATTGTTCGTATTCGTGGTTGGCAACGATCTCGGCAAGTTCGTCTTGGATGTATGCAGAGTCAACTGCTTGTCCTCTGAGTCTGGAAAGAACATGTGCGGCCTTCTCAAACTCGTTCTTTCTGATGAAGTATCTTGGAGATTCTGGCAGGAAGAACAAACCAGTAGCAAGGAAGATGGCCCAGAGCAATTGCAAACCAATAGGAATTCTGTAGGATCCAGAGTCGTTTCTGTTTTGAGTACCGTAATCGACACAAGAAGCAAGCAGAAGACCGATGGTGACACAGAACTGGTAACCAGCAACAATGGCACCTCTCACTTTCTTAGGAGCAATTTCCGACATGTAAAGAATGATGATGGCGGAAACGAAACCGACACCGAAACCTGCGATAACTCTTCCAACGGCAAGTAAAGCAACCGTCGTGGAAGCAGTTTGAAGAGCAACACCAACGGAAAAGACACCACAACCAGCGATAACAATGGTTCTTCTACCGAACATGTCGGCCAAATCACCAGCAGCAATGGCACCAAAGAAAGTACCAGCAGACAAGATAGAAGTAATAAGAGACTTTTGCCAAGCCTCAAGCACAAATTCGTCGTCAGCCATCTGCGACTTAATTTTTCCCGTAAACTCGTGAACAAAGTAGTCCATACCCATGACACCGGAAATGTAACCAGAGTCGTAACCGAAAAAGATACCACCAAGGGCACCGAAACAACACATAAAGTATGCTTTCAAGGTGAGAGGGGCCTCAACCCTCTCGACATCTGAGGTACCTTCAAAAGCAGCGATACCACCACCAGCCATTTTTGATTGTGATAGTTGATAGAGAAGGAGGTCAAAATCTGGTTGGACTTAGAAGCGGAAATGCACACCTTTTATAGCTGGGAAAACAGAAATCCTGGGGGGCAGAGGGGGACTGGTGGACATGTCTGTTAAAAATGGTAGCAGACCCACAAAATAATTGCAAAAATCTCCGGCCTATTGTTTCCTCGTGCAGATAATGATGCACGACGTGGAAGCAAGATCCAAAACAGGCATCTGGGATATTCCGGCTCTGAGAAACGGGAGATGCATGCATATCCCGCGCTCGCGTGAACGGGTCCAAACCTGGTGGGGAAAAAAAGCCTGTCGATTGTTGTCCCCGCAATATTTAGCAACACACACACACACAGGGACGCAAAACCTTTTTTGAAAACTTGAAAGTAAATGTCGTGACGTATGCTCAGCCCACTGATGACTGGGACAATGAGTCACGGAAAAAAGTCTCGTATTTCTTGAAGCCAAGCCTGCGTGCCCTTAGGAAAAACTTCCGAAAGCCGTGGCCGTGTGGGGGCCTTGTTCTGTTCCCTCTGCGTTGTCCACTCCCTATTGTTTGTGTGAGCTTTTGCTCGTTTTTTTTCTCCTCTTCTCCGACTTTCTCCAGAATTTTCGCTATTGTCCTATGTCTGGCTACCAAAACTTGCATGGTCGTGTGCGGCTCAAATAAAAAGACTGAATTGTTTGCCACGCCTCCGGATTATATGATCTTCCGCGTTTTGTTCCCCGATCTGTAACTATTGTTGAGCGTGAGCGAGAACGGCTGCCCCGCAAAATTTCGTATTTGCAGCGAGGTGGGGTTATTGGAGAATTTCCGTGTTTAGCCATGCGTGACGTGTCACTAAAAGTATGCCTCTGTTTCGGGAACCCCAGTAAACGCAGTATGAACTGCGCAATCTTGACGGCAGAGATCTGGCAGATAGTCAGCAGAGACCAGTCGCTCAACGATAAGGGCAGCTCCGGTTTTCTGGGCATCACATCGTTGATCGACCGTGATTTTCGCTGGCGCCGCGAACCCTCCGGATTCTCCGGACCCTAAGGAACCCCCAGAATTGTCTGAGCCCTGCTGGGTCCAGAACGCTATTGTAAGAATTTTTCCCGGACACGCTTCTTGAGGTTCGGACAAAAACATGCATTGTACCATGCAGCTGCAGCGGGTAGAGAGTTCTGGTTGGCTGGATTGTGTTTTTTTTCCTGCATGAAAAAGCCCGGGGTGAATAGCTGATTTTTTCCTTTTTCTTTATACGCGAAGGGTTGAAATTCCGACCCCAGGAAAAAATTTCCGAAAAGCCGGAACATTAATTTTCCCTATTCCGGATCAACGCCGTAGCAGAGCCGCACCAGTGGGGTCGTTCGCACACCGCGTCGCACACTGACGCGCTCTAACTACGGGGGGTAAGCTTCAAAGTATTCATTAACTAAGTGTGCGTATCGGACATCCGAGTCGGCAATATAGCAGAAGTAAATGAAAATAAAAACATAAAAACGTCATAGCGAAAATCTCCGGATCGCTGACTGAGCGGAAAAACTACACAGATTCTGCAGCGCTCACTTTTTCGTCGTGAGAAAGAGTATCCTTGACGGTGGTGTGCAAGTCATTGACGAAGGTGGAGTGTGGCTTCCATCTGGAAGAAGTGAAAGGAGTGGTTTCTTCCAGCATTCTATCGATCTGCTCCAGAGTCAGACCCTTGGTTTCTGGAACGAGAAGCACAGCATAGACTAGACAGCATGCACAGGTCGATCCCCAAATAAAGAACACCTTTGCACCCAGGTTTGCCTTGTCCTTGTCAACCATGTATGGAGTGATGACGGCAATGATACAGTTCCAGAGCCAATTCGAAGCGGTAGACAAACCAACACCTCTAGATCTGATTGGGAGCGGGAAAATTTCTCCGATCAACACCCATGCACCAGGACCCCAGGTGGTTGCAAAGAAGAAAACATAGATGCAAATGAAGGAAATCATGGCCTTGACGGCGTTTTGGTTCGAAGGATCAGCTGTTCCGACGATAGCGACGATGAATTCACAGACAAGCATTCCGACGGCACCGTAAATCAGCAGGGTACGACGTCCCAATTTCTCAACGGTATAGAAGGAAAGCGGAGTGGAACAAACGTTGACCAAGGTGGTGATAATCGAGATCAAAAATTCGTTGTGGATGGTTCCCAATTCCTGGAAGAAAGTGGTACCAAAGTAGAAAATGAAGTTGATACCGGTCCATTGTTGCATCATCTGAAGAGAGGTACCGAGAATGGTTTTTCTGAGGTTGGAAGATGGCTTTCTGAGGCCTCCGGAAAAACATGCTGCCCAGGATTGCCAGTAAGATTGCGTTGGAATAAGAGCTTGTTCGTACTCGTGGTTGGCAACGATCTCGGCAAGTTCGTCCTGGATGTAATCGCTGTCCTCAGGTTGTCCTCTAAGTCTCGAGAGAACGTGGGTGGCACTTTTGATGTTTCCCTTTCTAACGAAATATCTTGGAGATTCTGGCAGGAAAAACAGACCACCGGCAAGAATGATGGCCCACAGCAGCTGAAGAGCGATCGGAATTCTGTACGAGCCGGAATCGGTTCTATTTTGGGTACCGTAATCAACACACGAAGCAAGCAGAAGACCGATGGTGACACAGAACTGGTAACCAGCAACAATGGCACCTCTCACTTTTCTTGGGGCGATTTCCGACATGTACAAAATGATGATGGCGGAAACGAAACCGACACCGAAACCGGCTATAATTCTTCCGACAGCAAGCAGTGCAATGGTTGTGGAGGCGATCTGGAGAACAACACCGACAGAAAAGACACCACAACCAGCGATGATGATGGTTCTTCTACCGAACATGTCGGCCAAGTCACCGGCAGCAACGGCACCAAAGAAAGTACCGGCAGACAAAATAGAGGTGATGAGAGACTTTTGCCAGGACTCGAGCACATAAGAGTCGGCCGGGGTGGTGGCCTTGACTTTGTTGGTGAATTCGTGGATGAAATAATCCATACCCATGACACCGGAGATGTAACCGGAGTCGTAACCGAAATAGAGACCACCAACGGAACCAAAACAGCACATCAGATACGCCTTGAGAGTGAGGGGAGCCTCGACTCTCTCGACAGACAGGACGTTCTGGTTGACTCCGGCGTCCGAGGACTCCTCGAGTTGGTCTTGCTTGGACTTAATTTCTTCCATGTTTGCTACTGGGAAATTATTGGGAGCACAGGACACAAACACGACACAAACACGGGGAAAAACCTCGCCTTTTATAGCTGTGTTTTGCCAAGTGTTTTTGTGTCCTCTAATCCGGGTACCCGCACAATTCGGGTCATCCGAGGCCCCGCTAATTCCTATTTCCAGATGCTTGATCGTGGGGTAATGCCATTTTTATCCGGCAGGTTGCAGCACGAAAATAAAGCTTTTTCCTGGAGATGCATGAAATACACACACTTTTCCGCACAAACCCTGCTTGAAATTCCCCGACTTCCGAATTTAGACGTGTCAGGGATCCGGTGTGATTTTTTTGGGCAGGTGCATACAGCCGTGAAACAATAGGACAATAGTGAGGCGCGAGATTTTGTGGAGACACAAAATACGGGGACTATTGTGTACCCCAGATTCGTGGAAAAAAGGGTCTTCTGTCAAGCAGAAAGAGGGTCTTTAGCAAAGTCCCGGATTGCCGTTATACGTCCAGGCGTGTGGCGAACGCACAAGTCCGATCGGTGTATCCGGACTGAGAGTGACGGCGCTGGCCGGTGCAAGCCAGTGCCAACCAGTGCCAACCAGTGCCGGCGGACGAACCCTGGCATTGGCACTGGCATTGGCACTGGCACTGGCACTGCGCGACGCGGGCTGGAACGTCGCCTATTGGCCTATTGTTTTCTCTTGCGGGTGTTGGTGAACACGCCGTGTGTGCGTCCCAGAGCCCGCGTCCTATTGGTGCACATTACCCCGAGTTGCAGGTCGGAATTTTCTAAGTTATTCCACATCAGCTGGCCGGCCCCCCCTTCCGCGGGCTTCGCGGCCTTGAGCTCGGAAAAAAAAACAGTCCGAGTTTCGATCATATTATTAAAGTTGTACACAAAACGCAAGAACCCCGCACTACATATGCAGGCCGCCGGAGGACTTGATGCTCGTGATGACCCTGAGCTTCTCGTCGGTCTCGCACACAGAGCGGTCCTCTTCCACCATCTCGACGGTGCCCGGATATCCGACGCCGTTGATCGGCTTGTCGTCCTCAAAAAACCCGTTGTTCTCCACCATATACTCCCACGTCTTTGGCGCGTCGCTGTGTGAGTCAGGGTAGTACTTGGGCTTGGCAATGAGCCCGCAGATGGAGTGCAGCGTGAAGCAAATTAAGAAAGTGTACAGCCAGCCGCTTCCGTAGATGTCGCTGGCCGTCTGCGACATTGTGTCCGGGTAATATGCACGGTACAGCCCCGGAATCGCAATAACCGGCGAAACGCACCAGCAAGCAATGGCCCACAGGTTGCAACCGTGCCAGAAATGGTACGCTCCCTTCGGGTCCTTCGTGTACAACGAAGGCAGGTGGATGTTTCCACGTCTCACCACGTAATAATCTGCCAGCAGCGAGCCCAGAAGAGGCCCCACAAAAATCGAGTACGACCCCAGGAACGTGATGAATTTGGCCGCGTTGCTCAAAAATCTCCACGGAACAACTGCCCAGGCTAAAAGTCCCACAAAAATCTGTGCGCGGACAATTGTAAAATATTTTGGTAGCAGGCCTGCAAGATCTGCAGCAAACGGAATCGAGTTGGCGAAAATGTTTGTTCCTGCAGTTCCGACGGCAAACGCGGTGGAAACGAACCAGACACCTGTTCTGGCTCCTGGACCCCATTCGTTGTCTAGAATTGCGTTGAGAAGTCCCCACATGTTCCAGTAAACCTCGCCGTAAACTCTGTAGAGAGAGCAGGCGGAAACCATGCCGAAAATCAAGACACAGATTTTTGGCGGAATGAATCCAATCACCTGTGGAACCAGAACGTTCCTCTTGTTCTTGGCGTATCTCGAGATGTCGGGCTGGTTGATAATCATCGGCGAAAGCGTGCCGAAAACGGTGTTGATAATACTCATCCAGCAGTTTCCGACAGAGGTCGTGCGCTGGGTCGCGATTCCGATATCCCACGAGCCAGGGCCGTGGCCTCTTATGACGCAGAACAAAAAGAGACCGAGAGTTGTCAGCGGCATGATGACTGCCTTGACGGTGAAGAAATGGCGGATGTGCCGAGGGTGACACCACATCAGCGGGAACTGGATCAACCAGTACAGGAAAAAGGACAAAATCACTCTGGTGGTGGTTTCAGCGCTGGCGGGAAGATGGTTTGGAATGTCGGTCCATTTGTGGCCAAACATGCACCGCATGGACACATCAAAACACATGGCTCCGTAGTAGGTCTGGACTCCGAACCAGATTCCTGCAACAAACATACGAACAAACACAAAGAAATATCCGGCATAGACTCCGAAAACCGATCTGGCCAAGGCGGGATATCCGATCTTGTATCTGGATCCCTGTCTAGCGTTCATAACGGTGAAAAAACATGCGACAAAAATACCAACAATAGCTCCTCCAATGACCTGTCCGTGCGGAAGTCCCGTGGTCTTGATAAGAGATGCTCCTGTGTTCCACTCGTTCACGTTGAAAGTCGACTGGAACCAGATAAGAACATAGTTGTAGTATCTCCAGGTTCTTTCTTCTGGTGGAGTTGGCTTCAAATCGCGGTTCGAGCGCAGCAAAGTTGGGTCATCTTCCGTTTCATCTTTGACCTTGATGAAGTTGTCAACTTTTTTAATAACGTCCATCTTGGAGAGGAACAGTTCTTTTAAGATAACGAAGGAGGGGAGCCAAAATTTATCTAGCAAAACAGGAAATTGGGTTCTATTTATCGCTCAATACATGCCGGGATAGCGTGGGACCATCCTGGGACTCGTTTCTTATCATTGTTGCGGGAAGCATGTTACTGATGTGCATATCTCAACGATAATCCACTCTGTAAGGGTTTCATCGATAACATGCGGAAGTTCCGCCGAGCGCGATATCAGTATTTCCTTTTTGGGACATAACGCTCCAAGCCTCGCATGAGGCGGAACTTCCGCCTGTGTTCCCACGACCCTCATCTCGCGTGCACAGCCCTAGCGATAAAGGAGACGATGGAAAAAACAAAAAAAAAAAAGTGAACCAAGATTGAGTGGAAAGAAAAAGAGTCTTTTAATTCCGAATCAGACTGGAGTTAATGACTGAAACTCATCTCCAAACTCTCACTGAAAACCCCAAAAAAATGACTGCCGTTGACAAGCTATTCACCCCGCTTCAATTGGGCTCCCTGACTCTAAACCACAGAATTGTCCTGGCTCCTCTGACCAGATACAGAGCTCCAAACCATGTCCCGGGCGATCTTATGGTGGAATATTATACCCAACGGGCAACCAAGGGAGGGCTTTTGATCTCAGAGGCCACTATTATTTCAGATACATGCGGTGTTCATCCAAATAACCCGAGAATTGATACACCAGAATCTGTTGCAGGCTGGAAGAAAGTTGTTGATTCTGTGCATGATAAAGGAGGATATTTTTTCGTCCAGTTGAATCATTACGGCAGATCTGGAATCCCCAAATACAACAAGGGACAACTACCTTTTTGTAGCAGCTCTATTAAGCTCACGGGTCAGCCGCTATCCTATCCGGAAACTGACCTGGAATTTGTCGAGCCAAAGGAAATGGATGAAAATGATATGGAACAGGTGATTGAGGACTTTGCAACCTGCGCTTATAATGCCATTTTTGTTGCTGGTTGCGATGGTGTTGAGATCCATGGGGCCAATGGCTATCTAATTGATGAGTTTCTGGAAGACAACATCAATTTGAGGACAGATGAGTACGGTGGATCTGTTGAAAATAGAGTCAAATTTCCAATGCGAATTTTGGATGCCGTGATCGAACGAGTTGGAGATCCGAAAAAAATCGGTTTCAGGTTGAGTCCCTGGGACAATTTCCAGGACGCAAATGATTCTGATCCCGAGGGTCATTTTGGATACGTTTGTCGTGAATTGGAGAAAAGAGGACTGGCCTATGTGCACATTATTGAGGCCAGAAGTGACAGTAATGGTGGCAGAGAAAAAGACGAGCAGAAAAGCAGCAAATTGTCCGAGGAATTGCTCTCCAGTAGTGTTTTGAAGCTACGTGATTGTCTTCCAACCACTCCGCTTTTCTCGGCAGGAGGCTGGAATGGCGAGAATTATGTGGGGATGGTAGAGAAAGGTCTGGATGCACTGGTTTTTGGTCGTTATTTTTTGAGCACTCCGGATCTTGTTTTGCGGCTGAAAAACGGATTGCCTTTAAACAAATACGACAGAGCGACCTTCTACACTCATTTGGAGTCAAAAGGTTATATTGACTATCCTTTTAGTGAGTTGGACAGCTAGAATCTACAGAATTTTGTAAGTTGTCAAAATTAATATAGATCCAAGACAAAAAATTCTTTTCGCGCGACAAGCTTTTTGTTGCAGCTTTTAAATGTATTTCTATGTCGACTGTTTTTCTTCCGACTCGTAATGAAGCTCCACTTGTTCGGCGTCGGCGTTTTCCGAGTCTGTTGGATTCTCCACAGGTTCGGGCGTCTGCTGCTCTTTTTTCCCGTCTCTGGAGGCAAAAGAAAGCACAAACATGAACCCAGAAAGAGCCGTTAGCATGATCATGATGACTTGGTAGCAGTGCAGATATGAGCTCAGGACATGGTTTTTTTGTTCCTCAGTGAGCGAGGAGATGCTTTTAGGAAACAGAATGAGCTGTTCAATCAGGCTGCTGTTCTTTGGGAAGACTTGCTGCAATTTTTTGCGGTAAATCGAGTCGAAAATGATGCTGCTGACGACAAGACCGATGGAGCCACCAAAACAACGGAAAAAATTTCTCAATCCGGTGACAACAGAACGGTCTTCTGCTGCCGAATGGGACAACAATGCCAGCAAAGTGGGCTGGAACGTGAATCCGATTCCCAAGCCCTGGATCAGACTTGCTCCGACCAACAATCCGACAGACGAGTGTTTGGAGAACATGATTTTGAGACCGACTCCCAGAGTCCACATTGCTCCGCCGAACCACAGACATGCGGCGTATTTTCCTGTGCGACTGTTGATGAAGCCGGCAAAGACACCAAAAATGCTGCTGGAGCACGTTGCTGGCAGCTGGATCACTCCACAGAGAATCGGAGTCCATCCTCTCACGTTCTGCAGATAAAGTGGAAAATAGTAGATGTCGACAAAATACGCCCATCCCATCAGGAAACACATAGTGAAAAGAACCGACCGGTTGATATTGGTGAAAAGACCCAGGGGAATCATGGGGAGTTTTGCGATTCTGATCTCGGAGTAGAGAAAACAGACGAACGCAACACCACTGACGACGAAAAGAGCTATGAAAGTAGCCGAGTTCCAGGACCAGGTTTCGTTTGCTCCGGAAATAGAGACAAGAAACAGGATGGTTGCAACCATTGCGAAGAAAAAACCAAACCAGTCGATCTGTTTGAGCTTTTCTTTGAAGGAAGCAGTGACCGGTTTAAGTGGAACAAAGAAACAAACCAGAATTCCACAAGCAACGGCAATTGGACAGCTGATCCAGAAAGCCCATCTCCAACTGGCTTTTTCCGTCAAAAGTCCGCCAATCAAAGGTCCGACTCCGTTCCCAAGGGCCGTTGAAACTGCCACAAATCCGAAGTATTTTCCCCGTTCTCGAGTCGTCAAAAGATCAGAAAATGTGATCATCACCAGACAATTGATTCCCCCGCCCCCCATACCGCTAATTCCCCGAAAAACCAGCAGCAAGATCGGGTTTTTGGCAAATCCGCTCACGAGATTTCCCACCAAGAGTGAGGCCAGCGAAAACAGAAAGACCTGCTTCCGTCCAAAAACATCCGAAAGTCTTCCGTAGAGAAGCTGAAAATTGGTGTTGCTGATCAGATAACTCGTTCCTGCCCAGGACGTGATCATGCGGGCATTTTTCAGGTCCGAGCCGATGGTCGGAATGGCAGTTGTGATGGCTGTTTGGTCGAAAAATGACACAAACAAAGACGACGTGAGACATCCCAACGTCACGTACAACGTTTTCCTCGGCAGACGTTGCGATTGATCTTGTAACGCAGACATGAGCAAGACCGTTCACCAGAGGAAAAACGACCCGAGTTGGAGCAAAATCATCTCAAAATCTAAAATTCGGACTGATTCTCGAGGTAATGTAATTTGGCTTCTGTGAAAACCGTTTTCCGAGAGCCAGAGTTAATCGATCTGTCTCAATACACAGGCTTGGCTTTTTTCCGTCTGTTCTGGAGCGGATCCATGCGTCGATGTGGCGGAACTTCCGCCCTTGCGGAGAGGCTGTTGGAACACTTACCGATCCGGCTTATCAGTACGAGCAGTTGCTGTATCTCGATAAAAGAAATTCGAAACAAGCCATGCATGAGACCCAAACAGGAAATTCTTATCTCTTGAAAAAAACTCGACTCGATATGCGGCGGCGGAAGATCCGACTGCGGCGCGATAAAAAAAAAAAATGTGGTTCGGTTGAGCCACTTCACATGAGATGACTAAGTCGAGGTTGGAAAACGTTATTGACGAGAACAATTTTATATAAGTTGAGTATCCAAGTTGGACAAAAACGAGTGGAAACAGAAGAAACTTCACACCAATCAATCATGTCCGTTGTTTCTCTTGAAATTGATAAGTAAGTTGGATCGGTTCATCATGTTCTTCATTGACTAACACAATCCAGAGATAACCCAGTCACCCTGGAAGACCTCCACGCACAGCCTGCTAAGCTGGGTCTCAAGTTGAGACCCGAGGAGGTCAATGATTACTACATTCTTCTGTCTGCCTTGGACAAATCCGCGAAGAAAGTGCTCGCTATGGACGATTTCTACCAGCCAACCCAATTGGAAAGATTCCCAAGAAAGGACGTTTACCGTCCGGCCGGCGAGGAAAACCCCAAGGGAGCATGGGCTTACAAGGTGACCATTGAGGACACCAAGCCAGAATTGTCGAAATCTCGTCCTCTCGAAGGAAAAACCATCTGTTTCAAGGACTGTGTGGAGATTGCGGGAGTTCCGCAAATTTTGGGTACCGACGAATTTGAGCCTTGGATCCCCGATGCTGACGCAACCGTTGTCACCAGAGTTCTGGAGGCTGGTGCCAAAGTCGTGGGTCTAGCCACGTGCGAAAACCAGTGCAGTAGTACATCTTCGAACACCTCTGCCACCGGAAATGTGGAGAATCCTTACGGAGACGGACATTCCGCCGGTGGTAGCAGTTCCGGATCCGGATATTTGGTTGGATCTGGAGAGGTCGATCTTTCGATCGGAGCAGACCAGGGAGGAAGCATTCGTGTTCCCAGCGCTCATTGCGGGATTGTTGGTCTCAAACCAACCTTTGGACTCGTTCCTTACACGGGAATCGGAAGTCTGGAGACAAATATCGACCATGCTGGTCCAATGACCAAAACAGTTCTGGAAAATTGTTTGCTGTTGCAAGTCATTGCCGGAAAAGACGGATTTGACGACCGTCAAGGCGATGCTCCAAAGCCGGGAAAGGTCACCGATTACTACGAAATTACCAAAAATTCGTCCTTGAAAGGAACGAAAATTGGAATTTTAAAAGAGGCTCTTGAAATCCCAGCTATGACCGAATCAATGAAAGCCAAGTTTTACGAGACTGTTGAGCGGCTCAGGGCTGCCGGTGCAGAAGTGGTGGAGGTTTCCATTCCGTACCACCATATTGCACCGGAAATCTGGATGGTTGGGCAGAGAATTTCCGGTTCTCTGCGGAAATTGGGACTCCAAACCGGTCGTAGAATTATGAAGAGCTCGAAATTTATCGAACATACTTCCCCATTGACCCAGGAAAAATTCGACAAATGTCCTGTTCCAACCAAAAACGGAATCATCAACGGCTTGTATCTGTTGGAACACTATCCGCAGCTCTACAACAAGACCGTGAACCTGCATTTCAAAGCAAGACAGGCCTACGACGATGCACTGGAAACTGTGGACGTGTTGATCACGCCCACCGTTCCAGTCGTGGCTCCTCGTCACGGTGTCAGAGACGGAACTCCAATCCAACTAATCAAAAACACCGTTGGATTGAATGCCAACACCGGTATTTTCAACATGACTGGCCATCCAGCCATGAGTTTGCCCGTCGGATTCCTTCCTTCTGAGGAAGATCCAAATATGAAGTTCCCCGTTGGGCTGCAAATTATCGGAAAGCACTGGGACGAGTTGTCCATTTACCGAGTTGCCTACGGCTTTGAGAAGGCGTACAACTGGAAAGAATTGTAGTGCTTTTTTTAGAGATGTATAGTTGTTAGTTAACACTGCTTGTCTATCTGAGAGCTTGGCTACCACATCCGTGCACCAGACAATTTTTTTTTTTTCTTATCAAAATCGCCTCATCTGTAAGAAAAAAAAAAGGGGAACGTAGAAAAGAAGTGAATCTTTTGTTCCTTCTTTCTTTATCAACACATGACAGTACAGGAAAATACCGCCCTCAAGCGGTCATTTGAGGAAGCGGTTAATGGCTATGGCGACGTGCGACGCAAGGAGCGCGTTCTTGTGGCGTGCACGCGGTGCAAACGCAGAAAGAGGAAATGCGATGGCAACAGTCCTTGTTTGAATTGCTCACGAGCAGGCTCGGAGTGTGTTTTTGATCGCCAAAATGGACAGCAGATGGTATCGGTAGAGACAAGCGACGAACTGCTGAGAGAAAGGGAGAGAAATGCCCGTTTGGAGGCAGAAATTGCCCAGTTAAGGAGCGTTGTTCACGAGAAATGCGCGCAATCTGCGACAATGAAGCTGAAATTGGACCAACAGAAAGACATAATAGCGCAATTGGAGTCCAGTGGAAACACTTCAAGCCCACAATTAGTCTCCCAAAAGTCTTCGGTTGTGTCCAACGCGTTCAACGTGAAAGATTCGTTTCTGGGAACCATTTCGAAGCTTCTCTATCGTCAATGCAGTGAGGCAGACGAGTATATCGGCACTTTTGCGGTCATTTCCATTGTCAAGGCGATCCGGAAGAACCTCATGGGTGGTTCTGTGGCGTCAGAACCGTCTCCAACCATCATAGAGCCCGATCTGAACGACAACATATATGTTCCTCCGCAAATTGAGGAAGGATTTCTGAAGCGATTTTTCAGCATGAGTCACAACAGACACTATTTTCTGGACGAGTACTCCTTCTTTGAGATGTACGCTCTTCCGGACTCGGAAAAGTCGGAGTGGGATCTGTTTTCGGTGAACATAGCATTGGGAATAGGATGCAGACTCACCGAACTTTTGCATGTCACCACGTATCCGTCGCCGGATATCTATTTCAAACGCGCTCTCAAACACCTTTCGGATGCTCAGGTCAGCACAATTCAACAGATCCAGGCCTGTTTGCTTATTGCGGTCTTCATCGGCAGAAGTTACCATCTTTCATTTTACATCACGTCGTGGGAATTGACTGGTATTGCGCTGAGAAAGCTTGTTCAATACGGCTATCATCGCAAACAGGTGGTGACATACGACCGAGCGCTTGAATACGAGTTCCACAAGCGGCTGTTTTGGTCTGCATACAGCTACGACAGACTGCTGTCTTTGTCTCTGGGCAGGCCAGGGACGATCAACGAGTGTTTCATCGATCTTCCTTATCCGTTGAACACTGAGAGTCGGCTCAAACCGACCGAGGAGACTATCTACCGCATTTACCAGCAGCAGAGATTGCAGGAGGAAAATCCGGCCGCAGAAGAGAAGATCAGCGTTTTCACCTCCTTAATCAACACCTGCAAAATCAGACAGGTTGAAAGCAGAATTCATCTTCTCTTCTACACAGTGAATCGTTGCATTCCAAGCGCCGACAATTACGCGTCCATTTCAAGAGACCTCGAGCAATGGTTTTCTTCCCTGCCATCTCGCGAGAAGTTCGAGAAAGCTCTCAACGGAAGAGAAAGTTACGATTATTTGGAACTTCTGTACTTCAGAGCTCAATTGATTCTCTCGCTCCCAAGAATCATCACGTCTTCTCCCGAGTCCGAACTAGCCACTCTTCTGGACAAAGTGTGCTTGTCGGCCGGAGGAATTTGCACAAGTTACAAGAACCTGTACCGGGATTCTGTTCTGGAGTTCAGCATTGTGGCTCTCCACACGATTTTTCTGGCCGGAGTCACCATGGTTTATTACGTGAGAAATAAGGGCTATCCCACGTTCATGAACATGCAAAACAGCATCCGAGCCTGTTCCAGCTTGCTGTTTGTTTTCGCTGAAAGATGGCCCGAAGCAAGATCCTACCGGGATCTTTTCGATAATCTGCTGGAACACGCTGAAAATTACCGGGTAACAGGAATATCAGGCAGAAGACTCAACTCGCAAAGTCCAATTTCGCTCCAAAACGCTCCGGACGACAGAATCAACGGTCTAGCAGTCCAGGAAAACTTTACCGCAGCTCAAGACGACGGAAACAGCATTAATTTCAGTCTGGACGAAGACTTCTGGAGCCAACTGCTACTGGACATGAACCGTGGCCATCAAGAATAGCTATATTTTCTAGTTGCTGAACTATTTACCCGGCAAGTACGGGAATTTTTGCTTGAAATGGTCGGCAATCTCCGATCTGGTACAGATCCAGACGTCTTTTCTATCGACATACTCGACAAATTTTTTGAGAGCCTGGTAATAACCCGGTTTGCCAATGATTCTGCAGTGAAGTCCGACCGTCATCATTTTCCCGCCTTCTTCATACAGGGTTTCAAAAGCATTGACCAGATGGTCGTAGAATGCCTGTTCAGATCTGAATCCGTTGGCGTTCAGAAATCTATAGTCATTGCAATCATACGAGTACGGAACAAGCAAAAGTCCCTTTTTCTCGTTGTCTGGCAGGTTTTTTTCTGCCGGAACATCGATATACCGAGGAACATCGTCTCCATAATAGTCACTGCACCATTTCAGCTCGAGATTTTTCTCCTTGAACACTTCGTGAACAAGTCCGATGGTTTGTGCCGACATTCTTCCCGTGTACCAGCCGGTCACATCGACACCGACGGTTTTTTTGATGGCATCAAGTTGCTTAACAATGTAGCCTTTTTCCTGTTCTGGAGTCATATCTGCGTACGGAATCCATCTGTACGCGTGACTTGCGATCTCGTGACCTTCTCTAACAAAAGCTTTTGCAGCCTCGACGTTTCTTTCGAATGCCCGTCCGACAGCGTAGATGGTGAGTTTGAGGCCGTGTTTCTTGAAAAGCCGCATAACCCGCCAAACACCGGCACGGGACCCGTAATCGTACTCGGATTCCAGGTCGAAAGCACGATGGGTGATGGGAACACCTTTACTAGGAGTGGTGAGAGTGTATTCCGAAACATCGTCGCCGAGGGCAAGCGATCTTTCTCCGCCTTCTTCATAGTTCAAAACGAAAGAAATGGCAATTTTCTTCCCTTCTGGCCACTCACAATCCAGTCCGTTTTCTCCGTATCCGACGACATCTCTCTCGAAGTCGAACTTGGAGCCGGAGTTCTTATCGCGGCTGATTTCCTGGGGATATTCGACAACGCCTGTAGATTGCATGGTTTTTGCTTGAAATGAAAGAAATAATACCGGGAGTATTGAATTTCAGCTAAGTTACAGTTATAACCAGTTTTTTTTTAAGGGAGGCTGGTCTACTTGGTTTATGTCGGTCCGACTTTTTCAACCAGATTTCTTATCTCTGCGAAAGCGTCTTGCACCGCCCGGCGGCCATGCGAAAAAAAAAGTCCGCATTGATAACGCAGGGCGGAAGTTCCGCCGATAAGCTGGAGCAGGAAAAAAAAGGAAAGGCGCACGCTCGAGATTTACGTTTTTGGGTCACTACAGCTCTGTTAAAGGAATCCACGGTTGACAAATTGGGCACAAATGTTAGATAGTTTACCGGAAACGAACGTGACAATCAGTCCTTTGGCTGGTATGGGAACTTCTGCTTGAAATGCTCTGCAATCTCAGTTCTGGTGCAGATCCACACATCCGGTTTGCCGCAAATATACTCGACAAAATCCTGAAGAGCTTTGAAGAAAGCCGGTTTTCCCATAATTCTTGCATGCAACGCAATTGTCATCATTTTTCCACCCTCGGAATACAAAACGTCAAACGCATCAGCAAGATGTTCATAGAATGCCCCGACAGATCTGAAACCATTAGGGTTCAAAAACTTGTAATCGTTACAATCCAGCGAATAAGGAACCATTAGCATCCCCTTTCTCTCCTCCTTTGGGAGCTCTTTTTCGGCTGGAACGTCCAGCCAGTATGGAACGTCATCTGCATAAGCGTCGGAGCAGTACTTGAGCTCCACACCCTCCTCTTTGTAAGCTTCGTGCAACAGGGCAAGAGAGTGTGTCGATTGACGACCGTAATACCATCCATGCGGATACACACCGGCGGTTTTCTTGATGGAATGGATCTGTTTCTTGATATAAGCCTTCTCCACTTCCGGAGTAACCTCAGAGTACTGGATCCATCTGTATGCATGCGAGGCAATCTCATGTCCGTCTCTGACGAGAGCATCCACCAGAGGTTGGTTTTGCTCAAAAGCGTGTCCAACGGCCCACAGGGTCATTGGAATATTGTGTTTTTTGAACAATCGAGCAATTCTCCAAGCACCAGCTCTGGAACCGTATTCGTATTCAGACTCCACCTCATACGCTCTGTAAGTGAGAGGTCCACCAGGAAGACCAGAAAACATGGTATGCTCTGTACCACTGTCACCGAGCAATAGGGATCTCTCTGCACCTTCCTCGTAATTCAGAACAAATGAGACAGCGATTTTGGCTCCGTTTGGCCATTCTGGATCGATCGATTTCTCACCGTAACCGATCAAATCTCTTTTGAAGTCGTATTTGGTACCAGCAAGAGGGTACTTGTTGACGAACTCTGGCACCGGGACATCTGCAGTTCTTTCCATTTTGTTGATTGTTGTCTTTAGAGGTTTACAGGTGTTACAGTGACGTAGATCGGGGGCTACAATATGCTTATTTATAGTGAAGCGGAATGGCGGATGTTGCTACCAAAACTTGGAGGCCACAGAAGAATATGGATTTTCCTCCAGATAACGTCTGATCGATAGACAATGTTTGAGAAGACGTTATCAGTGCGTTTGTGGTCTCAATTGAGTGAAGCTTATCTTGGATGAGTGCCTAATGAAAACGGGAGGCGGAACATCCGCAAATCTGGGTCTGCGACTTTTTTTTTTCTTGACCCTGATTTTCTTTGCTTGTCCCACATGATTCCAAGAAATGCAAGCGTTGCGGCTTGAGTTTACGCTAAGTCCACGGACGTGGCTTGCTCCGATAAGAAAGTGGTTAGTTAATGTAGCTCTTTTCCGCCGATCTGGCATCTGCAACCTACAGCGAAAACGACCTGTTCATCCCAGTGCAGATACTTCCTTGAAGGATCCGTATCAGCTCACCACCAGCCCCTTCAATCTCAGACAATGGGGTGTGTTATAGAATCGTGAAAACAGCGTTCTCGATTATCACTACTTAGACACTGTCAGACAGCCAGCCACCAAGCTTTAAATATTCCTCGGCACAAACGTCATGCTTGTAAAAAATGTGCGCGACATTTATGCCGTGAGGGGCCTGAATTTTACAAACCGCATAATAGAGATCTTTTTATTTGTTGGAGCGTAACAAACACGATAACAAGATCCAAAATAGATACTGTTTCACGGGAAGCTGGGTCCAATAGAGCCAGTTGACACTTAAATCTCTGCCATTGATCTGTCCGGTAGATTTTTGGTTTTGACAACCCGCAAAATATTTTAGATATGAGGAATCTTTTGGCTGGTGGTAGACAGGTTTTGAACTGTGTCAGAAGACCTGGTTTGACTGTTTTGACACCGCAATTGAGACAGTTCCACTTCTCTCCGGTTAGAAACAAGCTGGACATTGCGGGAGAACAAAAATGTCGTGAGTTGCTGGACTCTTTGCCAAATTTGGAGTATATCTTCCAGAACGAGGACGGGTCAAAGAGAACACCTTCTGATGACGAGCTCAAGAAGATTGCATTCTTGAACACCTATGCGGCCCAGAGGACTCTGAGCTGGTCTGAGTTTCTGTTTTCGTTCCCGAAGCAGTACGAAAAGCTGTATGTGGGCAACGACCACGATCTTGTGAAGCTGAAGGCGTCGTCGGGACTCATTGTGGACAAGATCCCATACGAGGACACGGCCACGGGCGAAATCAAGTGGAAGATTGTGCGCGAAGGTGAGGAAAAAGAGGGCTGGGAGAACCTGGCTCATTATGGATTTGTTCCGGCCTGTGTTTTGTTGCTTGTCGTTTTGATCTGGAGAGACGACATGGATGTGACGGAGTGGGCTAGAAGGGAACTGTTGTACCGTGTGCGTGCCAAGGCAGAGGAGGAGAATGATACAGCCGCCCTGGAGACGTTCAAAAAGCACGGAGACAATCCGGAATCTGTTGAGTTTGACTTTGTTGGATTCAACAAGAACGACGACGTGATTGTGGAACGAATCTTGAGTGGTGAGTACGACCGTCTGGCCAAGCTCAAGGTGAACCAGAAGAAGGAGGCCCTTTGAAGCGGCTCATCCGGATTCACCTGGTATTGATTATTTATTGATTATTTATTTATTTATTTATACTATTTATTGTCCATTTGACTGCGTTGTATGTGGATGGTCTCGGTCTCGGTCTGTTGTGTCGTTGCCGTCTTGTCCTTTTGTTGTTGTTGTTGGTCAAAACGCGTTTTCAATTTAAAGGAGTCGGCTCAAATTCCAGGTCACGTGCAACAGGGTCACGTGACCGATGGGGGCGGAGCTCTGACAATTTTTTCTCTCCCTTTCTAATGACTACATTCTTAATCTGTCTCGATGTTTGTCAACATTTGATACATTGCGATATAAAACAACTTTCAGTTGGCCAAATTTGCACGCTTCAACTCGCTATTTCAACTGCAAACTAGTCTGCGCTGCCATACAAGTCTCTTGTTGATAGCCTTGCACCGAACGAGATTTCAAACAGGTCTCAACAACAAATCCTGACATCTGTTGCAATTAACGATTGCTGTCCCCAACAAGGCGTGTTTTCCACCCCAATTTTGCTGCAAACCCGACAAGAATCTGCGTCCGAGTTCTACTGCCCCCGCACAATGTCTCTGAATCCCGAGCCTTTCCCAGCGCCTTCGTCGCCAGAGCGACTGACTGTTTCTCCCACCACGTCGCACACGGCCAAAGACCACAGACGCCGTCGGTCCTCGTCGCTGATATCCAAGGTGGAGCCCGAGACTTTTGAGACAAAACAAGACCAGGACATCCAGTTCAACATGAACGCCAACTGGGTCCATTTCAAGGGCGCGTGGATCATCCACATCGTTATAATACTGCTGCTCAAGCTGTTCTACGACCTGATTCCGAACCTCAACATCGAAATCAGTTGGACCTTGACCAACGTGACGTATGTGATTGGCTCCTACATAATGTTCCACCAGATTAAGGGAACGCCTTTCGACTTCAACAACGGAGCCTACGACAATCTCACGATGTGGGAACAGATCGACAACGGCGACCAATACACTCCGGTCAAGAAGTTCCTGATGGGCGTTCCAATCTGTCTGTTTTTGGTCTCGACACACTACTCCAGCTACGATTTGAGTCTGTTTGTCGTGAACCTGGTGGCCTGTTTGTGTGTGGTGATTCCTAAGCTTCCCTACAGCCATCGAGTCAGAGTGAATATTCCCTACATCACAGACCAGCAAATCATCAATTGAGTTCAGCGCAGAATTCCTTCTTCAGCCCCTGTGCTTTCACCTTCACTACCACGGTTGCTGCCACTAATAATCACTGATATTTTATGGGAAACCTCTCCTTTGAACCGCTGAAACATGATATCTTAGCTTTTATACAACGATAAGTAGCACTTTTTATTCGAAATTTACAATGGTATGATACACCCGGGCCGCTGTGCTGCGTTATCCGCTCTTTCCCTGGACTCTGCTCCGCGACCGGCCCTTCTTTGTCCTCCGAGTGATCTTCTGAACGTCTATAAACCGCTTCAGGATCTCCGCCCGCCCGACAAGCTCCTCCACCGTGCATCCGAACTCCCGTTCCACGCGCTTCGGTTCGAAAAGACGCCCGTTTCTCACCGCTTGATATAGTCTGAGATACCGCAGCAGTCTGCTCCACTTGGCCGCGTCCCAGACGGCCATCTGGCTTCGACTCTCGGGCTCCTCCACGCGCGAATTCAGCTCTGTCAGATGCTCCGGTCGAACAACATCACTGCTGGACTCTCTCGACTCCGGTGAGATCGGTTGTCGCGTCTTGGGGGACGACCGCGTCGCTTTCTCCTCAGAATTGGGTGTTTTGAGACTGTCTGCGGGCTGTTTGGGGCCCTTTTGTGTCCGTTCCGGAGTGTTTGAACGCTCTTTGGAAGCCTCACGCGCCGCACGTGGACTGCTCTGCAGGTCCTTGGCCATCTCCAGTCTTTTCTGCCGCACGAAATTGGTCACCTTCAAAATCGTGGCTTCGGCATCCACGTCGGTGGCCACTTCACTGGGAAGCTCGCGGCCCTCGTCGCTGCGGTGCTTTTTCGGGGACTGGAATATGTTTGAGTTGGCGTGCTCGTCTTCGTCAGAGTCGTCAAACTCGCTGTCTGCGGGCGAAAAATTGTCCTCAGGTGGAGGAAAAATCCTCGAAATGACACCTTTTTCTTCCCTTTCTTCTTCTTGCTTTGTATTGACAGCAGATTTCTGCAAATCGTCCGCCTCTGATGGCCCAGAAGGCTCCACATAGCCCTCTCTTCGTGGAGAAACCTTGATTGGAGAAAGGACACTTGAATCAAACTCTCCATAGTCGTAGCTGGCGTCCGATTCCGGGCTCGAACCGTCGAGCTGGACATCGTCGTCATCGTCTTTGGTATCTATCACTGTTTGTAGCTTGTTTAGCCTGCGTATCCGGTCCAATTTGGCCCTCTCTTCGTTTTTGGACGATCTTGTTCGTTTGATAGGAGTGCCTTTGTGCAGGGGTTTACGCTCTTGCCAATCATTTAATGGAATTTTCTCCACCTCCGATGACGTAGGCACCAAGCCCTTCTCTTGTGGGGAGGCTGGCGACGACGGCGACAACAGAGAAGGCGACAACAACGTCGTAGATGCCCCCCCGTTTATTTCAGCTGACCCACTCGGCTTCAGAGTGGGGTACTTGAACGGCGAGAATTGTATGCGACGTCTTGCCATTTCGCAGACTGCGACACTGCTTTCATATGTGCAGATCCGGTGAGTGTGATTGGGGAAAAAGGGGTTGGAGATAACAAGACAAAAGAAGGATCCTATTAAAACATGTTTTGATCGAGAGACGAAAAAAACATAGGGACGCGACAGCGCTGACTCAGCAGTTACATCAGCAGAACAAGATATCCCGTTTTGATGGTGTGAAATTTTTTTTTTTTTTTTTTTTTTTACGGGAAAATTTTTTGATTTAATTTTCACAGTTTAGTAACCCTCTTCTCTTCTGCACTTTCCAAGGACAATCACCCAAAATGGCTACAGGAAAGACCGAAAAGGCCCGTCGTCAGAGACAGGGCGACCTGAGAGACGGAAATTTGCGGGTGAAGGGAGAGAATTTCTACAGAGATGCGAAAAAAGTCAAGCATCTGAGCATGTACAAGTCCGGGAGGGCTGTGAGAAACGCCAAGGGAGAGGTTGTGAAGGCTGCGTATTTGCAGGACACCAAGACTCCCACTGCTCGTGTGGAGCCTAATAGACGGTGGTTTGGCAATACGCGGGTGATTGCACAGGATGCTCTGACCCATTTCAGAGAGGCCATGGGAGACAAGAAGGACGACTCCTACACGGTTTTACTCAAGAGAAACAAGCTTCCGATGTCGCTTCTGGACGAGAAGGACACGACGCAGTCTCCTAGTGCGCGTATTGTTGAAACAGAGCCGTTTGAGAAGACTTTTGGTCCAAAAGCACAGAGAAAGAAGCCTACGGTTGCTGCCTCTTCGCTGGAGGAGCTGGCCAAGAACACCAATGAGGACCAGACAAAGTTCGAGGAGAAGCAGGAGTTGAATGTGACGCTTGGCCTGATGGGTGGCGTTGATACAGACGATTGGACGGCCGAGGCCAAGGAGTTTATCTTCTCCAAGGGCCAGTCCAAGAGAATTTGGAACGAGTTGTACAAGGTGATTGACTCTTCGGATGTGGTGATTCACGTTCTGGACGCCAGAGATCCGCTGGGAACGCGGTGTATTTCGGTGGAGCAGTACATCAAGAAGGAGTGTCCACACAAACATTTGATTTACGTTCTGAACAAGTGCGATTTGGTTCCAACATGGGTTGCGGTAAGTATTTGAGGGGAGGGAATTAGAGAGATCTGGGTTTGTCTTGTCGACAAAAGTACCAAAGTTTTTTGTCAGGAGGCTCCGTTGGCGGCGAATTTTCGCCGGCTTTTTTTGTACGGAGTGTCTGTTACAACTTTGGAAGAGCAAGACGCACCGCTCTGTCTCCGTGTCGTTTTGGCACGGGGCTCTCTGTTCCGTTTTGGAACAGTCTCTGGTGTTGATGTGACTTTATGAGTTGAACTTTGGCGACGTTTTCACGTCATTTGGTGCCGATGTTCGTAGTAAAGGTCTCAACAGGACGAGCAAACCCAGCACTCTCTTTTTTTTTGGCATTTTTTCATTGACATCTACTAACACTTTTAGGCTGCATGGGTGAAACACCTTTCCAAGAACTATCCGACGCTGGCATTCCATGCGTCGATCACGAACTCTTTCGGTAAGGGATCGTTGATCCAGTTGCTGAGACAGTTTTCCGTTCTCCACCAGGACAGAAAGCAGATCTCGGTCGGATTCATTGGGTATCCAAACACAGGAAAGTCGAGCATCATTAACACTTTGAGACGCAAGAAGGTGTGCACGGTGGCTCCAATTCCCGGGGAAACCAAGGTTTGGCAGTATATCACGCTGATGAAGCGGATTTTCCTGATCGATTGTCCGGGAATTGTGCCGCCATCGACCAAGGACACCGAGTCGGACATTCTTTTCCGCGGAGTTGTGCGTGTGGAACACGTTTCGAACCCGGAACAGTTCATTCCGGACCTGCTTTCCAAGTGCGAGAGAAAGCATCTGGAGCGTACGTACGAGATCAGTGGCTGGAAGGACTCCAAGGACTTCATCGAGATCCTTGCACGCAAACAGGGCCGTTTGCTCAAGGGTGGAGAGCCCGACGAGACCGGAATCGCCAAACAGGTGATTTCTGACTTCAACAGGGGAAAGATTCCGTGGTTTGTTCCGCCGCCAGAGGACACCGAGGAGCGCACGGGCGACGACAAGAAGGCTCATTACAAGCGTCGTCGTGCCGAGCGCGAGCAGGAGCGCTACAACCAGGAGGACGAGGGCGATCTCGACGGAGACGTTGCCGAGGACGAGCGGGAGACCAAGAGGGCCAAGGGGGAGTAGTGTATATTATCGGCGGGCTTTGGGCCCGCGGACCGCACAGTTTGTTGTTTATACCACGTATTCGTATATTTGGGAGCGTTTATCTCGTACGACGGTCGTTTAACAGTCCCGGGGTGGATCTTCTTGCTTTTCTGGTGCAAGGATGTGTAATCTCGAATTTTTTTTTTCTCCCTGTCTCGCTTCACGTTTTCGAAATTTTTTCGAGCACAAACAGAGTGTCTGAGGGCAAATAGCTGTTGTTTCTACGACACAAACGATGCAAGGAACGAGACAGCAGCAGATGCCGTCGCCGGCGGGAGTTCCACAGCCACAACAACAGCCACAACAGCAGCAACAGCAACTGAACATGCGGTTTTTGTCGCAATTTCTGAACCCAAACAACCCAGACCTTCTCCAGCACCAGCAGCAGGTTGGCGGGAGCGGGTCTACGAGCGGCATTGGCACTCCGGGAACGGCGAACGCGACGACAGCTGCGACGGTGGCGGCTGCGGCACAGATTGCCGCAGTCCAGCAGCAGCAACAACAGCAACAACAGAAGCACAACGTTCCTCTTGGGATGATGATGTCTCCACAGATCCACAACAGAACGATCCAGCAGCAGGTTCTGGCAGCGTCGTTGCAGCAGAAACAGCAGGGAGTGTCGGGCGGTGCTCAGACGGCGGCCGCGGGCCAGACACAGCCGGGAACGGCGTTCCAGCAGCAGCAGCTGTTGCAGCAGGTGCAGCAGCAACAGGCTGCTCAGGCCGCACAGGCTGCTCTGGCGGCACAGAGACTCACACAGGTGCAGGCAGCTCAGCAGCAACATGCTGCACAGCAGCCAATGGTGAGAGAGGTTTGGCGGGACAATCTGGAGAGCGAGATGATGGTTTTGCGTGTTCTGGCAGAAAGATACAATCACATCTCTGTGTCGACAGAGTTTGCCGGGATCGTGGCACGGCCGATCGGGTCGTTCAGATCGACGCGCGATTACCATTACCAGACGGTGCGGTCGAACGCGGACCTTTTGAACCTGATCCAGGTGGGAATCACGCTGAGCGACAAGGACGGCAAGCGGCCCGAGGGTGTTCCGTCGACGTGGCAGTTCAACTTCAAGTTCGATCTGGAAAACGAGATGTTCAGCCGCGAGTCGATCGAGTCGCTGGTGACGACAGGGCTGAATTTCAACCGGATGAAGGAGTTTGGAATCGATGTTTTTGAGTTTTCGCAGGTTCTGATCGACAGCGGACTGTGTCTGCTGAAGGACGTGACGTGGGTCAGCTACCATGCGGGCTACGACTTTGGGTTCTTGGTGTCGTTGCTCATCAACCAGAAGATGCCCGTCAACGAGGAGGACTTTGAGGGCTGGCTGAAGGCGTACTTCCCAAACTACTATGACATCAAGTTCATATCTGTGTCCAAGATCTTTGGAAACTCCCAGTACAAGAACCGTTCTCTCGAGACGCTGGCCGAGGAGCTCGGCGTGATCCGCAACGTCAACCTCAACCTCTTGCAGGTGGGCGGCCAGTCCATGCTGACCCATCTGTGTTTCTGGGAGCTGCGCAGACTGCTGGGTGACCAGGCTCTGGACGGTCTTCGAAACCAAATTTGGGGGCTCAGCGACGAACAGCAGCGCACGCAATTTGCGGGAAGTCCGCCCGCAGGGATCTCGCCTGACCAGCAGAAGAACGTGGCAAGTCCGGCCGTGTACTACAGATGAGTCGCGGATTTATGTATGTTTTAGACGGTTTAATATATTGTATGAAGCGAGCAGGACGAATCGACGCGTCGATCGACGCGCATCGGCCAATAAAAAAAATCCACTGAAATATTTTCGACACACCGGCTCTTCAATCACTTATTCAGTACTACCCCTGCGGCGATGGCTGTTACCGATGCAGAACAGGACCCGAACCGGGTTGCAATTGCGTTTATTGACTACTACTACAATCTTGTGAACAGCGGACATGACAATCTGTACCAGTTGTATGCCAAACACGCGATCCTCAGACACAGCGACCATGGGAATCCGTTTTCGGGAACCGTGGAGAACGTGGTGGGCAACACGGCGATCCGCGAGCACTGGGCAAACTCCAAGCTTGCCGGGTCGAAGGTGATGATCTCGTCGATCGAGGCTACCAAGTCGTACAACGACTCGATTCTGATTGTGTGTGTCGGAGAGCTGGCTCCGAGGGAGGACGAGACCGAGACAGAGTACGCGCAGCAGAGCTACAAGTTTGTCCAGACGTTTCTCTTGGTTCCCACGGTCAAAAAGGCGGTTTACGATGTGTTTAACGACATTCTGACGTTCCTGCCGGACGTGGACAGCGAGTTTGTGGACGAGCCGGCCGAGCAGAGGGAGTCTGAGCCGGCCGAGAAGAAAGAGGAGATCGCTATCCCGGTGGAGGAGTCGAAGGAGTCAACCCCGGGTGCGGACGACGAGACCGACGACAGACAAGAGCAGTCGGAGGCGAACGGCGGCGACGAGACCAGCGAGAACAGCGAGAACAGCGACGAGAAGCCGAACGGCGACGAAAACAAGTCCGTCACGGAGAACGGCGAGAAGAAGGACGACGACACGGCCTCTGTTGCTTCTGCTGCCGTCCCGACAGCACCTAAAAAACCGCTGAGCTGGGCAGATCAGCTGGCGTCGTCTGCACCAAAACCCGTGGTCGCGAAAACTGTGGCTGCAAGTTCTGGATCTCAGCTCGAAAAAAAACCCGTCAAGAAGGACAAGAAAAAGGAGCCCAAGAAGGAGCTTTCTGACGAGGATTCGGACGAGGACGGCATTTTGTCGCCAAAAAAGCACAAGACACAGCTTCTCAACAAAAAGGGCCAGGTTGTGTATCCGATTTACATCAAGGGTGTCACCCCTAGTGTGACTGAGGAGGAGCTCACCAGACATCTGGAGACCAACTTCGGCCCCGTCGACACGTGCAAGATCGACCGGATGATCGCTCTGGTGGACTTTGTCAACGCCGAGTCGCAGAGAAAGTCGATCAAGGTCGGCGTTCTGCACATCAAGGGCGCCGAGATCCGGTTGGAGCCCCGGGCTAAGAAAGATCTGGTGTCAGGTGGGACTGCTCCAGGTAGCACGGCACAGAATCTGACGAAAAAGAAGAGAAAGAATGGGAAACATCATGTTAACGGAGTGAACGACAGCGATGGGTTCCGCAAGGTGGGGAAATGAAACCCTAATGTTTCCATCTTGCGGCCGTCACCATTGTGCTGTTGTCTCGTTGTCCCGTTGTCCCGTTGTTCCGTCATACCTCGTTCGAGTACGTTTTCCCGCGATACTCCAACACTGTGTGCCGGTCCGTTCTGTCGTGCACTGTAGTACTATCATATAAGTATTGGCATTAATAATAAAGGCGTTAACTAGACGGCGGACGGTTTTTGCCGGGCGTGGAGGAGCTCTGGCGTGTTTTTGGCGTGTTTTTGGCCTGCTGTGACCAGCTCTGTAGCTCTTTAGCTCTGTTCTCCTAAAATTCTCGCTACAAACCTCAAATATTAGTGTATTAGGACAAACTACGTTCACATGGCCGCCGTCCGGCCGCCGTCCGACCGGAATACACGGCTGGATAGCTCCAGACGAGCAGCTTACACCTCCCACAGGCCCCTCATCAGTGCAAAATCTCGTCCAGAACGCTCTGTTGAGTCTGAACGTCGTCAACCTTGATTTTCTTGAGATTCAGCTTGCGAAGGGCCGCGATAATCTTGTCCTTCGGGAAACCCATGTCCTCAAAAATACGCACTGTGCCCTTGTCGATCCCGTACAAAACACATTCGTCTTGTTCCTGGGCCTTGCTGGACGACACGGTCTGTCCAAAGCCAGAGTAGTCGCTTTTACCGTCTCCGGACGGCTTGTAGTTGTCGTTTGGTGCGTAGATCCGGGTCCAAGTGGCGGCCGTCTCGGCAAACTTCTTCGGATCGCTCATGTAAACTTTCGCCACCTGTGCGTCCTGCGGGTCGGTGGGCTCCGGGCTTTGCAGCAGCGACTGCAACGAGATCAACGACGACTTGAGAGTCAAAATTGGCGTCCAGGCGTCTTTCAAAATGTCCAAACAGATGGCCCCCGTCTGCGACGAGATGTTTGGGTGGTATATTTTGGTGTCAAACTTCATGATAGGAGGCTTGAAAGGATAAGCATCCGGAATCTGAATGTCTATCTCGAACAAACCGCCCTCGTACGGGGTCCCTGGCGGGCCGATGAACGTTCCCTTCAGATGAGACAAATCATCTTCTCCAACAAGCGATAATGTCACTCCAGATAACTTGTCTTTCTTGACATCCTCGAGCTCTTTGGCAATTCTCTTGACTCTCGACATGGTGAAATGGTGCTGGCGATGCGTGGAAAAACAGACACTTGTCACAAAAGACTCAGCTTATTGATGTTATCAAACTGATCGAAGAAATTCCATGGGCGTTCGGCGGGAAACTGGAAATTCGCGGCCGACGCGTCGATCGACGCGACGCCGCAACCGACGCCAGTCTTGCTTCCTTCTGCAGTCTGTTCTACTGTCTACCGAACTCAATACACTCCACTTCATCTTATCTTACTGGTATATAACGTCGTGCGGGCCACAATCACGCCAAACTGCCGCAATTGCCGCTTCTTGCCCAGAGTTCGGCAAAACTCTCGCATGGTCCGAGCTAGTCTCGTCACGCTCTACAGCACCTCTCTTTCCTCTCTCCTGCCGTTCAGTCCGTCCAGGAACGTGTGGTCCGTTTGTTTCCTGGTGAACAGATGCTTCAACAGGAACGCTAGCATAAACAGGATCGAGATTCCTCCCACCAACAGGTAACAGATCCCCAGCCCCATGTGTCTGCCCCCGAGCACACTCGACGTGGAGATGATAACCGACTTGGTGCCCCCAAATATCGACACAGGATAGTTCAGTTCAATGTCCATGGTGTAGTTTCCTGCAGTCAACGTTGTTGTTGTGTTTTTTCCATACAATTTCATGAAGGACGGCAATGCTGCTGTTTTCATCCAGTTCATAAATCTCTCGTCCTTGGCCAACGACTCCAGATCGTCCTCAGTGTAGCCATCTGGATACCTTTCGAGCCAGTTTTCAGGCGGAACAATCTCCGAGGTTTTGTATTGCGACTTCTTGTACAACTTCAAATCGGAGCCCCATGCAATTCCCTTGGAACCAAACTCATACGTCTCGTCGTTGTCGGTATTGACCGGATTGGAGATGGTGTCATTGAAGATCGAATTGGCAACAAGACCGCACGGATATATTATTTTGTCGTCTCTGTATCTCATTGGCTTGCAGTTTGAGCTGACATCGTCGTACGCGACAGCTTTCCCTTTGAGCTGGTTCCAATCGTACGATTCGACGTACTTTCTGTGGTTCTGGTAGAAGTTGGTCAACTTGTAGTACAGATAGAGCGGTCCATCAATTTCCGATGGCACCTCAAACTTCACTGTGCATGTCGAATCGCTCAGTTTCCACTCCACATTCGACTTCTTCGACCCTTTGAAATGGTAATTGACATATTTTGAGGGTATTGTGGCATACGAGCTCGAGGCCAGATCCTCGCATTTGCTGTAATTGATCTCCATCTTCTGTATATTGTACGTTGTTAGCAAGAAGCCAATTCCAATTGGAACACAAACCACCGCCACAATCAACAGCATCGGCAGCACCACCCGCGGCACCAGGATCGGCTGCCACGACTTGAGTCTCTGCTGTCTGAATGCCGTGTTGGGCGGTCTTCTCGACTTGTTTGTCTGTGACGTGGAGTCTTTGAACGGATTTCCGTCATCATCATCCTCCGATGCTTGTCGGAACCTGCGACGAAGACCTGACAACATTTTTCGTTGTTGTGAGGTTGCTCTCGTAGTGTAGGATCTGTCAACAAGATAAACACGCCGCCCGTTGTCAAATTATTTATCCTGGGCTTTGATTTTTTTTTTAGAATCAAAAGGGTCGTGTGCTGCACAAGTTAGTACAAGGAAGAAATATACAGGCATAAATGACGTTAAAGCAAAAAACAAGCTATATGAGTAAGCTAAAAGAGGGACAAAGATGGGATGCAGTAATTCATGAGGATCAAAAAGCCAAAAAATCAAAATTGCAATCCATTTAACTAAATAATACAGTCATAAAACACAGTGGTAAACTCGAATGAGTGAAACAAGTTTCACTCCGAAGTAAATTGTAGCGCACGGTCAGATGCTCAATTGGACGTGCTGGATGAATTCTTGATGTGGATCAAGAGCGAGCTAAACAATCTCTCAAACTCTGTCGAGTTTTTGGTGAATGGCAGCTCGAAAAACGAGTACTCGGAATTTTTGAGTAGCTCTGTGAAGGTGATCAACAGACCCCATGGATGAGGCTTATTGCAGATGATTCTTTCCAGTAACACCCTGGTGATCAGTTGTTGAACGTCCAGTTTGTTAGAACCCCACAACGAATTTGAACCGAAGAAGTGCAGAATGACACAGCTGAACCAATGGGTGTGCGAGTTTGGATATCTCAAGTTGTTGACGATCGCCTGGAGAAGCAAGAATTGTAATTCAACGCTGCCTTCTTGCATGATGGAACTCAAAATCGAAACCTGCGATGACTTCTGGTTGAAAACAAGCGAGCTCTTTGGTCTTTCCTCAATGGCAGACATTCCAACGTACAACACCAGAGCGTTGATTGCCTTAACGTTGTATTTGGTTTCTTGGTAACCGATTCCTGCCTCTGCAACACTGTCGCTCAACTCCAGCGACGAAATGATTTGCCTCAAGAGCGAGTTCGACGGTATTCTCAAATAACTGTCAACAGCCTTCTTGATGTTCTTGTCTATCAGGACATTGGCTGGCTGGAATGCAACCGCCGGAGAGACACCGATATTTGGAAGTCTGTCCACTTTCAGACCCGGTTGGAATGGATCTGGAATGTCAACGTTCTTTGGAGCAGCAGACAAAACAATGTTTCTCAGTTGGACAAAGGATGGAGACATCGAGCCAACAAGAACATTGAAGTATTCTGCAAGGAATTCTGGGAAATCATGCAACAACACAGAAAATATCCTCAGCGTTCCTTTGTACACAACGCTGATGGATTCTGGGATTGGCTTATCCTTGATGTGGTTGCTCTGGAACTTGAGCAAAGCCACTAACAACGAAGAAAATTTGTTCCGGCCCAACTCGGCGTCGTCAGACGATTCCAAGATAGTAGGAAGGAACATTCTATGTGAAATAAGACACATCCAAGCAAAAGTGAAACCTGGGAACGCCTTAGGCTGCATGGTGAGGAACAAGTCCGCCAGAATGTGGTAAAACTGGTTATTGAACTTCTTCAATTTGTTGAGGTCAGACTCGTTATCAGCATAGCCTGCGAAATCTTTTTGGCTTTCCGCAGACCATTCGCACAACAAGGTCGAGAAGAATCTGAAGAAAGGTCTTTCGTTAAAATTCAACTTGTTTGCTTCGTGGTCGTGGGCGAAAGTGAGCAGAATGATGGACAAGATCGACTTGAAAAACTGGGATCTCGAAGCATTCGATGCCGAAGCATCTTCTTGAACCAAGATCAGACGAATCACCAAGTGAGCCAAAGAGTCGACAGAAGTGTATGTTTCAATCGATGATCTCTTCGAGTTGTCACCTTCCTTGATGAAAAACAAAACAGACATCTCCATAGCCGTAGTGAAGAACAGAACAGAGTAATCTGGCTTTGTCAAAATTCCAGAGTCGTACAGCTGGTTGATAAAAGCCACCTGCGACTCCTCGTCTGCCTCACCAAACTTATACAACTTCACCCATTCAGCAAAAATGTAGGCAAAGTAATCCTTCATCTTGGTTGGATCCACCAGTAGCGTCTTGAAGTTGTCAATGCGCAAATCAACATTTTTGCCTAACTTCTCAAAGAGCACTTTAACGAGCTTGTTGTTCTGGACGATTTCATCATCCAAGGACTTCAAACTGTTAATAACGTTCACAAAGTCGGCTCTCAAGGCAATAGGAGACTCGCTGAAAACCAGATCCAAAATCAATTCACATGCAAAGTTGATGATCGATTCCTCCTTCTTTGCCATAATAGCTTTGGAAAGACTAGTCTCAAGATCACTCAGAGAGACCATTCCCACCACCAGCAAAGAGCTCATGATCTTCTTGTTGTATTTCCTTGGATCCTCGGCGTTGATAAGCCATGCAGTGACAAACTTTGCGACATAAGATGACATCTCGCATGTTTTGTCCAACAAGAAAATTAGTGCCTCGACCAATAATTGATGAATGTTTGCCGTGCTGAACAGCAAGTTCATGGTTAACTGTGCAAACTTCATGTAAATCTCGTTGTGATTAGTCCGGCCAAGAACTTGAATCAGCTCCGCTAGGTAAGCTCTCAGTGGATGGTCGATTCCGACTTCTCTCAAATGGATATCCTTCTCTGGACTCTCCTCAACAGACTTGAGTAACGCGTCCAGTAGTTGTTGGACGTATGCAAACGATTGTTCTAGAGTTCTTTGAGTCTGGTCAATGGAGTGAACTTGAGACGAAGACTGATCTGGACGAGCTTGGGCAGCAGCTAGCTGTTGGGCTTGAGCCTGCTGTTGGAGTAATCTCTGAGCCAGAACATCCTGGTCAACGCCAGCATTCACAGTTGGAGGTGTAGCAACAGCATCAGAGGCAACCCCTGTAGCAACTCCTGCAGCAGCAGAAACAGATGAATTAGCAAACTGGTTGAAGCCGGAGTTAGCCGCTTTGTGCTTACCAAACTCCGTATAAACACTGAACTGTTTAGGAGTCACCTCACCTGGCTTGATGCCCAATGGCTCCGGTAAAGACATGGCATATCTCGAAGCATACTGGGTGTCACAGAACGCTTGATCTGGTCTAGAGTCTCTGAATTGTCTACGCAGCGCGATAGAAGGAAGCATCATCTCATCCAGATCTTGAACAGACTTCTCCATGGCTGCCTTCTGAATGATCGAACAAGCAAGATCCAAGTTATCATTGATAGCTCTTGGAAGGTCCTCCAAAATTGCTGGATCAATCTGCTGACCCAAAGATGCAATATATTGATGCAGGTTAAGTTGGATGTTCTCACGCAACAGATCACGACATGAAGCATGGGTTAATGTCTCCGATAAATGTCTGACCGTGTTGATGTAAGCCTTTCTCAACTTCAATTCATCAACTTCCAGCGCAAAGTCTTTAAGAACCAACGACTTGGTCGTGATCAAAGCGACCGAGTTTGTTCTGTTCACAACCGGAGGGAGAATCTCTCTAACTGCCTTAGTGATAGCCAATTGAAAAAGACGCTTCAAGTTTGGATGCGTGACAAAAATAGAGGTTCCGATCAAGTTGTCAAAAGCTGTTCCCGAGCCTGACTGAGCGGCTTGGTTGACAGTCAAGTTGTTATTGACAGCAGGCGAGTCGTATGCTGACGGACCTTCTTGAGGTTGTTGCGTTGATTGGCCTTGCTGTTGGGCGGCAGCCAATAGACGTTGTTGCTGAAGCTGTTGCAAAGCGTTAAGCTGTTGTTGGGCAGCTTGGTGAGGCGCCATCAAAGATTGATTGGCTCCGGACATTCCAAACGAAGGAGCAACAGAAGATGGAACAGATGGTGGGATTCCCTTAGATTCATCCAAGCTGGCTCTTGCGAGCTTGATGATCATCTTCTGAGATTCAATGAAATGCTCTAGCTCACCAGGTTTGTGGGAACGAATGATGGAAGACGCAGTAATAGAATCTATGTCAACTTTTAAAGAGTTGCATAGAACTTCCAGCTCAAACTTCAAATTCAGCTTCAGGTTGGCGACATCATACAGTTCTTTCAGCACCTGCAGTATACCGACAAGCCAAGGGTTAGGATACTCAAAAACCTTAGAGCTTTTGGTCTGATCCAAGACTTTGCAAACGAAAGGAATGACAATCTCTAGTTTGTTGTGGTCGTAAGCTTCGACCAGAAGAGTCTTAAGTGAGAGGTTTTTGTGCTGGATTGGTCTGTTTCTTGACAGAGTCAAACGTGCCAGCCAAGATCCCAAATTCTTCAAATGGTTTCTTTCGGTTGAAGTTAGCACATCAGAAGAATCATCGTTATCACCTGCATCATAGGCTTTGTTCAACAAGAGAACGATCTGTTGGAAAGTTGCCTGCAACAAATGAGCATCAAATAGACTTGCATCGAAGATTTCAGCAATCCGAGCATAAAGTGAGTGATAATTTGGCTCCAATTTGGCTCTTTGGTTCACTAAGTAATTGGAGAACCACCGGAAATATTGGGAGGCCAGTAATTCCTTCATTTCTTTGATTCTTGAGCTTGAATTATCATCAGTCATGTTATTGACAATGAACAAAACCCTATCAACGGTATCGTCAACAGGTGTTTCCTGTTTAACGTCTCCCAAAATTTCGCCAGGAACTTCAATCGAAACGAATCTTGAAGTAGGCACAGAAATATCTTGCTGTGACTCCTTAGACTTGTCCGTTTGAGATGCAACGTTTGCACCGACAACTTGAGGAGAGTTAGATGGCAATGATCCGCCGCTGGCTATAGTCTTGCACGCTTCATAGAGCTGTGGTTGGCTTTGCAGGGAAGGGATCTCACACAACATGGCACAGAATTTTGGGAACTCATTCAATCTCTTCATGAATGAGTACAGTGCTTGCACAGCAAACTTGAACATCTTGCTTTCTGGAGGTTGTCTGGCTGAGTCGATAATGTAACGCAGCGCGATAGACAGTGCAGGTCCTTCAACAAGCCTGAAAAAGATTGTGTTACCAAACAAGACAGATGTTGTAGCCAAAGCATCAACTGGATATTCAGGGAAAAACCTGTACTCATCCAGTAAGGAATGGATCATACAAGCAAACACATCCTGGTCGTGTGGATTGTCACTGACCTTCAGCCTCTGGAGCATGTTGATGATGTCCTTAATCTCGATCTCCTTATTGTACATCTTCTGATAGTAGACTTTCATCTCCTTTTCAACATCAATCGAGAATGTGTTTGTGGAGCTATTCATCAAAATAGCTGCATCATGGCCTTGCCCGAAATTAATTAGTCTAGGGTATGCTTGTAGGCACAAAGCTTGGAGGTTTCTGAATCTTTCATAGAGCTCACTTGGAATTTGCTTGCTTGCCAAAGTTGTCATCAAAAAGTAGACTGTTTCCAGGTTCAATGACTTGCTCAACCGGTGACCTTGCTGAGCACTTTCGTATTCAACGGACGCTTGATTCTCCATGAATTCAATAATAGTAGCAGCCACTATATTGACATTTCGATCAAGCTGAGTCAAGACAAACTCCTGGAACTTTTTGCGACCATACTGTGAAAAAATAATGGCAAATGAAAATGCATCTTTGAAGTCACTCGAGTTCGAAAGAATTGACATTATAACAGTGTCTTTCTTGAACGAAGCAGTCAAGCTTGCAATCTTGTGAATTGAATCGGTGGACTTTCTGACCTCATAGTATTTGACCAAAAGTTTTCCCAGCTCAACAGGATTAAACTCTTCAAATTTGGCAAAGATTGCGCTCAAATATGGAGAGCTCACATCTAACAATGACACGACAAAGTTTTGCATAATGTTGATCACAACATCATTTTCCTTGGCTTCTGGTTCGTCGTGAAGTATGTACAAACAAGCCAGGACAATGTACTCTGGGGCAGCTCTGTAATCTCTGTTGAAAATGGAGCTCACAGTGACATCGTTGATGTTTTCATTTTGAAGAAGGGCAATCGTCTTGACCTCAACTTTCACAATGGATTTGTAATACAACAAAAGGTTCCTTGTGTTCACTTCAGAATCGAGAATCGGATCGAGCTTGTAATCGAAAAGATTCACTGATCCAGATGCAGGGTCCAAAGAGTTGAGCTGAACAAGTAATTCCTTCAGCAACAAAGAGTCTGAGGTTTTGCAAGCCAGATTCAAAAACAAATCAATCAATTTTTCGTTTCCTAAAGAGGACAAAAACTCAGACAAGGATGCAGTGGTAATGTTTATCGTCGAGGAATGGTTTTTGAGAACAGCTTCAAGAACACTTGGCCAGTTTGGCTGTATTTGCAGCTTCTTGAGGATGTTCCCCATTTGGGCACCTCTAGCAGTAGCCTCAGGAATGCTAGTAGGTGTCAAGGAAGTGACAGAGTTTGGTGAGTTTGGAGCCAAGTTCTGTGACCCAGGATAAAGAATTTCTGTCAAAAGAAGAGTAATTGCATCATCAAGATGGTCCTGCTGTTGGATTCCAATAAGGTCACTCAATAGTCTATCTGGGAGTAGCTTAGACGCGCCAATTTGTAGTAACGTGTCTCTAAAGCTCATTTTGCTAATTTCATCAAAATAATTATCAATTTCTGTGTTGATTGTGTCGAGTGCTTCTCCTGTCAAGATCTTCTTCGTTTCAGTGATATGTCCAATGACGATGAACTTGTGTGGTAGTGAAAAAACGGTGGACTTTAGAAATAGCTTGAGGAAAATGCAGAAATTTTTGTCTTGAGTCTTGTTCTTTTCGGCTTTGTTTATGATTTCTTCTAACCAACCGACGACACCTGGTAATGATTCAAGATAGATGGAGGGAAGTTGTTCCACTAAAACTTGGTCGCCTAAAGTGGAGTAATGTTCAAGTGCCAGAGTAATGAAGAGTCTCTGGAAGTCGATGAGCTCAAAATAGGAATAAAACTGCTGTAGTGTGAAGAGCTTGAGAAGTTCTGTGTCTGGACCAGCTAAACTCTGACAAATAACTTCTATTTGTGAAGGGTTGATTAAGGTCAGATAGTCTAGTTCGTGCTTGATAAGCTTGTAGGTGAGCTCTCTGTTTGGTTCCGCTTTTTCTTCTCTGATATCTGCAGAGATGGTTCCAATCAATCTTCTCAGATACTTTGGATAAACCTCTGGATGCTTATCTAGCAAGTACCGGGTCTGTTCTATGGTCTGAGTCCAATTCGAGTTGCTGGCAACAGTCACGTAGATCAGCAGCTGAGAAAGAACCGACTTGGATAACTCCTTGTTGAGCGGGTATTGAGGCGTCTGAGCCTGGTCTGGAATGGCCCTCGAGCCTGTCAAGCTTGTTGAAGACACTTGTGGGGATTTCACACGGGCAAGCAAAACTGTTTTTTTTCCAAGACTAAATCCACAACGTTCCGCGGATCCTGTCTACCTTGGAATGGCAAAAAGAAGAGGCTAGCGCCAATGGAAACTCCTCTTTCTTTAACCCTCTCTGATTTGTTTTGTTTCGTGACGCCTTTGATCTTACGCTTCCGAAACAAGTATTAGTCTTATGTAGCACGAGGCTTATCGCGCACCTTTAAATAGTATCCTTTTGACCAATTGCGCTACCACCACTGCTTTGGCAATCGTTATACCATTCAAATATGGGAAAAGAAGTTATATGCTTTTGCCCTTCGAAACTACTTGTTCCCTCACCTCTCAAAAACACCTCGTCGGAACTCTGGGTGAGGAAAAAATTTTGTGGCACTGGTTGTGAGCCCTTTCGCTCACCAGCCACACTGTCTTCACGCGCCGCGTCTTGCACCAGCCTCAGATTCAACCACGTCTCGATCCAAAAAATTCCAAAGCACAAATATTATAAGCCTTTCAAAACACGTTTGGAATGTTGTCTGCTGCAATTCCACTGCCCCACGTTCCAACCGCCAAACCATGAATTTTTCCCTGACGTCTTGGCCGTGTCTTCTCAGCTATCTGGTGCTCTGTTTCTCGCTGACAGCTGCCCATTCCGGCCCGCATTTCTCGTCGCAAAGCCAGCACGGAGTCCTCGAACATCTCTCCTTGCCCAATCTCGTAGACGTCAAGTCTCTCGACCAGATCAGGAGTCAATGGAGCGTCCAGGGTGATGTGGAGTTTAACGAGGGCCGTCTTGTTCTGACGCCGGTTCCTTCAGAAACCCCCCAAGGCTCTGAGCAAACTTTGGCTGGTGCCATCTGGTCGTCTGAAAGAAACCGTCTGGACAAGTTTTCTGCACAATTGACATTGAGATCTGTGGGATCGTTTGGACTCACCAATTCTGGATTCTCGTTCTGGATCATCGACAGCGGAAAAACCGGCGACGTGTCCAACTTTGGCGGCCCTTCAAAGTTCTCCGGTCTCCAGATCCTGTTGGACGCCAACGACGATAAATTGGGCTCAGTGATCCGTGTTTTTCTCAGCGACGGCTCCAAGACTCTGGATCTTTCTCAAGACTATATCGGTGCTTATTCCTACGAATTCCAGGACTCCCAGGTGCCAATGACCCTGAAGTTGGGCTACGAAAACAATTGGTTGAAGATCACGTGCGACAACAAGCTTCTATTCGAGACGGATCTGATCAATCTGGACTCTCTTCTCGACGGTTTCCAGGTCGGAATGTCCGCAGTGACTCCAAAACGGTCTGAAAACAGCGAGCAATTCGAAATTCTCATGTTCAAGTTCTATAACGAGGTGCTGGACGACCTGAAAATCGACTATGAAGAAACCCTGTTTGCTCGTCACGCCAACATGGACACTTCTTCGACGAACAAACAGACGTCTGCAGCTGAAAAATCGCTCAAAGCCAAGGAGTTCAGAGAGATCCAAGAGAAACTTAGAAAAAATCTCGGCTCGGGCTCGACAGGAAAAACCAAGGCTCTCGAGGAAATTAACGACAAGTTGGCCCAACTGGAGTCCAGCATCTCTTCACAACCAAACCAACAGTCCCAGGTGTTGCAAAGACAGATTTTTGAGATCACAAAGTCGGTCAAGATGCTCAACGAGAAGCTGGGAACTTCTCAATCCAGTCTGGTGGCTAAGATCGACCAGCTTGAACAGCAAAACGAAAAGCTGAGTCTCCAGTCCGACTCCTTGAGAGAGCTCGTTCTCAAACAGACACAATTGCTGAACAATCTCAACACCAAGATACTAAACCTGGAAGACTCTCTATCGGCACAGACACAGAATCACGCCACAATCACCGACAAACTCAAGTCAATTCAGAGCGTCTTCTCCCAAGACGTGGACAAAGACGACTACAAGTCTGAGTTCGAAAAAAGTCTCAACAAGCTGGCAGCTGGTGTCAGAATTTTGTTGATTCCCATCGTGGGTCTGCTGATTGTCTCGACACTTCTGGTGTACAGACTCAGAAACGACATCAAACATTCCAAAGTTTTGTGATTTGTATGTACAAAACACTCATTTCAATCATAATGCGTAAGGCGGTCTCTTGCACCTGATGTTGGAGTACCCGATTGCGTTCGGGTTCGGCTTTCTTCTGATTCTCACGATCTTGGAGTTGATGATTCCGTTCGTGTTTTTCGCCTCTTGTAGCATCTGGTACGAGTTCTGCATACCGTACAGCTTATTCTGGAACTCCAGAAGTTCCTTGTCCTCGATCGAGAGCTGTTTCTCGATGATCAGCTCTTTCGTCAGATTGACAGGGATCTCCATCGCCTGGAATCTCGGCCCCTCGACCTCCTCGTCCTCGTCTCCGTTAGCTTCGTCATTGCCGTAAACATCGTCGTCGTCTTCATCGCTTTCGTCGCTGCTGTCGTCACTGCTGTCGTCGCTACTGTCGTCGCTGCTCTCTTCGCCGGCCTCCTTCTTCAGTTTGGTTTCACGATCATCGCTCCCCTGTAGCAGCTGCTGGTTCTGTTCCTCCAGCTTCCTCTTTTTTCTCTCAATCTCCTCACGCTGTTTGCGCTGCTGTATTTCCATCTGACGTTTCATGCGGATCTCGACGCTCTTCTGGAATCTCTTGACCGTCTTGAACTTGATGTTGTCGGTCTTGTCGATGCCCTCCGAAAGCCTCTTGCCGCCACGTTTTTGCGAATAGTACATCAGCCACTGGTAATTTCTCATGAGTCGCTTGTTGTTGAGAAACTGGTTCAAAATAACCTCCCCGTGCAGATATTCCACGTCGTCCACCGTCTCGTTGAACTGGCACGAAAAGTGCGACGAGTTCGGTATTGACAGGTTCAGCTTCGATTTTTTCAGGTTCAGCTCTCGAATTTGCTTATCGACAGCATTTTTGTCGTAAAATGGAAGCCCGTTGACCAGCGACCGGTTGTTATGCTGTGGCTCTCCGTTCTTCAGGGGCAATCGGATCAGTTTAGCGTTGAGTGCTGTCGAATTGACGGTCGTTCCGCCCAGCGAAGAAACCGAGTCCGTGGCTCCAAGTCCATTGAGAATGTTTTTCACCTTGTGATGCGAACTGTTATGCTGGTGATCGTGGTCTTCGTGTTTGAAACTCCACTGGTAAGAGGGGATTTTATTAACAGCATTGAGCGGAATCCCCATATTTCCCACAATTCCTTGACCAACAATCAAATTCGACTGGTTGGCAAACTCCAGTGACGTTCCCGACGGCGACTTGTCGCTCAGACTCACCGGCGAAGCAAAGATCGTGTTCTGGTACGCCTCCGTGGAGTAGTTGGAGTACAGCAATGATTGGTCCTTATTTAGCACCGCAGGAACCTGGTATGCGGAAGAAAGCTTGTTCAGCTTCTGGTTCACAACGGACTCAGACGAGTTGGGCGGCAACATGTTGATTTCGAGCGGTGAGAGAAAAACCGTCCGTTACTTTCTGTGTGTAGCTTTCTTTTTGAAGTCTTTTGTTTGTTATCTCTAGATGGAGAAAACCGATTTCCGGCCGGGTAACTTTCGAGAACCGAGAAAATGAAAAATCTCCAGCTACAGATCTGGCATCTCAACAGTTGCACTTGTTGTCGACCACTGTCGAAAAATAGCTTTAAAATACACTGTCTACGTACAAACGCATTAATACGGCCCTTAGACGGTAGGCGGAGGACCAGTCCAGACAATGCGTCCCTTCTCGTCGAACGTGGCGTTGTCGTCTCTCACCTCGATGACTCCATCGAGATTTTCGATTTCCTTGGCTGACAGTCCCATCGGGTCTCTTGGGATCCACAGAACGGGACACTTGGCACTCACGTCCGGGTAGTCGTATGCATGTTTGATCCACTCGGGGCTTTCATCTGGCAAATCGTAGTAGCTCTGTGGGATGTAGGACTTGAGGTTTCTAAACGACAGATATGCGTCCGGGAAGAAGAACTTGACAAAAGCGTTGGCTGGTTTTTGGCCCGACGAGTAGTTTGCACCGTCCGCAAGGAGCGGAACATCTAGCACGTCCGCGGACGAGTCGAACGAACGGTCTTTGAACGGATCGTCGATCGTATCGATCGTGGTGTCAAACTTTCTCCGCATGGAGTCTCTGTTGCTGGTTGCATTTGGTTCCGGCGGACACCACGAAACGGTCTCGCTCTTTCCGTCGAGCGGTCTCATGACTGTGTTTGGAATCACCTTCAACAGATGATCGAACGCCTTGTTCATTCTGGTGTGCACAAAGACGGTGACTCCGATGAGAATGGCCTCGAGAACAATGCATCCCCACGACTTGGACACGGCAAAAAGACCAAGCAGACAGATCTCTCCAAGATATATTCCGGTCATGGTCTGGAAGAGGGCCCGTGGATAGTGTTTTCCGTGGGCGTCGCTACCGCTCACGTAGACGTAGTTGGCGTTGTGCATGTAGGCAAGGAACAGGAAAAGAAAGCCGCTGAACGCAAAGAGCATGATGATTGGCGCGATGATGGAGTAGGTGAGGAAAATCACCGTCAGGTTCGTGTAGACAGGGAACATTGTACCCCATTTGTACGAGCCAAGCGAGTTGAATCTGGTCCACTTTTTTCTCGGAGTCTTGTCAAGGATTCCTCCAAGCAAATAGAACAGAACCAGAGTGTCGACCTGGAACAGAGCGGCGCCCGCAATCGAGAATCCCTGCAAAACCATGTACGAGACGTAGAAATTAGATGCCTTGGGGATGTTGGACGATAGCAACGACATGGCACTGGTTGGCTCCTCGATAATCTGTGTCACTGTGGACGAGAACGACGACGATATCGTCGTCACCAAAAACACCTGGATCACCTGAAATGCAAAGTACGACTGCTGAGTAAAGTATTCAACCGTCTGATCGGTTGCACATCCCGACAGTTTAGCCATGGAGCGAATGAACATTGGTAAAAGCATCATGAGGACCGCAAGCATCACGGTAGGGAGCAGCGAGGTAATAAGACCAAGCAGCACGTCTGGCAGTTTGTAGATAAATCTGAGCCAATGCATTTTGTTAGTCAAATATGTCAGATTGGAGATGATACCAACAAAAGCCACGGGAATGGCCCACAGAATCACGACTGCGACGATGGCACTGGAAGCCGCAGTGGATCTGATCAATCTCTCCCACCAGAACACCCGCAAGTTCGGCCAGAACAGGTCCTCCGGGTTCACACCGATGTGTTTCGGACTGAATTGGAACGGAATGTCGTGAATCGTGGTCTGGTAAGCCAATTGGGCATAGTATTGGTTCTCAAACTCGACAGCAATAGAGTTCATTGGCTTGACCGACTTGTAATGTTGTTGTAGCTCGGCAATCTCGGCGTTGAGAGAAGGCAGCTTCTCTTTGCAATACTCGATGATGTCGACTTTCTTGCCGAAAATAGGCGACAATTTCATCGCTGGCCGTTTTTTCTGCGGAACATAGACCACCATCTCGTCGACCGGTTCGAGAACCTCGCCCTTTTTCTCGGCCTTCAACTTGGCCTTCATTGCTTTACGCAACAGAGAGTTCAAGGCTCCTTCCAGCTTCATGGCCAGCTTGTCTCTCTTCTGCAGCTTGTGTGACAGTTCCCGCTGGCCACGGGCCACCCAGACGTGTTTGACACCCTCAAACAGCTTGAAAAACTGCTTTTCGTCCAGATACTGGTCAGTGACGGTCTGGAAAATGACTGTTCTGGAACTCAACTTTTTGGCGTACTTCGGCGTCGAAAGAACCACGTTTCTCAGATTGGAGTAGAAATACAGCTCTCTGTAGATGACAAAAAGAACGCATCCGTAGTAGATCCACGACATGAACACATGGGCGTAGTAGCGGCCAACAGACCCAACGTTGGAGATTCCCAGCTGATCGAGACCAGTCTCTCCCTTGCCGTTTGTAGCGTTCACAGGGAAAAGAATCACCCACGTGAGCATTCCTCCGCACGAAATACACGCGACAATCTTCAGATACCGCAGAAAAAGGTACCCATCAAGTCCTGCCTGTTGAATGACAAAGGACGGAGGCTTGGTGAGCAAAGCAAAGATCCAGGTCACAGGACCCTGTGGAAGCGGTGTGGGCTTTTCCTTGTCGGGAACAATGTCATAACTGGATTTCGGCTGGTAAATTCGCTTGAACTTGAGTCTGAATAGAATGAAAAGTGTCACAAACACACAGAAAATAATGCCGTGTGTGATGATCGAGGTCAACACATCCTGCGTGGACGTGTTTTTGGTGTCTGTAGTCATGATGTATGGGCCAGACGACACACAGGCCTTGTTTGTGGATGCTGTTTATATTATTTGCCACCGTGTCTCGGTGACCTCCCGGTGATTGTTTTGGGACAAGTTTGAGATTCGGGGAGCAAAAAGATCAGAGAATGCCGATCGGACGCAAGGGACGCGAATAGACGACGCGTCGACAATAGTTATGGCTGGTGCGGTGCGCGCGCGCGTTGTCTGTAAGAAAAAAATTTTCCCGTAGCTCTGCGTCGATCGACCTAATTCGACGCGAATCGATGTTTCCCCTCAGTCCCGTTTCGTCTCGTCACAGGAAGTAGTCTGCAACAGGCTTCTTCATCGGGACCTCGTTGCAGTCTTGCAACATGCTGTCAAACACCGTGTAGTTGCGGTTCAAATTGTCGTCCAGCGTGAGAACCGCCGCCACGTTTCCGCACCGGTAGCAGTAGTTGGGAGCTGACCAGACGGTCACCAGACCCCCGTCAAACATCTCCTTGTAGCCCTCCATCACCAGCTGGTGGGCCCGCGCAATCAGACTCAAGTTGTTCTTGAACAGAAACCTCTCTGTCTCCGTGTAGCCGAACAAATAGCCCGCACCACGGGGCGAGACAGCCCACGCAGGGATGTTTTCCTCGGGATCTGACCACAGAAGGTCGCACATCGACCCGTCGTGTGGGACCTCCTGCTTGCGGTCGATGAGCCGGATCTCGTCGATGGTCTCAATGGCCGGACTCAGGCCTCCGTGAACGCACAGAACGCCTCCGTCGCTCGAGTTCGAGCTCTGGATGTAAGCACCGAGTGCCAGATAGTCGAAAACATCGCAACAGTATCTCCAGACGTTGGCCGAGCCGTATTTTCGCATGCATTCGTCGTAAAAACCGTAAACAGACGTGATCTGACGCGACTCGTGGTTGCCCCTAATAAGAAATATACGGTCGGGATACCGCAATTTGTAGCACATCAGCAGCAAAAACGTCTCCAGAGAATAGAATCCACGGTCCACAAAGTCCCCGAGAAATAGATACTTGGTCTCGGGCGGCTCCTGGGCTATCTTGAACAGCCGCAGCAGGTCGTGGAGCTGGCCGTGGATGTCTCCGCAGATTGTGATGGGTGTTTCCACCAGCTGAATGTTTGATTCTTGTATCAGCAACTCCTGTGCAAGATAGCACAACTCCTGGATGTCGTTTTCGGGAACAAGTTTGCATTTCTTCACGTCATCAATGATCTTGTCGAGGTTCAACATGATGAAGGAACGCGTCCAACAGGGGCAATTCCAATGAATGATGTGTCAAAAACTGCTATCACGACACACGATTGAACTTTATAGCCCGCTATAAAAGCTCTTGTTTAGTTGTCGTCGCCGTTCCTTGCCACCCGTTCTGTTTCACTGCGTTTCCCTCCCAAATTTATCTGACGTTGTTTTTCGAGGAAAAAATTATTTTACAACATCATCTTTGTCGTGACCGGGAAAAGAAACTCTGGCTAAAGATCCAGCAACTTGAACAGAAGAAACGGTCAATCCCCGACAAAAGGAACAATTTGTGCAAGCAGGAACAACAGAAATGCTCCCATCAATTTGATTGGTCTGCCAAAACCACCCAAGTCTACTATATCCCTACCCTTCTCTACCATAATTAATAAAAGATATCGTATTAATTATTCACTATGTATTACTCCAACTTGAGATTTTTTTCATTCTTCTCCCTTTCCACTGCCTTTTTTGCGGCCTCCACGTTCCTATCAAACACGTCGACATCCGTCCAATCAACCTCAATTCTCCGTCCACCCCTCGTGCTGTCGGTGTTTCGCAATATCAACGGCTTCTCCTCCTTCCAGTCTTCGTTCACGTCCAAAAACCCAGCCTTGTACACGCGGTCGTATGCCTTGTATAAAACCTCTTCCTTTGCGATCCGCTCCTCTTCCTGAGCCATCCATTCCATGTGTTTCAGGTCGTCGTTCGAAGGCTCGTAAATGTGCCAGATGACGTAATGAGGCAGTCCAACCACCTGGAATCCCATCCGTTTGCACATTTTGCCAAACGCCTCGGTTTCTGCGTGTTTTTCAAAAGAAAATGCCGGAAAATGCGCCCCGGACCGGAAAACTTTCGCTTTGGACAGAATAGAAACACCTCCGATTCCGTCCAAAACCATCTCCGTCTCGGGATCACCGTAAGGGTCGCGCAAATACGCCAGATGTGGTCTCCACGTTGCATATTCCACGTATCCCTCCACAATCACCGCGTCCTCTTCCAAAGTGTTGGCCAATTGCAGACCACCGTCGCTCTCCTGCCACGAATTCAGATCGTAGGGCTGCTGATTTCCAAGCCAGTCCGGCAAAGGCCGCCAAACGTTTGGAACAATTACCTCTTTGTTGTGATGCATCAGATCCTCAATGATCGTAGTCGGTATAGTCTCCACATCAACGTCTCTCCAATAAACCCACGAATGGTACGGCTTGATGGCCACCGACGAAAGCCAATTTCGGGCCCGTCCCATCATTTTTCTCCGCGGTCCCTGTGCGGCAAACCCGTGACGGTCACTGAATCCCTGGCCAATTATCTGTCCAAAGTCTTTCTCGTAGATTTCGATCGTTCCAAACCGCATTTCTGGGTCTGGATCCCGCTGAAGTTCCTCCAAATGCGCCTGCAAAACACCCATCGTGTCGTCAGAAGAGTCTGAAACAAGAAACGCCATGTCCACCAGGTTGTGCGGATACGTCATGTTCTTCATGTGTCCAAAGAACATCGGCAAATGAGCGGCAGCGTCTCTCAAAGGAACGCAAAAAAGCACCCTTTCGTCATGTTGCCACCCGTTAGGACGTCCCATGTAATCTCGGAGATCATAGAAATAGGACTCGACCGCTTCGTTCGGATTGAAACTCGCCCGATACCGGAAAAACTCCAGCTCTCTCAATGCTGTCCATCCCAAAAACCACAGGATCGTGACAACACCACACAAAAATACCACCACTGCCGCCACTAGTTTGCCAACACGTCGCAGCCGGCCTATTCGATTCATCACAGTGCCCGATGTCGGCTGTAATTGCTCCAAACCGGCCGACAATCCGAGCCCTATCCCTAATCCCAACGGGGGCTCATTATGAAACAATTTTGGAGATCTGTGTCGTTAGTACGTAAAAAACATCATTGCCGCAAATTAGTCGTCTACTCACTTCAACTCGGTCTCCATCGCTAATTGGCTTGCCCTCGCTAGCCCCTGATGCGCTCCTTGTTAGTGTTTGCCGTCGTCTTGATCTGATGCTAAAAAGGGTTCCTGTATGCAAAGAGTGCCAACGACCGCCGGGTAACCACTCAAAGATCTGCTCAGAACACGCCTGATGTATAGAGTTCAATGGCAGCAACAACGTGTCTGCCTCTCACACACGAAACAACTTGGGGAGTATGTGGTCTGGTGAGGCAGTTGAAAAAACATGTATAAATAAAGATATAAATTTGGAAACAGTAAACAAAAAGTTACCCGCACAAAGTCGACGCGTCGATCGTCGCAGAAGGAACTGGAAGGACTTAAAAGGGGAGAGAGCGGCGGCGGCGGTTCCATCGGACATCGCACTGCATCAAATTGAGCTACTTGCACGCCATACTGAACTGTTAATTGGACGACTACTGTCTCTTTGCAAGACGGGGTCCCGTTTCATTCCGGCGACTCGGATTGTCTTGCAAATCTCCAGGAACAAGAATTTTTACTTGGCGCCGAAATCGACGCGAATCTCAAGTCGTGCGTCGATCGACGCAAATATGGAATTCACCCTCGTTATATAAACAGCTCGCTGGTTGAAACCTGGCGAGACGACTTGCGGATCGGCGGCGGAACCTTCTTCGTGGCCACCACGATGGAGCCGTACTTTGAAGGAGAGGACAGGCCGGATTTCGAGGAAACGTCCGTGCTAGTGGTGTCAGCGTCGGTAGTGGTGATTTCTGTCCCTGAAGACGTCGTCTTCGAGGATTTTGGTCTTCTTTTTGGTCCCTTCGCCCTGGTCTTTGTCAGATGTTCCAGTTTCCTTCCTTCCTTCTCCAGCTCTGATGCATCCAAAACAGGTCGCGTCTTTGCACCCGTCCCCAGATTTGGTGCAGAAGCATTTACATGCTTGTAGAATTTTTCAGGTTGTGCAAGACCAGGAAGCGCAAAACCGAACGGAGGCGGGTCTGTTTTGGCTCTAGTCGGGGGCCTGAAAGGCGTTGGCGGCGGCTGGATGCGCAAGGAGCCGAGCTTGACAAGCGCCTCGGGTTTGCTGGCTGCAGGCTTCGGAACCGGTTTGGATTTCGCCAAAGTCGATAACTTGGCCAATGCTTCTGGTGGTGCAGAGGTTTCTATGTTAGCTGGCTTGATCGGTTTGGCCGGTTTTGTCGGCTTGAGAAGCTTCAATTGGTTCAGAGCTTCGGGTTTTTCCGGTGCTGTTGGTTGTTTAGACACGGAAGATGACACAGAAACTGGCTTTTTGACTGGAGAAAGCTTGACATTGAACAATTTTTCTCGTCTTTCTTTGTCAGGAACTGGAGGAGCGGTTTTTTTTATAGGCTTTTCAGCAAGGATATTTTTATCGGCAACTTTTCTCTCCAGATCAACCTCCTTTTGGGGTTTTTCCACGTCAAAACTGAAATGAAGCTTCACTTTTTCCCCTGACTGCGGCAACGCGACTGGTTTCGGGCTTGCTGGTGTGTATCGTCCTGGCTTAATCACGTCATCAAGTCTGATCGGCTTAGGCTCCTTGGGGTTTCTTGGTGCATTTTTTCCAAACGGAACTTCCATCTGATCCATGGAGTCTGCAAGTTTCTGGAGGCTCAATGGTTCCTTTTTTGGAGCCGGCGTCGGCTGCACAGGCTCCGCCCTAGCGACAGGGCGGACTAAGACAATTTCTTCCGGACCATTCGTCTCTACTCCGGCCAGCTTCGCGAGACTGCGGTCTTTCTTGGGGACAATTGGAGCTATTTTCTTCTTTTTTGGTGAAAGGTCATATTGTCTTCTTTTGAGCTCCACCTCTTTCTCTAGGGATGTCAGTCTGGTTTTGTTTTCCAGCTGTCGAGTGTTGTTCAGTTCGCTAAAATTGTTTAGAAAACGGTCCACATCAGGGTCCGAAGACAGTGTGGACATCTTGAGCGGCCAAATTTGGTCGGTGAAATCTAATAAACGAAGATATCAATATCTACAGCTGTACATTATCTGGTGAACTTTTGAATTTTTTAACTTGAAAGCCAACTTTTTTTTTTGATTTTTTTTCTTGCTCCAGACAAAATTTACAAAGCTAACTTTCTGGATGTGACATAAAATGGTGTATTTTAAAGGATATAATGATAAATAATGCTGAGGATATGAATGCAATGTACAAATAAACACGTCAAGCGTCCATCTCGGTCTCCTCCTCAATTATTTTGTCGGCTTTGCTCTCCTTGTCCTTATCGGCTCTCTTGAATGCGAAACTGAGTCTTCTGGACAAAATCCTGCCGCTAGACGTGGACGACGAGTCGGATTGGGACGCCCACGAGTCGTTGTAGTTGTTCCCTGGAACGTTCAAAATGTTTGAGTCTCCCGAAACGTTGCCGTTGTCCGTTGATGTCACGTGTGGATACGGTTGTTGCTGAGGATGCACCGAGTTGCTGGTTCTTCTCGATCCAAGCTTGAAAAACCTAGAGGATTTTGAACCGAAACTGCTTCCTAAAAGTCCCGAACTAGCCGTAGAGCTGCTTACAGCAGAATTGTGCAACAATTCCTCATTCTCAACGCTCATCTCCTCACTAGAGGAGACCACGTTACCTGATTTATCGCTGTTCTTCGTGACGGTCTTGGTGGGACTGGTTCCAAACTTGAACAGCTTGCCCTTGAAAAAGGACGGCGAAGAAGGTGGTGCATGTAAGCTCTCAAGCGCAGACTCTTCTGTATTTATAGAAGATTCTGTCGCAGAAGATGGAGCCGAAAATCCCTTAGACTTGCCAGCTTGAAGAGTTTCATTCTTTTTGACAATCTCTGTCTCATCGCCTGGCTGTTGTTGCGCCAAAGACGGCGTTTGGGATTGTGACGTTGTAGATAGTGTGATTGGAGCCCCCAAAAGATTGAACGAATTCCCCCAGTTTGCGCTCCCAGAGTTCACGTTCCATATACTCGAGCCAAAACTAGTACTTCTGCCCCGAGAAAGATCGAAATCAAGCGGCACAGAAGAATGTTCCTGCTGGGAGGCGGCCGGAGTAGCATCGGTACTCGAGTTGTTCGACGCTGCTTTCTTTCCATTTGACAGTGAGCCAAAAAACTTGGAGTGATTCGATTCTTTGAAATTTGGCGACGTCGGAATGCTGGTGTTGCTGGTGTTGGAGTTGGTTGAAAACACGTCAAACATGCCTTTTTTGTTGAAAAGAATATTCTTGGAGGCAGTATCTTCGGTTTCCTGACTCTGTGTTTGGTTGTGACCTGCACTATAAGGAGGAGGCACATGTAGATTGTTCATTGGCGACGTCGAAGCAAAAGGCGACTTTTGCGAGCCGAGATCACCAAAGATCAGACCGTCAGTGTTGGCCAGCAGACTGGCATGCATTGACTGTGGGGATCCCAGGATGTTGATTGGCGTGCTATTTGGTCCAGATCCAGGGAAGTATTCAGAGTTGGTATTGTTATTGTTGTTGTTGGCTACTCCGAGACCACTTAAAGACGTGATGCGAGAGCCTTGCGGCGTGTTGAGCTCATTTTGTAGATATTCCATATGACTGAGCTCCCCATACATGTTTTTGCCGGCTCCCGAAATGATGTCAAAGTTGGAGACATGAGAAACGCCAGGGGAAACAGCGTTTGACGCCTGTTGTTGAACAGAGTCTGATGATTGCGGCGGAAGGGACACGTGGTATTGATTGTTGAGATTGTCGCCTTCGATCAAGTTCTGCGGAAGTAACAAGTCCACGTTAGTTCCAGGCAACATGTTCACTGATTCGTCAATTGAAAGGTTCAAAGGATTTGTAGATCTCCACATTCCTGTTCCGCCCACCGCCGTTGGACTTGTCGACAACACGGGACTGTCATTATTAATGTTTCCGAAGCTGTGGCTATTAGAGCTCATGTTTAGTCCACCGTAAGACATCGAATCAATGTTTCTGCCCATTGCAGCAGAAATGATGTTGCTGACGGACTCCTCATTGTAACTTGGTGGACTGCCAATAGCGAGGGCATTGGTGGATCCACCATTTCCATAAGGATGAAAATAACTATCAGCGTATTGAGAGTTTGCTTGGCTTGACGAAGAAGCCACTCGTCTAAAGTCATCAATTTGTTTTTTCAGAGTGTCGATCTTGTAATACTCCTTCTGTTGCAGAGCTTTCCATTGAGAATCGGTTTGCTGGTCAAGAGTGATGATCTCCGATATCAAATCGGCCTCCCAATCTGGTTTCAGTTTGATCACTTCAGAGAACAATGCTTGACCTTCGGGTTTCAAGACGCCAGATTGTTTGTCTGTAGCGGCTCTCATTCCAGCAAATAGATCTTGTAGCTGCTGTTTAATAAGATCCAGCTTCTTTCTGTTGGCAAGCTCGTCTTTGATGTCTTCCTCCACGTCATGGATCTCTGTCTGCAACAGAAAGATGTCTTTATTTAGGTTTTCAATCTCCAAGTCGAGTTTTTCCAACTCCAGGGATTCATTTGCAGACAATTGGTCCTTGTGTAGTCTTTTCTCCTTCAAAATGTCTTTCCAACTTTCAATCTCCCTCTCCTTTTCCTCCAGCTTCTTTATTCTGTTGGATAGCTTATGCTGATCTGATGCAATCCGGCTTTCTGACTTCATTCTAGTTTCTTCGAGAAACTTGATTTCCTGCCTCAAACTGGACCGGTTCACGTCCTCCAACTTTCTCCTCTCTCTCGCCTCGTTACGAGCAGCGATCAGGTTTTGTTCCTCTTCCAGGAACTCCATTCCGAGCTCCTTGCAAGACTTGCTCAGACTTCTCACAGCGTCCAAGCCTGTCTCCAGCAAGAACTTGAGCTCATTAATGTCGCTTATCAGATGCGGATGGACCCCGAGATTCCGGCTCGGGTCAATAGTGCTTGCGGCGGAAGAAGGCGGCATGTCTCCGTCAACAGTATTACTTCTGGATCTTGTTGCAGGCGACACTTGCCTGAAGGTCGAATGTTTTGTGATGTTTTCCTTCTCTGAGTCTGGAACCAGAGCACTCAGAAGCTCGTCTGGATGGTCTAGAGCCGATGCTTTGTCGTTGTTGTCCTTTAGCTTGCGAGTCTTGACGTAGATGGGCGACGACTTCGAACGGAAATTCGCCATGTTGAACGCGACAAAATCCACCTGGTAGTTGCTTTCGGGCGAAAGTCCGTTGATGATGCACGACTGCTGCGATCCGTCCAGATAGGCCGTCTGGATTCCGTTGATGTACAGGACGTAGTGGCTGATCGTTTTGGGCGAGGCGTTGTGCAGGATGGGCGGGCCATCCGGCAGGGTTGTCGAAGATGCTGAAGCATCCTTGGAGTCCTTGGAGTCCTTTTCTGCGTCGGCAGCGTCACCGGAGAGCGAACTGCAATCCCAATGCAAAACCATGCTGGAATGGGTCACCTTGTCGATGGAAATGAGCGGCACATTGGGGACGGAAACGTTGAGCGTCTTAATAGACTTTTCCAGAGGAACAGACAAGAGTACAAGGAACCGATGTGAGAGCCATGCGAGCCCGGCGAGCGCCAAGATCAGCAATATAAGCATGATTGTTTAGAGCAACGTGATGGATCGAGGACAAGCAACGGAAGGTTGATGTAGTATGTTCAGGGACTTTGGCACTCTGTTGGAAACACGTGTATGTGTTCTGTGGATTGAGTCCATGCAGATGGCGCTGCGCCTTTCACCGTGCACTTACAAAAATGTCCGGATCACTCTATTTGTGGGCCTGTTTGCCCTCAAGAAAAGGGGAAAAAACACAAGAGATTTTTCCAGCCTTTTCAAATAAGTGAGTGGCCAACAAATTTTGCGAGACAAAAATTCGCGATCTGCTGAAAAAAAAAATAAATAGTGAAAAGTTTCAGGAACAGGTACAAAATTGGGTGGGAATGGGGCCGGGAAACGAAGGTTTTACGAGGAAGAAAGCGAGCAAATTGCGAGCGGTGGTCATATATTATTGCGGGCGAATATACAGAATGTAGTCGTTTTGTGAGGGTTTCGAAACTGGTCCCTAATTTTTGCTGGATTCCACAGCCACCACCGTAGCGTCAGACGTGTTGGAGGTGGATCTGTAAAGCCGAATGGCCCCCTTGGAAATGTATGGGTTTTCCAGCGAGTATTCAAACGCTTCCAAAAGAGCAGCCTTTAGGTTTGCAATTGCTGCAGGAGAGTTTTGGAAATGGAACGCAAATCTGTATCCCATGGCCTTGACGTTGTGTTTCTTGGCCACGTCTGCGAGCACATTAGGGTTGATTTTGACCTTCTTAGGATCCAGAAACACAAAGTTGGTGTCTGCTGGAGCCTCGAGAGCGATTCCCTTTTGCTCGCAGAATTGTGCAAAGTCCTTTGCATATGCATGTGCCTCTGGCAATCTTTTGAAGTTTTCGTCGATGGCTATCGAAGCCATTCTAGCGAGCATACCGGCCTGTCTAATTCCACCACCGTTCTGTTTTTTGAAATGGTTGGCCTTCTCGATGAAACGTCTTTCTCCAACGAGAATCGACCCAATTGGAGCACCGAGTGACTTTGAAAGACACAGCGAGACCGAATCGAAATGCTGACACCATTCTTTCAGCGAGATCCCGGTCTCTGCAGCGGCGTTCCAAAGTCTTGCTCCGTCCAGATGCAGTCTGACGTCATTTTCCCGGCACCACAACGAGATTCTCTCAATCTCGTCGATTGGCATGACGATTCCGTGAATTGTGTTCTCGAGCGAGACAACTTTTGTTGGGGCCATATGGATATCTCCATCGTCTGGAATGAAGTTATCCACAATGTCCTCGAGAGTAAGATAGAGACCATTCGTTGGCTTCACAGGGGTCACCATTGCCTGGGAAAGTGTAGCAAGTCCACCAGCCTCATGGGCATAGACGTGGGCTCTGTAGTCACACAGAATGCGGTGAGGAGGCTGGAAAAGATGGGCTCTCAGTCCGATCTGGTTAGACATGGTTCCTGAACAGCAGAACAAACCGGCTTCTTTACCAGCTAGCCTCGCAACCTTTTCCTCGAGATCCAGGGTATCCTGATCTTCCTTGTACACAGAGTCACCGACAGAACACATCATTGCGCTCGCCAACATCGATTGCGTTGGCACCGTGAAGGTATCGCTTCTGAACTCGTTGTGACATGGATATTGTTCGGCAGTCATTGCAGATTGTATGTTTTTTTTTTTTTTGTAAGTGTGTTTGTATGATTATTTGTCAGTCAAATACTGTAAGCACTTGCGATTGATTCTGAGGAAATTGTCACGGCTTATATACCGCTGAATGGTGCTCAATCGTTGCTGAGTCATTGCCAAAACCAGGCTCATCGGGATCTGGTGCATGAAAAGTTTTGCGTGCGGCTCAGATACGAACTGGAATCGCACACGACCGATGATGCTCAGAAAAGGGGTGAAAAATTGGCAAAACAGACGGGAATCGAGGAAAATAAAGACATGAGGCAGCCTATAGTGGCCAAGATGCTCATATGGAGGAGTTATCTGGTTCAAATAGCTTTGATAGTCGTCATTTTACAAGCACTGTTTTCCTCGCTCTTGATCGCTTGGTCGTGCAAACATACTAATTTGTTTCTCGGAACGCGGGTTTCTCGACCCGCTGAAATTTCATTGGACGTCGAAATTGCTGCGCGAGGATTGGTCGGCTGAGAACCGTCCAGCGGTGGCAACAACCAGCTTGAACGACGAAATAACAAGCCCATGTCGACTGCGATGCCCCAGAACCTGTCAAGATCCCCGGATTTGATAAGAAAACGGTTCTTAACACCGTTCTGCAAGGAACTGGGGTGTTTGCATCGCTAAAACCGCTTTTCTCCACGCTTGACCGGAGTTCTATTGTCTTCATGCACGAGAGGTCAAAAAAGTTTGACTTGATCGCAGAAGCACACCGGAGACCTCTCCTTATGGCGCTGAAGTCAGACTTCTATCTGACTTCGCGTAACTTGTGCCTGTCGAAGTCCGATGCCAAGTAGGTTTCTTGACTCCGGGTTATGGCCGGTGCAGGATAAGACTGTTCGATCTGCATAAGCGATGAACCTTCTGATGGAGTGCTTCAAGTTGAAAAAAGCAGTGGATCAAAGAGGGTGAATAGGCTGTTTGGAGAAGGTGGCTCACAACCACTCGGAAATGGTATATGTGGGTAACCACTCAAGTGTCCCGACCCGATTCATTGAGAATGCTCTCGTGTTTCGCAAGCGCAACGTTACGGAAAAGGAGCGGGGAAGAAAACACATGGCACTTCCGAGGACCAAGACGCACGCTGTAGGTGTGGGTGTTGTCAACAAACGTTTTTTCAACGTCGTTTAGAAAAGGTTGTGGCGTTTGGAGTCACAATTCTGATCTTTTTGCTTCTTGAGCAACGAAATCGACTCTTTCCTCCAACAGTGCGTGACTAGAATCGCAACAGCGCTGGGTCGTTGTTGGCTACGAACACAAAGGCCAATCTGGTCAAGCAACTGATGCCAAAAACAGCAATGGCCGTGAACTCTCCGGCACCACCGTACGGTTCCTACAAGAAAAAGCGGAACAAAACGACCAGCAGCCCGATTGTTCCAGCACGTGATATTCCACAGCAACTATTTGGCTCGCTTGGATTGTTCTTGATGCATCAAATGCGTTAACTTATACATCATCTCTAAACAGACAGGAATACATGGGAGTGCAGTTGTAATGTTCTCTCACGAGCGTTCTCACGGGCGTTTTCACGAGCGCACTTTTTGCGTAGGCATGCTCAAATAACGCTCATTTCAAGCCTTCACTTCTCTCAAACCAGCTTCTCTGAAGATAGAATCTCCCTCAGAGTAAGCTCTTCCGAGACCGAAACCGAGACCGAGCCAAACTGGGAAAGCTCTTCTCTTGAAGAACAACACGGAGGCAAGGACACCAGCACCGAAGCCGAGACCCGACTTGACAATTCCATTTGAGATGACAACGTCCCACTTGGCATTAACCAACGAGGTGGAGGTTGGAGGAACGGTAGTGACTGCAGACATGGTATCTGTGTAAATGGTTAGTAATGATTGGCTGGACGAGTTCGGAAAGACGCAACGTACCAATTGACAGGTTTTTTGGTAGAGACACAGCACTGATGGGTGGTTATTATCGTGGGTTTAATCGTTCCGTAGCGATTTGTTAGACGAGTTTTGTTTTTCAATACACGAATCAGAGAAGAGGGATGTGAGGGATGTGCGTGACGATTATGCCGCGTCGATCGACGCGGCTCGACGCGACGTTTTATTTGACTTATTTGACGCGACGCGACGGGACTCGAAATCGACGTCAGTAGTCGTCAAGCAATTAGCTGGACCGGCCGTTGCAGCCATGATGGATTGATTGTCTTCAGTTGGACGGCACTGATGTCCAATTTTGCCTGTGTTTTTCGCTGCTAACTGGCTTTCTGAATCGGCCGTCGTCAGCAGTCTGTGTCTGCTCCGTCCTCTGGCCAGCTCGCAGCACTGCCTTGAACAACAGAAGGGGAATCCAAGTCAGAAAAACAAAAAAAAAAAATGCGACGAGGGCTCAGACCCTCGACACTGTCACGTGCCGTGCAAAAAATCTCAAACCCCCTCGTTAAAATTAATCCGCGCACGCCTGCCCGCGAGAGGTTTGGAGCTGGTGAGAGGGATTCCATATTGAAAAATTTTTAGTGTTAAGTTAAGAGACCTGTTGTGAAGAAGAGTTTATCAAGACATCTATAGAAGTTCTATTCTTGCATCAAAATGGGTATGTACACACGATACAAACAGCGCAAACAACACAAACACAGACGTTTGCACACACTCTCCAGTCCGTTACTAACGCCTCGCAGGTAGAGTTATCAGAAACCAAAGAAAGGGTGCTGGTTCGATCTTCACTTCGCACACCAGACTTAGAAAGGGTGCTGCCAAGTTGAGAACCTTGGACTATGCTGAGAAGCACGGTTACATCAGAGGTGTTGTCAAGCAGATCATCCACGACCCAGGTCGTGGAGCTCCTCTGGCCAAGGTTGCCTTCAGAGACCCATACAAATACAAGTTGAGAGAGGAGACTTTCATTGCCAACGAGGGTGTCTACACCGGACAATTCATCTACGCCGGTAAGAAGGCTTCTTTGAACATTGGTAACGTTTTGCCATTGGGATCTTTGCCAGAAGGTACCATCGTCTCCAACGTTGAGGAGAAGGTTGGTGACAGAGGTGCTATCGGTAGAACCTCTGGTAACTACGTTATCGTGATTGGTCACAACCCAGACGAGAACAAGACCAGAGTTAAGTTGCCATCCGGTGCTAAGAAGATCATTTCTTCCGACGCCAGAGGTGTCATTGGTGTTGTTGCCGGTGGAGGAAGAATCGACAAGCCATTGCTGAAGGCTGGTAGAGCTTTCCACAAGTTCAAGGTTAAGAGAAACTCTTGGCCAAAGACGAGAGGTGTGGCTATGAACCCAGTTGATCACCCTCACGGTGGTGGTAACCACCAGCACATTGGTAAGGCTTCTACTATCTCTAGAGGTGCTGTTTCTGGTCAAAAGGCTGGTTTGATTGCCGCTAGAAGAACCGGTCTGTTGAGAGGTTCTAAGGATAAATCCGATGATTAGTTGCTTCATTTATATGAGTACTATATTAATATGATTGGTCAAACGGACATCAGAACTCGAGCCGTGCGAGAGTTTTCTAGTTTAGACGAGCTTTCGTTGTGTAACAAGGTTGGACAGCGTTGTAGATGTTTTGGAGTGAAGATACAACTGTTCATCATGACATTTCAACAGGTTACGAGACGGTTTTTCAACGTAAACTACAGTGACAACATACACGGCCTTTGGTGCGGAGCACGTGCAATTGATTGTCTCTTTGATTCTACGCCGGATAAAGACCTTTCTGTAGCCAGAAAGCCCTGTCAGACAGCTGTGGTCGCAACTTGCTGTAAACCAAAAGACGTGAACCGTGCTGAAAACAACACGACACCGTCTCCTGCACAACAAACGCAACACTTCACAACGATTCGGCACATAGGAGTCGAAGTGTGCACAAAATTCTCTGTCCAAACCGGTAATTACTCGCAGCAAAGTAAACCTTTTCAATGGAAAAGATACATTAAGAATACCTAACATGATCTAATTCAACATGACGCTTAGTTAGCAGCCTTGGCAGCAGCAAGAGCCTTAGCAGTTCCGTGCAAAGCGTATCTGTGGTTTCTCTTGAACTTGGCGTCAACACCCTTCAAAGATGGGTATCTGTGGGTCTTTGGCTTCTTGATACCGTTTCTGTGGGCCTTTCTGGTCTGGTTGTGGGCGGTGTGGTTCTTGGATTTAGCCATTCTGATGTCTGTTAGTACTTGTTGAGAAAAACAGCTTCAACAAAACGTTGTGGGTCCACTTACTTGTATGTTCCTGTGTATGATTATGAAGGAGTATACAGTAAAGGAGAGTGTATGAGACAACAATAATTTTTCACTACATCGTTCGCACGCCGCGAAAACCAGCACGAAACTCTCGGCCGCGAACCCGTCCGCGAGGCCCCGCGAAGCCCCGTGGAATTTCGCACGGGTCCCGCGACAGGCAGAATTTTCTCTCGAGGTGCGAGGTGTAGAATGTCCTTCCATATTGGGGAAAAACAGTCACAGTCACAGAAAAATCAATGTTTGCGGTGCACGGATGTTTTTCAGCTTAGTTGACAGACTACAAACAACGGTCTTGGAAACGACGGATATTCATTAAAAAAGCGAGATTATAGAGCAAATTAGTTGGTCTTGATCGACGAGGCAGCAGCTGCTTCAGCCTTGGCTCTCTTGGCCAACTTCGCAGTGGTCTTGGCACCCATGATACCTCCACCCCAACGTCTTCTGGAATCCTCGTACTTGTCGATGAAGTTGGCGTTGATGGTGGAGATCAAGGTGGCCAATGCAGCCTCGTCTTCCGGTCTCACGTCAGCAAGAGCAGCAACAGCAGACGTCTTCTGGTGAACAAGAGTTCCCAAGCGAGCCTTACCTTTGACAATTGCATAAGGAACACCCATCTTTCTACAAAGAGCAGGCAAGAAGACAACAAGCTCGATAGGATCGACATCGTGGGCGATCAAAACAAGCTTGGCCTTCTTGTTTTCAATAAGCGACACAACGTGGTTCAAACCGTATTTGACAACGTATGGCTTACTGGAAACGTCCTCCTTCTTCTTGCCCTCAGCAATGGCAGCGGCCTCCTTGGTGAGTCTCTCTTTCTTCTCAGCAGCAGTCTCTGGTCTGTACTTGCTCAAGAGCTTGAAGACGCTGGCAGCAGTGTTTCTGTCCAAAGTAGTGGAGAACTGAGCAATTGCTGGAGGAACCTTCAATCTCAAAGCCAGAATCTTCTTCTGTCTTTGCAATCTAACGTAGCCTGGCCATTTCACAAATCTAGAGACGTTTGTCTTAGGTCTGATCGACTGGCCAATGCCGAAACTTCTGGGAGTAGACTCCAAAAGTGGGTTTTTTGGAGCAACGGTAGTAGTCTTCTTAGAGGCTAAAGGAGCTGGGGCAACTTTCTTGGCAGGCTGTTTCATCAAGGAAAGAACAGAAGTTAGTAACACTCTACTATCCGGAAACGGATCCTTTTCTCTAAAGGGTCATTGAGCGTATACCAACTTTTTCAACTGATCTTTGTGTGTTTTCCACGGAAATCCGCGCCTCTACAGTCTTGTTGTAGCGTTTTACAACAAAACTCAGCCTGGATGAATAATCATCAAACAAGAAAGAAGATGTGTAACACACCACCTTCACTTCCTAAACAATAAACGTCCGCCAAAAGGCGAGTCTTATAGAGATAAAAAGCGTATGATGAATGTTTACACATCCCCTTTCTTTAGTTTGATGTCCGAAAACATACAAAGTCTAATCAAAAAGTGGAAGGCAACATTTCCCATAAACGTCTTTAGATCCTTTAGCCGTTGGAATGTCTTAACTTACCATAATGTATTTGTTTGATTTGTTGGTTGAAGAAGAAGGGAAAAATAAAGCAAAATCAACCGCCAACCTTTTATTTTTTTTCGTCTTCTCTTATGGCGGGAAAAAATTTTCTCTGTCAAAGTTTTTTCCGTGTCTCACAGAGTTACCCTCTCTTTGAGCTTTTTCCCAATTAGGAGATCAGATAAGTGACACACTTTTTTTGTCAAGGCCTATCAAGCTAGTCCTGTTTGCCCTACAATCTCTTGCCAGTCTCCAATTCAACCGCTGCTGTTTCCCTCATGTTTTCCACAGCGTCGTGTCTGGCGCTCCAGGCGTATATGGGCCCAGTCCATGCGTCGTACACCCCGTCTCCACTGAGGCAACAACTATCCGGGATTGCAGGTTCCACGTCCCTTGCATGCTGGCTCGTGCTGCTGTTGCCGCAGTTGATCGAGCAATGGCGCTTGAAAAGTGCCGAAGGAATATCACCGCTATTTCTCACACTTTGGTTTATCGGAGATGTTGCCAATTTGATTGGCTCTCTGTGGGGAGGACTTCTCCCTCAAGTGATACTACTGGCAGTTTGGTTCACTTTTGCTGACCTTTTGACTCTAGGATTCTACTACTACTTTTCGCATATTTATCCAGCACGCCACAGAAGGAGCTCCGCCTCGCAGCACGAAACTAGTCCTTTGTTGAGCCCGGAGACCGAGAGAAGAGCCTCTCATAGAAGTCATAACAGCAACAGAAGAAAATCCTCGGCAATAGAAGACGTTATTATGGAGCCGGAACGCCAGTCTGTGTTTGTGAAATATCTGCTGCCGATTCTGATTGTGTTTCTGGCAGGTTTTATTGGCTACCTATGCTCTTCACCCCAATCCGGTGACATTCCGGACGATACACCGGACAAGAAGTTGTCCATCGGTCCCCAAATCTGCGGATATTTATCAGCGGCATTGTATTTGGGTGCCAGAATCCCCCAGATTTATCAAAATTACACAAAAAAATCGTGCAAGGGACTCAGCTTGTTGCTTTTCATGTTCTCAACTTTGGGAAATATCACCTATGGATTGCAAATTGTCTTCTACAGAAACGACTGGGACTACCTGGTGCTTAATTCCAGCTGGCTGTTGGGATCGTTTGGTACAATTGCCGAAGATCTGGTGATCTTCTTCCAGTTCTATCTCTACAGAGAATCCCGGCCAGACCAGGTTGTGTTTGCCGAGGATCCGTGAACAGACTGCGACATGTCTTTGTTCTTTACTAGTTTGTTTGCATAGCGCTCTTCTTTGGTTGTACTCACTGTATCAATATAATAGCACTTAACTGAATGAATGGAACCCTTATTTGGATCCGTTCGTCTTTTTTGATCTTTCGATTACGTAATCAAGACAATTTTTGCAGGCACCTTTACACCGATTCAGGATTTTTTCCGCCCTCTTCTCTGGATTTATTATCCAGAAGTGCATCTTGCTGTTCTTTGAAACCGGACAACCAACAACTAAATGACGTCTTCTGTGGACATTGCGGCCTTGTCTGAACGCATATCGGCGCCGCCTTGTTTTAAGCCGGCTACACACAAACCTGCGAAGAGAAAGCATAAGGCATACAGACAAATTCTCAACGACGAGTTCAAACGCGTGCAGCTGTTACAACAGGAACACCATGACCCAAACAGAATCACATACCATTCATTAGTTGCTCCTCCATCACTCAAACCGATCAAGAAGTATTGTGATCTCACGGGTTTGCCCACGACATACAAATCGCCTCACAACCAATTGAGATTCTACGATAAAGAATGCTACGACATTGTGAAACACATGGCTCCCGGCGTGGATCAGCAATATCTGGCCTTGAGAAACGCCAATGTGATTCTCAAATAATATATTTATCGTTTTATGTACAACTAATGACTATCATTCCAGGCACTGATCACAGCTTTAATCTTTTTGTCAAACGTTGGGTTATCAATCTCGTCGTTCTCGCTTCCTATCTGCTTGAAAGGGTTGCACATCAGCGCCAGATATGCCTTCAATATGCCTTTAAACACCGAATTAAGCCCTTCGTCGCTGTTTCCCTGTAGCTCGTTCTCCTTTCTGGACGTTCCTATAACAATCTTAAGACCTGTGTTTGTCTGGTGACCAAAAACAAAGATTCCGTCTTGGACAAGAAGTAAATTGTACAGCTTGGCTGACCCAGATTGTGTTTGTTGGTCTGCTGCTATCTGGTTGAAAGGCGACTCAAATATGTCCAGCGACATATGGGAAAGGAAATTGTACTTAAGCAGTTCATTCGTGTTGCGCTCCTCGATGAACGATATGTCTGCTTTCGCGGCCCCTTCGGCAGCAGCTTCGGAGTTCTGATGTTCGTGCTGTTCTAGCTGTTTTTCATAAGGCGAAAATGGCTGAATGTATAGAGGTCGATTCTGGAAACGGGTTAGTGGAGTTCAGATTGGCACGAAATGCACGAAATGCTCAAACTTACATCTCTGGAGATCAACGAGACAAAGAAGATGGTCATGTTGACGATTTAGACAGCATCAATGCGACGATTTACAAAGAAGAACACTGGATTGACCTTTTTGTTTTAATCTTGAAGAAAAAAAACACACCAGATCTATATTTGGCGAGATTACGTAATCAACAACGCAAGCATAGTGATGAATTGCTCCGATAAAGACCTGGTGTTATGAGATGGGAAGGGAATGGTCAACTGAAAGAACCGTAAAGACCAGAAATCTTTGAGAGTTGTTTTACAGTACTCGTTCCTATCCAAATTCTGTTTTTCCAAAATAACTTAATTTTTTAATTTTCTTATCATTAATACGTATCTTGCTTAGTTCATTCAACATTAATCACATCTCCCACTTTCACAACACCCGCTCCGACTTCTTTCAAGTTCAGGTTTATTCCAAAATAGACTTTGCCGTTCACCTTTCTGAACTTTGCCAGTTTCAGAAATAAGGTCGAATCAATTTGACCAGTATCGGTGATTGTGATCATGTGACATCGGTCACAATTATCGATTTTCTTCAAACATAACCCAGACTCTCCCACTTGGATCTCTTTCCAAGAATCTTCTTCAAACTCCTTATTTGAACTGACAATAATGTTTCCTCGGAAACGACTCATCAACGCCAGATCTGAGGTGATTGTTTGCAAGGATCTCTCGTTTAGCAGTAAGAACGAGGACTTGTTCTGTAAACTGGACTCGGTAGCCGACTTGGCCAGTGTACAAGGAATCCCCAAAGCCTCTGTAAAAAAGTCAGAATACTCCCGATTCATAATGGCTAAGTATCTCCCGACTTTTTTCACGTTCCAGGTGCAACTATCCATGGACACGGAAGTGGACTTCCCTGTCTTCACATCTGTAATAGTGATAACAGCTGTGTCTCTGTCGATAGCGGTCTTCAGAAAACTCATACTTCTGCAATTTTTCAATGCCAAAGGGTTTTCATCGAGTAGATTCAGGACCAAGAACTGTCTGTCAAACTCCAGACCGTTTTCCGTAACTTTCCATGCAACCTCGCCAGGAACCTTGTATCCCTGACACGACTTGATAGGATAAACCATTAGCTCTCTGATTCTGATATTGTCCTTAACAGGAACCTCCACTTCGGTTTCGTCCACCAGAAACTCGACGATGTTCTGAATGAAAAAATCAATTTCCGATTGTAATGTCATCGCTCCAAAACTGATTCTAACAACTCCTGTAGGCTTACCGTCGATCACATCCATGTGGTCTCCGCATTTGTGTCCCTTACCGTAATCTCTTTGTATCTCCTCATTGGTCCGATCTGTCCATTTCTGAACGCCACCAACATTGCAGAGCGTCCCCGTTCTGATCGATATGTTTTTCAATGAGATGAACTTTTCAAAATTGTAGTATCCGATGTAATTCCCCTCGGCATCTTTCAGCGATAACGCAACAATAGGCCCCGAGCACGGGCCATGGATCTCCACCATACTCGATCCGTTTGAATACTTCAACACCTGCAATTGTTCGTGTGCATACCTTGTCAGAGCTCCGACGTAGTTAGTGATGTTCTCAAAAGAACCATATATTTGTTTGTGAACGTCGATGGCCTCTGAGAGCTGTGCAATGGCATGTATGGGCAAAGTTCCATCCTCAATAACGGCTGTAGACAATGTCTTGAATTTGTAAAATGATGTGTCGGCAGACAGCGCATCTACCGTCCCTCCTCCAAAGTACTTCTTTTCTCCAAAAATGTCTCTTGCAGCGTCCTTCCGGAAAATGAGACCTCCCAGATCCGGAAGACCAAACATTTTGTAGAAAGAGACAACCATGAAGTCTGGTCCAGAACCGGATAAATCTGCGGGCGCTGTAGAGGACAAAGAAGCGGAATCCAGAAGGGTATAGACATTGTCGTGCTGCTTGAATAGGATGTTCCATCTATCAACAGGGAACCGTTGACCGTTGAAATTCGACTGGCCGGTCCAGGCAACCAGAGTTGGTTTTGTATCGTCAATCTCCAAGTCAAATGGCTCGTTAAAGACGGAGAATGATGAGGCGACGTTTCTGACGCCTATGACAGAAGTGTGCGAATCGAAGCTATAATGGTAGGAAAAGTCGTGGAAACGGTCCTTGAATGCAGCTGCCAGTTTGTGAATAGCATGGGTCGAATTGAGCGTGAATGCGACGTCGTAGACTAATGGATCGGCGTTGAACAAGCGCAGAACCTTGAGTCGAGTAGCTGAAACGAGGTCTGATGATGCTTTGGAGGCGAAAGACTGAGAATGCGGGTTTCCGAAAAGGTTGGAAAGCATCAACTTGTTTGTTTGTTCCAAAAGTGATCGCGAGTACGTTGTCATTCCCGCGTGATCCAGGTAAATTTGGTCTTTCAAATGAGGGTACTCATGATCTCTGATATGATGGAGAGAGTTAGGGTACGAGGGCAAAAGTGGGGCAGCAGAAAGTCTGCCGCAAGCTTCATCTGTAACATTCAATCTGTAAATGGGCTCCGGAGACATCGTTTCCATGTCCAAACATGTTTGAAAAACAGTTTGCCTTCCTTCAGGAGAACAAAAGAGGGTCTTTATAGCAGAAACTTAGAAAGATAAAAAAACAAGATGATTTACCCGTTTGGGGAACTCGGGGACTCCGATAAAAATCTTAGACAGCAAAAATCGACGCGCAGCATTTTTGTAAAATCAGGACGATCGACGCCGTGTCAGGTAAAATTTTTTTTTTTTTTTTGATTTTTTACCTCTTCATTTCCCGAGATTTTCTTGACTGCAAGTTCCATTAATTAGCATATCTCTTCAGCTATCAGCCCCCCAGCATCATGACCGACGAAATCAAGGAAATTTCCGCCGAACTCAAGTCTGCGCTGCATCAGTACCCAAACTTCCCCTCCGAGGGAATCTTGTTTGAGGATTTCCTGCCTATCTTTAGAAACCCAAGTCTTTTCAACAAGCTGGTGAGAGCCTTCAAGATGCACCTGGAGGCCAAATTCCCAAACCAGACCATTGACTACATTGTGGGACTCGAGTCGAGAGGATTTTTGTTTGGACCTACCTTGGCTCTTGCTCTGGACGCCGGTTTCGTTCCTATCAGAAAGAAGGGAAAGCTGCCTGGTCAGCTCTACCGTGTGGCATACACCAAGGAATACGGTGAAGATTACTTCGAGATCCAGGCTGAGTCCATTCCAGAAGGTGCTAACGTGGTGATTGTTGACGACATTCTTGCTACCGGAGGTTCTGCTGCCGGAGCAGAAGAGCTTGTGCTCAAGTGCAAGGCCAACATCTTAGAGTTCGACTTCGTCATGGAACTTGACTTCCTCAAGGGTAGAGAAAAGCTTTCCGCTGACGTTTTCACGCTTCTGAGTGGCCAGGAGGAATCTCTCAAGGAGAGTGCTTAGGTGTGTAGTCAATTTTAATTTTTGCTGTTATTGAGAACGAGCCAGCTACTGCTGATGTTACTCCACAATTTCGATGCAGATAAGTGTATCATACAGTAAATTGCACGTCTTTTTACCATTCTTTGCTAAACAATTCTCTCTACTTTGTATCAATTTTTTCTGAGATCTGAGACTATCTCAAAACTTTTTTTCAGTGCATTTCAAGATTTAAATCTAAATTTTTTTTTTTTTCGCTTCTTCAACGGTGCATTGTTCTTTAAACGATTCACTACTAGTACACTTCATTACTCCACTACTTCTTCTTGTAAACTAAATTCTTGCCCAAATTCACCGGCTTCTTCTTCTTCAACTTCGGAAGATCATCAACCTGCGCATAAGGATCAAACGACCGCTTTTTCTTCTCTGGTTTGCGCCTCTCAGAACTTGCCGTTGTCATCACCTTCTTGCTGTAATCAATCTTCTCCACAGGAGTATCCACAACCTTTTTCTTGCTCTTGTTGGTCTGGTGTTTGCGCAGCGTAATGATCTCGTCCGGAGCCTCTCTGGACGTCTCCTTGTCTGGATTCTCTTCTGTTTCTGGTTTCACAGTGTCTATTTCTGTCTCTGTCTCTTTCTCTGCAGGAATCTCCACCTTCACCTCCATTTTAGCAGGCCCACGCAAATACTCAACCACCTGTTTGAGTCTCTTCTGCAAGGTCGACGAGCTGACGTAATTCGTCGACCCGTTCTTCGAGTAACTCACCGACCACACAGAACCGGCCTTGGACGATTCCTGATGAGAAACTCTTCCCTCGGCAGCCGCAAAGTTGGCAGCCTCAAAGCTCTCGGCCAGCTTGTTGAAATTCTTCTCCAAACGCTCGAAATCTTCCGGCGTCGTGAACTCTTCCTTCGGCGGCTCGACACTTGTAACTCCAGAAGCCGAGTCCCAAACAGTCACATCCATCTCCCTGAGATTGGCCAGAGTATCCCTGATTAGCACAACCAGCTCCTTGATACACTTCCGAACAAAAAGAGACCCGCCAAACCGTGACGAAGAATTGATAATGTTCAGAACCGCGCTCTCGGTGATTGCGCTTGACGGAGTCTCAAGCTCAAAAGCATTCACCAGCGAAATCAACATGAAGTCCGACATGATGTAGCGAGGAGACTCGTCCTCGGAACGGGCCTTCGAGTCTCTCCACTTGAACAGAGCCTCCAAAAGAGGCTTTTTGTTGAGAGGAATACCGTTGGATGTGACTAGATTTGACCACGGCAAGTCTATATCATAATTCAGCGACATAATGCTGTTTTGAAACTCGGATAGCTGCGGAACAGACTGATTTGTGCTCACAACATCCGTGCTGTTGCGGAATCCCGAAGCGGATCGCGTCACCTTCGGTTTGAATGTGGAATACTCGAACCGACGGTTGGAAACCTTCCGCGATTCGTACAAAACACGCTTCAGCTTCTCTGAGTCCTTGACCAATTCCGCATGCATCTTTCCGAAAACTTCGATCAAAAAGTGAGTGTCCGCTTTAGCATAGTTCTTCATCTCAACGCTCAGCGGCCGGATTCTCCAGTCCGCAAGTTGCCACTTCTTGGATGTCTTGAACCGCACATACTTCTCCAGGAGATGAGCCAGCGAATGTTTGCCAAGGTTCAGCTCCTTCGACGCATGGTACGTGTCAAACAGAGACACAACGTATAACCCGAGGTCTCTTTGAAGCCAAATAATGTCCATGAATGCTCCGTGAAACACCTTGACGATGTTCGGATCGGTGAAAATCACGTTCAACTCCGTCAAACGCGGCCGCAAAGCGGGACTAAGCGGGTCGATCAGATAATCTTTGTTGGTATCTGTTGTGATCTGCATCAGAGACGTCAATCCATGATACGTTCTAAAATCGTGATGTTCCAAATCGACAGCCAGAACCTTGCATTTTGCCAGTTCCACCAGGAGCTCGTCCAACTGGTCTGGATGGTCCACCCAAACCGGCTCTGGGGACTCTTTCCAGGGAACCGATTCGTGCGATTCCGGGAGAGCGGACAAAATCCACTCGGGATACTCCTGATTCATGATCTCGTAGGAATATGGGTTCTCGTAGTGTTCGGGAACGGTTTCTGTGGCTGGAACAAGGGCCATACTTTCGTCCATCGAAACCAAAGCGTTCGGTTTTGAGGTGATCAGCGGCTTGAACGGCGAAGTTTCGAAGTTATTAACCGGCTGAACAAAACTCTGCTGTGGTTTCTGGATGTTGGAGGGCGTAATCGGTCTCTTGACCGCGGCTCCCGTATCGTTTTCGTCAAGATAGGTGAGTCCGTCCGCCGGAGTCGGAACGCTCCCGCTCCGTTTGAGTTTCTGGTATTCGTCGAGTGCGATCTCGGAGCTGTCGAACAGCGAATCAAGCACTGAGCTCACCACACGCCAGTTCTCAGACTCTGTGGTGGGATCCAAATTGCCCATCTGGGGGTGATCCGGGCCCTGGGCGGCAGCAGCGCCAACCTTCTCAAGTAAATCAAGCACACCGTGCACGGCGTGCTCGTTTTGGGCCTTTATTTCGGAGTCTACACTGTTGTAGAACCCAATGTCCTTAGCGCCTAGAGCTGAGGCAAACCGCACCAGCTTGGTGAGCGAGGGCACCAGCGAATCCAGGACGCCATTTTCACTCATTATGGGGGTTTTCAATGGAAATGATGCAAAAAAAATGAGCTGGAAACGACGACCAAGACTGTATGTTTGGGTATAACAGTGTCCTACCTCCTCTTTGATTGAATTTTTATAGCACAAAATTTTCTCTGTAAAATAATTTTTTTTTTGGATTTTTATTTTTTGGATTTCTGATATTTTGCCCTCGCGGTGGCAAATAAAACAAAACTTGACCCAGCTTTTATGTTTTGAGAGGAAGAACGTCGGCGGAATTGATACTTTTCACGGCGTGATCAAGCTCAAAAAGACGCAGATAAACACAGAAATACAGACACAATGGAAGACGCATCGACCGTGTTGATAACGCTCCGTGAAGAGCTGGAATCTCAAGGTCAAAACGAGCTTGTGGGAACCATGTATGAGGTGGAGGAATTGTACGACAGAAAGCTGTGGTACCAGCTGACAGAGACTCTAGAACGCGTGTTCCGCAGCGAGGGCTCGAAAGCAATCCGTTTGAGATTGTTTGAGAACTTTGTTAGCCAGTTTGGTGGACGAATCAACCAATTGAAGCTCGTTGGCTTCCTACTTCTGGCTCTAGAGACAACCGAAACGGACTCGAGCAGCCAGATCGAAGCTCTGGAAAAACTACAACAGCTCAAGGAAAGCATTTCTGGCCGCAAGAACACCGACGGAGATCTGGCGGAGACAGAGGTGGTACAGGCACTGCTGTATGTGGAGATCGAGATGGCTCGCATCAAGCTGGGATTGGGCCTGGTGGACGAGGCTGCTGCCATGGTGGACGAATGCGAGCGCAAGATCAACCAGGTGAACTGGTCTGTTGATAGCACGATCAACGCAAGCTACTATTTCACAAATGCCAGTTTGATGAAGCTCAAGGGTGATCACACGGCATTCTATTACAACTCTCTGCTGTTTCTGGCGTGCATCGAAGACCTGGACTCTTTACGTAACAAGGAGGCGATTGTGCGGGATATCTGTGTGAGTGCATTGCTGGGAGACCGTATCTACAACTTTGGAGAGATTCTGATGCACGACATATTCCAGTACCTGGATGTGGCCTGGCTGAAACAGCTGTTGCTGGCTTTGAGCAGTGGCGATCTGGCTTCTTTCAACGGGATTGTGAGCGGCTCGGAGATCCGCTCGCTGCCGGAGATCTACGAGAACGTTGCGTTCTTGAAGCAGAAGATCTGTATCATGTCGTTGATCGAGCTGGTTTTCAACAAGCCTACACAGAGCAAGGTGCTGAAGTTTGACGAGATTCTGCAGCAGGTCAGTCTTTTGACGTCGCACAGCGAGGTGGAGTATCTGCTCATCAAGTGTCTGAGTCTGGGGCTGATCCGCGGGCTGATCAACGAAGTGGACTTGGAAGTGGAGATCAGCTGGGTGCAGCCAAGAACGATGACGTTGGAGCAGATTGTGGGAATGACCGAGAAACTGAGTGTTTGGAGCGACAGAGTGAAGGAGCTGGCAGAATACACTGGCGAGGCAGGAAAGGAGTTATGGGTTTAATTCAGAGCCATTTAGAACTATGTAGAAGGGGAAAAACTCGAATGAAAATGCACCACCAGAGGCTACAAACGATACAACAATGTTCGTGGGACGTTTGGAATACCGAAAGAAATATACAGGCGTATTCCGTCGCCAAGATCACGCTAAAGACTCGCTTTGCTGCTTACACATCGACGGGTTTGGAAGAAAAAAACAAAAAAATTCTCTACTTTCTAATTTTAATGCACCGCCTGAAAAATTATATTAAATTCCGCCAACAGTAACAGTGGCAAATAATTCTTCTTGACAACGTCCCTTTATAAACAACTTTTCCTCTGTAATAATTATTATTCACCTCCCTCCAACCCTCAAACGTTTCATGGACATCAAAATTAGCACAAAGAACCTTCTTTCTTACCTGCAACAACAAAATAACACGGAAAAGCACAAAAAAACTCACCATTTTCTGTCAAAGAGGGCTGTATAATTATTGCTTGCAAAACAAGAGGGCAACAGCATGAGGGACTCTAATAATAAGTCGATCACGGCGAACAAAGCTGCAGTTTCCATCACTTCGACGCTTTATGATCGACGTGCTCTTGATTGCACGGAAGATAAGCCGTTGGTGAACTCTTTGAACCACCTCACGTTTCTGGCCTCGTCGTCATTGAAGGTGCGAGAGGCGTTGGCACAGGATGGAGGGCTTGAGCGGCTCGTGGACATTCTGTACGAGTGTCAACGTCCGGTTTCAGAAAAGGACAAATGCATCTACGCTTGGAAGTGGGTTCTTGCGTTCCAGTGTCTTGTTTTGGTCGGAACGAGGGGAAACGAGAGGATCAGAAAGAAGGTTGTTGATGCTGGAATGATTCCGATTATTGCCACGATACTGGATAATTACATTATTTCGAAGAAAACGACGTGGAGCTCGCATTTTGCCACGTCCACGAAGGTGAACTGGCCTGCGGGACCTGCAGGGCCCGCAGGTCCTCCGGGTCCTCCAGGTCCGGTCGGTGCTGGAGCCTCTGCTGGTGCCGGGGATACGACGGCGGCATCCACCACCACTGGAACGTCGGAGATGAGCGATGACAGATTCCCGAACGTGGCCACATTCACCAACACAGATCTTCTGACCAACAGGGACGAAAGACCTAGCAACGAAACGATCCAGAGGATGATGGCTGCTGGGCAGCTGGCTGATCTTGCTGGACAAACAACGGAGCCAGCCCAGCAGACAGAAGCAGTGGGTGCGACGGCAGATGCCCCGCAGGAGACGGCTATCTACGACGAGTTCAACAACGCGCAAATGAACGAGGTTTTCCAGAACGTTCGGCGATTAGTCGAGGAGGCCAACCAGACCGTGATGGACGCGGAAGCAGAGATCCAGAAGCACGAAACGCAGCAGAAAAAACGTTTGGACGAGATGGAAATCAACAACACGGGTGAGGAATTGGACGAGGAGTACTCGAAAGTTTTGAAATCGCTCACCTTTTTGAAGTTCCTGGATAGACTCAACACCACAAAGGATCTGTCGAAAATCAACCAGGAACTGTTGACGAATTACGAGGAGCTCACGAGAAACGTGATTTTTGTGAACCAGCTGGTGAGCAATCCTGAGATCTCGAACATTCTGAAAGAAAACCTTTCTACGACGGATCTACCGTTCTTCAGAGACATGGAGGAGAAGCTGAACCAGTCGATTCCGCGCAACTTCGAGAACGGCATTCTGATCCCAAAGGAGGATGACGTGATCTGGTCGCTTCAAGTTCTGGCCTTTATTTCCAAGTACACCTACTTGCGGTACGAGCTCGCAGACACATACATTGTGAACGGATTATCGCTAAGAAATTACAACATCCCTCCACCGCTTGAGACTGACACGGAGATGAACGAGAATGGGGACCTGATCAATGACATTGGCGATGACGACGACAGTTTGGATGATGAGGTTGTTGCGAATGATCTGGACGAGTTCATAATTCCAGACGACAGTAACGACCCGTTGGGTGTGAGCAACATGCAATTCTCACACTCCAGAACGTCATCCTCAGCGGCACGACTTTTGAAACAATTCAAGAGACAGAAACAGTGTGATTGCAAAAAAGACGACTCGAAATATTCTTACTTGTTGCAAGAGTACAATGCGGTTCTAAACGAGCCTGATAGACTCGAAAAAGCTACGAAACTAGAGAAGTTTGCGCTGGATATATCTCGTTTTTCCCACAGAGAGCACAACATTTTGAGACTGAGAAACAACGAACTGTACAACGAAAAGTTGAAAAACTATGCAGAGAAATGGAACTACGACGAATGGACAGATTTCGAAATGGGTCCTCTCTCGTTGATGCTACCTCATTCGCAGCATTTGGACGTTGACATCAAACCGATCAAACGCGTCAATATTTTCCCACTAGTTGAAAAGTTTACCGTCAAACATCTTCATTCCAAAGACATCACCTATTGGGCCTCGGTGATTGTGCGCAATTCGAACAGAAAAGATGAGACCAAAGGTGGCCGGAGACAGTGTGCATACTTTGGATGCGGCAAATGGGAAGACGAGCCTCGTCAGTTTGCCAAATGCCGTCGTTGCAAACGTGCAAAATACTGCTCCAAAGAGTGCCAATCAAAAGCATGGACGTATCACAAATACTGGTGCAACGCTGCCGGTTCTTCGGGCATGAGCAGCGGAGTGCCAAACAGTTCTGCGGTACAAGAGGGAACTACTGTCCAGTCACAGGAGATTCCGATGACTCAGTCGCAATGAAGCGGAAACGGCTAGTCAAAATTCACGAGACTCTCCGCCAAAAGAGTCGACCGAAATTTATTCATTTTTTTAACGGCTTTGAAATGTTGAAATACCGGATTTTTGACATTTTGAGTCTTCGTTCTGCTTTCTATGGTTTATTTATTAATCAGGTACTACGTATTCCCAATCAGGCCAGTAGTCTAGATTCGACAAAGTAAGCAGCCTTCATCGTTTGTTCCATGAATGTCAGAGTCAAGATCGTGTGAGGAGCAATTCTCAGCATCTGTGCACCGAAACCTTTGTAAAGTGCACCGATTCCTTCGCTCTTGACTGTCTTAAGGAAACAGTCAACAGGACCTTTGTACTTGTCTCCCTTTTGGTTGTAAACTCTTGTCAGAATCACATCACCTGGGTTCATCACAATACCGACACCGAACCCGGAAAACATACTGGACAAAAGATGCAAAGCTGGACCTTCTTCAACAAGTCCAGTACGCAGAAGCTCGTGCTTGACAAAATTGTAGATTGGAAGTTGCACCGAAGATCCAGAACCAGTTCTGAACATGGCAGCGTCCACACCTCTGAAAAGACCCTTAAATCCGCCCTGCTTGTAGATGGACGACAGACCGTTCCACGTGGAAGTGTAGTGTGTTTGTTCTCCGATCTGAACCTTTGGCGAGTACGACTGCATTCTGGTCTTGATCAGGTAGAACGGAGAACCAACAATGGCACCGGCAATACCAGACAGGGCACCTGAGACAACGTTAAGTGGGATGCTTTGAACCTTGTGGGAGTCCACATCGGGATAGAAGACACCGTTGAGGGTGTTTCGGACAGGCTCGTACAGTCCGAGACGACATCCGTTCAGACCCAACTGGTACACGTACGAGCACACAAGACCTCTTTGACATCCTCTGATTCCCTCATTGCGGTAGATGAGACCCATGGCCTGGATCGGGTTCTTGTAGACCTTTGGCTTGTTGGTCGCCGTCGACAGTTCTCCTTCCAACTGCATTCTGGTTTTCACCAGCTCGATCGGGTTGGTCACAGTGACCGCACCGCACGCTGCCAATCCTCCTGCGAGGAAGCCTCCGAGGGTTGACACCTGTTGCGATGCCGTTTTCTCAGACATTATTGGCGGATTCTGTGTTTTTTTTCCGTTGAACACGCAGCAAGGGCTCGGGACTTGTTTATCTGACTGCTTTCCCGATAGCGAATTTTTCACGAGCGAATGCGAACATTATTCAAGCCCTGAAATCTGCGGGAAAAAATTTGAAAAAAGTCACCGCGTCGATCGACGCAAATGTTTTCTCGCGTCGATTATAACTTGCCCTTGATTCCACTCAGTCTGTATTTCACGTCCTTCAACACTTTGCTGTCGGGGTTCCACTCGTCAAACTCCTTGAAAACCATCTCTATCTCCTGGTCTCCTCTGTTGAGTTTCTTAACAACGTCGAAAAACAGGCCGCGTGCACACCACGGCAGATTAAAAGGATTAGCTCCGAGCCCTGAAATGTCAATGTCGACAAATTTGACGGGCTGAGTAACCGACAACGGCGAGCCGGTGGTCTTCAAGGCAAAATCCAGTGCCAACTTGTAAACGTTCGGGTCATTGTAGATCCGAGAATGACCTCCTCCCGTCAAAGGGCCCGCCAATGCATAGCTCATTTCCTTGATGACTCCGTGGTCCGAATACCCCAGATTCTGCAACATGCACGACAACTTGACGATCCTCGTCACAAAGTCCGGTGTTTTCGACTGACTGTCAATGTAGACAGCCCGAAAGATGTTGGGGTGTTTCACATGCGATGCAATAGCGGAATAAAGCGGAACCAACTGATCGTCCACGGACCCGACAAACGTCAGCTTCACGTTGTGGAGAATCAAATTTCGCAGACTTTCGAGATATTTTCGGCTCTGGAGACTCTCGAAATTCTGAAATTGAAAGAGCTCGAGCATGGAATGGTGTTCGATCGACGAATAGGCACGGACAAGAAGCGACTGGTCCATGCCGTAGAACGGTCCGCTGTTGATTCCAGCCATCCCCAAAATGGCTATTCTCTTCCCGGAATCAATGATACCGTGTTCCAGGAGCTTGGAGATAAGTATTATGGAGACCGGAGTGCCCTGAGAATGTGCACAAACGAAGATGAAATCGGACTTCTTGATTTCGTCCTCCCATTTCTTCATCACCTCGAAGAAAAACTCCACCCGGTCGAAGATCTTTCCCTCTTTTTCCAGAGCAATCTTTTGCAGCTGGACGTCCATGTTGTTCTTCTTGCACCACGAAAGAACAGCGTTTTCAGCCACTTGTGCGAACCGTGCAGACGTGCCTGTGGGCTCACCGATCAACGGTCTGATCATTTTCGTGGGGAAAAAGCCATGAACACCAATAATAAGCACTCTTTTGAATGTAGAAGGCTCGTTCTTCCGATAAAGATGCGAAACTTTGGCGGGCTCGTAGCCAATGACAGACTTGGCCTGGTTATATGCCAAACGAAGGGTTGTGACTGGCGTGTTCAGAGGCAGAGAGTCAAACTTGGGCACGATTTTGCTTTTCTTCAGCGGATCGTTCAGTTTCTGTTTCTTTTTCGGTGTTTCTGGCTCGACATTTATTTCCACTGGTTCACGGGAGGAGGTGTGAGAAACGGCAGAAGGCTCTGACAAAATGGCATCCCCCGCGGCCAACGTGGCCGAGTCCATGGTAGATGACACTATAATGTTCGGACTCTGCTCCCCAGGCACTTTAGAGCCCCTCATTGACGTGGAGAGCGACCAAAATGACCACGACTGCGCACGTTTCTTGGAAGAAAACGTCTCTTCCTGGCCATTGACAATGGTTTTTTTCACTTTGTCGGAGCCGGAGAACACAGAAGCTTCTTGTGGGTCTGTCTGGAGATCTGGTGAGGTGGGCTTTGCTGTCTCTATTGGCATGTTGTATTCGGACTGTGATCTTGATCTGGTCGTGGTACTCTGTTCGGTGGGCTCGGTCGTCCAAAAAGCCCACGAATTCTTCCTTTTGTTTGGCGAATCGACATTTTCTGACTCGTTGCCGTGTCCGATTGTATTTTCCCCCGCATCGTCCTCGAACACCTGGCTTTTGACTGATCGCAATATGTGATCCAGAGTCCCACGTTTGGGATGTTTTACGGATCTCGCATCCTTGGCCGAGCCTGGCACCTCCAACTTGGAGTCCTTGCCACCGGGCATTGATTGGCCGATCTTTGGCTTCAGAATCGTCTTTCTTGCCACGTTTGCCCGTGAGTCTGCTAGTTTGTTGCTGCTGTTGTGCCCTCTAAGTTTCCTGCCTGACTCAACAACAAACTTCCATAAAAACATTCACTAGTAGTGCAATTAGCGTCCACGTTGCGTGGAGACGTTGTTGGACGGCTACAGATGCTAAAGTAAATGTTTTGTGGTGGTCAAAGAAGAACAAATGAACGTAAAAAAGGGCTTTTTGATAATTTAGCTTAGTGCCTTCAGGGAAAATAGACAGATTTCAGCGCCACGCACCGCCACGCGGGGAAACGCAGAAAACAGATACAAAAAAAAAAATTCGTGGCTGAGTTTTTTTTTTTTTTTTTGGAAAAATAATTCTTTCCAAACGCGTCTCGAGACGTGTGTGGTGATAAAAAGAGATCACACTAGCCAGGACATTTCGTTGCCATTCCTCGCAAAATTAGTCTCCCGTATCTGTCATGTCGACAAAAAGAGCAATAACAATTACAGACTTCTTTTCGGCAGCGAAAAAACAAAAGTCCACCGCCGCTGCAGCCGTTTCTCCTGGAAAGGAGAACCTGCCTGCTACCAAGTCGTCCTCACCACCATCGTCGTCCCCGCCAACCTTCAACAAGACGAAATGGATTCAATCGCTTCCCACAGAACACAGAAACCTGTTGGAGCTTGAAATTGCAACCATGGACGACTCCTGGCTCTCTCTACTCCATCAGGAGCTCACCAAGCCCTACTTCTTGAACCTCAAACGATTCCTGACAGCAGAATGGAACTCGAAACAAACGATTTTTCCACCCAAAGAGGACATCTACTCTTGGACAAGGCTCACGCCGTTGAATAGCGTGAAAGTCCTTGTTCTCGGACAGGATCCCTACCACAATTTCAACCAGGCACACGGACTCGCCTTTTCCGTGAAAGACCCTAAAACTAGAACTCCTCCTTCGCTGCTCAACATCTACAAATGTCTGAAGAAAGAATACCCGCAGTTTGTTATTCCACAGAAAGCCGACCTCACCAAATGGGCCACCGAGGGAGTCCTGCTGCTCAATACGTGTCTCACGGTGCGCGCACACAACGCCAACTCGCACTCAGGCAAGGGGTGGGAGCAGTTCACAATGGCGGTGATCCGCAAGCTTTTGCAACACAAAAACGACAAAAAACAGGGTCTCGCAGTCATCTGTTGGGGATCTCCGGCACAAAAAACCGTGCTGAGCGCGGGAAAAGTGGACTGGGAACTCAATCTGTATCTAAAGTCGGTGCATCCGTCTCCATTGAGCGCGTCCAGGGGTTTTTTTGACTGCCAACATTTCACAAAGTGCAATAAATGGCTTTTGGAGAGATACGGAGAGTCGGGGCCAATAGATTGGGCCCTGGTCGAGGGAAACACCATCAAGCTGGTGACAGCGGAGGTGGAGACTAAGGAGGAGGAGGAGAAGATCGAAAAGGACGAAGTCAAGCTCGAAAAAGCAGACGAAATACAGGTGTCGAAGTAGACACCAAGATCTGATTACGTAATTTTTTCAACTGCAATGAAAATTTCAAAGTTTGACACAGGCTTCGCTACTTAAAAAAAAAATAAAGGAGTCACGTGCAGATCTTTCTATGGCGACTCGTCTTCGAAAAGCCAGTCCAATTGTTGTAGAAACTGGGGCTGTGATGGGATTTTTTCGGCAATTTCGAATCGGAAGTGTTTCATTGTCATGAGCTTTGTCATCAAATCCGTTTTCGAAGCGCATCCCCTCTTTGAACAGAGATTTTTTGCGTAGTTGAAAGAGCTTTCCAGCTTTGAGGTGGAAATCGGAATAGCCGAGTAGTATTGGAACAGGTATTTCAATCTGGACATCGAACAGGATTGGGGACCTTTCCAGAATTTTTCAGAAGCAATGCGTGAGTTGTTTTTCAATTCCTGTTGGTCGATGTTCATGGCGGACAAGTTGTCAACGTCAAAGAGATTGATGTAGATCTCGTATTCTGCCTCGAGCAGACGTTCTTCCTGAAAGTTGAATCTCACATGAGTCAATGGATGATTCAACAAAGTTGGGTCCGCTTCTTTGTACGCTTTGAATCTCTGTTGGAACAAGTCTGTCCTGCTGTACATTTGGAGCAGCTCTTTGATGATCCTGCGTTTCAGAGCGGCGTTTTCATACTTCTCTCGAACATAAGAGTCGCAGTCCCGATTGATTGTTGCTTTGAGAGTTTGTGTCCGATCGCCGATGTTGTAAAAGGAACCAACCAGAGGAAGATCATTTTCGAACAGAGATGAGTAATGCTTGGAAAAAACGTCGTAGGTTCCGGCCATTGTTTGCAGAAAGTCAGTCGTCAGCAAGGAGAGAGTTTTTTTAAGCTGTTTGAGAGTCTCGTCTTCGGGAAATGGGAAATGGAACGCCAAATTCTTTATGTTGAAACTCTTCTCGGGCTCATTCACGTTCCGAGATTGTATTGTGTCGGAAAGTGCCTGATAGAACTTCAGCATGGTGAAATGGACGTTTGCGAAGTTTGTCAACGTGTTGTGCTCGTCTCTCTCTGCACACGTGATTAGATGATCAAACAAGTTCAACGTGGCATGCAGACCTCTGACTACCCTGGAAGATTCAATAAGACACAAAAGTGTGCTCAGACACTTTTTGTCCTTTTCTCTGAGAATCACACTGAGAGGCTTTTCTCCGTCTTCCAGAACAACTTCATCAGGCGCGGATGACTCCAACGACAACCCGCGGAAACTCTGGTAAATGGTGTCCGAATGCTCCATGATGCTCTTGAATGCAGCGATGTAGCTGGCCACACAACCTTCAGAGGGAAGCGAGGGTTTTTCCGGAGTCACGTGTTTCTTCCAGTACGTCAGGAGCTGGTAGTTTATACGAATGCATTTACCAAAGCTAACGACGGACTTGTAGATTCCGGACTCCTCGAACTTTTCGAGCAGACTCAGCTTGGTCGTGTCTGTGATCCATCCTTGCACGAATATCTCCATGATGACCTCGGTCATCGCGCGGGAGACGCAAGGAACGAACCTGATTGGCTCCAAAGAGGCCTTTTCTCTCTCGCTGTTCAGCAATTCCAACGTCCGGCGGTCATCTTCCATCGTCAGACTGAACACCTTATTTCCAACGTCAAACATGGTGAACTCGTCTCTCAGAACCTCCAAGGTTGCTGGAGAGTTCTCGTTCGCATCCCGGAAAAGAAGCGGAACGTAGACCCCATTCACGTTGGCCGCAACACCCAAAAACTTCTGTCCGTTTTGAACCCACGAATCCGTGAAAAACGAAACAAACTTCTGCCGACTCAATGCGTGAACAATTTCAAGAACCACCTCCGAATACAGATGATCGACGCTGGTAGAAATGGTCTGTCTGCATGGAACAGCATCCTTGACGCATCTTTTCAACTTGTTGGGCTCCGGATCGGTCAATCCGTAATATTCGAGCACAAAGACCGCCAGAGACTCGACAGTTTCTGAAAATGCTGCAGATTCAACAATCTGATACGGAATGTTATTCCGAACCAACAGGTCGGTCAAACTCATTCTGAAACGGTTTTTGGGAGCCCGGCTGTCGAAACCATCAAGAAATGACGGATTCTGAATGGTCTGCAGATCCAGTTCCATGGATCTCTGCCGCTTGCGGACGTTGTTCAGAGACTTATGGGTTTTGCTGTGACCCTTCATGTTGGAGTTAATTCTCACTTTGTTCTGTCTTCCGTGATAGCAGTAAGATCTGGGACATTTGGTGCATTTGGCCCAGGTGACCAGCATATATGGATTATCCTCGGGTGCTGCCGCTTTGAAAACCTCATGTTTCAGTCCACCAGGTATCGTTCCTGGTTTGTATTGAACATGAAAAACGGTGAATTCACCAGCACTGACATAACTGGAGATCCAACCATCATTGAAATAGTATAATGGATCGCAAACATCCTTATTTGTTTGCTTTTTCTCCCGCTCAGCCAAACTCGAAGCTTTCTCTGCACTGAGCTCAAACTCACTAGGATCAAATCGAAACGTCGTCTCTTTCAGTTTCAAAAGAGCGTGTTTTGGCTGTGTGTCGCTGTCAGAAGAGTTTCTGAGCGTGGTGTCCTCGTCTGTAGAGACTCGAGACGCGTCTGCCGTTGCGGCAAAAGACTCTTCGCTAACATCCCCCACAGTCAAATCAATTGGTTCGTTGCAACCAGCCAAACTTTCCGGATAACTTTGGGATAGCATCTGCAACTAGTAATCAATCCGTCATAGAATCAATGTTTCACAGCTTTTCGTGCAGTGAGACGCAGATAGTTGTGTTGTAAACAGCTTGTGGGGAAGAAGACCTGAGCGTGTATCCTATCCTATCAATCTCAAATCTCGAGTTGAAAAACACGCGTATCTGCTTTCGCGTATGTCACGTGATCAAGAAAAGGTCGTGTCTCTGGACCAGACACTAGAGATAGAAAACTGACAAAAAAAAAAAATTGTACCCCATCTCTAACCCTCTCCATACCCCCTTCAGACAGTCTTGTTCGATCGTACTCCCGTTATGGACCCCGAGAAAGCCATCCAGTACAACTCTGCCGATGACGAATTTCTGGATCCTGAAACACTCATATTCACGCTTTTCTGCTTCAATCCGTACTGGTCCGCCGAAGATGTTCTCTCAGAATTGGAAAAGTTACAGCATTATCTAGAGATCGAACTCCGTCCTTACATTCAATATTACCCTTGGAATGTCAAGCCAGTCGAGTTCAGACTTGTTAAAAACGGTGTTGGCACTCCGAACAACCCATTCATCTACGGAGAGCTCAATTATGGCGACTCGATGGACGATCTATGGTTGGTGACCTCTGTTCTCTTCAAGTTCACGTCGCGGAACCCCAACATTTTTATCCATGTTTTCGACCAAGACAAGGAGTTCGTTCTCATTGAAGCGGCATACAACCTTCCCGAATGGATCACGCCAACGAGCGCCTCGAATCGTGTGTGGTTCAACAATCTCAAAGTGATGCTGATCCCGGACGAGTATTGCCAGGGACGAAGTCTTGATCTTTCAGAAGCACTAGCATTTCTGAGAGTCTCCAGCTACAAGCTGGAGTATTGCGCCACCTTGAATGAGGATCTGCTGAAGTCCAAAATCAACCTATATCCGCAAGAAGCGTTGAAGCACATTTATCTGGAGACGGTGACAGTGAGTCGAAAATTAGCCAACTTAATCAGAAATAATCCACTTTGGTTTCCCGGTGTTGCAATCAATCATTTTGTCAACTTTTTGAGACTCTTTCCCGCTTCCGAGACGCAATTGACCACGCTTACAAAAGATTATTTGCCGCATGAGACTGAACTGGTCGATATCAACCTCCGATTGTCTCCTATTTCGTATCTCGACTTCCAGAAGCTAAGCGAAAGCGAGGAAAAGGGCGAGATATTGGCCCGTGCCATTGACTCGTTTCTCAGCGAGACGGAATCAGACGAGGTCACCATGAACACCGTCACCTCAGAAACACTGGAGGAGTACAACCAACGGATCCGAGACGACGTACTGCAGAAGGAGCTGTTGCGATACAATGTGATAGACAATGTTGTGGAATGGGAGGATCTGGAAGGCCAGGAGAAGCCCAAAGATGGCTCAAAGAAGACCCAGAGCTCTGCAGCAGACGAGTCGAAATTGCAAGATGATCTAGTGGAGAAACTTCGTTCCTTCATTGGCCAAGACGCTGATTGGACTGGAGTTGATAAGCCGGAACCTGATTCAGACGACGACAGCGACTACTCTTCGGACGCCGAGAGTCGACGGCTGCGAGAGTATTTCAAACGCGAGGGCGTTGACATAGACGAGGATGATTTCTTTGAGTTCTTTTGCAAGGAAGCACTGAAAATGAGCGACAAGGACCTGGAGCAACTGAGAGCTGATGACCAAGACGATGACAGGGAACAGTCCAGCGAAGCTGAGGAGCTTCCCGAGATTTCGAGTCTTGCTAAAGAGGAGGAATTTGACGAGCCAGAGGCGGACGTCGAGGTGTTGACCAACATGCTGAAGTCATTACAGGGCGTTGGCGGCATGGAAGGACCTGTTGCGACCTTGTTGCGTGGTCTTGACGTTGATCCGGATCTCTATATGAAAACAAAATGATGGTAATTTTGCTGTTTGGCGGGGGCAATTGGCTGTGCTGAGGGGCCAGTCTTGGTTTCTTTATGTTTCTTCGTATGGAATAATCAAAACATTTTGCTCGTAGGTGAATAGAATAGTGGGAAAAAAGAACGCATTTCGAATAAGACCTTTTTCGATATTCAACCGACTTGCAGGTTGGATTTTGGTTCAAAATTGACAATCAGATTGCGAGTTTGTAACAAATGCGCCAAATCAGCTTGATCCGACCCTTAGAAGATGACATTTGGTCAAGTTGAACACTCTCACCCTTGATCTGAGTTTGACATTTGTGAGTGATATGAGAAATTGCGGGCAAGAAATATACCCGTGAGTTGCTGAGCAATCTTATAACCTTCACACGTCGTTTGAAGACAAAACAGGAGATAGGATTGCAGAAAAAAGCCAGTAGTTTAGTGTTCAAGAAGAACGTCAAAAGGAAATGAAGACAAAAAATTGCCCCCCTAAGTTTTTTTTTCCCTTGTTTAATTTGTTTAATTTGTCTCATTTGACGAGACGCCAACAATATGGAATGGAAATCTTTATAACACTCGTTCTAATGTTGTGGATATGCTCAGAACAACGAGTCCGCCATGGAAACGGTTTCCTGGATGAGGTACAATGTGAACGTATCAATAAAAACACACAAGTCTCAGTCACGTGATGGGTATCACGTGACCCACACCACGACGGTGCAAGGAGGTTGTTTTGTCCGCCTAAAACGATAACAGAAATAAATGAATTAAAAAAACCAGCTGGGAGGGCAACAATTATCTTTGGAACCGCATTTGCCGCACTACACAGGGTCGGAAACACACCAACCAACGCACCAAGTTCCGTGTCAGGTCAACAACAGGGAGCCACCGCACCAACAGCTATTTTCGTACATCCGATTACACTTAATAATGTGGGGCTATTTTTTTGGGGGCAACCCTAAACAGAAGAAAGAGCTTCCAAAGAAGGCGATTGTGGAGCTCCGGGAACACATTTCCACGCTGAACAAGAAGTCCGCGTTCTTGGAACAGCAAATCAAGGAGCAGGATGCGATTGCGCGCAAAAACGTGACGTCCAATAAGAACGCTGCACGGCTGGCGTTGAAGAAGAAGAAGAAGCTTGAGGGCGACATGCTCAAGATCGAGAACCAGATGGAGTCGCTGGAAACGCAGCTGAACGCGATAGAATCGGCCAACTTGAACCTGGAGACGATGAAGGCAATGAAACAGGGAGCCAAGGCTATGAAACAGATCCACGGCGACTTCAACGTGGACAAGGTGGATCAGACTATGGACGACATCAGAGAGCAAGTGGAGTTGAGCGAGGAGATTTCCGATGCCATTAGCAGACCTCTGGGCAACGATCTGGTTGACGAGGATGAGCTTGACGAGGAGCTGGCCATGTTGCAACAGGAGGAACTGGATTCGAAGATGACCAACACGAAGCAGAAGGTGGCCTCTCCCGAGCCGGTCAGCAAGGCCAAACTGCCTGACGTGCCAACGAGCAAGGTTGAGGAGGACGAGGAGGAGGAAGATGAGGACGAGCGGGCACTCCGGGAGTTACAAGCCGAGATGGGAATGTAGTTTTCGAGCCATTGAACTGGGTATTGATTGACAACGATGAAATGGCAGTTGGTTGAGCGAGTTGAGCGAGACTAGTGAGTTTATTGGTAATAAAGAGAACGAATATGTGACACGTCCCTTATTCGGACAAATTCTGTAGCATGGCAGTCGAGAGAACATTGTGATGGGTCTAATGACTGGATCTTGAAAAACCTCTTTTGAATTTAGTGAAAAGTGAGAGCATCTGAGATCAGTCGTACATGTCGTTCAGAATCACTTCTTTTGAGCCTACGCTTCTCTTGGCACAGAACAACAACAGTCTTCCGGTTTCTCTCGCCAAAGTGTGCTCGCATTTCACAAAACTCTCGCCAATCATGTCCATCAGCCCCGCAATGTTCTCTTTCTTGGCCACAGAGTCCAGAGCCTCCGACCACTTCATCAGCTTGCCGTAGAACTCCGAGCCCGAATAGCCGGTCGCACAGGTATGGAGCAGCTCATGTCCCGTTTTCTCGGTCAGCTCCTTTCTCACCCGTCTCAAATACTCGTAGCCGGTTTCTTTGTAAAATGGCTGGCTTTCTAGCGACTCGGGCCCGCATTTCGAGTAAACATAGGTCCACAACACCAATGCACAAATTCCGACCGTGTTGGCCCTGAACATCAGGTCAGTCTCGGGCGAATAGTCGTAGACAAAATCGTACATCGAGTCCTGCGGACACAAGAACATCTCGAATAGGAGCAAATAACACTGGATCACGCAGATCTTGGCATGTTTCGTTCGAGTCCAGTCCTTGACTCTGCTGCTTATCTGTTGTCTCTCGTATGTAGATGAGGGTTTCACGTTCATTCTCCAAGGAGCACCGCTGTAGATGACAAAGTCGTAATGAGGGAGAGACATGTAGATGTGTGCAACGTGATAAATGGTACATTTGCAACGGGTATCACTCTCGGAAAACTGCGAGTTGTTCTCCAGTCCACTTGCCTGCTCGATCGCAGTCTTGGACGAACAGCAAGACTCACCAACGTCGTTACGCCAGATGGAAAATGCGGCGGTCATCAGCTCCCGCCAGTTGTTCACAGTAGCATTAGCTCCAAACTTGTCCAGTCCGAAAGTCAACTGTAAGTCACGCTGCTGTATTTGGAACATTATTGCGCTCAACCCGGCAACAAGAACCTTTTTCCCAAAAGCTGTGGTCCGAGATGGAGCTCCGTTGAGAATGTTTTTCAAGGCCAACAAGAACTGTTCAGGCTTCTTATGCTGTTTCACCACTGAGTGAAACTGGCTCAGCTCTGCCTCCCAAACGTTGTCCTCCACAGGCATAGTCATTTGTATCTGGTGGGCATAAATGAGCATCTGGTGGCCAAAAGAGATGGCGTCAATGGCGTCAATATAAAAACACATGTACGTGATTCGTTTGAGAGACTCGATCTCGATCCACTTGTGCCAGTTATCGGCAGTTTCCCAAAGATGATTGGACTTATGCGGCGAACCTCCCAGCGTCGGAAGCCGCCTCAAAAGCTGAATCGTCGTTCCATGATGCAAGTGTGCTCTCTCGTGAAACTTTCTGGTCGAGCCATATTTTTCGTAGAACTCCAAAATCAACAAACTTTGCAAGATCCAGAGCTCTGTTGGAGGCTGGAAAAACGGCGAGGAGAAAATGTGCCATCTGATTGGCTCCACAATAATCATGGCCAACTGGTTTGGCTCTACCATGCGCTCTTCGACCGGACTCGATATGTCCTGTAGACAGGTGGCCAACTTGGCTCCCAGCATGATCATCGTGAGAAGTAAAATAGGCGGTTTCTGCGACGCGTTGAACGAGGGTTTATGCAGAAAAGGGAACCGGGGATGAAAATACATCCAATACGCACGCAGAAGTTTCTCCAACTTTGGCATCGTAAAATCTGGATGTGTCCCAAGGCCTGGGATCAGACACCTGAATTCCGCCATCTTCAGTTCGCTCAACTCATAACACTTCTTGTGGTGCAAAGTTTGCGACACGTTCTCTAAAGTATCTGGAACTTGGGGATGTCGTATCGCTTTGCGCTCGTCATCGGTTCCGGGAGTGAGCGAAAAATCCTCATATCCTTCAGGAAGAGAAAAGTTCTGCTCGTTGTTGGCGAAGTTAAACTCGTTCAAATCGACCAGAAAATCGTTCGTCGACCCCACATTTGGTGTGAAAGACGACGCTTCCTCCTTGAACAACCAATTGATCACGTCAGGGGCCGCAGAAGTATCTTCTTTCTCGGCCTTTTCTCCAACCGAGCCCAATCGCTGTCTGTTCTCATAATATCGATGCACAATTTGGTTCACTGAGCAGGAGTTCTCGGCCTTTCCTTCAGAGATCACACCAGGGTCGCTTGTGTGCACCGTAGAAGGCTCGGGAGCATCACTGCTCGGTGCTTCTGCTCCAGAAGAGACCGTTTCCGTGACTGGAGCGGGTCCTGTCGGCCCCAGAGGCCCCAGAGGCCCCATAGACCCCGCGGAAACCCCAGGACCCGTCGTTGGAGCAAATTTTGAGCAGTTCTCGTGTCTCTGCATGTGTCTGTCCAGCAGATCGCGCCGGACAAACCACTTATTGCATCCAGTCTCAGAGCAGCGGAAGATCCGTTTGGGATTATGGTTCAACTTGTGGCGAGAAAGATGTTCTGTGCGCTGAAACACCTTCCCACAGTCTGGAAAATCGCACGCAAACGGCGGACCTTCGTACTTGCGTCTTCGTCCTCTCTTTCTCTGTGAGGGCATCTCGGAAGTCTCTGTTGTAGAACTCACGAGCGGATTCGGATCCGTCCACTCAAGAGTGCCCGGATCGCGTGAGCTCGTGACAAATTGCGTCATGAAAAGAAGACTTCCAACATGTAAATACAAAGAAACAGAAGCGGATGTTTTGGAGAGGAAAAGAGGGATTATAAAGTGTTTTTTTTCCCCTCTAATTTTTTGCCCTCTCATGTTTTTTTTTTGTCTTGGGAAAAAGTTGGAGTTTCCGGGCGGTGCTGCATGAAGAAGTTTGGATATTTTTTTCAATATTTGATATTTCTTGGAGATTTGATCAGCAACAATCAACGTTTGAATATCATATAAAACATTATCACAGGCCACTGTCATGGACGCCAGAGACTTGATCAGTCAATACAAGCGCGAAGGTGTGTTTGACACGAAAAGACGCGAATTGCTGGACAAATTCAGCACCTCGTCTCCCTCGAACGCAAAATTGGACCAGCTTCTCGAAAAACTCATAGATCTCAAGGTGCAAAAAGACCCCAGTATATTGACTCAGAACAAAGGCCGACTGGTTGCGCTGATCCAGACGGCCCTAATCAACCAGAGCACAACGAAAAACACTGAACAGACCGAAGAAGCCAAGATAATCGCGGAAATCAACGCGTTGTTGAACGAGTATGTTGAGCAGAATGTCGATGAGAACGAGGAAATGAACGCGGAACTCACAGAGAAATTGACCGAGATGAAACAGAATGCACCGTAGCATTTGATGGGATCAATGGGGGGATTTTTAGTATTGTTCTTATGTACAAATATCTATTATACAACGCTCGAGCGATGCGATTTTGATGTCGAGAGAAGCCGGAACGTCCACAACCGTAGATTGCTGGTCAAGGGGAAATCAAAGTTTAACTGGATTTCTGGCTCTTGAGCTCGGCTCTCCATTGCTTAAATGAGCTGCTCACCATTCCGTCGTCGCCCAACAATCTCTGGGTGACAGTGTCATCATTGAGCGTCAGATTCAAGTAGTTCGGATTGACATTCGGATCAAACACCAATCGGTACGTCTTTGTCTCGTCGTCTTTGGGGATCGTGTCGTTCAGCCAGTTGATGAGTCCGTTGAAGAACTTTAGACATTGCATGAACTTGTTCTTCGGAGCAGGCTTCAGGGTCCCGTCTGGATACTGATTTGGAACCGGGTTATTCTTCAAAAGCAGCGGGATCTCCTCTGTCTTGAACTCCTCCACGGAACGCAGAATCAGGTTGTCGTCGCGGTATCCGTAAATGATCTTTGGAATGCCCACGAGAAAACATTGGGCCCACGTTTTGAGCAGTTTGTTTTCAAACCCAAACAGCGACTGCGGCGAGTCAATCAGTCGTGTTGTTTTCAGTTCGGCATAGTGTGGCAGGGCGTCCGAATCCTCCGGTTTGTAGTCGAAAACACAGTCCACCTCTGCTCCCATCACCAACGACGTCTTGCCAAAACTTGTCTTCACCACCGTCGCATACTGCTCAATGTTATTCACAGGCAGCCTGTGACGTCCCTCAATCTCCTTCCGCGTACATTGTGCCCACGGTTTCGGCAAAGTCGCTATCGTCTCGAATTTATACCCAGAATACATCTGTCTCATGTTGAGCTCGGTTCGTGAAACCTTCTCCAGCTCCGCAGCCTGGCGAGCAGTGTCGAAATCTTGCTGAATAAACAACTGTCCATCAAAAACGACAATATTCAAAACAATTTTGTCCCTATTGGAGAAAGGAAGCGTCATTAGAGACCGCATCAGCCCTCTCCAAGTTATAATATCGCTCTGTATCTTGTCGCCAACAGATCGTTCGTGCTTCTCCAGAGCCATCAAAAGCCCCGTGAATTCTCCAAAGTCCTCGCCGTTTGCACGGAAATCCTTGAACCCGCCCTGCAGGTCAACGCCACCCGGAACGTTCAGCGCACTGTCGGGAAGATAGTAGTAACTCAGCTGACTGTCGTCCATCAGGTAGTTGCCGTCAATATCGCGGGAATACGACGCAATCTCCTTGGGCTGTTTCACAGACGCATCTTGCGCCCGAGATTTCAGAGGATAAACTTTGAGAAATTCAGTCATGTTGAACAGGGAGAAGAAACAAAGGGGGAACAAAAGAAGAACAAGACAAGACAAGGAAAAAAAAATCTACAAAAATTCACCAAAAAAAAATCCTTGCTGACCTAATGGATAACGTAACAAGATATAATTCTCTCTTTGTTTCGCAAGGTGTTGAGCTTTTTTTTCCCAGTCTGCCGACAAAAAAAAAACCCATTTGCCCTTTCTTTCCCTTTTCTCTTAACGACCCCCGTTATTAATTACCCCCGTCATGTCCTTTGAACTGGAAATCGCCGGTAAGGCTCCGTTGGTTGACTACGCCGCTCTCACTGCTGCTGCGTTTGTCAACAACGGCAGCGATAGCGTTGTTAAGGTCGACTTTGTCGACGACAAGATCATCTCGAAAGAGGTTCCTTCGGCAGTTAAACTGTCCAAGAACGGCACAACCGTCACTTCTGGTCCAGAGGTTCTGAACGTTTTGGCTGATGAGTACCCGCAACTGCTGCTCGCCAAGGACGAGTCGCAGGAGTGGATCAAGTTTGCCTACGAGAACCTGACAGTCAAGGACTTCAAGAAGCTTTCTGTTGATCTGGAGAAACTTGACGCTCACCTGAACTTTAGATCGTTCATCTTTGGCTACAAGATCTCTCTGGCGGACATTGCCGCATGGGGAGCCCTGAGAGCCAACGCCGTGATGGGATCTGTGCTCAAGAACTCGGTTTACATCAACATCACCAGATGGTACCAGTTCTTGGAAGGTGACAAGAGATTTGGCGGCATGGTTGAGTTGCTGACCAAGTCTCTTCTGGAGATCAGAAAGCTCGCTAAGGCCTCCAAGGGCGGAAAGAAGGAGGTCCACAAGGCCAACTTTGAAATCGACCTTCCTGATGCCAAGGTTGGCGAGGTGGTCACCAGATTCCCACCAGAGCCTTCTGGATACTTGCACATTGGTCACGCCAAGGCTGCTATCTTGAACCAGTACTTTGCCACCGCCTACAAGGGTAAGTTGATCATCAGATTTGACGACACGAACCCATCGAAGGAGAAGGTTGAGTTCCAGGACTCGATTCTGGAGGATTTGGAGCTGTTGGGCATCAAGGGAGACAGAATCACGTACTCGTCGAACTACTTTGACGAGATGTACGAGCTGGCTCTCCAATTGATCAAGGAGGGCAAGGCATACTGTGACGACACTCCTTTGGAACAGATGAGAGCCGAGAGAATGGACGGTCTCAAGTCGGCCAGAAGAGACAGAACTGTCGAGGAGAACCTTAAGATTTTCACTGAGGAGATGAAGAACGGTACCGAAGAGGGTCTGAAGAACTGTCTGAGAGCCAAGATCGACTACACCGCTTTGAACAAGACTCTTAGAGATCCTGTCATCTACAGATGCAACCTGACTCCACACCACAGAACCGGAAGTGCCTGGAAGATGTACCCAACGTACGACTTCTGCGTTCCGATTGTGGATGCTATCGAAGGAGTCACTCACGCTTTGAGAACCATCGAGTACAGAGACAGAAACGCCCAATACGAGTGGTTCTTGGAGGCTTTGAACTTGAGAAAGGTCCACATTTGGGACTTTGCCAGAGTGAACTTTGTTAGAACTCTCTTGTCCAAGAGAAAGTTGCAATGGTTTGTGGACAAGCAGTACGTTTCCAACTGGGACGATCCTAGATTCCCTACCGTGAGAGGTATCAGAAGAAGAGGTATGTCGATTGAGGGACTCAGAAACTTTGTTATCTCGCAAGGTCCTTCCAAGAACATCATCAACCTGGATTGGAACATTATTTGGTCTGCCAACAAGAAGGTGATTGATCCAGTTGCACCAAGACATGTTGCTTTGGACTCGAAGAACTTGGTTCCTGTCTCGCTTTCGAACGGTCCTGCCGAGCTGTTTGCTGAAGACAAACCAAAGCAGAAAAAGAACCCTGCTGTCGGACTCAAGAAGGTGTACTACTCGTCTTCTTTGCTGCTTGAACAGGCCGACGCAGCCACCATCGCCGACGGCGAGGAGGTTACCTTCATGGACTGGGGTAACGTGATCATCGACAAGGTGAACAAGGACGCTTCCGGCCTGGTTGTCAGCTGTGAAGGTAGACTGCACTTGGAAGGAGACTTCAAGAAGACGTCTAAGAAGCTCACCTGGTTGGCTTCGGACAAGACTGTCGAGGTTGATCTCGTTGACTTTGATCATCTGATCACCAAGGACAAGCTCGACGAGGGTGACAACTTCGAGGACTTCCTCACTCCGGAGACCGAGTTCCACACCGCTGCTATTGCAGACGTGAACGTGATCGACCTCAATGTTGGTGACGTGATCCAATTCGAAAGAAAGGGTTACTACAGATTGGACTCGAACAAGGACGGAAAGTACGTGTTTTTCACTGTTCCGGACGGAAAGTCGGTCAACAAGTACGGTAACAAGGCATGAACTCGTAAGAGACACATGTGTTACCGAAATAAACAGTCTAATTGATTTGATAGATGTTAATCACTGTAAACGTAGAAAATATGACGAGCTAGAGCTATCTGCGCAACACCAGGTATCTGATGAAAATCTCCAGCAACGAAACCACAACACTCAGACCTATTGCGATGATCAAAATTGTCGTGATCTTGGTCATTGTTCTTTCGGCGAGGGAGTCGGCTAGAATGTCGAAAAAGTCCAGGAAAACCTTGCACCGGTCATTGATAACTTCCACACGTTGGTCGATCTCCAGATACTCGCGGATAGCGCTGTACAGGGGGTCAAGTCCGGGCTCGATAGACCAGAAATATTCCGGTGTGTCCAGAACGTTCGAAGACAGGTTCACCTCGTTTCTGAGCTGGAACAGTTTTCCGGTCTTGATTAACAGCTTTCTTCTCGTGTAGTTCTGCAGCTTTCCTGTCAACGCCAGCGCCTTTGGAAGCCTCGAAATCGAGTTCAAAATATTCGACATCTTGCTCTCGAACATCGAGAGCTTCGTGGATTGGGCAATGGCGTGCGAGATGGACAGTTTGATCAAGTGGTCTCCGGACTTGAGCGTGATCATATCGTTGTAAATTCGCGGGGTAGCAATGTCGCTCAAGTACTCGAAATGGAACTCCTCGGTCTCAATGTCGTGCTCCGGTACTGGCTTAATGATGAAAGTGATTGGCTCGTTGTTGTTGTTACTTTCCTCAGGAACGACGGAACTTGGCTCCACAGCCTCAGCAACCTGTGTGCTGTTTGAGGCCCATTTGTTATGAGCCGTATAATACAATGGACAATTTTTGTTAGTTCGAAGATGATCGGGCGAGCCACATATCGCACATTTTCTGCCGTTGAGATTTGTTTTGAGACTGCCACTAGTATCGTGGAAGTTCGGTTTGTAATTAACAGCCATATCACGATCATCATCTTCGTCATCGTCTAACTCGAACTCTCCAGGCTGGATCTTGGCGAAAACCAAGTCAGCCAGGATGTTTTTTTCGTGGACTTCGCTGAAATTCCAAAACACAACCACACCGTAGTCAAGAATGAACATCTCAGCGTATTTAGTGAGATCAGGGAAGTTGGAGTGAAGTCGTCTTTTAGACGACGAGCCGGACGACGTTCTCCTCTTCTGTTTTTTCTCTTGTTCTTGTCGGTCTTTGTCATCGGTCTCATCATCTGTTTCTATAGCATGCTCGTGGGATTCGCTAGTCGTTGTTGCTGATTCTGACTGCATCTCAGATGTGATAGTCTGATCAGCAGAAGACGCGTCCTCTGGAGTCAGCGAGTCATCGTTTTCTCTCACCTCCTCCTCCTCTAGAATGCTCTCTGTGGGACTGCTGCTAACGAAGTACTGTGGTTCCGATGGATCAAACTCGTTGCTGTGCTGTGGAGGAGACGAGAATTCAGGGTCAACAAGACTTCCAGCAGGACTCAGTTTTGGAGAACCTCGGTCCATTTCTCCATCTTCTCCTGAATAGAACTCGTAATGGTGATCCCGTTGCTCGGTTTTGTTGATGAAATTCTCCATGAGCTGATTTCCATGTTGCATTTTGGCAGAGTTGTTGGACTGAACACGATAACCATTTTCGCCGGGAAGAAGGGGCAGTGAGTAGGGCACATATAGCGCCTCGTCGTACAGTCTTGGGGAGACCATGTGGTGTTTCGAAAGAAATTGGGACGTCAAATTCAGATCAAAACCTTCCGATATGAGATATGCGGTGACCCTTGGATATTCGTTCGCTCTGAGATCTTTGTTCATTCTCTCAGCTCTGGTCCTGACGTAATTGCTTTGGAAAATGTTATCCGTGGTGGTCTCCTCACCCATTTCCTGGTCCACAAGCATGTGCCTGCTATCCTTCGCGTCACCGTAGGGAATTTGTTCGTGGTCAGGAATCAGAACCAGTTTCTGCGAAGTTTTAGAGGTTCTTGTCGGCAGCGTTTTGTAGTATTGAGGAACCATTCTGGGCCCTGATCTGGACAAATTGGAAATGAATTGGGCATTTGGCGATCCATAGCGCGGGGTTTCTCTCTGTCTGGACGAAGGAATGTCACTGATGTTGGAGATGATGTTGGAAACAGAGATATCACTGAATTTGGTTACCGATGGGGGTCGTTTCGATCTGCCTCCAGGACCACGCGATGGAGGAGCGGGTCTATCGGAGTGACCAGATCTTTGAATCTTTTCAAGCCTGTGGCCGGCAAATGGAGCTTTGTTCTGGCTTTTACGTGAGTCTGTCACAAGAATTGAGGGCGACCGTTTGGCTGTAGATGAGCGCTGGGAAGGGTTGAGGGGTCGTTGCGGCTGGCGTGGCTCAGGCGGACGGCCAGAAGCCTGATCTGGTGGATTTGGCTGTGCCATGACGGGAAATGCGATTTGAGCGCGGAATTTCGTTCGTTTGGTGTGAACTAATTTGGTGGTTGGAGTGCTTGAAAGGAACAAAGGGGGTTCTCAAAAGAGAACAAGAGATATATAAAAAACGTAAAAATTATATATAATTTGAAGGCCGGGTAACAGGTTTTTTCAAATCTCGAAAAACAAGAGAAAATAATTTGAAGGCAAACATTGACCCAACAACAGTCCTTCTTTGTCACAACAAATTGATCATCAGCCATGAGCGACAGTGATGACGACTTATTAGCTTTGGCCGGAATTGGCTCAGACGACCAGCAGGACGATGAGAGCGATTACGAGCCAGAGATCCAGACGAGCACGAAGAGAACAAGTGGTTCGAAGAAAAGGGCTCTTGGAGAATCGGAGGACGAAGATGAGGATGACGAGGACGACAAAGATGATTACGCAGAGGAGGATCCTTACCCGCTGGAAGGGAAGTACAAAGATGAGGAGGATAAGGCAAAATTGGACTCGATGGACGAGATGACGAGAGAACAGATCTTGTACGAGCGGACGCAGGAAAGAGAAAAGTACCGTGAAAGACGGTATCTTGCTTTGAGAGCGAGACAGAGTCGTGCGGAGAGTACCACGTTGAAATCTGGACGGAGCTCGGCCAAAAAGATGAGAACCAGCAAGCTTTCGGAGCTCAAGAGACAGAGAGAGAAGAAGAGCAAGAAGGACACGAGGCAATCTAGGGATGAATCTGAGTCGGAAGATGATTTGGACGATTTGCTGGATGAGAGAGACGATTTGGACGAGGAATTGGAAGACGAGGATGATGACGGATATTATTTGGATGAGGCAGACACAAAGAAAAAGAAGTCCAAGACAGATTATGACGACCGTTTCTACCGCGATGCGACGCTCAGCGATATTAACAACAAGGTGAGATCTAGCAGGTCTGTTTTGGCGAAGTTTCTGTTTCGGGAGGAGTTTGACACGGTCGTTGCAGGTACGTATGTGCGGGTGAATATTGGTGTTTCCAGGGAAACAGGACGGCCGCAATACCGTGTGGCCAAAATTGAGGAGGTGAAACAGGGAGGAAAACCATACCAATTGTTGAACAAGCCGTGCGACTCATATTTGCTTGTTTCCCAGGGTGACTCGAAAAAGATTGTGGACATGAAGTGCATTTCGGACTCCCAGATCACACCCGAGGAGTTTGAAAGTTACAAGCGCAGATTACAGGACTCAGGTGCAGAGTTGCCGTCTCTGGGTGAGGTTGATCAAAAGTATGAAGAGCTGAAGGCAATGTCGACCAGAAAGCTGACCAACGAGGACATCAACAAGATGGTGGCGAAGAAGGAGGCGATTTCTGTGGCATCCATGGACTCTGGAAACCGTGTGAAAAAGCTTGCCAGACTGAGGGAGGAGCTGCAGGTTGCAATCGAAAGACATGAGGTTCAAAAAGCGGATCAGCTGTCCAAACAGATTGCTGAGCTGTCGAAATTCACCAACGCCAACAACTCGACGCTGTCCAAGATGGACCAGATCAACCTGAGAAACAAAAAATCGAACGAATCTGCCATCAGAAGGGCAGAGAAGAAGAACGTGGAGAACAGACAGAAACAGCTTCTCAGCAACAACTTCAACGATCCGTTCAGCAGACTCAGAACAAACCCTAAAATATTCTACACTTCTGGGCAGACTCAGCCAACACAACAAGAGAGCAGTCAGGAGCCGGTGGAAGTGAAGGAGGTGAAGAAGGAGGAGGCTCCAATCAAATGCGATTTCAAGAGGGAGGGAATCGACTCGGTTATCAAGGATATTGAGTTCAACATCGACGTGGAGTAGTCTGAGTCGAACAGCACTTCCGTAACCCCCCAACGTTATAGAATTCTCAAAAGAGAAAAAGTTGTAATTTTCTCCTGTATCATTTTTCCTATATTATTTTTTCACTGTACTATTTCTCGAAACTTCAAAAATGGTCTATCAAATCTAGTTTTTCATGTGATGATTGATGCCTTTCCAACGTATCGCTCCGGTCACGTGAACGCAACATACTCCGTCAGAAACTTCTTGTCCTCCTCGCTCAATCCATCGTAAATCTGCTGGAATCCTGACAAATTTCTTGCCGCACACTCTCTGAAGAAAGCCAACAGCAGCTCGCGGACTCCGTCTCCCGCGGTTTCTCTGGCTTCGTCGCCCTCCACATACCGCTGAAGCTGCTCGAACGATGGAGCACCCACATCTTCCAGGTCCTCCCACTCTTCTTCGTCGTCGCCGTCCTCTCCTGAATGTTGGTTCATCTCCAGTTGAACGTTGTCCTGCTGCGAACGTTCCTGGAACTTGTATTCGTTCACGAGCAGTCGTATGATTTTGACGTCTGCACCGATCTGCTCGTAGCTCAGCGGCATTCTCTTCGACATCGATCTCGTCACAATCACGTCGTCGGGAACTTGGTTGGGCAGAAGTTCTCCGTTCACGCGGATTGACTTCAGACGAGGATCGTTCAGCTTGTAGATCTCAATGAAAGCTTTGATATTCGAGAGAATACGGTCGTAGCCCCTCATCACCTCAAACGACTGCAGCCAGATCGGAAGCACTTTCTCGAGAGCGGAAGCGTTGTCCAGCTGGAAGTTGGCAAGGAAGTCAATGGTTGGGCCTGGCTGCGTGACAGTGAGCTTGTTGAAGATTAAAATCAGATTTTCAATGGTGAGCATTTCCTTCGCCGAGACAAGTCTCGAAGTGACAGCCTTGAGGATCTCATCCAGATATTGCTGGACAACCGACTCGCTGTTGAAATTTTCTATGAGCAGAACAATCAAATCGCCCAACTTGACAATTGCACGGTCGGACATTGTTGGAGAGAGGAACTTCGACACAATCTTCAACAGAATCTCGTTCCCAGAAAGACCCGTTTCCTGGTCTGAGTAGTTGGAGATGTATTTTGGAGTTTTCGAAAGAAACTCGTTGAACACCTCCGACGAGGACTGCAACAGTTGGTCGTCTTCGCAGCGCAAGACAAACTTGTAGATGATCGAAAACACTGTGCGGAAAACGTCTTCCGGTAGCTGCGACTCCTCTGCCGATGGTCCCTTGATGAAGATTGTGAGGATCTGTAACGAGAGATCAAGTTCGGGAGAATACTCGTTGTTCGGGTTGTTCACGATGTTGAGCAAAAATGGCAAACCCTTGTAGCACAGAGTGAGATAGTTTTCGTAGGGAATATCTCTCAAAAGGTCTTCGACACACTCCAGAGTGGATGAATTCAGCGAAAAGTTGGAACAGTCTTCGAAACCAATGTTCAGAACCAGCATGAATGCTGACTCGTTCGTGGTGAGCTGTTTGTTGTTGATAGAAATGAGGATGGTCAAGCTTTCAAGCATCATCACATCGGTATCTTCCTCGGCCTCCTCCTTCAGCTGGGTGATGAGCGTGATCAGCTTGTATTGGATGTCGGTGTTGAACTCTTTGGCAGGAATAAAGTGGTTGAAATACTGGAAAGAGATCAAAACCGAACTCTTGATCACCTCAGTGCCGTCGCCTAGTTTGGGCAGATTCTCCAACAGTCTTGTTAACGCAGAAATTCCGAACGGTTTCAGTTCTTCTTCGTACTTCATGATGAACTTAGGAATCATCAGAACAAACCGTGCGATAGTCAGCTGTGATTCCTGAGGCAAGTTCTGCACCTTGTCCTCGATCAGACCCAACGAATAGTCAAGAAACTCGCTCAGCTTGAACGATGGGGCCCCCACCTCCGACTCGTTGGAAAACAGATGTGTCAGCAGAAATGCCAGAGATTCCACAGTGGTCCACTCCCTGTTGGACTGCACTGACTCGTTCAGTTTCTTGGCTAATAAGTCGATCATGACCTCGTTGGTTTGCTCGTCCAGTGCCTCGAGAAGCTCGGCAATCGAGTCCCGGACCTCGGTTTCTGTTTCCATGGCCAGCTCCGTCTCGGTGCTGACAAACGCGTTGAAGTCAGAAGTGAACTTTTCCTGTGTCTCCAAAGGAAGTACACTCAAAGTCACCAATGCTTCTGCCAAATTGCCAACTCCTTCGGGAGAAAGACTCAATTTTGAGGACTCCACTAAAGACTGAAGAAGAGCACATTCAGATGCAACCAACGCAGAGACCATATCAATAGGCTCTCTGCGCTCAATCTGGCTGTTCTCGAACTCAGAAACATCGCTCAACACCGATGTGACGTTCTGACCAGAAACCAACGGGATGTAAACGTTGCATATGTCTGCAAGATCACGGTTGCAAAGCTCAACAAGCTGCCCATTCACTTTGGCAACCGTTTTTGGGAAAGTGTTTGAGATGGTGCTCAGACAACTGTACAACTGAGCCTTCATGTCCAGAGTCATCAGAGAGGTCAGACTCACGTTGTGGCTTTCGACAACGAAATATGCCATGGAAATAACAAGTTCCAAAATCTGCGGAATGACCTGCTTGACAAACTGCTTTCTGCCGTTGTTTTCCGCCAGATCGGAGCTGCCAAAGATCTCCAGAACCGTTTTCAGTAGACGAAGAGTCTCTGTTTTGATCTGGATCGAGTACGATTCGCTTGACAAGATCATTTCACACGTCTGCATCACTTTCACGGCCACTCCACCTTCAAAAAACTGCTCTTCAGGCACCAGATCGTCGAAAAGCTCCTGTAAAACCGACAGAGAGCCCAGAATCTCGTACGAACTGGATCCAGAAGTAACCGTGCGGCCATACAATTGGTCCAGAAGCTCGGGCCATTCGTCCGGAAAGTCAACAGCGGCAATCTGGACAATCGCATAACTCGTGCTGCTGCGGATCTTGGAGTCGCTGTCGCCAACAAGACGCAACAACGCGTCCCGGATGTGAGTTTTGACCGATTGGTCGACAGTGCTGGGTCCCAGATACGAGTCAAATGCTGGAGACCAGAACTTTGGGACAAGCCGCTTCAAATGCAACAGAGCGGACTGTCGTACAACCATTTGAGCGTCTCTGTTCTCCCCGATCTGTACCAACTCATACAGAAACCGACTAGGGTCGGATCTGGCCAGTTCGTTGAACTCCAATTCCGAGCGCACACGAATGTTATTGTCTGCACTCGTCTGGTACACAATGAGGTCCACTAAATGGCTAGACATAACGAAATTGGTCGGTTTGCTGCGTTTGCCTTCAAACAAGAACAGAGACAGAAACAACCCAAATTATTTTTCCATATATTTTGTCTTTTTTTTTGGCATTTCGCTCCTCTGCCAAAATAAGTTACGGGTCGCCACGAGGAAAAATTTATGGGGTTTTTGCTGGACAAAAAAACATTGAAGAACAAAGCATTTTGCCTTCTTCCTTGGTCACTACGACATCTGCATAAATTTACGAAACAACAGACTGCAGAGGTGACAAATACAGCAAAGTTGCAACGACGAATCACATCACACATCCAGAATGTCCCACGACAGCAATTCCACGGAAAACAGCGACTCGTTCCTCTCTGACGACGAGGACGACCTCTGTCCACTTTGTGTGGAAGAGATGGACATCACAGACAAGAACTTCTGGCCATGTCCGTGCGGCTATCAGGTTTGCCAGTTCTGCTACAATAACATTCGGACAAACCCCGAGCTGAACGGAAAATGCCCTGCTTGTCGGAGACCGTACGAGGACAAAAACATTGAATACAGAAGTATATCGCCCGAAGAGTGGAAGGCAAACCAGACGCGCGTGGAGAAAAGAAAGCGCGAAAAGAGACAGGTGGAGAAGGAGAGAAAAGACGCGGAACAGGCCAAGAGACACCATTTGGCAGGCATGCGTGTGATCCAGCAAAACCTGGTTTATGTTGTTGGGCTGAACCCACCGTGCAGCTCGGACGAGCTGCCGACGGTTCTGCGCTCAGACAAGTACTTTGGCCAGTATGGTAAGATTTCCAAGATTGTGATCAACAAGCGGACGCCGAACTCGAACAATCCTCACCACAACAACAACCCAGGATACGGAGTGTATGTGACGTTTGCCAGAAAGGAGGATGCGTCCAAGTGCATAGCCGCGGTGGATGGGTCGGTTAGTGACGGGCGGGTTCTGCGGGCTGCGCACGGAACAACCAAGTACTGTTCTTCGTATCTTCGGGGCCAGCCATGTCCAAATCCAAATTGTATGTTTTTGCACGAGCCAGGCGAAGAAGCTGACTCATACACCAGACAAGATTTGTCGACGCGGTCGATTAACAAGAAACTTGAAGAGCGGTCGGCCACAAACGGTCTGATTCCACCGCAACAGCACCATCAACAGCATCAACAGCACCATCAACAACACCATACAGAGCTTGCAGAAGATTCACATTACCAGGAACACAGCTACAGCGGTGCTTCGGCAGCTGCAGCACAGAACACATCTTCTTCAACGCCGGTCGGCGACGAGGAGCTTCCGGGATTGCCTCCAACAGCGTCTTGGGCGAAATTACAGCTGCAACAAGCTCAACAACAGCAGAATGCTGACAATGGCGAGCCGGCAGCGTCGTCAGAGACTCTCTCTGCCTTCCCTACGCTTGGCGATGCGATCTCGCAGAAGCCAACAAAGGCGCAGGTGACACAGCTGAAGAAGAAGGAGCGCAAGGAAAAGGAGCTGCAGAATGGCGGGTCCTTGGACGAGACGGCGCAGTGTTTCCGTGCGGTCCAGGAGTCGATCAAGGCTCTGAACTCCCAGGACGAGTTCTCGTACACAATCCGGCCGTCCTACAAGGTTTCGCAACAGGTTTCGCGGCCTGCGTTTGCGATGTTCCACCAGTTCGACATGGACAACCTGGACAAGTCGCTGGACAGCCACGGTGTGGAGAGCAGACAGCACATGTTGAAACTGATTGACTCGCTTCTGTTTGTTCCGTTTAGCAAGAACTACAACTACAAGGCTACAGGACTGCAGACAGAGCTGCCTAAGACGGTGGTTGCACCAGCAGTCCAGTCGGCACAGAGCTCTCAGTTCCTCCAGCCTCAACCCCAGAGATATCAGAACAACATTGTCAACCAGTCAAAGCAGCAGCCAAGCCAACTGACTCAACAGTTCCTTCAACAGCAGTTTATCCAGGAACAACACCAGATGAAGTTGAAGCAGGAGATGCAGGCTGCCCAGGCTCACTTGCAGCACGCTCAGCAGGCTGCACAGAGCACGGCCACTCCTCCTCCGCCGGGTCTGTTTCCAGGTGGCGAAGGCACCAAGACAAACAGCGCGGAGCTTCTGAGCCAGTTGATGGGCGGAAAGAAGGTTGCTGCTTGAAGAGACGTTGTCCTGTTCTGTTTGTATAATATATTATAGTAATCAAGTTCGCGGACTGAACATTTGTAATTGGACGTAGATATACATTTGGATGTGCGTGAATGTAAAAATGTTGGTTTGGATCCGAAGTGGTAATATGAGTGGTTGAGCGTGAAAATGGGGTCTTCAAAGGTGAAAGATGTGGCATTTGTATTTGGATCTCTGACAGACAAAAGGCTCTTTGATTTTGATCCATTCATTCCCCTCCTCTTCCTAATACTTGTCCCGATTGACGAACCGACTCAACGGACTCTCGTATTCGTATCCGCCGAACTGTCGGTAGCTCACGTTCGGATCGAAACGAACAGATGAGCCCTTGGACTCCACCCGGCCCTGGCTCAGAGCCGGCGGAGTGAAGTACACAGTGGAATCCAGCAGTCTCTGGGGCGAGCGCAACGGACTCGTGAAGGTCTCGCGCTCAGGAGAATGCAGCTCGGTCGCGTTCGCGTTCGCGTTCGCGTTAGATTGGTCGCCAAAGTTGTAATAGTGGTTGGTAGTCAAAATTTTGGACGAACGGAACCGATTGAACAGGATGTTGGGCACCACGACACTGAATCCAACGAGCAAAATCAAGCCGAACAGCGTGCGGAAGCTCAGATTGTGGAAAAATGCGTTCATACAATCTGCCAGAATCTCGAAATACGCCACGGTCGTGATCACGGCCTCGGGATCCCGGTTCATGCAGCTGTCCCACTCGTTGCAGGACTCCTCCAGAGCCGGGACGCGGATATCGGGCGAACAGTTGTTGCGGAAGTACTCGCGTTTGCACTGGCTGATTTCGTGCAACACCTTGTTGGAGTATCCCTGGATTTTGCGGTCCGCATCGCGCTTGACGGCCACAAAAGACAGCAGAATCAGCAGCAAAAAGCCGGCAAAAACGAACGTATTGAGCAAAACTTGCGCGATGAACGTGATGTTGCTCGCACATTGTGGATCTGTTAACAGACTGTAGATCATAGCGCTCGTTTTCGTGCGTTCGGGCTTCGAGCTCTGCTCTTTGGCCTCCTTGGCCTCCTTGGCCTCCTTCTCGTCTCTTTTTTCAGCCCCAAGAGTCGTTTTCGGCCGCAAAATCGCCTTTCCAGCGGCTCCGCTCGCATTCGACACCCGTCTTCTCTTTCTGGTCAACGCGCTCATCGGAGACCGCCCGGGACTCCGCTTGTCAAACAGATTGTATGCCCCTTTCACCGCGTTCAATTGCCCGTCAGTCGTCGTAGACAGCCGCAATCCGGGCTGAGAGTTCACAAAACTCTCGCTAACACCCTGGCTTTGCGTGCTGTTGCCCGCAAGAAACGAGGTATCGAACTTGAAGTTCTTGAGTGTCGATGCAGGCGTCGACTGTAGCGCAGAGAGACTCTCCGCTCCCTGTTGCAGATACTGGTACCCGTCGTTAACCTTTTCCGGCGCAAGAGTCTCACCCAGCCGCGCCTTTCGCAGCGTTTCGGTAATCTCACGACCGTGCGGGGCACCTGATTTGAGGTCTCTGATCGGTGTCAACATAGGGGTCATCGAGGGCGAATCGTGCAGATCAACTTTGCTCAGTGAATTGTCGGATTTTTCCCCCACATTGGCTGTGGGCTGTGAGGACTGGTCTGACGATGGCTCTCCCACGGTATCCTGCATCGTTCTGCAAAAATTGCGGGCTTGCAAGTAGCTGTGTAAAAGAGGGAAGATGAGCTGGCGGGGCAAGGAGTTGGTAGAGTTTTGGAAGACAGAGTGTTGAATGCAGAGGTGGCCGACTAGCAGGCTGGTTGCAGG